>CM008284.1:39217756-39824618 GCA_002319775.1 Fagopyrum tataricum | reverse complement strand
TGAGGATACAGTGGTCAAGACGAGGACCTGATGAGGCTACATGGGAGACTGAGGATAGTGTCCAGAGGAACTATCAAGAGTTCTATGCCGAGATAGGTGTACCAGTAGGATCACCGAGTAGACCTTAGTACTATCTTGGCGATTATTATGTGCTTATATGCTTATATGCTATGATGTGTTTATTTTCATACTAGCTTTGATGTGATATATGATCTTATTAGATCTTGTTGTGCTAGTATGATTATTGTTTATAGCTGGAGATGGCTCTTTCCTCCATGCTATTGTGATACGTTTAGGATTCAGTTGGAGATGTTATTCCTCTATGCTATTTTGATGGACATAGTGTTACTGGAGATGTTATTCCTCCACGCCTTTCTGTTATGAGTATGATACGGCTAGAGATGTGATTCTTCTATGCCTTGTGATGTGTTATTGGTTTGGCTAGAGATGGTTTTCCTCTATGCCTTGGATAGTGTTTTGTTACTGGAGTTGATGATTTCCTCCATGCTTATGTTTGAGGTTATAGAGAGTTATACCTCGGCTTTTGAGTCCGAGTGATTTCAGCACTTTGCAAGTTTCGGGACGAAACTTGTTTTTAGGGGGGTGAGATGTAAGAGCCTTAGTCTTTTGGACCGAGATTGTCTTACCCGAGATTACCTTAGCCGCCCCCGCGGGCATGTGTGCCGCCTCAGCGGGTTTCAGCTCCCGCGGCCCAGTGAACCGCCCCCGCGGTTTCCTGCGGCTGCAGCCGGTTTTGTTGACCGGTTGACTCGTGCTTTACTCTTTTCCTTACTTCTTACTTTGCTGAGCAAGGGTTTCACTTCACTTCTCATTCCCAATCCAGTCCTTTCACGTCCTCCTTGCTTCTCCTTCCTCCATCTTGATCTTGTTCTTGGTTTGCCTTAGAGTTTGGAAGAGAGTTTGTGGTGTGGCCTTGAGGTTGTTGTGTGCTTTGTGTTGCTGAGTTTGAGAGCTAGTTGTGGAAGTGGTTGATCCTTCCTTGCAGCCTAGGACCACAAGTGTGGTTGTCTTCTTGCTTCTTCTTTCTTTCTTCTTCCTTGATTCCTTTGCTTAGCTTAAGATTAAATGCATGTATAGATGTATGTTGATGTGGGATTGTGTATGTATATGGTTGTATGTGACTTTGGATGAGAGAAGACGTGAGTTGATCACGTGAAGAGCCGAAGAGGAACCGCGGGATCACCTTCTGCACTGTCGCCGCCCCCGCGGTCCAGCAAACCCGCCCCTGCGGGTACTTTGTCGCCGCCACTGTGGGAGCCGTGTCACAGCGCCTGCGCCCGTGCCTGCGCTTGCCTGCAGCCGCTGTCACGCGCCTGCGGCCGAGCATTGCCGCGCCTGCGGGTTGCCTGTTCCGCCCCTGCGTCTCTCTTGTCACGCATGTGCGTCTTGTCCCAGGTCTACCTATGTAAGAGCCTTAGCCTTTGGAGCCACTTTTGGCCTTAGCCGCCCCTGCGTGTGAGGGAGGCCTCCCCTGCGGCTCGTCCGTGGTTCCGCCCCTGCGGCCAAGAAGCCCGCCCCTGCGGTTTCCTGCGGCTGCAGCCGTTTTTATTCACTCCTTGACCCGTACTTTACCCTTTCTTCTTGTTATGCTTTCCCTTGGCTGATCAAGGGCTTCTTCTTCACTTCTCTTCCTCAGTTGCTCACGTCCTCCTTGCTTCTCCTTCACCCTTCTTGATCTTGTTCTTGATCTCTCTTCAGTTTAGTAGTGTTTTGGTGTGTGTTGTTGATGTTGGTTTATAATGTGCATGGCTGAGCTTGAAAGCCAGCTAAGGTGCTAGTGTGAGCAGTTCCTTGTTAGGCCACAACTGTGGTAAGCTTTCTTCTCCTTCTTCTCTTCCTTCTTCCTTTGTTTCTTCCTTCCTTAGCTTATGATTAGATGTATTGATTATAGATTGATCTTGGGATGTGTATGTATATGTATGTGTGTGGATTTGGTTGAGAGAAGATGTGATTTGATCACATGAAGAGCCGAAGAGAAGCCGCGGGATCACGTTCTGCACCGTGGCCGCCCCCGCGCCTGGAAGCCGCCGCCCCTGCGGAAGCCGTGCCGCAGCACCCGCGCCAACGCCAGCGCCTTGCCTGCGTCCCATGTCACCGCGCCTGCTGCTGATCCTCGCCACCCCTGCGGGATTGCCTGTTCCGCCACTGCGTCTTTCCGTCACGCAGGTGCGTCTTGTCCCGGATCTACCTAGAGTTAGGTAGATCCTTTCCTTTCCAAGTATGAGCGGGTTAGTAGCATGCTAGACTTGTGTATTTGGATAGAATGATGAGGATGTGATATATTTGTATGCCGGTTATGGCTTTGAGGTTATGAGTTAGGATACGATGCTTATGGATCCCTTGGGTCTAGGTGTGACCCCTGTGATGGATATGAGTTTGATATTTGGAGCTGTTGGATTTGAGACTTCGAGGTTGAGGTAAGTCCATAGGACTTACTTAGCTGCTATCCATATATTGGATGTGTGCATGAGTGGTGTGTGCTATATGATTGATAGCCCGAGTTATGTTGATTACCTACCTATGGTTTAGTGACTGCCTTGTAGGGCCGTGACAACTTGTCCTTTCATCCCGCTGGGAGTCTGGAGGTTCTCTTCGGGCAGGCCAGTCTAGCTCAGTGGGTCGGCCACCTGCACCACTCCCATAGGGTACATGGGAGGTGGGACCGGATCCCCACTCTAGCTGGCACCATTCCCGAGAGGTGAGGGTTATATTCCTCGTGTCACATACGTTCATATTGATATATATATATATATACGCTTGAATGACTGGACGTTATAAAGATAATAAACAGGGTAAATGTGTGATAGCATGGTGATGTGTTTATGATTCGTTGATGTGTGATTGTGCTTATGCATCTTCTTATATATGCGTATGGTTAGCTAACGGTTTTATACCGTGTTGTAGATCTTTTGCAGGTTAGGAGAGCTGCAGAGTAATCCAGAGGGGTGATCTGTTGAGGGCTCCGTACACTGGGTCGTCCTCGTGGGATGGGATCTTTTGATCATGTATATGATTATGTTTTGTTGTACTCAGCAGTACTTGTATAAATCTTTTGATACTTTTATAATAGTTTGATGCGTCTCTCTTGTCACGCAGGTGCGTCTTGTCCCGGGTCTACCTAGAGTAAGGTAGATCCTTTCCTTTCCTTTCCTAGTATGAGCGGTTTAGTGGCATGCTAGGTACGTACATGAGGATAGAATGAGGTTGATCACATTATCGTTATGCCGGTTATGGCTTTGAGGTTTATGAGTTAGGTTATGATCCTTATGGATCCCTTGGGTCTAGGTGTGACCCCTGTGATGGATATGAGTTTGATATATGTTGCTATGCCTTGTTTAGGCAGTGTTGATCTCCAGAGTTGGAGCCGATTGGATTTGAGACTTCGAGGTTGAGGTAAGTCCATAGGACTTACTTAGCTACCATTCTTATATTGGATGTGTGCATGAGTGGTGTGTGTGTTATCGGCTTTATAGCATGAGTTATGATTATTACCGACCTATGGTCTAGTGATTGCGCACTGTAGGGCCGTGACAACATACCCTTTCATCCCTTTGTGGAGTTTGGGAGGTTCTCTGTAGTCATGTCAGATCTGGTACACGGGACGGACCCTTTCACCATTCCCTTAGGGTACACGGGAAGGTGTGCCGGTACCACTCCAGCTGGCTATTGCACTCGGAGGCGAGGGTTATATTCCTCGTGTCACATATATTCATGTTGATATTTATATATACGATTTGAGTGTTGGACTATATTTATAAAGATGATAAATTGGGTAAATGTGTGATATTATGATGAGGTGTTTAGTATTCTGACATGTGCTTGTGCTTATGCTCATCTCATATATGTTATGGTTAGCTAACGAATTTATACCGTGTTGTAGATCACTTGCAGGGTAGGAGAACTGAAGAGTGATCCAGAGAGGGTGATCTGTTGAGGGCTCCTTACACTGGGTCGTCCTCGTGAGATATGGGATCTTTTGACCATGTATATATTTATGTTTTTGTATTTAATCTATCGGTGCCTTGTTGTAAGATTCAGTGAACTTGTTATCAGGCTAGGGTCAGGATCCATTGTGAGATCCTAGCCCAGTAGCACCTCGAGTCCTACGGATTCGGGGTGTTACAAGGCTCGACCGGAGGACGTGTGCAGCAAAGAAATCGAAGAATTGAGTATCCCTCCCGTCGAAGCCGAAATCGAGGACGAAGACCAGACGAAAGTCGAAATCTCGACCTCCTCCGTACCCATCTCGGCCGAGATCGAGACTATCTTGACCGAGATTTCACAACAGAGAGTTGGATCTCGGCCCGAGATCATATCCATCTCGACCGAGATTCCTTTACAGAAGGAAAATCTCGGCCTCATCTGCACCAATCTCGGCCGAGATTTCCTTCAGTGTTCCCCGGCAACGGCGCCAAAAACTTGTTCGATGGTTTTGCGCCCTAAGAATCCATGTCAATAGTGAAGAAAAAGAATGGCAGGGTAGGAGACGACTCCTCCCTTCTAGAGTAAACTCTGGGTGAATCCCAGCACACCTTGGAATGAATCCAAGACTTTCTTTTATACACAAAACTAGCTAAAAGACATTTGGCCCAAAAGGAAACAACCTGTAAATACAATAAGACGCTTAGGGAAGAAATCTCGGGCAGATTGAAAAATCTCGGTCAAAATCTCGGGTGAGATTTTGGATCTCGGTCAAAAATCTTGGGGGAGATTTTGGATCTCGGTCGGGATCTCGGCCGGAATTGGCTCTGGTCGGGGCCGAGAATTCGACTTCGTACTTCAGCGTCATGGGATCTCGGTCAAGTCACCCGAGATACCACCCGAGATGCCGACCGAGATATTGCATTAGAAGCTTCCAAGCCTTCCATCTCGGACCAAGATAGGTGAATCTAGGCCGAGATGCTCCTTGGTCGTTCCTTCATGCCTTTATCTTGATTCTTGCCCTTTCCCGTGCACGTATGCTCGCTCCAATGCATCCACTTCAAGGCTTGATCCTCAAATACGTCGTTTTAGCTCCAAATGTGTCAAATCACCTACAAAGCCTCAAATAGTGTGTGTAGACATCTATTCTTGCAAAGTAAAACTAAACAAGCATAAATGACACAACTGAGGCTAAAACATGAATACAGAAAGGCAAAATATGCCTAAATGCATGACTAAAACAGGTCGATAAATCATGTTATCAATATTATGAAAGACTTTCTTACTCCGGTTTTTTTGTTTGTTTTTTAGTATGCCGATTTTCTTTACAAGGTTTGAACATATGTGTTCCTTGAATTTTGGTCTCCACATTTTGCTTTATGATATTTTCATAGTATTTTCTTTGGGTCCACATTAGTTCAAATTTAAATGGTTTGTTTTTAGGCCGGGTCATTAGGTTTGCAGCTGGATGGATTTGCGTCAATAATCAGAGATAGTGAAGGCATGGTTTCAAGTGGAAATAGTTGGATATGCTTGAATTAAATTTGGATGTGCCATAGCTCGATCTATTCCCATCTTTTTGTTTTATCCATGTGAAATCATTATCTTTTGTTTGAAGATCAACCAAGTTGCATTGTTGCATTAGTTGTTGCAATCTTGTGAAATCTCGTCTAGTGGTGGTAGTACCACCTTTTTTATCAAATGGTTTGACAACTACATAAAAGTCTTCCATAATTAGGGTTAGAAGACTATTTGTATTTATCTGGTTTGTCATAGTACTCCAAAATTCATCTTTGTGCTATTCGTTTAGAGGTTCGTAATTGAGAAAAATTAAGATAGGAGTATTAGTTCACTGATTTGTATGTTTCGGTGTTAACCATCTTTTTTCAGTACTATGTATTTCAATCATCCCGTTCTATAGTTGATATTTTTTCACAGAAGACAAAGTCCCCTTGAGAGTCCGCCTGTTGGGACGAAGTGGATATTGTCTAACTCTGTCCCTTCCAACATTTCTCATTTGGTTCAATGCTTGTTTTAGCATAATCATATAAACGTGATCATTTTTACATGTCAAATTAAATCCGTCCAAAAGTTTTTATTTCTCATCACGACAATTCCAATCAACAATCTTCATCTAATCATATTCTAAAATTGTGTGGTGTAAGTTCTTTGGTTTCACCATTTTTAGATTCATGACTTTGAGTGGTAGCTATGTAGAAGAAAATTGGTTTTTGAATTTTGAAGATTTTTCTTGTATGGGGCATTTCAATTTTAGCTTTTGGAGAAGCAACATGTAGTAAGTTGGTAAGAATAATCAAACTGATTGTTAACCAAAGTAAATTTTTAAAACTATTCTAGAAGAACTTATGTTCTAAACCTTGTGCATGGAGGGTGTTATTGTCCTGTGTTGTTCATATTATCATTAATGGATAGGCATTTGATCATTGTTATTTGTCGTTGGGATGAGGACCTAATTTGTTCTTGTAATTTGTTCTTTATTACTTTTTCAGCTGCTTTGGTTACACAATACCTCTTTCGAGTTACACAACGTGTTACACAAGTCGTCTCGATTTACATATAACTTATATATCAACACAAACAGTCGTCTCGACTTACACAAGCCGTATCATTTACACAACATTTACACAGAAGCCTCGATTTACACAAGCCTTGGTTTACACAAAGTTAGGTCATTTACATAAGTATAAAATATGTCATCTTTTTTGTAATTTCACAAAAAAACTCTCTTACTTAGCCATTGCTTTCTCGACCGTAGTTTACACAAATTTAGGTAATTTACATTAATATAAATATATCATCTTTTTTGTAATTTCACAAAGGTTCCCAGTTTCTCTTAATTCATCAGCAATTGTGGTGGCTAGGGTTTGAAGAAGAACAAATCCGCCGTTGCTCGGTTCGAAGAAGAACCGCTCGTTTAGGGTTCGAACATGACGGCGACAGGTTCCGACCTTGCTCGGCTAGGGTTCGAAGAATGGATCCGGACTTGCTCCGACGTTTTTGGTTCCGAGCACGATGGCGACAAGAAGTTGAATTAACTCCTCCCCGGACCTTGACAGAAAGAATGGAAAATTTTTTGAGTAGATCTCAAACCAAACGAAGAAGAGCAGATCTGAAACAAAGAAAAGCATATATGAAACCCTAGAAAATTGAACAAATCTGAAACACATAACTAGCAGTGGTTCTCAACAGATATGGGTAGGGTTTGGCGGCAGACCGTCTTCTCTGACGAAGCTCGAGGGTTTACCACCGATAATTTCTTGAATTTGGTGACGACTTCAGCGTTTCCAATTTGATGTGTGGCTTTTAGGGTTTACGAAATCTAATTAATTAGGAAGACACATTATATAGGGTTTTAATTTTTACGCTTTCCAATTATGTCCCTACAATTAAATATTTTTAGATTTAAAAATTTTACAGAAAAATAGGGGGCCTAGATTGTATTTGGAAAACAAAAAAGTCCTTCTATCCCATTCTCTCTTTTTTGATTTATTTACATCAATGCTACTCAATAGTTACAGATTTTTCATTCCTTTAAAAATTGGTCATAGTTAACTTTAAAATAAAGATAAATTCAGTTTTAATTTTAAAATTAACTAATTAGATTGTTAAAGATCTCTAACTTCATTATTGTTAACCAAATCTCCTTAAAATAATTATAATTGCGTTTGGTTCGATATATATTCCACATCGGTTTCTAAATTTATTATAAATATTATATCTTAATTCGTGTTAATTATTTATTAAACGTGACATGTTTTAAGTTTTGTCAACAAACTATTAACACATGTGTTTATGAATTGTCAATAGCACTAAAATAAGTAGTTTAAGTATTGTCAACAATATAATAAGTAGTGTTTGCACTATCAACAAGTGAAAAGAACACCAAAAACACACACACAAAAAAAGAAGTGTATGTCCAGTCAACAACCCTAAAATAGCAAAATGATATGTGTAAATGCTCTCAACAACACTAGAATAGTATTACAGTTTGATTATGTATTGTCAACAAATTTAGAATAGCAATATTTAGTTTTAACTATTGTCATCAACGGAAAAATAATAATAACTTGTGTTAGGCATTGTCAACAACATATTAAATCCTTAAACAGTTTAAGAACATCAAAAACACAAGTTCTTATATCAATGACACTAAATAGCAAAATCATATGTTTAATTGCTTTCAACAATACTATTAATATTAAGTGTAATTATGTATTGTCAACAAGTTTAGAATAGTAATATATATGTGAGACCCCTACTCTTCCGGACCGAGATCGGACCATGGCCGAGATTGGCTTTGGCCGAGTGTAGACTTTTCCGCACCCGCGGGCATTTTGGTCGCCCCTGCGGGTTTCCGCCCCTGCGGCTCATGGGACCGCCCCTGCGGTTTCCGGCAGTTGCAGCCGGTTTTGTTGACTCCTTTAACCGTGCTTTACCCCTTAGCTTTACTTCTTTCTTCTCCTTGCTGAGCAAGGGTTTCCTTATTCACTTTCCATCCAGCCTTCACGTCCTCCTTGTTTCTCCTTCATCCTTCTTGAGCTTGTGTTGGTTTTTCCTTGAGTTGATAAGAGAGTTTTGGTGGTGAATGTTGATGTTGATGCTAGTGTTTGATATGCTGAGCTTGAGAGCTAGTGGAAGTGTTGTTTTGGAGCAATTTCGTGCCTAGGCCACAGCTTTGGTATGTCCTCCTTGCTTCTTCATTCTTTCTTCTTCCTTATCCTTCTTTCCTTAGCTTAGGATTTGATGCTTGGACATAGGGTGATGTTGGAATTGTGTATGCTTGAACATAGGCCACAGCTTTGGTATGTCCTCCTTGCTTCTTCATTCTTTCATTCTGCATTGTCGCCGCCCCCGCGGCCAGAAGTCACCGCCCCTGCGGAAGACGTGTCGCAGCGCGTGCGCCAGCGCCAGCGCCTTGCCTGCGTTACCTGCATCCCGTGTCACCGCCCCCGCGGTTGAGTGCCACCGCGCTTGCGGTTGCCTGTGTTCCGCCCCTGCGTCCTTAGTTCACGCAGGTGCGTCTTGTCCCGGGACTACCTATAGTTAGGTAGTTCCTTTCCTTTCTAGTATGAGGGAACTAGTACCATGCTAGGTACCGGTTTATGATGAGTATGTTATAGATATGCCGGTTACGGCTTTGAGGTTACAAATTGGATATGATCCCTTATGGATCCCTTGGGTCTTGGTGTGACCCCTTCGTGTGATAGGATTGTGATATATATATGTATGTGTGCCTGTATAGGCTGTGTTGTCCTCCAGTTGGAGTGGACGTTTCTGAGAGTTGTTCGTAGCGAGATACTTCTAAAATCGAGGTAAGTCCATATGACTTACTTAGCTACTATCCTTATATTGGATGTATGCTTGAGTGGTGTGTGTGTTTTATGCTTTATAGCATGTGTTATTATGGTCACCCTCCTATGTTATACTGACCACCCATTGTAGTGGCCGTGATAACCTTTCCCTTTCATCCCGTGGTGGAGTCTGGGAGGTTCTCTGTAGTCAGGCCATATCTGGTATACGGGAAGGACCCTCACCACTCCCATAGGGTACACGGGAGGTGTGCTGATACTATTCCAGCTGGCTAGAGTACTCAGAGGCGGGGATTATATTCCTCGTGTCACATATCTTTATATACATCTATCTGTACGATTAAGTGATTTGACTTATTAAAGATAATAAACCGGGTAAATGTTTGATATCATGCTGAAGTGTTTATTATTTTTGATATGTGATTGTGCTCTAGCATCTTCTTATATATGTGCATAGTTAGCTAACGGTTTTATACCGTGTTGTAGATCCTTTGCAGGTTAGGAGAGCTATAGAGTTATCCAGAGGGGTGATCTGCTGAGGGTTCCGTACACTGGGCGTATTCATGGGATTTTGGGTTTATTCTTATTGTACGGATTTCAGTTTGACTTTGTACTCAGCAGTACTCTGTATCATCCTTTTGACATGTATATATATCAGTTTCTATGTTTTGTTTTAATCTATTGGTGCCTTGTTGTAAGATTCAGTGAAGTTGTTGTCAGGCTAGGGACAGGATCCATTGTGAGATCCTAGCCCAGTAGCACTCCGAGTCCTACGGATTTGTGGTGTTACAAAGTTAGTATCAGAGCCAGGTTGACAACAATGGCACTAGTAATCTGCAATAAAGTTCGAATAGATAAATAAACAGAACCCGAAAGGGGTCTGACTTTTCAAAAGGTTTTTGTTTTGAAATGAGTACAAATGTTTTGGGTTATCGTGTACGTGAACCATTGCCCCTTTGAAGATCTCGACAGTATAGTATATAGATATTCTGTTGTGATTGATCTGTGATATATCTATACATATGGCATATATATAGCCTTCTAAGATAGGTTTACGTCTACTGCAGATGGTTCAGACTAGGGCCTTACCTGGAGCAAGACGAGGTAGAGGTAGAACCCCTCTAGGTAGAGGACGGGGTAGGACTCCTACTGACGGTTCACATGCGGGAGAGTTACATGAGGAGGTTGCTGAGAGCGCCGTTCCTGAGACTGGGAACGGGGCAGCTGAGAGACAGGGGGCACAGAGAGCCCAGTCTGGTGATTCTGTTCGCGTCTCTATGGGTAGGTCAGAGTTTCATGCTTATATCAGACGAGTTGAGGAGGCTGCCAAAGCCGGTAGACGTGCCCCAGATTTACAGGCACAGGAGGGACCATCTGAGAGGTCCCACACCGTTACTCAGGTACCAGCTGTACAGGTACCTGCTGTTGAGATTGCCAGAGCACCAGAGGAGCATAGAGGGCCTAGACAAGATACCTGGTTGAAGGCATTCTATCAGATGGGTGTACCCCCTTTCACTAGGAAGGTGGGGTTGGAGGTTGAGCTTTGGATCGGGCATGTAGACTCAACTCTGGAGTCTATTCGATGTCCAACTGACAGACAGATCGAGCTGGTTCAGACTTTATTTCGGGACTTGGCACAACACTGGTGGAGATCAGTACGGGGTCAGGTTACCAGTTATGATGAGATGAAGACGATGATTAGAGAGCGTTTCTGCCCTGCATCTCTAAGGAGGGAGAAACTGCGAGATTTTGTGGAAGCTGGGTTTGAGGATGTACCAGTCTCTGAGGCCATCAGGAGGTTTCAGGAGGAGCTGACATTATTGTGACCAGCTGCACCTGCTGCAGACCAGCACGTTTATCTCTTTTCTCGACGACTGAGGGATACTACCCGGACCTACATGGCGGGATTTCATTGTGAGACTCTCACAGATTATCAGGACAGAGCTTCCGATTATGAGAGGGAGCGAGCTGGACAGAGGAGAGCTTCTCAGACCGAAGAGTCTGAGAAGAGACAGCGTACAGGGCAGACCAGTGGTACTAGTGGTTCTACTAGTGGGTGGATTGGTTAGAGACGCCAGAGTCAGCCTTCATCTGCGCCGGTTGCAGAGAAAGGACGGCAATGTTTTAACTGTGGAGATCTAGGGCATCTGAAGCCCGAGTGCACGAGGCCATTAGTGACGTGTTTTACCTGTGGTAGACCAGGTCATAGAGCCGTTTACTGCCGCCAGGGCGGAGCTGCATCTCAGCAGGGTTCTTCTCCTCCTAGTGTAGCGGGAGGTGGGCAGAGGCCACCTCAGCAGCAGCAGCAGATACAGGGACAGTAGAGGGTCCCAGATCGCCCTACGACTCAAGGATCTGCTCTTGGGCCGAGTAGAGGCAGAGGCCGTGGTGGGGGCACCACTGATACCAGAGGCCCACAGGGTCGTGTTTTTGAGTTGAGGAGTGAAGAGGAGCCAGTTGCACCTACTGCTACAGGTACCATTCTGATTCATGGTTTACCTGTTAGAGTTTTATTTGATACTGGTGCTACCCACTCTTTTATTTCTAATGCCTGTGTAGAGCGTCTGGGTTTAGATACAGTTGAGGGATGCCCTTTATTATAGGGTTACCCGATGGTGGTAGGGTCAGAGGTACCCGTGAGATTCACGGTTGTCCCATTTCTGTAGGGACCCGTGTGTTACTAGTTGACTTCTTTGTCATGCCATTAGAGCATGAAGAAGTCATTCTAGGTATGGATTGGATGGCTAGACATTCTGCAGTCCTAGATGTAGGTAGGAGGAATGTTACCCTCTCAACCAAGTTAGGCCAGATAGAGGTTTTCCGAGGTTGGGACATTGGAAAGGTAGGCACAGTTATCAGCGCTATACAGGCAGCTAGACAGATTACACAGGGTTACGAGGCCTTCTGGTGTTATGCCATGAAGGAGGGGGAGAGTCCAGCGTTAAAGGATATCCTAGTTGTTTGTGAGTTTACTGATGTTTTTGTTGAGCCATCCAGTTTTCTGCCTCAAAGGAGTGTGGATTTCAGTATCGAGTTGGAGCCTGGTACGATACCCATCTCGAAGGCCCCATACCAGATGGCGCCTGTCGAGATGTTGAAGCTGAAGAAGCAACTCGAGGAGTTGGCTGAGAAGGGCTTCATTCTCCCTAGCGTGTCCCCTTGGGGAGCACCTGTCCTTTTCGTGCGGAAGAAGGACGGATCACTAAGGTTATGCATAGATTACAGAGAGCTGAACAAGGTGACCATCAAGAACAAGTATCCACTGCCGCGCATTGATGATTTGTTAGATCAATTACAGGGAGCAACCGTGTTCTCTAGGATTGACCTGCGTTCCGGGTATCACCAACTGAGGGTGAGGGAGCAGGATGTGCACATGACAACATTCCGGACCAGATATGGCCACTACGAGTTTGTAGTGATGCCATTTGGGCTTACGAATGCCCCAGCCGTCTTTATGGAGTTGATGAATAGTATTTTCATCGACTTCCTGGATCAGTTTGTGGTGGTTTTTATTGATGACATTCTGGTATACTCTCGCAGTGGAGAGGAGCATGCAGGACATCTTAGGACTGTATTGCAGGTTTTGCGGGATAGAGAACTTTATGCTAAGTTCTCTAAGTGTGAGTTCTGGATGCCAGAGGTAGCATTCCTGGGTCATGTGATTTCAGCTGAGGGGATCAAGGTGATCCAGCGAAGATAGAGGCAGTAGCAGCTTGGACGACACCGACGAACATCAAGGAAGTACGTATTTTCCTTGGCCTAGCCGGTTATTACAAACGCTTTGTGGAGGGGTTTTTTGTGATTGTCCGTCCACTGACGAGTTTGCTGAGGAAGACTACCAGATTTGTGTGGTCTGATCAGTGCAGGAAGAGTTTTGAGGAGTTGAAGAGGCGTTTGACTTCTACTTCTATTTTGGCACAGCCCGAGGGTACTGAGGATTTTGTGATTTACAGTGATGCATCCAACCTAGCCTTGGGATGTGTTTTGATGCAGCGAGGTAGAGTTATTGTTTATGTGTCTCGACAGTTGAAGACGTATAAGGAGAACTACCCGACTCATGATCTGGAGTTGGCAGCGGTAGTTCATGCATTGAAGATCTGGAGACATTACCTGTATAGTGCTACATGTCAGATCTTCACAGAAAATAAGAGTCTGAAGTATATTTTCACGCAGCGGGAATTGAATAACCGCCAGCGTAGGTGGCTTGAGCTGATCAAGGACTTTGATTTAGAGATCCTGTATCATCCAGGGAAGGCGAACATTGTCGCCGACGCCCTGAGCAGGAAGACGCCTCGAGAGCAGGCGATTATGAGACTGACATTTCAGCATCAGTTGCAGAGATATCTGATCTGGTTAGAGCTGGACATCCAGTTTCCTGATGAGGATGCCCAGCTACGTACATTAGAGGTCCTTCCTGATCTGTTGGGCGAGATCCAACAGATGCAGAAGACCTGCCCTACTTTGATGAGGATTAGAGATAGGATGTCTCGGGATGAGGCACCACAGTTTCTGCTTGGAGCAGATGAAGTTTTGAGGCGCCGCGGTCGCGTCTGTGTACCTGCTGATACAGAGCTGAGGCAAAGGATTTTACAGGAGGCTCACTGTACACCTTACTCCGTACATCCAGGTACGAGTAAGATGTATCAGGACTTGAGACGTATATATCGGTGGGAAGGGCTGAAGCCCGATGTGGCCAGATTTGTGGCACAGTGTGCGACCTGCCAGCAGGTCAAGATCGAGCATTTCAGACTTGGGGGTGAGCTTCATCCACTTCCTGTTCCACATAGGAAGTGGGAGGACGTCACCATGGATTTTGTGACTGGACTGAGGCTGAGCCGGAGTTTTGATGCAATCTGGGTCATAGTAGACAGATTGACGAAGACGGCACGTTTCATTCCTATCAGGGAGATGTGGCCGGTGAGCAGATTAGTTGAGGAGTACACAAGGCAGATAGTGAGACTTCATGGTGTACCGAGGACGATCGTCTTAGACAGAGATGGGCGATTTACCTCGAGATTCTGGCAGCAGATTCAGACTGCCCAGGGGACGAGCTTGCACTTCACGATTGCGTTCCATCCTCAGACAGATGGTCAGTCAGAGAGGACCATTCAGACCCTGGAGGATATGCTGCGAGCTTGTGTGTTGGATTGGGGACAGGTGTGGACGGATCATCTCCCACTTGTTGAGTTCTCCTACAACAACAACTGGCATGCATCTATTGGGATGGCCCCATATGAGGCACTGTATGGACAGAGATGTCGTACCCCGTTATGTTGGGATGAGCAGATCAGTGTTAGTGGTTTAGCACCTGATCAGATTCAGGATGATATGGCCCGAGTAGCATTGACAGAGAGCGTATGCTGACTGCACAGAGCCGTCAGAAGTCTTATGTTGACAGGAGACGTAGACCTCTAGAGTTCAGAGTTGGAGCCCATGTGTGGCTGAGAGTGTCCCCGACATGAGGTGTTAGGCGTTTTGGCATTAAGGGGAAGTTAAGCCCCCGATATGTCGGACCGTTCGAGATTTTGGATCGGGTTGGGAGCGCAGCTTACAAATTAGCCTTGCCTCCGAGATTAGAGGGTGTTCACCCTGTATTTCATGTGTCTCAGCTGAGGGAGTACATATTAGATCCGAGACACATCGTGAGTTATGATGATTTGGTGGTTGAGCCGGACCACACGTTTGTTGAGCATCCTATTGCAGTCCTAGAGCGAGGTATGAGACGCCTGCGTTCGAAGGACATTCCTGTGTTGAGGATACAGTGTCGAGACGAGGACCTGAGGAGGCTACATGGGAGACTGGGGATAGTATCCAGAGGAACTATCCAGAGTTCTATGCCGAGATAGGTGCACCAGTAGGATCACCGAGTAGATCTTAGTACTAGCTTGGTGAGTCTTATCTGCTTATATGCTTATATGCTATGATGTGTTTATTTCATGCTAGCTTTGATGTGATTATGATCTTATTAGATCTTGTTATGCTAGTATGATTTTTGTTTATAGCTGGAGATGGTTCTTTCCTCCATGCTATTTTGATGGACATAGTAGTGCTGAAGATGTTCTTCCTCCATGCCTTTATGTTATGGATATGATACGGCTAGAGATGTGATTCCTCTATGCCTTGTGATACGTTTATAGTTTGGCTAGAGATGGTTTTCCTCTAGGCCTTGGATAGTATAGTTTGCTGCTGGAGTGGATAAGTTCCTCCATGCTTATGCTTGAGGTTATAGAGAGTTTTACCTCGGCTTTTGAGTCCGAGTGGTTTCAGGACTTTGCAAGTTTCGGGACGAAACTTGTTTTTAGGGGGGTGAGATGTGAGAGCCCTTTTCTTTCGGACCGAGTCTTGGTCCTTAGCCGAGTTTGGCTTGGCCGAGATTGACCTTACCGCACCCGCGGGCCTGACTGCCGCCCCTGCGGGTTTCCGCCCCTGCGGCTCATGGAACCGCCCCTGCGGTTTCTGGCGGCTGCAGCCGGTTTTGTTGACTCTTTTGACCGTGCTTTACCTTTCACCCTTACTTATTCGTTTTACCTTGCTGAGCAAGGGTTTCATTTCATTCCATGTTACAGCTTTCCTCACGTCCTTCTTGCTTCTCCTTCATCTTCTTTGATCTTGTTCTTGATTCTCCTTGGTTTTGGAAGAGTTTTGTTGTGGCTTTGATGATAATGATGCTTTTGATGAGTGTTGCTGTGCTTGGAAGCCAGTAAGAGTGTTGGTGATCATTCCTTTAGCTAACCACACCTGTGTTAAGCTTCCTATTCTTTGTTCTTCTTCTCTTTGCTTGATTCTTCCTTTCTTTAGCTTAGGATTAGATGCTTGATCATAGGGTGATGTTAACTTGTGTATATATATGTATGGATGGGAATCTGGAAGAGAGGAGACGTGATTTAATCACGTGAAGAGTGAAAGGCAACTTGCGGGGTTTCGCTCTGCACTGTCACCGTCACCGCGCCTGGAAACCACCGCCCCTGCGGAAGCCGTGCCGCGGCGCCCGCGCCAGCGTCAGCGCCTTGCCCGCGTCGCCTGCGTACCTTGTCACCGCCCCTGCGGCTGCTCCCTGCCGCGCCTGCGGGTTATCTATTCCGCCCCTGCGTCCCTTGATCACGCAGGTGCGTCTTGTCCCGGGACTACCCATAGTTGGGTAGCTCCTTTCCTTTCCTAGTATGAGGGAACTAGTACCATGCTAGGTATCGGTTTATGATGAGTATGATATAGATATGCCGGTTACGGCCTTGAGGTTACGAGTTGGATATGATCCTTATGGATCCCTTGGGTCTAGGTGTGACCCCTTTGTGTGATAGGAGTTTGATATATATATATATATATATATATATATATATATATATATATATATATATATATATATATATATATATATATATATATGTATGCCTTGTATAGGCCGTGTTGTCCTCCAGTTTGGAGTGGACCAGTCGGAGAGTTGATCGTACTTGAGTTACTCCTAAGATTGAGGTAAGTCCATAGGACTTACTTAGCCACTATCCTTATATTGGATGTATGCTTGAGTGATGTGTGTGTTATATGCTTTATAGCATGTGTTATTATGGTCACCGACCTATGTTATATTGACCGCCCATTTTAGTGGCCGTGATAACCTTTCCCTTTCATCCCGTAGTGGAGTCTGGGAGGTTCTCTATAGTCAGGCCAGATCTGGTATACGGGAAGGACTCTCACCACTCCCATAGGGTACACGGGAGGTGTGTTGATACTACTCCAGCTGGCTAGAGCACTCAGAGGCGGGGATTATATTCCTCGTGTCACATATCTTTATATACATCTATTTATACGATTGAGTGATTTAACTTATTAAAGATAATAAACCGGGCAAATGTGTGATATCATGATGATGTGTTAATATTATTGATGTGTGTTTGTGCTCTAGCATCTTCTTATATATGTGTATAGTTAGCTAACGGTTTTATACCGTGTTGTAGATCCTTTGCAGGTTAGGAGAGCTGTAGAGTGATCCAGAGGGGTGATCTGCTGAGGGTTCCGTACACTGGGCGTATTCGTGGGATATGGGTTATTTACGTTGTACGGATTCATGTTTTGACTTTGTACTCAGTAGTACTTTGTATCACCTTTTTTATATGTATATATATATATATATATATATCAGTTTTATATTTTGTTTTAATCTATTGGTGTCTTGTTGTAAGATTCAGTGAATTTGTTGTCAGGCTAGGGTCAGGATCCATTGTGAGATCCTAGCCCAGTAGCACTCCGAGTCCTACGGATTTGGGGTGTTACATCTCTCTCTCTCTTCGCATAATTCCTATTCAATACCGGAAGCCCTAAACCGCTCTTCTTCCAACGTAGTCGGAATCAGAATATGACGGACCACCAATCATCTTCCTGTCACTTTCTTGGAACCAACGCCGAGAGCTTGCCGCCGCCGAATTTAGCCGACATCGCCATTAATCCAAAAGTACAAGTTTGTCGCTTTGAGTCTCCACCAGAACCAAGAGCTCAGACCCACCACCATACCGAAGTCGGAATCGGAACCAAAATGGTGGTCGAGGGCAAGCGATGTAACACCCCAAATTCTGGGAACCCGGAATGTTACTGGTCAGGACCTCACAACACCCCGAATTTTGGGAACCTAGAATGCTATTGGTTAGGACCTCATAATGGACAAATAACCAACAAAAAGAGAAAGGAGAAATACTCAACAAAACACAAAATGAACTCGAAATAACAAATATAGAAACCCCGACTGACCACACTCTCCGCCTCCCTCAATGGCGGATAACCTGCAAAGTCTACAATATCAGTTTTTTCACCGTTAGCTACAAAATCACTATATCAGAATATCTATGTAGCACACACACACATCAATGATAATAAATACACATCATAAATCACACACAATCCAATTCTTATTTGTCATTAATCATCTCACTTTTATTAGTTCAACTTCATTTGTGGCACGAAGGTCCCATCGACCTTCGCCTCTGTCCCCGTATACCAACCGGAATGGTTCTAATGCATATCTACCGTATACCGTATGGACTGGTCGTAGAGAGACTCCCAGTCATCTTACAGTGTTGGGCAGTGATGCCACGACCCGTTATCAAACACTTGGGTCTACTTAATTTATATCGTCACTCAATTATCGTTTCAACAATAAACACACACCATCACATAGCATACACTCATATAGCATCATCAGCTAAGCAAGTCCATGAGACTTACCTGAATAGATCGTCGTCCAACCATCACTAACTAATGTCCGCTCGTGCAAACACTATCCACTATCTGATCAAGAAATATCGACTTAGAATCATCATTCTAAGTCTTACAGTATTTATAGAAGGCTACTATACTAGCGAGTAAGTTCTCGGATCAAAAGAACGAGAAAACCTAACTTTGGTGGAAATTACCAAAATGCCCCCCACTTTTCAAAAAATTTCGAAAGTGCCCAAACTAGTTCCAAGTCTTCTCTATAACCCGACAACACTTTATAAACCTCAAAACACCATAACAAGTTTGAGGGTTTGCTCAAACTTACATTTTACGTCCAAACTCACTTTCCGAAGCTGATCCAAGTATCCCACTTTGTCCTATCGAAAGTACCTCGTACTAAACTCCAAAAATTCCAAAGAAAATATATACACACTCTCGGTTATACCCACTCTAGGCTAGAACAATTGCAATCCATAAATAACATTCCACAAGTTCTACATAAAATTCCAAAGATACCTTCAAACACACTTAACTTCCAAAACTAGGTTTCGAGTAAACTTTGGAAGCTTATAACTCTAGATCCGACCGTTGGATCTTTCCCAAATTTTAACATCATAAACCCGGTATTTTCAGCTATAATATATTAAAAATTCAACAGTGAACTATTACTCTAGCTTATCGAAACTTAGTTCCAAAGTCAGCTATTCCACACAGTTTCAAAGTAAACTAAACTAGCATTCCAGGAGGTCTTGAGTTAGAGTCTCACAGCCAACAACTCTTAGATTTAAAAGAACCTGCAGATCCGAGTTCTAAACCCATTGGTAACAAGTTTTCTAAGCCTAGGAACACAAACTATCAGCCTATGATATATAACAGAACCCTATTCGACACTGTCGTAAGCCAAGAACCGGCAAGGAGGAACACTTACTTCTCTGTCTGCTGCAGTGTGGCACCGGCAAGATCCGATCGGCGTCTAGTGTCCTCCGCCTCCTGCACCCGTACTTCCTGCTCGATTTTCACGTACACAGTACCCATGAGTTCTTGATTTCAAGAACTCTAGATTCTAGAAATGAAGGGCGAGAAGAAAGAAGAAGTCGAGATGAAGGAGTTCGCTTACCCAAGGGAGACGACCGTTGCTCCTCGCTTGCCCATTGCAGATCCGACGATCACGGCAGAAGAGACGCTTGAGAGAAGCAAGGGGAAGAGAGTAAGAAAGGTTATGTCCAGAAGCAAGCATGGAAGAGAGAAACAACGAAGAAGAGAGGGACGCGACTTACCGGTCTCGATCGAAGAAGGGACAAGAGAAGGCAAGACTCGTCCCTATCAATGTTGCGACAAGTCAGTTATAAGCAGGTGGTTCGGTCCGGCTTGGGCAAGGCTCGTGGTTCGAATATCATCTTTGTTTACTATTTATTTTAATGATCAATTTATTTTATTTCCTTTGAATGTATTTTATAAAATATTAACATAGTCAACTATTATGTTAATGAAAATATTTATTATAACCTATAACGATATTACATGAACATTTAATATATCTTTTAAAAAAACTTACAGCTATATCATGTACGTTATAATTTGATATTTCAATGTATATGAAGAGGATCGAAGTAGATAGAGAGTCGGTGAGTTCATTTATTGACTTATATTATTTTACAAAAAAAGAAAAAGAAAAAAGGTGAAGAGTAATTTCTTGGATTCACATGCATGGATAGAGAAGTAGACAGGCACATCATGTGCTACCTATTCTTTATTTTCCAAACTTTATTTTACTTATTCTATGTACCTTACATTATATATATATATATATATATATATATGTATATATATATATATATTATGTTAAATTATGTATTTTATTAATATAGGAGTATTACTAGGTTGGGTGAAGCCCGTGTTTGATGTTAAAGAATAACCTCTCGTAATAATTATATGTATAGGCTCACCAAACCGACCAACTTCCAATAGTTACCGGCTACCAATGCAAGTTAATGTACTAACTAACTTTATATAAAGTAATCAATACCACATACTTAGTTGAATTGGTTCGATCAAATCGATTATAGACCACATGAAGTACGTATACGATATACTAACGAATGTTAGAAGGGTTAGTTGATTTCGGTAGTCAATGATATATCCTCTTACATGTTAGGCTTGGATCTCCTCTCATAACTCGGGTCAGGTTCATATCTGGTTTTTTTAAAGACTCTTTTGTTTTTTTGACTTCGAGCGAAGCCGATGAGAGGCGACCCCGAACACCCTATACACCTTTTTTCAGCGGCTTCGAGTGAGGCTAGGGTCCTAGGGAGAGAGTCGAGAGACGACCGAACCCGTTACCTAATTAACTTAGGTCATTAAAAGGTAGCTCGTGAAAAGAGCTATGGAAAAGAAAAAAGAAGATTCTCGGGCTAGTGTTGTCAACTTGGTGTGTTTGTGGTTTTAAATTGTTCCCTTTTACACTTCTTTGACTTTAATATTTTATATGTTGAGATACGTATCCCAAGTTTATTAATAATTATATATATTTATTATATAGTTATTTTTCGAGAGTTTGGTTCAGTTAGACCCGATTACATTCGGGCAGTCTGGTCCGTCCGTCCGAAAAAATATGTGGGTATGTATATAGAAGAAAGTCCAACCAAGCTGAAAAGTCCAGTCTAACGGTCCTGATAAAAAAAATTAAAATGTAAACATTAAGATATTAAGTATATATTAATGTATATATTAAGTATATATTACATATAATATATTAAATATATTGATTTTCTAAATAAAATTTATATTTAAAATTATAATTTTTTAAATATATGGGTATCCGGAGGTCTGCCCGTTCGGGTAAAGCGGCCACTATAGGTCTACCAGTCGGACTCGGCTCCGAGTCCGGATAAATAAATCGAAATTTTCATAGAGACCCACCCAAACCCGCTTATGAACATGTCTAGTTTCAATGCAGTTATTATTTATTATGTGATATATGCTTACAAAAGTAGACTTAGGTATAATATCCATATATACATTGTTTTTAACTTATGGATTAATCTCAATTAAAATCAGTAATGAATTAGAGTATTCTGTATGCACTTTTTCCGCACACGTTTTTCACCTCTCATTACGAGGATTTTAACCAATCAGTCTATGTTCCTAACGTTAACCATCTTGCTAATTTTGCATTCGGGGTACTAAATTAGTGTTTAATAAATTACGTACTTGGGTGTGAAATCGAAATTAAATTTAATTAAATTCACACTTATAAATTAATAATTGTAGAAATTATTTAGTATTTAATTTGAATTAAGAATTGATTTACATAGAGATTTAATGGAATTAATAACTTATTGAAATATCACTTAGACTATGTTCAACTTTTGTATTCATATAAGTGTGAAAGTGTCCGTGGGAGGTCACGATGATTATATCCGACTTCAGACTAAATTTTCGTTTCTTTGACGAGGTCCGTATTAAACATATTTTCAGAGAAATAAACTGTGTTGCTGACCGATTGACCCATCTGGGAAACTCGACCCCCAACAACAATTTTTCTGAAACCCCGAACTTCGTGTTCTCATCCGCAAGGATGCTTTAGGTTGGACTACCTCGAGAAGATAGCCTAATTTAACCGCTTTCTATTTTCAAAAAAAAAAAAAGCAAAAAAAACATATATATATATATATATATATATAAGGTATGTGTTGGGTGTTTGAAAGCACGAACATACTAGAGCTTATGTTAATTTATAGAAGTTTAAATTATTCTCATTTCTAAGCTACGTGGAAAAGCTTATGACAACTTATAGAATATATAACCCATACAAACCTATAAATTTTAAATAATAAAAAAAGGTTGATTTTTTTTTTTTTTTGTAATTTTACACTTACATGCACAATAATTTTTGTTCTTCCAAACGTAGCGTCCAGCAAACTTATCAAAAGACTAAGGGCTCGTTTGAAAACGCTAGGAATCATTCCGTTACCGAAAATAATTACTAGCGTTTTCATTCCACCACACCAATCAAGCGGACACTTTGAGAGAGCAAATTTTACAACTGAAAAAATAAAAACTACTAAAGGAGTGTTAGAGATATCAATCATCTACCTACTTCAATTACTAAATAAACTTCCCTTCAACTTTACCTTTAATAAGTTAGTGATTTTTAAACGGACATTAAGTGGCTCGATCAAATCGGGCAATCATTCATGGTCTACTCCTAAACTTGATTTGAAGTTTATAGGCATTGAAAAAATCCTTCATGATGGAATTTATCTACAATATATGGTTCGTTGATGTAATTACTACACAGTTGTTGAGATAAGTACAGTTTCTGGGACATATGAAGTGAACTCTCCCACATTTGGTCTGTTAGTTTGGTTTACATACAATCTATCCTTTTCAAAGTATTTTGAAAGATCACTCCTTGAGAGAGAAGTCAAGCATTCGATGGCCCCTCTTTACTTTTAATTTAATTTTCCAACTTAGAATAAGACACAATAATTTTTACAATTCATAGATATGGATTGATTTGACAAACTTTATTTAATACTATCTCCATTTTGATCATAGTAAGAAGCATTTTGGTCGATCAATTTAAATTCAAAATACATGCACGTATACAACTCAAGAACACTTGCATGCAGGCTAGGGTGTCCAAAGCCTTCCATGAGTGAAATTCTATTTCGCAGTTGAAGCAGAAATTTATCGGATGAAACAAATTAAAGCTTATCGGATAGTTGAAATAGGTAGATTATTTTACAATTTTTTTTATTATGAGCAAAATATCGGAAACTACCCGTAATATAAATTTATTTACACTTAATTAACCACCCGTTAAATGCGAAACTATCGAAAATCACACTTAACTACTACTCTCTTTGCAAAACTAGTACTCCGTCTCTTTTCTCTTTAAAAGGACCCCGCTTTCGATTACAACATTAATATTTGTTGTTGAACCATGAACCCATTAAAAAAAAACTGAACCGTTCTAAAAAACCGAACCCAACTCCAAAACCTAGTTTAGTTTTCATTAATTTTCCAACCCTTTTAGCGAGGTGACAAAGATGAGAAAATAACCCGTTCTTACAATGGAGGGTGCCATACTACCATTTCCAAACTCCTTTGGAAAATGGTGTTGATGGTGGCGGTTGCCATCTACGACCAACACGAAACCATGCCCATGAGTCTACAAGAGGAACGAACGCCGCCGCTAATGGCCGCCATCATGTAATCAGAAAAGTTCCTCTAATTCACTCTAACCTCAACCCTCCATTTTTGACAATGAAAATGAAATTAGGGTTTTAGAGTTGGGTGTTTTTTTTATTAAAAACGGTTTGTTTTTGTTTTTTAATAGGTTCATGGTTCAACAACAAATATTAATATTATAATTGGAATGTGGGGCCCTTTTAACGAGAAAAAAGATGGAGTACTAGTTTTTGCAGATAAAGTGGTTGTTAAGGGTGATTTTCAATGGGTGATTAAGTGCAAATGAACCTATTTTACGGATAGTTTATGATATTTTGTTTATTTTATTGATAAATACTTGGTAGAATGAAGTTTATTAAAGCTGATAAGTGTAAATTAATAAATATATTTATTTTTTCAATAATTTTTATAGGTTTGTACCCATAATGGATTATTCAATGAGCTACCATTATTATCTTCATAAAATTCTTAAGGCAACTTATGGCATGAAATGAAAAAAAAAAGTTTAAGATTTCATAGGCTTGGACTCTCAAACTCCCACTACCGAGCTTATGTTTTTTTCATAATATCCACACGTTTGATAAGTTCCCGTAAATTTGTAATTTTAGGTTTCGTTTGAAAGCTCCTAGCTTATTGGAGTTGTTTTTTTGGTATTTGTAGTTTATTGGTAGTCGAAAATTTTTCGGTAGATGGAATAGGTAGTTGGTCGACAAAACATATTTTTTTTAGCTTGATGGATGTTTCGAAGAACGAAGTTTATTGTTTGATGCAAATTATAAATTTTAAAAAAAATTCACTAATTTAATTATGACTTTTCTATAAGATATATGTATATAATATATCATTTTATAACTCGGGTAGTTAACACTTGAGGGGAAGTTGATATGTAAAGGATAACACGTGTTACACGTCGCACATCTATAACATAATAAGTTGTGAGCCTAATATATAAGATCATGAGTTACTCATCTTATTGTCAATTGCTTTTAGAATAAACCCCATGTGCTTATCTGTGTGGCTCGCGGGACACGTGTTCTCCAAGTCTAAAGCCCCGAAACGAATAAAAAGATAAAAACTAATATAATGTGAAGGATTATGGTTCCCACGTCGATAATATTAGGATAACAACGAAATCTGTCAGTCTCACACCCATCATTTCATTGACTTACCTCATAATCGTTAACAAAACGGGCATGATCTAACGAAGTATCTATTTTAAGCAATCACATGAAATCATTGATGGTAGATATCAAACACGTACAAATCTTCAAAAATATGCATAACCATTCATTATAAACGGGAGATAATTAGTAATTTTATCAATAATATACAAATATATATATACTAGCTATAAAATGGTGTCCATAGCTTGCTTGGTCCCTCTTGTGTAGGAAATATGAAGGGAGAGACAAATATAGCAGATGGGTATTGTTGTATATAAAGGAACAAAGAAGCATAAGTGAGGGTCCAGTAAGATCCAAAATACAAATACTCTAATCGACAAATTTGGTCTTGAATAAATGTTTCATTTTGCATCTTACCTTCATGGCAAGTGCAATGTCCAACTCTACCCTAACATTCATATATCTTCTCCATCTATATATTCCATTGTATTTGTTCAAATACATCGACCCAATTCCAAATCCGAAAGAGAATATCAATAGATACGATCAAACAACTCACTACTATAAATGTTAATGCAATGAATTTAGATAGTGAACGTAAATGTCATATAATGTTTACAATTTTAGGATATATATACTCTTGTTGTACATACAAAATTGTCTTTCACATTTTACTGAATAATAACCTATAATTTTTCGAAAAAAGGTCAATCATTTTATAAAATAATTAAATTGTTGTAATTTATATATAAAGAGGACGGTCTACAAAATTGTTTCATAGGATGAACTCAAATCCCCGCAAATTCAGGTCTAATCCCGGTCTCGTCCAACCAAAAAGTATTTGGGACGAGATACGAGTCTTAACTTCTTCATCTAATTAGATTCGTTTCATATATAATAAATTTTAAATATAAATAAATTGAATCCTTATGCTAAACCATTAGTTATATATTTTAAAAAATTATATAATATAGGTCCAACTTGAATATATTTGTGATTTTTACGATTTAAACTTTCATTTGGATGTTTAAACAAAAGATAATTGTATTTTGTGAAGATTATGTAATACATTATTTTAAAAAATTAAGGGTTGTTTGGTATCGATATACTAATTAAAGGTATCAGATATGAGTATTAAGATATAGGTATCATATTGATATTTGATATCTCCGTTTAGTATATTGAAGTATATCAAATATCAAAAAAGTTGGATGGAAATAGAGTACAATCTATGGTTGAATCCATTTGTTCACAGAAGACAACAAGCTATTTTTGCACCAAGAAAAAGGACATCCACTAGATTGAGTCCAACATGAAGAATTGACACTTGAAATATGAAAATTTAGGGCTCATGAACACCCAATATTATCGCTAACCATTTTCTCATTTGAGTCCTAGCCTTGATTCTTAACGCCTAATTTCATAAAAACCAAAAACCTAATTCATTTTGTTACCCTAGAAAAGAACGACCACAACAACCCAACCCAAAAGGAAATAATATGTTGAGAGAGAGAGCGGCTCGTGAGGAAGAAGGAAAGAAGTGCTCCGGTCCGGTTGGCGA
This sequence comes from Fagopyrum tataricum, assembly GCA_002319775.1. Taxonomy (NCBI): domain Eukaryota; kingdom Viridiplantae; phylum Streptophyta; class Magnoliopsida; order Caryophyllales; family Polygonaceae; genus Fagopyrum; species Fagopyrum tataricum. The sequence goes on along the minus strand of CM008284.1, from coordinate 39,798,261 downwards.
TGGCTATCCCGGTTCGCAGTGGCGGCTCCTTGCTTTGATCGGCGGTGGCGGCTCCTTGCTCCGGTCGATGGTGGCTATCTTGGTTGGCGGAGGGAGAAGGGAAGGAAGGGCCTCTCGTGAGGAAGATGGGAAGAAAATGTGGAGAGAGAGGAAGGGCTGAGACTGATACTCCAAAAAATCGGTATATCAAAAAAGGCAAATTCCGATGTCAAAGTATCATTTTGATATCGATACCTTGAAATACCAAACAACAGGTATGGGTATGAGTGATACCCATACCCATATCTTTAATAATAATATGAATACCAAACAGCCCCTAATGTCTTTCTTTTTTTAGTATGATATAAACACATATTTGTGTGTTAATCGTAAAGTATAAACATTATAAATAATTATAGGTTAAGCGAATTTGTCTCATCTCATTTCATCCCGTCTCGATACCAACCGGAATAGGACCCGACAAGATTCATCTAAAAGACATAAGTTTCGTCTCGATCCCGTCCAATATATAATAACCAGGGCGGAACGTTGAATGACCTCAATCCCGTCTCGTGTCCTCCTAGTGTTTACAATTTAGAATATAACTTCTTTTTTTAAACAATCAAGTTCGTTCATAATTGTTATGTATAATATTTTTTTATATTTTGTATTATGTAATAAAATAATTTATTTATTTTACGTTTGAACCAAGAAAATTATTGATCCTAAACGTTTTTCCAATTTGAAATTCAAATATAGAGATATAAATAAATACATATGAAAAAGACAAGATATATAGGCTCAAATTATTGAAATTTTGCGTATCAAATAGACTAGTAGGGGTGATAATGCCTCCTTATCATAACGAGCTAAAATCATTCGTACAAAATCTATGGTACAAATTTAAACCTCTTTTATTTTAAAATGTGATGGTAGAATTAAATGAAAATATATATAGTTTCATTATTTTCTTCAAAATAAAATAATTAAGGTGGGACCAAATTGTGGTTGCAAACCTAACATTATTTAGTGTCGTAATGTCGTTATAATTGAAAATTGGGGAGTACTATTTAAAAGATAAAATGTTAATTTTTGAAAATAAAAATAGTCAAAAAAGCCTAATGCTGTAAAACCTATATCGGTATTAGATACACTTCTAAAAATAATCACAACTTATTATATTGTAATTTGTTAGAATAGTCAACTGAATCCAGTGAACCCTAGATAAGCATAAGAACTGGAATGAAAATAATCGCAATTTATCATATTAAAAATAATTATTTAATATACTAATTAATTTTTTTTTTCATGATAAATTATAAATGTATTATATCATATACAGTCATACAAGTTATAATAAATATTTTAAATAGATTTTATTTATTATTTATTATTTATTATTTTTAAAAAGCAATTTAGTACTAAAATTAAAAATTATGTACATACAAAATATTATTTAAATGCTAATATTCAATTAAAGGAAATCATTATCATACGTGTATTTAATTTCACGGGTTAATATTACCGTTATTCATAGTTTCCCTTTAATAATATTACCGTTATTTCTCTTAGTGTATATATCTAATATTCTTCGTAAAATAAGACAAGTCAATTTAATCTATTCTAAGAACATAGTTCTTATATGGTATAAGGGTAATTAAAGATCCTTTAACCTACACATATTTTTCACAAAACTCAAAACCCGAGCATGACACCTACTTGTAACACCCCATATTCTAGGAACTCGGGGTGTCACGGGTTAGTATCTCACAATGGGTTCCGACCTTAGTCTGATAACAATCTCACATGATCTTTTACGAGGGACAAATAGATAACAACCAAATGAAATCTAAAACATGCATAATAGTCATAACATAGTAAAAACAAATGTCAGTCCGACACTACAAGTAACATAATCCAAGGATAAGTAACGAATCTAGTCACATGAAAGAAGATAAACCCAAACTTCCGACTACTACGTACGGGAACCTGGTTGACCACCCTACTCTGGATCACTCTGCAACTGCCCTATCATGCAGTGTATCTATCACAGGACGGTATAAACCGTTAGCTAACTATTCTAGGTATCAGATAGTATGTTATAACACAAACACACATAATTGCGGAAATTAAACACACCGACATAATTACACTCAACCGCATTATTATTTTATTTAGGTGATTCAATATTATTACTTCAACTTATTTTGTGGCACGGAGGTCTCCGACTTTCGCCTCTGTCCCCGTATTCCAACCGGAATGGATCTCATGCATCTCACCGTATACCGATATGGAATGGTTGCGAAGAACCTCACAGTCTCGTGGCAGAGCTGGACAGTGATGTCACGACCAGTTATTCATACACTTGAGTCTACTAAACGGTAACGTCGTCCTAATCAAGTTATAATTAGATCACCCAACATACACCACTACAACAATACACACTAACACACGGAAGAGCTAGCTAAGTAAGTCCATAAGACTTACCTGAACTGATTTGAGGTCCAACTAACGCTAAGTTATGGTCCACTCATATATGACCTCAACAGCCCGGTCATAACGGAAAACGTCTCAACAACAATATACTAACATCTAGGAAGCTTCTAGACCGATAAGGAAAGTTCTAGAAAGGAAGAACAAGAAAGCTCTAGCTTTTAAGGAAATTACGATTTTAACCCCGAATTTCCTTAAAACTCTAAAAACGGTTATACAAGTCTCTAAACTTCCGAAATAGTTTAACTTATTATGAACGTTAAATGATCCAAACGAGTTCGAAAGTTTTCCAAACTTTCGACTCACGAAGAAAACCCTAAAGAACACCTTACAAGCAACTAGTTAATCTCACTACATTGACCTTAACTTTATATCATCACACGATCGTCAAAAATTCCGAAATAAAATCATATGTATGCTAGGCCATTCCTATTCCAAGATAGAAGCATCGGAAAGCATAAAGTCTAAGTCATCAAGGCTACACAAAATTCCAAAAGTCACTATCCCTAACATCCATTTCTGAAACTAGTTTTATCACAACTTTGTAAGGTCGTAAAACTCAATTCAACCGTTGGATCTTCCTAAAACTTTTAATATGATGTACTAACTTATACACACTATCACATCTCCAAAAATCAATCGTAAATATTTAGTATAACATACCTATAGGTTGATCTCAAAATGACTGCTCGTCTAGTGTGAAACAGTGAGGAATATGTGATATGGACTCAGGTTCATTTCTGCGTGATATTTCCAGCCAAAGTAAGACATGAGCAAGAGGAAAAGAAGGTTCGTCAAGAGGGGGATGTAAGGGCTTACCCTTGGAAGCTTGTTTAGCATCACTCGAGGCTTATCGATAATTTGGAGAATGAGAGGTGGCTACTTCGAGGCTCCAAGTTCCAAAATCTACTTTTTACTCCTACTCTTCACACATTTGGAAAGGTTGGTTGCTTTCTTCTAGGCCTTCTTGCGCTCGAGTACTGAACTGAAAAGGACGGGAAAGGTAGGAATGCCACTCGATCAGATTTGAAGGAGGGAAGATAGGAAGCTTACCAACTTCGGAGGGAGGAGAAGACGGGCTTACTGTTCCCTGGTTCGATGTGTAGTTACATGAGATGGAGAATGCTTGCTTGATCTTGGATGAGGATGAAGGAGTAGATGTATAGCCTTGACTATTACTTATCTACAGTGGAAATAGGAGGCCGTCACCACTACAGGTGTGAGGATGAAGGCAATTCATTGTTATTGTGTGAAGGAAGGGATGATGGTTATCGTAGAGGGGGAAAGGAACATAAGACTAGTGAGCAAAAGGAAACATTGGGAAGGAGGGAACTCGCTGAGGGTGATGACAGGAGGAAGGATCGTTGTTGAGTGTTATGTGGTAATCTCAGTCTCCAATGTCTCTCCTCAACGCCAGCTAGCACGGCTCTTTTGGAATGGTCCCCTCCTTTCAAGTTCCGTTGCATCCTGCAGGCGTACGTGAGGCCGTTAAGGCAAACGGATAAGAAGGAATCATAATGGAGAGGTACACGTACTTCCAATGGTTGTCGACCTGTTCATACACATGGGCCCTTAGGAGGATTAAAAGATACGGGCCGACTTTGGTTCCTTGTTGGGATTGAGGTAGGATCAGTGGGCTCGTTTAGTAAAGTAAATTAAGCCCAAATATATATTGTCATGGATGATCTATCCCGTTTAATGAGCATTAGAGCTTAACCGGAAAAATTTTGGTTGTTCGGTTAAATGCGGTAAACGCGAGTCGAGTTTCCAAAATAAAACTTTTACGGGTATTATATTGCTACTCTTGAAACAACCAATCCATATTATCTTCATCCTTCGTATCACCCCGAAATTTCTCTCATCTCCGTGATCCTCAAAGAAGAAAATAATTTCTCGGAATGGAAGGGGAACATATTGAATGCTTTCCGGGCTAAACGAATGCTCGGTGTCATTGATAGCTCGATCAAGTGCCCGAAAGAAACATCATTAGATTTCCAGCACTAGGGTCCCATCAATTCCATGATCGTTGGATGGATATTACAAACCACCGACTCATCTATTCGGTCCACTGTTTCAAACCTTGATCGCTCGAGATATATGGCTTCAACTCGAACAACGGTATTCAGACGGAAATGGACCAAGAATACTAAAATTACATGCAGATATCAATCAATGTCGCCAACAAGGACAAACCGTTCCTGCATACTTCGGGAGGTTGCGTCGCTTGTGGGACGAACTGGGCTCTGCTCTTCCCTTGTTAACAACAATTTGCACGCCTTGCTTGAAGATCCTAGTCACTGAACGCGACGAGGAACAGATCCACGAGGAACAGATCCACGAGGTTTTGTTCAGATTGGACGATTCATACCACACTCTCCAATCAAACATTATCCCCAAAGAAGCCTTGTCATCAATGAACAAAGTATACTTCTTGGCCATTCAAGAAGGGTGTACTCATTTGACATAGAAGGATACTGAAATTCACTTGGATTCGATGGCCATGGATGCTCGGTCGGCTTCTCGATCCACACCAGGTAAACTGGACAAGTCTCATTTGATCTACTTTCATTGTAATAAAACCAGGACACAATGTTTCAAAATCGTTTAGTACCCGATTGGTGGAACAACGGGAAGGGTCCGTCGAGTTCCTCGTCCATTTTTTCTTAGTGCTCTCAAACGACGACCGTTGCTGGCCAGAAGAGCACATCAACTGGATTGACTTCTGCTGCAAATGTAACAAATTTGCAAAATTTTGGAATGGACAAATCCTCGACCCATATGATGGGACAAGACGGAAACACAATGGACCGATCTCCTTGAAAAGTTTAAAACTTTTTACGTAGCTTCAAATGAGTCCATGACAGGTAATGATTTTAATTCTTGGATCTTAGGTAACGGTACATCGTTCCATATGACAAGTAATATTCATTTGTTTACTCAATTAAAACAAGCATATACATATGTTATTAAACTTCCGAATGAATATATACAAAACGTAACACAAGCATGCAAATTGTTTTTAGTCCATATTTTCAGCTTTCTAATGTTTTATTTGTATCGGGATTGAAATGTAATTTGATTTCTTTGGTATGTTTGACCAATGATTTTAAGTGCAAAGTTACCCTAACATCAAAATTATGTTTAATTCAGGACCTAGCTTCATAGATGTTGATTGGAGCGGGTGAACCAAAGGATGAAATATTTTGGCTACGTTTTTATAAGTTCATGTTTCTATTTTTGCCGTTGTTTGCGTTGATCCAAGGATATCGACCTTGACTCTTTGGTATTAATTAGCGTCTTGGTCATCCGAGATTTGAATTTCAAGTTTCTAGTTCGGATATTAGTAATATTGTTTTTCGATCCATCAAAACTATTTTGTGTGATGTTTGTCACAAGGCTAAACAAACTCGTTCTTTATTTCCGAAACGTTTATCTTATTTCAATTCTATATTTGATCTAGTGCACTGGGATCTATGGGGACCATATAGATTTTTGGCTATTTGTGGTGCTTCGAATTCTTTAACTTTTGTCGATGATTGCTCAAGAATTACATGGGTTTTTCATATGAAAACTAAAAATGAAGTTCTACCAATTTTTTAACGTTTCGTTACAGTGATTCAAACACAATTTAATAAGAATATTAAACATGTGTGAAGTGATAATGGATCAAAAAAATTAAACTCAAACAGTTATTTTCGGATAAAGGTATTATCCATGAAACATCGTGTACGTATACTCCTCAACAAAATGGTTGAGTTGAACATAAACATCGTCACTTAATAAATGTGGCTCATGCATTACTCTTTCAATCTCAAATACCAATACGGTTTTGGGGTCATGCGGTTTTAACAACTTGATATCTTATTAATAGAACTCTCACGCAATTTCTCGATGATAAATCTCTGTTTGAAAATTTCTTTCAATTAAAAAAGGATTATAAACATTTACGATTTTTTGGTTGCTTATCATATGCCTCCATTTTGCCTAAAAACTCAAAACAAATTTTCTTCTCGATCTTGGAAATGTATTTTCATCGGCTATTCGTTTAGTCAAAAGGGTTGGACTCTCTATAATCTTGAAAATCATACTATTTTCGTCTCCCGTGACGTACACTTTTATGAAAATAATTTTCCGTTTTGTAAACCTAATAATGTTTTAAATGATGGAATTTTATTAAATGCTAATAATTTACCTTCTCTTAAACCTAACCACTCTCCTATTAACCCTAACCCTAATACTAATCGGCCGACTACACGTGTAGAAGAAGAATTTTCAAAACCCTCCTAATATGACACTAACACATATCTCCTCTTCTATATTCAGAAACCGACGATGAGATTTCAACATCTCTTTCCCAACCTTCGTCTAACATTCCGTCTGGATCCATCGATCTATGTTTGACCTCCCAATCGCATATAGTTGAAGTCTCTACACCAAATAATCAAAATTCTACTTTATAGAATCAAGATCCTCTCTTAACTCCTATCTTCACTGGATTATACTCTTTCCGGTATCGAAACTCCTATTTCCTCTTCCGTTCCTATGAATTCGAATTTTCACAACCTTCCACCTTCTGAAGATTACTATCCCTCATTTGAACCCGATGTATCCTTCATTCAACAAAATGATCCCTTACCAATTTTATGTCACATTACTCGATTTGTTATACCAAACTCTAATTTAAAAGATTTTTATTGTGGTTCGTTAATTCCAAAATATTCTATCCTCTTGGTTCATCTACACAATCGACATCTTCTAGTAAGTGTATCTATCTTATATCTAATTATTAAAATTTTACTAAGTTATCTCCCTCATCCAATTCGCTTCATGATCCCTCTTTTTGCAATCAAGTAGTTGCGCTCCTAGAGTGGCGTGCAACCATGCGTCTCGAAATAGACGCTCTCCAAAATAATCAAACTTGGAACCTAGTCTCACTTCCTCCAGGCAAGAAACCAATAGGATTCGATGGGTCTTAAAAACCAAACTAAATACAGATGGGTCTATAAAACGTCACAAATCACGTCTTGTAGCTCTTGGCAACAAACAACGCCCAAGTATCGATTTTACTGATACTTTTGCACCGGTGGCTAAACTTATCTCGGCTAAGATTTTCCTTGTAGTAGCTTCAAGTCTTCGATGGGATTTTCACCAAATGGATGTGCATAATGCATTCCTCCATGGTATTCTATAGGAATACGTATATATGAGTCTACCAGGATTTACGATCTCGGATCCCACCAAGGTTTGCAAGCTGCGCAAGTCCATTTATGACTTACGAGGGTCACTAAGGAATTGGTTTTAGAAACTGAGTATGGAACACTTCCAATGACGGCAAGAATTTGCAAAATACTGCTTTTTCTTTGTCTTATTCTTGGTCTCTTCTTTCTAAATGGCATCACGACTACACGACGAAAATCGATGTTGCCCACTCTGCCGAAAAAGTTCATGTTGGCTTTGAACAATCTAAGCCGATTACTCATTCTTTACATATTCTCATCCAAGTATCCGTATCTTTAATCTAATATACGTGGACTATTTAATTATTACTAGAAAAAACTCCAACGCTATTATTCGTTTTAAAGCTTACGTTCAGTCTTGTTTTAATAAGAAAGATTTGGGAAAGTTACGTTTTTCTTGGGTATAGAGGTTACACATACACCTCGTGGTCTTGTTCTATCACAACAAAAAATATGTTCTTGATATCTTGTCCGAATCTTGAATTATATGATCCCGGCCGTCAACAACTTTTCCAATTGAGCCCGGTCATAATTTAGCAAAAGATGCTTCAACATCTTACTCGGATCCGGAGCAGTGCCGACGTTTGGTGGGCAAACTAATATATATGACCACTACACGACCCGATTTGACCTACTAAGTGCATATTCTTTTACAATTTTTACAACAAGCAACGGTTCAACGCTAGAACGCAACCTTGCAAGTTCTGCGCTACCTAAAATCAAATCCGGGACAAGGTGTACTTCTATGCAGTTCTAGTCATTTTCAATTAAATGCAGATTGCAATTCATATTATGCATCTTGTCCTCTCACTCGATGTTCTATAGCGGGTTTTATAATTTTTCTTGGCTAGTCTCCCATTTCTTGGAAAACAAAGAACAAACTACTATGTCCATATCCTCTGCGAAAGCCGAGTATAGCGACATGGCTTCTACAACGTGCGAAATAAAATGGATCAAGTCACTCCTTGTCTCTTTAGGATTCTCTCATACACAACCGGTCAACCTATGGTGTGACAATCAAAGCAACCTTACACATTGCCTCCAATCCGGTGTTTTATGAACAAATGAAGCATATCGAAATTTATTGCCATGTTGTCTGGGACGAAGTTCAAATGAAAAAAATTTGTACACTACACATTCATTCTTACAATCAATTAGCATATATATTCACAAAGGCCCTTGAACATTAACCGTTTCATCATCTTTTAAGCAAGTTGGGCATTTGCAACAACCATGTGCCAACTTGAGGGAGTGTGTTAAAGAAAATTAGTATCAAACTTATATATATTTAGTTTTCTAGATTAATGTTACCGTTATTCATAGTTTTTCTTTGATAATGTTCCCGTTATATTCCTTAGTGTATATATATGTGTTGAGATTAGCAATGGAAGAATGAATTGCTTGATAAAATTGATCTGAATTACAAGTGTTTATATAGTACAAAATTGTAACTGAGAAGAAGCTAAAACTATGCCTACAATACACGGAAGTGCGGACGGCAGCGAGGGCAAGAGGAGTAGGTGTGGGCGATAGTGAGGCGGGCAGCCGGTAAAGGCCATGATAACCGTCCCCTGTGAGGAGGGTTTGTCCCTGAAAGTTTTTAATATGGCATGAGTGAGGCCAAAACTCCATCATAACATTGTTATCACAACAAAGCTTGAAAACACTAATCAATTGTATCGTTAATTTAGGGACAATTAGGACGTTCGGAAATCGTAGATTATTGAAGGAAAATGAGCCAATATGAGAAACAGAAAGATGGTTACCATTCCCGACTTGGAGTTTGTCGGGACCCGAATACTCCTCAGACACATTCATCTTGCGGAAGTGTAACACCCCAAATCCGTAGGACTCGAGGTGCTACTGGATTAGGATCTCACAATGGATCCTGACCCTAGCCTGACAACAAGTTCACTGAATCTTACAACAAGGCACCAATAGATTAAAACAAAACATAAAACTGATATATATATATATATATACATATCAAAAGGGTGATACAGAGTACTGTTGAGTACAAAGTCAAACAGAAATCCGTACAACATAAATAACCCAAAATCCCACGATAACGCCCAGTGTACGGAACCCTCAACAGATCACCCCTCTGGATCACTCAGCAGCTCTCCTAACCTGCAAAGGATCTACAACACGGTATAAAACCGTTAGCTAACCATACACATATATAAGAAGATGATAGAGCACAAACACATATCAAAATATTAACACCTCATCATGATATCACACATTTACCCGGTTTATTATCTTTATAACGTTAAGCACTCAAGAGTATAAAAATCGGTATATATGAATATACGTGACACGAGGAATGTATATAACTCTCGCCTTTGCGTGCAATAGCTAGTTGGAGTGGTATCATCGCACTTTCCCGTATATCATATGGAGTGGTAGGTGCCCTTCCCGTATACCAGAACTAACTAGCTTACAGAGAACTTCCCAGACTCCACTACGGGATGAAAGGTAAGTTGTCACATCCACTACAATGGGCGGTCAATATAACATAGGTCGGTAATGAACCATATCGCATGCTATAAAGCATATAACAAACACCACTCAAGCATACATCTAATATAAGGATAGTAGCTAAGTAAGTCATATGGACTTACCTCAACCTCAAAAGTAGTATCACTACAATCAGCTCTCACTCAGGTCCACTCCAAACTGGAGAACAACACGGCCTATACAAGGCATACATATATATATATATATATCAAACTCCTAGCACACAAAAGGGTCACACCTAGACCCAAGGGATCCATAAGGATCATATCCAACTCGTAAACCTCAAAGCCGTAACCGGCAAATCTATATCATACTCATCAACATCCGATACCTAGCATGGTACTAAGTCCCTCATACTGGGAAAGGAAAGGAGCTACCCAACTATAGGTAGTCCCGGGACAAGACGCACCTGCGTGATCAAGGGACGCAGGGGCGGAATAGACAACCCGCAGGCGCGGCAGGGAGAAGCCGCAGGCGCGGTGACAAGGGACGCAGGCAACGCAGGCAAGGCGCGGGCGCTGCGGCACGGCTTCCGCAGGGGCGGCGGCTTCTAGGCGCGGGGGCGGCGTCTGTGCAGAACGTGAACACCACCCAAACACCACCCCTGCGTGATCAAGGGACGCAGGGGCAGAATAGACAACCCGCAAGCGCGGCAGGGAGAAGCCGCAGGCGCGGTGACAAGGGACGCAGGCAACGCAGGCAAGGCGCTGCGGCACAGCTTCCGCAGGGACGGCGGCTTCTAAGCGCGGGGACGGCGTCTGTGCAGAATGTGAACACCACCCAACAGGCTCACTGACTAAAAACTTACATTCAAAAAAATAACTAAAAATTAAACAATAATAATTAGGTTGAAACTCGGTTTCTATCAACTATTTTAGACCGACTAAGTAATTAAGTGTCATACTAAATCAACCTACCTTTTTATTTTGTAGAAACTTTGTAATGTCGACTGTCCATAATTGTCTATCAAACTTAGTGATACAGCAATGACATCGAAAAGATGGAAAACTAACCTTCAATATTAATTTTATGTGGAAAAAAAAATTGTAGACAGGTCGAAATTATGCTGTTGATGATTTGAATTATTTTATGATTTTCGATTTTTTTTTTAATATTTCCAACAATTTTTTGGGTTGAATTTATGTAAATTTTCTATTAAAAAACAAATTGATTAAGAAAAGTTTCATTAAAATAAACTAAAAGAAAATAAATAAAATTAGCATACTTATTAGTTAAAAACAACCAAGTAGATAAGAAATTTAAGTCTTAGAATTGTGTACAAATAATTTAATTATTCAATACTTTCATTTTACAATTCATGTGTGAACATACACTCATACAAATTTTAAAAAACTACTTATATTTTTTCAATATTCGTTAGTAATTTTTGGTACACAAACTTGAACTGATTTTAGGTCAGTACACAATTTTTTATATAAAAAATACATCTACATAAACTTAATTTACACTTGAGTGCAAAATGATAATGTAATCAATTTACATAAAAATATAAATAATTTTCTACTCCTATAATTATAATATAATCAATTTACACCAATAACATAAGTTCATCTTCGTCCCCTAAAAATATATAATTTTGACTATTAGCCCGTCATCATTATCCGGATTAAATAGACAAAATGTTTGAAATACATTAACCGTTTATTAAAAATATAATTAATCTATAGTCAAGATAATGCATATTATTTTTGAATATCGAACAATTTTTGCCATAATATTTTTTTCAATATATAATGAAAATAAGGATTATAAGAAATAAATAAAAAATTAAAAATCAATAATTTATGTAGGTGAGTAGAAGGATTAGGAAAAGATTGCAGGTTGCAAAGGAGGACAAGAAACGAATCTTCATGTTGGCGACCATTATACAAGGATGAGGATGTTTTTTTATGATTAATGTTACCAATTAATATTATTGTCAATTTGAATATTTGATTAGATTGCATTATTACAATTCTATTATTATTCGGATCAACATCAATAGACCGCATGCTTGTAAATATTTCATAAATATATTTATTAATTTTGTGCAGTGGGGTAGAGATTAATTAGCACCATCAGTCACCACTATCCTTCACAAGCCTCATTCAACTATTCTAAAATCGTAAAATAAGACCAAGGTCCCTTAATCTGCTTTTAAAAATATTTTTAATAGTAATTTTCTTAAGGTAATATGATTCTAAAGACAATAGGATATTAACACAAAATCACCTATAAAACATGTAACTTTGTAAAAATCACACGTAAACATTAAAAAAAATGCAATAAAAACTGTTAGATGGGTTTACGGATACCCATTGTATAGATGTTATTTAACAAACCTATAATTGGGGAAATATGTATAATTTTATTTTTATGGTCATTTTGTACAAAATTAATTTTGTATGGGAAATTGAAAATCAAGCCCCGAATTTTTCATCTTATAGAATTTTATGGGGTAAAAATAAACAATAAATATAATTAAGGATTAAAATCTTAATTTGAAACTCAAATAGGCCGGTTAGAAAATTCAACCTAATTTTATGCTATATATCAAAAATAATAAACTTATACAAGATGGGAGACAGACGATCCGATTCACTAGACTACTGGGAATATCAAGTGGGAAGCAAAAGCCTAATAAAAAAGCACACGAGTGGGAAAACCGATTCATGGCTATATTTTTTAGAGTTAAAAGTGACCTAAAAAGAAAGGTTCACATATCTTATACACCATTTGATTAGTTAAAAAGAGCGAACAATTTAAATACAATATTTTTATAAAGTTGTGTAACTTGAGGGTGTTAAAAGCAAAAGAAGAAGAAAGAAGGGAAAAAGCTTAATGAATATTTGTAGCCCATAGCTTATATATAGAACACAATTGATATCTTTCACCCGTAGATAGGTAAAGAGCTAAAAGTGGTCATTTTGGATGTGGATTGAAGGTAGGTATCTACCCTTTTAAGAGTGCGTGTGGTAGGGTTGTAGAATAAACCCAAATTTGTACCGCCAAGCAAAGGCTTACGCCGGATTATGAAGTTCGCTGCTTCAGAACTGGGTTGGACAAGGCCGAAAGAACAGGGTTTGACTGGACCTGGACCGTAAATTGGGAAGAAAAAAAAAAAACTATTTCTAGAGTTATTATATGAGATGAGCTACTCGAAAAAAGCTTGGCTTGAGTTCATTCATCTTCTAAACAAAAAAGTATGAACACATTTTAAAGGTCGTATAAAATTAAGACTCAACTAATTTATCAACGAATCTAGATTAAGAATGTCAATGCTTGGCCCGTCCAGCAAAAATAATACTATAGGGGGGGGGGGTGATATATTAGCCAAGCTACTCTTTGACTTTCTAAACAAGGTTAACACATTTCAAAGCTCTTCTAAAAATTAGGTACGGTTCGTATAACAGCTCTCCCTATTCCTCCGGATCGGAGCCTGACCGGGAAATGAGTTTAATCTAAACACTAGCATTTGAAACACAACAAGAAGCTACTATTACGGCTAGTTTATCAAACACCAAAACCTAGATTTGGTATCTACCGCCAGTTGTTACTTTTTATTAGGTAGGTAGCGGTTGGCTTTTATTTTAAATTCACAAGGCAATCTAGACGTATTGATGGTATAGGTATGAACAAGTTGAACATAATAAAGGCTGAAAATGCTTTATGTGAGCATGCAAGAGCAAAAGGGTTCTTCATCCGGATTAGGGTTATATATATTCAGAAACAAAACACAACAGCTTTAACGCAAAAAAGAAAGATCGACAGATTAGAATACTAAAAACAACGCGTGCGGTGTTAAACAAAGTGTTCAGGAACAACGTCTGATGTTCTGGGCACAAAAGCAGAGTTGTATAAACTAAAAATCTAACATTTAGCTGTACAAAATTCAGATTATAATACTTTATTTTCAAGTCATCTATGGTGCAAGTTGCAACTTTGGGTTGAAGCCATTTTCTCAGTCAGAAATCAGAAAACATTTCTAAATATAGGGTCCGTTGGATTCAGTTCACAACTACTGTACTTGGTATTAGCTGTACAAAATTCAGGATCAAGTTCAGAAGCCACACAACCTATACTTCACTTTCAAGTCATCTATGGCTGCAACTTTGGGTTGAAGTCAGTTTTTCATTCAGAATACATTTTAAATATAGGGTACGTTGGATTCAGTTCACAACTACTGTACTTGGCATTAGTTTGAAGTAACCTACAGCTACAAATATGGTAAGACGCAAGAATAGTAGATAAAAAACGGACGGATGGATTTCCTTTATATCATTGAATACAAAGCCATGATAAGTAACAAGGAATTTTCTGTAAGTGAAAATACTACACGCACACGAAATGGAGAAGGAAAGGAGATTGGGAAGCAAACACTCATACCAAATCAGTAGAATTACAATTACGAAAGTTTTGCTTGTGGAGAATACCTCAGGTGTGTTGCTGACAAGGGTTTGTCAATGCCTTGATTTACTCCTGCCCCTGTGACAGGAAACAAATGTCAATTATTTCCCTTATATTTTTGTGAAGGTATAATATAAATACAAAGCAGAATTGTGTGTAACCTTGAAGAAGGGGAGCTAGATTTGGAACGAGATCGAGAATGGGACCAAGAGCGTGACCGTGAGCGGGAATGGTTTCTTTTTGAACTCCTTCCTCTACTTGGACTTCTACTGTGCCGGTACCGTCTACAATAAACAAACCATAAGAAAAATTGAAGTGATATCATATAGAATGAAATGACAAACCAAGAATCGGTAAGATATAGAATGCTCATGTGAATTTTGTATTCATTTGTATCATACGATATGTGACAAGGTGCAGCACTTCAGTTTCCTACTAAGTCGCGCATGTAGCCATCCGGGGTTATTATAAGCAAACAATCGATGATATCAAGCACATTGTATACCTTTTAATACCTAATCGACTTTGTATACTGTTAGAACTAAACTTGAAAGGCCTTCAAAAGAGTATGCCACTAAGGGGTTACATGGGCTGCAACCTGGAGCTTTAGGACAGATAGTCGACTGATTCTATTGAAAGGGCAATTTGGGTTCATGTGGGATGAGGAAGTTAAGTTAGTTATCCTATCATCACATGATTGTGATTTGTGAGGAACGTTAGAGAACAGTCAATGTTAGCTACAAACAGAACAGGTTAGGATTGACTTGTTGCTCCAGTGTGGTGATTTCTTTTGATTAGTGAATCTGTCAAGTTTGGGATGTTTCTGAGCGTGTTCTGGTTCACTCTATCCAATATACATTATTGACATCGTAATCCTAGACAATTAAAGCTTAGAACCGCTTCACTTTGATAGTAACTTTCCATAAACAAGTCACTTATTGAGCAAACGACCAAGAGCAGCATCCAAAAAAAGCCCTGGAACATAACAGGTACACCAAAACATATCCATCCATACCTAGGGGGAGAACGGCTATAGCTCCTGCTATGGCTTCGACGTCTGTGACGACCCAATCGACTTGTTTCTGCTAACTTTTCCAGCCTCTGACGCTCTTGCTCACGCTTTTTAGCCGTTTCCACAGCAGCATCCTTTTTAACTGAAACATATAATCGAAAGAACAGGGAGTTTTTCAGTAGTAAACTGTAAACTAAATCATCTAAAACTCAAACATGGGTGATATCATACTTTGTTTGTTGAGTTGCTTGCTCATGATCCTTTTAAGTCTCTCCTGAGGTGTTTCCCTTTTCTCACCCGGTTGTTTTACTGGTCCTCCAGCAACCCCCTTGTTCAATTTTGTCAGTGCTGGAGCCGTGCTGCATTTTGCAGGACATAATATAAATGAGCAAAAATATTGCAATTAACTGGAAGCCGGAAGGTATCAAATATTTTGATTTCCTGAGTCAGCAAGTCCAAATTTAACAGGTTGGGAACCAAATCTTGCACTTTGCGGATTTACATCAAAATACCTAGACACTGGTTTCATCACTTTCACGCTCTTCTCCTTTTCTAGGGAAACACCAGATGCAGGATCAACATGCAGTGCCTCAAGTATGGAACCGGAGGATGGCCTGTAGAAAACCCAATTATTAGTACTTTATATCTCGCAAGGTCAAAACCCTTTTGAAGAGAACTCTGCTTCAATTAGAAGCTTCCTTCACTCTACCCCTCTTGCCAGTTTACAAGGACAACTCAAGCTCATCTACTATAATCATCAAAAGTTTCCCAGGAAACAAAAGGGAGGTTTAAGCTTCAACAGACAAAAGACTGTTGATATCTTCGCAAGGATTTAAAGGTACAATGCTCTGACCGGTTTGACGTATCAACTCGAGGAGATGATGGCGGAGAAGGCCCCTCCAGCTTTGGCCCATCTCTATCAGGAGATCCCCCAAATTCTGTGATGAATTCTATTTTAGGTGCCTTCGACTTGCTTCTATGGTCATCAGAACGACCACGAGCATGACGCCTAGAATATGGAGAGTATGACCGTGATCTTGATCTACAAAAAAAATGTTCTTTACAATAAGATGGATGATTCTACAAGTTGAAAGTGCAGCTCCTCCTATAAATTTGAAAAATACCTTCTTGATCGTGGATATGCTTCATACGTTGGGCTTCGTCTTGACTCTCTGCAAACATGAAGGAGATGTCATTAAACGAAGTCATGGGGAAGTGGAAAAAATTATCTGGGGGTGGGTTCGGAGAAAGACCGATAAGGATCATGATGAAGAGCCCGTGAGCCTGCAAACTTTGAAGAACCTCTTTCCCTTTCCCTTTCCAATTGTGAAGCCTTTCGCCTTTCTTTACGGCTCAGCTTCCTCTGGATAAGCACATATATATTAGACCACCATCAAACGATATGAAGCAAACAAAAAATAAAATGTAATACCATACTTACAACTGATGGATCTCCCTTGATCACCTCCTTTTGCCTTTTTGCCTCTTCCTTTGCCTTCTTATCCATGTAAACAAGCCAACCATATCTCTTCACACCAAAGTCTTTAGCTATAAGTTCCATGCCCTCGTCATTACTGTCATCACTGTTGAACTCCTCATCGTAGTCATCCTCCTCCTCATCTTCATCGTCATCACCATCTGAAAAATGGGTGTCATCTTTCAACTCTCCGTCATATGAAAATCCCACCTGGGAATATGAGCCTTTGCTTGCAGAAGGCTGCGACCTGCCAATTATGCTTAAGAAAATGAGTAAAGCACGGAAAAGGGACAATTATAGTACAAAGTATTCTCTGATACTTGTCGGTATTCACCCAAGGATGATATCAGTCCAAAAATAGGATGCAACTCCTAAGGTATGTGAAGGAGGCGAGGCAATTTTAGTGTCAGATGTTTCCAGCATCAATCCAATGTGTTATACCAAATAATGTGAATGTGTCATGAACCATCGAGAGCGATCTGATACAAAGACAAGTTGAAGATGATGTAGAAAGAAGCCAAACCTGTCAGAATTAAATGGCAGAGAAACCTTTGCTTCCATCTCTTGGTTTACATGATGCAAGCCATCCTCATCCTTAACTGAGGATCAAAAGACACTCAAGTTATAGACATTACATATTGATTTGAAGAAAACGCAGTATGTTCATTTTCATCTTGTACTTGCAATGAAAATCATTTTTTAATTAAATTATAATCAAATGTCAGTCAAGCTCAACTCTATGGCACGTCAAGGATATCCAAAAAGTACCGACATCCTCTACGTCGATGCTTTATTAAATCCCGATAACGCTCAAAATTGACAAACTCTTCAAGTTCCTCTTCCTCTTCTGTCTTCTCTTGCATACGAGAACGGCGGCTATCGGGTTCGCGGATAAAATCAAGAAGAGCTCGGCCATCAAATCTGGACAATTTTCATAAGGAAGATTAACAGAGGTGAATGTTATGATGAAAAGAAAGAAGTCTTTTAGATCAAGACAAAAATCACCTGTCGATCATAACATCATCTTTCCCATTCCATGGTATCCTATTCAAAAAACAAATACATTAAATGCGACAGATCAAACGAGGAATAGTCTTATGAACATCAAGCATCCCAATGTAATCAAATTCATTATATTATAACAGAAATGAAGATTAACAGGAAATAAATTTTCGTACTAAACCTCTAGGAAAACAGCTGAGATCACAAAATTATCAACTGTAACAAGTTAAACATGGGAGACAAGTATTACATATTCTGTGAGGGAGTCTGTGAGCCTCCCTCACGTACTACCACAGGAAAAAAAGTTGATATCACTATGAGATGACATTGCAATTCAACAGACAGAAATTCCAGATACTGAGCAAGGAATAAAACAGTTGTGAATGAACTCGGGTGCAACATATATATTTCATTCATTCAGAAAGGTATTACACACAGAGAAGAAACTTGAAGACGAAGAAGAAGAAGAAGAAGAAGAATATGTTATCCTATTAACTTTTGGACTAAGTCTCTCATTGATTAAGTCCCCAAAAGGACATCTCAAATAAATGAAACTAAGGGTTTTCATGGCTCAGCTAACCACACAATCCCTAAGATGACTAAACACTATCTATCTATGACGGAAACACAGCTAATCAAGCGTGATAAGAATCTCTAGACTTATATATCATTAATGTCAACCTTGATGGAAATAGCTACTCAGATTCATACAGCTAAATGACAGTATCACTCATTGAAACGCTGGGACAGGGTACGGTGAATGCAGAACAGCAGGCCTTTTCCAGGCGCAGAATATACACCTAGAAATCTACATTGATAGTAATTTACCACCATTAAAGCAGTGGAAGCAAGGAGCCATTATACAAACCACCACCAAACAGCTGCTAACTAAAAGTCAATAGACCACCAGATACCAATAACGTTACACAAATGAGAATGCACAACATATAATCAACACATTTCACATAAACCTAGTCTTCAGCATCGATCATCGGGATTAGAAACGCAAAATTACTTAATACAAACCTACATCGTGCGCAAAAATTCTCTTATTTTAAAAGGTTATAACCAAACTAAAATCAAAATGACAACAATATGATGACAGTAAATATAAAATTGTATTAGGATCACAATCAAAACTCACATGCCCTGCTGATCCTGGGCAGCCTGATAAAGGCCATCATCTCTGTAAACGCGACACCGAGTTCCAATGGCTTGAATAGACTGCATGGGATCTCCCCGCCTTTTCGCCAGAAACACCGCCCTACGCTGCGCCCTCTTCCTGGCTGCGTCCATAAGGTCGTGCACCTTCCTCTCCGACCTACGAGCTTCGTGCCACATCTTCTCTTTCTCTGTTCTCTACAATCGATTGAGATTCAACTCAGACCAAACAAACCCTAACCCTCGAATTTGTCAAAAGCTCGCTCTTCTATTCGGAGAGAATGAAGGATCGAAAGTTTTGCAAAGTTCTCAAGATTACCGTGGTAGTGGAGCTTCTTGCTCATGGGCCCCGACTCCAATAGCAGGCACATTAATTTGGACCATCGAACAATGCTTTTTGGGCCCAACTATTTTATGAAGCCCAATTACTTACTGGGCCACTAAGTGGAAGTGCACATAAAACATTCAAACTCAGATTCTTTTCTTTGATTCTAAGATCAACCCTTCACTAAGAAAAAACCTAATTATATCATCACCATTCCTTAAAAACGTACCAAAATCCAATTCTGCATGATTTATCTCCAATTATCAAGACATGTATATAAAACTAATTTTATAAAACAAGATCAATTAAAAGGTTAGTTCCTTTCTTAATTTTTGTTTCACAAAAAACAAATTTTGATAGCATAATGCGTCTAGTGTAACAAAGGTCTACGGATAATACAATTTGTCATTTGGTTCAGGATAAAGTGGACTAAACACAACTTTTATTGATAATATGATTTGTTAGTTAGATCCTAACTTGCGGTTGTGAAGAATAAAACAAGACTTGTAAGTGAAATAATTAATAATGCATATAAGCAAGTAGTTTCTTAGAAAGAAATAAATAAATAAAAATCTCTTGATGATATCACAAGAGATGGAATATGCCTTTGTGTGGTTCCTTAATCACAACACTAATATTTTTCTCTCATAATTTGACATAAAATGGAAAAACAGCTAATGATGACTTGGACCAACCAAAATACTCTCCTCTCTCCAAAGATTTCTACAAAAGGTGGGACCCACTAACCCAACCTTCCCTTTTATGTCTTCCCTAATCTCAGCCTCTGAAACCTCTTTACTTCCATACCCTCCAAATCCCATTTCACAAAAATCCCCCCAAAGCCCTGGGGCTCTCCTCCCCTTCGCCGCCTTCGGGCGCCTTCCCTTTCCCGCCGATTATGTCGCAGCCTCCGCTTCCTCCACCGTCACATCCATCGTCCGATCCGCCACGACTACGTCCTCTACTCAAGCAGAACTCATGGTCGCCGGATTTCTACAGGGAGGAAGCTTGGCTCCGCCGCAAAGGCCGCGCTAATCGCCGCAGTAAAAGCGTAACCGACGAAGATCTTGATGAACTCAAGGCTTGCTTTGAGCTCGGATTTGGATTCGATTCGCCAGATTTGGATCCGAAATTGTCGGATGCTTTTCCTGCATATGGTTTATATCACGCTGTTAACAAACAATACAAGTACAACGACGTCGTTTCTAAATCTTCTTCTTCTCTTCCTGCTTCTGATTCCGACTTGCTGGATTTACCTTCTCCTGTTGGCAGCCCTCTCGCCATGTTCAGTCCTGGTAAATCTTATATTTCCTTGGATCTAACTTATTCATTCGCATTAAATGAAAATTGAATTCGATCAACTACTACAATCAATAGATTTGATTTAGATCTTAACAAGTTATTTATGTCAATGATTGTCGATCAACAGGAGAGGATCCAAAAAGGATGAAGACGAGATTGAGACAATGGGCACAAGTGGTTGCTTGTTCAGTGAAGCATTCATGCACCTAATCTGTATCATTTTCCCGTTTACAATCATCAAATTGCTAGAAAATTGAACATGACATTGCATTTGCTTTAAAGCTTAAGCAATTATACAATCCATATAATATCAAATGACCTACCCAAACCAAACCAATGATATATAATATTTGTTTAATGATTGTTAAATGTGAAATGTTCTTGATGATTTGGACTTTCGAGACTCTGGGATTGAACTGTCGATCCCCAAAAACCTGCCGTATTTTCTAGTTTTCTGTTTACCGGGAAAAGAGCTTTTCGCCGTTACCAATTTCTTCGCTTTGACTTGGTTGCATTCAACACGTTAATGTCGGAGATTGTCCCCAAAATCCCTATTAAAACTTCAATTTTGCTTTTCAATATCATGCGATACTTCAAATTCTCACAAGTTAAAATGTTAGTAGTAATTTTAGTTGCAAGTATTATCAATAATGTAAAATGTTAATTAAAAAAAATGCACCTGAAATTAACGATAATTGAGCTATTTAGGTATGTTACATGAATTGACCTTATTTTGACGAGTTCGTGAATATGATGAAGTTGCTTGCAAGGTTATGTTTTCCATAATCTTCTAATCTTGGATTAGTTGCGTACAAGAAATCTCATGGCTAATTATTTTAAGAACATGTAGATTCCAGAAGCATTGTGTCTTAGTCGTTGCTTGATTTGGGTTGATTTGTAGTTGTTACTATGCTGACAAAGTCAATTGCTTAATCATGGAAGCAAATAGTTACACAAAATGTATTGAACAAATTACATATTTGACTAGATTAGAATAATCAAATTTACATAGAATATACGATGACCCAAATCAATTTGGTAATATATTTAGCGGGAGTCGAATATGAAAATTCTCCTTTGACAGTCAACGGTATGAACTATGATGTATGAACCCTTTTGTTGTATCTTCTGTCCAAACGAGGTAGGCAGATATTTTTACTAGTGATTAATGGGCCTGTACTTTAGACCCATATTCTGGCCCATAAATCGCTTGTATGGCCCAATCACTCCTTGGTGGCTTTCAGTGGAGCACCTTTCTCGGTGGTATAAATTGGGCCAACCGAGATACAACATCATTTTGAGTAGTACTATTCATCCGATTCGGACCAGACTTGAGCCGAAAATTTATTATTGGACAGGAGTTGGACCGAATATTCAAGTCCGGTCCGATCGGTCGAGTCAAATTTCTTGAATTTTTATTGGGTTATTTGGGCTCAAAATTGAGCCCTTTACAAAAACTGACAAACCGGACCTAAACTATACTGGATTTAAAAGTTCGATCCAAGTCTGAACCAGAATTTGACGGTCCTAATTTTGAATATCAAAACATAATTTTTACATGTAACATCATTAAAGTTACGACGCACAACATCACTTTTTTTTTTTAGCCTGAGCTCCCGAGAACCAGGGTTAAAAGATAGCAAGCATATCGCCCCGATAATGATTACACAAGCAGCGAATGGCACGACGGAAACCTGCTTTACATGCACAAAAAAACATTCCACGTTAATATATTCATTGATTATAAAAAGGAGAAAGTGGAAGAAAAGGACAAATTTTAGGTAAGTATAGATCCTAATCTTTCATCCTTTATCTCGGATTCGATTTCGGATCCTCCCCTCTACTTTCACCCCTCTTCATTCCTATGACTATTTTATGGTGTGTGTCTTGTAAGCTTTGATGTATGTTTGCATAAATGGCAATTTCATCGTGTGTTCAGGCTTGCATAACGACTTGTCTACTCTGGTTGTCAAAACGGTGTATAAACGCCACTTAACGGTGAGGCAAATTTTTATATTTCATATCCTAGTCGGGTTTACTTGCATCTCGCTGCATACGGTTTATTGTTTCGGGAGATCCCCGTCGAACTTAACTATAGCTATTAACCCGGACTTGACGCCTCCTTATTGGCCGTCATAAGGTATTTATCCATCTTTCTCCTTAGTCGAATCTACAAAATCTCCTTCCTAGTCGAATCTTCAAAATCCATCCCAACTAAAATTGAAACCCCTGATTATGCGCCTTCTCTCCTGCTTGCTGTCCGGAGTTGTGTTCCACTCGAATTGTGTCAACTCTTTCACGATATAGCTATATTAGATTTGTCATGAACAAATACCATCTCATTCAATTTTCTGGAAGAGAGGAAGACTTTTTTACCTAGTTTGTGCTATAGTGGAACCAAACATTTTACCTTTCGTCTTTGTATCCGGCGGCTAGAGTTTTCATTTTTACTTACACGGGTCTTACAAAATATGTTTAATAAGAATTATCATATAACCTATGTTTACTGGACCTTATCTCGGCATTATTGAGTGTTTTTTCTCAATTAGAAAACAAAAATAATAAATAAAAGCAGTGTGTTTTATGGGATTTTTTTTATTTCAAAAATCTAATGTAAAAATAATTATAGTAATAATGTTTTTAAAACAATTTTTATGAACAATTTATTTCTTGTAAACCTATGTACTTTTTAACAATTAAAGTTACACACTTTTATATGTCAATATCGATCCCGTGTTGTACAATGTCGCCTTCTTAGTTGGATGCTGTTTTAGGTGACGTCTTGAGTGGTTTGTGTAGAAGGGGCGTGAATTTGTGATAGACTCTTGAAGGGTATGTTGCAAGCCATACTTTTGTACTCTATTCAAAGACGAACTATGTACTTACGCTTCTGTTGGACTGGATCATCCTACTTTCATTCGAATATTTCTTTTGTGTCGGGATTTCTCGATGTATTTGTATGTGTTTCTTTTTCTTTTGACGTTGTTCTTCATGACGGTTAGTCCGTCTACCGATCTTTTTCGCCCTTTCGACCTATTAGACAGCGTGTCATCTAGTGTTTCGAACCGTATTCTTTTTATAAAAAAACTATTTGAAAAAAATAGCTAACATTAAGTTGAAGGATTGGCCTACGATCCTTTGACTCCACATCTTTGAGTTTTTTAAGGTCAAATATTATTGGATAGTCATACTGAACGAGAGAGTACCAAACAATATTATTCAATTTTGAAATATGATATTACTAATTACTTTCATCTATACGTGATTGCATGTACGTTAACAACTCGTACTACACATTTTTTTAACAAACGACTTAATATTATCGTCATATTATTTTTACATGTAAAAAGTTATATATCAAAGTATAAATTAACGGACTGAAAATAAACTATAATTCCGATTTAGATTTGTGAACTATTTTTCGATTCTTCGTTTTTTTTTATTTTAAAAAAAAACTTTAAAAATTAATTACATCGAGCTAGAGGGGAGACGGACAATCAGCTGCGCCTCCAACCCTTTCTAAATTGCAAAACCGATTCTCCTAAAAACAACATTTGATGACCTAGGAGACATAACGTTACCGTGTAAGACTCGTTGCACCCTCTTAAGAACCTCAACAGCATCAGGCGCAAGAAAACCAAAAGTGTCAAAAGCGAACGGAAGATACGCGTGTTGATTTTCGACACAAGCCCTCTCATGTTTAGCCACCTTAGCAGAAGCTGCATTAAGCGCCGCCTTACCCACCACAAAAGGCTCATTGCCTAAACCAACCAGTGGGGAAACCCCTGTCACATCAATACAAGCATGCTTTCCACTCATCCATCCAAACACTAAGACGTTCGCCAGTCTCAACGTAGATCTTCCCTCACGTGGATCAGTCAAGAAGGTCACAGGTACCTCCTTCTTAACCGAAACCCCCGATCTTCTAAACACATCGCATAAAACATCACGGACAAGATCATGTCTATATTTGAAACCAGGAAGCTATTTACAATGAACAGCATGCTCCCTAAAAATATCTAAAGGCTTACGATAGTTGGGCATAGGACAAGTCCCATCAACCGGATAAAGTTGAATCATAAGACGATACTTAAGGACCGAGCGATACTCAACCGGGGACATCCCCATCAATGGGAATGGCAAGAAGGAAATCTATGCGCTGATTGAAGGCAACTAATGTAAGAGCCTTAGTCTTTCGGACCGAATTTTGTCTTTAGCCGAGTTTGGCTTTGGCCGAGATTTGGCCTAGCCGCCCCCACGGGCTTGTGTGCCGCCCCTGCGGGTTTTCGCCCCTGCGGCTCAGGGAACCGCCCCTGCGGTTTCCGGCGGCTGCAGCCGGCTTTGTTGACCCTTTGACCCGTGCTTTACTCTTTCTTCCTCTTATTCTTTTCCTTAGCTGATCAAGGGCTTCTTCATCACTTCATTCCCAACCTTCCTACGTCCTTCTTGATTCCTCCTTCTTCTCCTTGATCTTGTTCTTGTTTTCCCTTGGGTTTGGAAGAGATTTTGTGTTGTGGCCTTGCTGAGGTTGATGATGTGCTTAGTTGTTGAGCTTGTGATGTCAACTGAGATAGTGATTGTGATCTTGTCTTGCCTAGACCAGCAGTAGTGGTGAGTTCCTTGCTTCTTCACCCTTCCTTCCCTTCTTTCTTTCTTGTTCTTTCTCCTTAGCTTAGGATTAGATGCATGTATAGATGTATGTTGATGTTGGTTTATGTATGTATATGTATATGTGTAACTTTGGATGAGAGAAGACGTGATTTGATCACGTGAAGAGCCAGAGAGGAACCGCGGGATCACATTCTGCACTGTCGCCGCCCCCGCGGTCCAACGAAGCCACCCTTACGGAAGCCTTGCCACCGCACCCGCGGCCGGAATTTGCCGCCCCCACGGCCACTGTCCTAGTGCCTGCGTCAGCGCCTGCGCTTGCCTGCGGCCCTGTCACCGCGTCTGCGGCCGATCCTTGCCGCGCCTGCGGTTTGCCTGTTCCGCCCCTGCGTCTTTCCGTCACGCAGGTGCGTCTTGTCTTGGGTCTACCTAGAGTTGGGTAGATCCTTTCCTTTCCTAATATGAGCGGTTTAGTAGCATGCTAGGTATGTGTATGAGGATAGAATGAGGTTGATCACGTTATCGTTTATGCCGGTTATGGCTTTGAGGTTTATGAGTTTGGTTATTATCCTTATGGATCCCTTGGGTCTAGGTGTGACCCTTGTGATGGATATGAGTTTGATATATATTGTTATGCCTTGTTTAGGCAGTGTTGATCTCCAGAGTTGGAGCCGATTGGATTTGAGACTTCTGAGGTTGAGGTAAGTCCATAGGACTTACTTAGCTACCATCCATATATTGGATGTGTGCATGAGTGGTGTGTGCGTTATTATGTTTGAGTGTATGTGTTGTGATGATTACCTACCTATGGTTTAGTGACTGCCCATTGTAGGGCCGTGACAACTTGTCCTTTCATCCCGCTGGGAGTCTGGAGGTTCTCTACGGGCAGGCCAGTCTAGCTCAGTGGGCCGGCCACCTGCACCACTCTCATAGGGTACACGGGAGGTGGGACCAGATCCCCACTCTAGCTGGCACCATCCCCGAGAGGCGAGGGTTATATTCCTCGTGTCACCTATATTCATATATATATATATATATACGCTTGAGTGATTGGACGTTATTAAGATAATAACCGGGTAAATGTGTGATAGCATGATGATGTGTTTACCATTCATTGGGGTGTGACTATGCTTATGCATCTTCTTATATATGTGTATGGTTAGCTAACGGTTTTATACCGTGTTGTAGATCCTTTGCAGGTTAGGAGAGCTGCAGAGTGATCCAGAGGGGTGATCTGCTGACGGCTACGTACACTGGGTCGTCCTCGTGGGACGGGATCTTTTAACTATGTATATGGTTTTGTTTTGTTGTACTCAGCAGTACTTGTATAAACCTTTTGATACTTTTATAACAGTTTGATGTTTTGTATTTAATCTATTGGTGTCTTGTTGTAAGATTCAGTGAACTTGTTGTCAGGCTAGGGTCAAGATCCATTGTGAGATCCTAGCCCAGTAGCACCTCGAGTCCTACGGATTTGGGGTGTTACAACTAAAAATTGTTTTTGTCTCGAGGTCAAATTGAAGGCAACTTCCATCTCTTGAACAATCTTACCGAAAAGAGCACCCGCCAAAACATGTTGGGCTTTACGAGGGACGGTGTTCTTGGCAGTAAAAACCGAAAGATCGAATCCAGGAATAGAATCCTGAAGATTGCCCAAAGCTCCACAAAACTCAGAGCCTATATCCACAACTCCACTGTCCCGCAAAATGTGGTCCTGAAGGTCCCAAGATTGGGCCGTGGAGGCCAAAAAGCAAAAGAGGAAGCCTCCATAGCCGAGTAAATCCCAAGACCCCCAAACCGAAGGGGCAAAGAAGCAATCCTCCACTGAAAATCCCCAAAGAAAGGGCCCCCACACACCACAATATCCTCTACTGCTCCACGAAGTCTATCATGAAAATAAGTTGATGCACTCTCCCAATGCTCCTGATGACACGTCCTCAAGCCAAAATACATCTTAGAAACACCCATATAAGAACGAAGTAGGAGAAGCTCACTCTGCGGGTCCCTCAACTGTGGAAGAAGATGCATCAACTCAACTGCATTGACTGCTCTCTTCATGACAAGCTCTTTAATAAACCCCACATCTCTACTCACTGCCCCTCCCAACAACTTAACTCCCATCGCCGGCCTTGCAATGTCTTGTGGAAACAGTCCATCTATAAGTTTCGACCCATCACACGAAGGCCAAAAGAGCTCAGTTTTGCAAACATTCAACTCGAGTCCTAAACCCGGACCAAACTGTCGAATGATGTCAAGAGCTCTAGCTACCTCCGCAGACCGACCAATAATCGTACCATCATCTAGATACCAAGCTTGAAGGAGAGGCTTACAACTATCCCTGATCCTATGCAGAAGCGGGTGCAAGACAAGAGAAAAAAGGAGTGGCCCCAGAGGGTCCCCTTGTTGTACACCAGTAGCCGACCATATGCATCCATCTCCAAGGTATAACCGAGCAGCCTGAACATATAAGAACTCAACCCATAAAGAGATAGATGGACATCTCTCTCTAACCTCCCTAAGCAAAACAGACCTATCAACTAGGTTGAAGGCATTAGAAAAATCCACTGTCAGCATAGCCAAAGAACCGTCGTCATAGCGCTCGCTCAAAAGCCTATTAACACTGTGCAAAATAGCCTCTGCACCACCTGAAACACTGACTCCAAACTGAAAATCTCCAAGATATTCTCTCGTATCTTTACACACTCCCTTCATGGCTACTTTAGACACCAACCGTCTCCATACAGTACCCACTACAATGGGTCGGACCCCATTGTCAGGCTTCAACAATGGTATAAGAGGAGCCGAAGCCACAAACTCAGCTAAACTCAACGGACACCTACCTCCCAACCACAAATTAACCACTGAGTTAATCGCTCTCAAAAGACTCGTGGCCACCGCATAACCCTCCCCACACATGGCATCTAAGATGTGTTGTTCCCTCAAGCCGTCTCTACCACATGAAGTACCCTTGGGAAAGGACTTAATGCATTTAAAAGTCAAATCGACATCAACAACAAGGGGTGGTTCAAGAAAGGTAGTGGAAGGCTTATAAGGAGGAGGTTTGTATGGGTGCTTAGCCTCTAACACCCTCAAAGTCTAATCGTTATAAGGAGCAACTCCAGAAGAACACAAAACCTTAACAGCAGCTGTAAAATGTCCATCTGAAACCTTATGTAGGCATTGCTTGATATTAGGGTTCTTGGCTGGATCAGCTCCATCACCCGAGTCACAAACCACCCTCATAAAAGGCCTATGATTAGAACCGTCTATCAACGTCCGCACAAGACTCGAAGCACCCTCAGCCTCTCCCCAAGTAGACAAGGCCCATAAAATCCGTTGATGTTGTATCGACTTTCTACTTCCCGGTCTTTTATCTTGCCTGTTCATAGGCCTGAACACCTGCAACGTACACCGAGGGAGCAACAACAACATAACCCAAGCAGCTACACATCTTGGCTCAGCAACAACCTTCAGAAGAGCGCCCAACAACGCTTGAGAGAAACTAAGACGGCAACTATGAGGAATGCTTTTCACCGTAGAAATAGGAACACGCATAACCCTCTTGAAATGATTTGCGTCAAACACCATACCCCCACCATCATCCACAACTTGATCTCCAACAATCGGCTCTGAGATTCCCATAACCGGCCTCGAGATACCAACAATGTATCCACCATCTTCACCAAAAGCAAAAACAGAATTATCAGGGTGACGACATTCACGACTCAGAGCATGAAGAGACATACATCGGCCACACAACCACATCCTGAGAACCGTCAACACCTCCATAAAATCCACAAAAACATCCAAGTCACACTCAAGAATGCCTCGAACCTCATTCTTTTGTTCAACTACACCGAGGTGTTGTCTTTTCAGATGACTAATCAAACAAGAGAAACCTCTACTTCCCTCCCTACCATCTCCACACCCGTGAAAAGATCTAAGCGGATAATGAAGAAAGCCATTGCCCTCCGTCGACATTTGAAACCTCACATCACCTTCATATAACAACGAAACTTGTTCATCGGAGCATTGTAACAAACACTTGGCGGGCACTACCTCAAATTCTGTCCATGACCTTCAATTTGATCGTAGTGCCCCGTATGGGCTAGTGACGAACTGCACTGTAACTTAGCCTCTGAATTCAGCAACCTTGCCTTGAAATGAATTGTGATGTCTCTGTAGTTTGATTTCAACTAGAACAATCACGACCTGTGAAACACGGAATGCCTAGGCGGTACTGTGTCGGAAACTCAGGAATTCAGATTCAGCGTTAACTTCGATTCATCACAAAGCAGTAAGACATTAACTGTTGAGGCTGATTACTAGATTCAGGCTCATTGAGCACAAAGAAGAAACTCATATTCGACTAGAAAAATCATTCGCAATTCAGCACAAAGCATCGTCGACGGATAGGACAGTGAACGACGGGGCCGTCGTGGCTGGACGGTTGGAATCGGCGAGTCGCTGGACGGCTGGAGTCGGCGAGTTGCTGCTCTGCGCCTCTGCCTGAGCCCCGAAGTCTAGCTAACAGCAGCGAAGCACAGCCCCAAATACTATTAATACTAAAATATAAATGTCAAAGTTTAGAGGATTTTTCTACATTTATAAATTTAGCTAAGAACTTTATATATATATATATATATATATATATATATATATATAATAAATTTTTTTACTAAGTTAATAATTAAACCCTTTTAACTAAAACAATATTTATAAACTTCTCTTTCTCTTGTACGTTAAATCCTTATAACTAAAAATATATAAACTTCTCCCGTTAAAACAATATCTAAATTTTAATTTTGACATATCGAAATGAGAAAATTTGGCCATAAAGGCATTTTTTGTTTTCAAGATACTAAATGGGCCCCTTCCCCATTTAATGAAAATAAAAACAAAAAGGCCCGACTAAGGGTCGTTAATAGGTTGTTTACTCAAGGGCAATATTAGTATCTCCATCCTGAACGTGTCAAATCACTCGGGGGCGGCAAAAAGGTGAAGGGGCCCTTCGTTTCCTTCATCCGTCTTTTTCGGCAGATTCAGTTCCTACTCTTCCTTCATCGTCTTCGTTCTTCGTTCGTTTTCTCCACTGCTTCTCCCCAGCCTCTCGCTTTCCTCTCCCTTTCTCCTCCCTTTACTCTCTTCTCCTCCACAACGTTTTTTCTCATTTTCGCTCACTCTCTCCTTCACTCTCCACATCCTCTTTGTTCGACATCGTTTCCGACACTCATCCTCTTCCTCCTTTTTCGACGCCCTAACTTGGTAATGCATTCTCCTGATCCTTTGTATTTCATCATATTTATACTTGTTATTGTGTTTTTGTTGTGTTTCGTTGACAAATTAAGTTTAACAGTTTCATTTTACGTTAATTTCTTTGGTTATTATGTTAAGTTATTAGTAATGGGTATGTTATTGAGCTCTTCTATATGAGATTGATGCTTTGTTTGGTAGTTTGACGATACCTCCTAAAATGTTGGTGTATCAGTAACTTTAGAAATTGATATAATCATATGAAGGAAGGAGAAGAGAAAGTTAAACTGGCCTTTTTGTCAATGTATAAAAATCTCTATATCGAAACTAGCCTCTTGGTGCAAATAATTTTGGAATGAAAATTATTTGTTGTGTATATTGATGTTAAACATATTGACACTCAAGTTTGTTGTGTTATTTTGTTTATAAACTGTCACATTTTCTTGGTTCATATCATTTTAGCAACATTTTTAACTTTATTTATATCATTTTGTATTATGTAGTATAACTCAAAAATGTCTCGGATTAAAGTAATGGGTCGTAAGCCGACAAAGGAAAGGTTTGATTCCATGAAGATTCCTCCTACTATACAAGAGGTATTTTTATGTATTGTTGTTAAGTTTCTGATCGTGTCTGCTTATATATTATCTTTTTTATTTTGTGTTTGGACTTTATGTAGTCTTATGTATGTTCTGTGTATGTTTTACATTTTGTACTGTTTGGCATTTCAAATGAACTTCTTTCTGTTACATATTCTTCTGTATGTGTATCTTACTTCCATCTATGTGTACCTAACTTCTAATGTTCATATCCTCTTTTATTTTTGAAGTTTATATATCGTTGGCTAGAGACAGATTCCAATGTTTTCGCAAGGCTCAACTGTTATAGTCAGATGTATCTCATCCCACATTTATTGGAGCAACTGTCCGATGCTGATAAAGATAGATTTCAATCCGGTGTTTCCCGCTCTATTGTAAAAATTGGTACCAGTTTGAAGTTGTGTAATCAGATTATACACTTCATGCTGATGAGGAAAGTTGTAACTTTGAGAAACTATGAAATGTACTTTTCCATTAACAATGTTCTTCTCTAGTTTAGTTTGACTAAATTTGAAGAGATTACAGGGCTTCATTGTGGTGATGAGGGCATAAAAGAGGCAAAAAGTATTGATTATGTTGATATGCGTATTGTTGTGGGATGCGACAAATGTACCAATGGTGAACTATAACAACTATTTGAAAAGGAGCCTAAAGAATCTGAATTTAAGTATAAGATGGATCTTATAATATTTGTTGAAGGAGTTCAATCCTCCAAAGACAAGAAGACAATGGTTAGCCAGCAAATCATCAATCTTGTTAGTGACTCGTCTATTTTTGATTTTTACCATGGGGTCGTCACTCATTCCTGCAATCTAAGAGATTCTTGGAGTCTTGTGAGGCTGACAAAGAAAGATCTAGTCATGGTTATAATATTGGTGGCTTTCCTCTTGCCCTTCATGTAAATTGTGTATTGACATTAAATTTATTTTTAGTTTAAGTTAAAAAATTTTTACTGATGTGTAACTCATTTTATTGTTTTAGATACTTTCATTCCATTGTATGCCGAAGCTTGCAATGGAATTTGCAACTCTTTCAGATACTCCTAATGATCACCTGTGTAACAAGTGGGTATCGAAGTCATTGAAGGTCAAACCCTATACTGGATATTCTGACATAAAAGTCTTGGTTGATAGCTTTACAAAGGAAGATATCAAGACTGTCCAGGGACATTTTGAAAATGATGATTCTGATATGTGGGAGGATGAGTGTGATGATGACAGATTATACTTTTTATTTCAATACGGATTTGAAAAATGCAAAATTCAGGTACATCGTCCTGTTTTTCAGCACAAGAAGAAAAAAGGACATACATGGTAATTATGACTGATTTTATTTTATGTGCTTTGTTTATATTTGCCTTATGTACTTGTTTCTATTGTCCTTGTGTATTCTTCATGCATGATTATTATTATGTGTGCGTTACACTGCTTATGTTTATTCAAATTATACTTATGCATATTCATATGTATTGTATATGCATGCTAACTGTCTAAGCATATAATACTTATGCATATTCATATCATAATTATGTTACTACATATAAATTTCTTATGTACTTGTTTTTATTGCCTTTCTCATTTGGCTTATGTACTGACTTTTTATTTTCCTTATGTGTTGCTCTTTCATGATACCTTTCTGTACATTAAGTTGGTTTATGTGTATTGTGTTTATGTACTGATTGCGTATTGATCTTTCATGATAACTATTTATACATTAAGTTGATTTATGTTTATTGTGTTTATGTACTGGTTTCTATTTTATGAGGTCATCTGGCTTATGTACTGACTGTGTATTGTCCTTATGTATACACATTAAGTGGGCTTCTTTATATTGTTTTTTTGAACTGATTTCTACCGTCTTTGTCATTTGCCTTATGTATTGTTTATCTTTTACTAAAACATTGTTTTTTCACTTAATATTCTATTATTATTTAGTCTAAAGTCTCAGAAAAAGAATACTTCCAAAAAAGTTGTTGAAGAACAGCCTAGCGGTGATGACTTTGTCAATCCCCCAAGACAAGGGGCAAGCCTATTAAAATTCAAGTACCTCTTCAAAAGGAAGTATTCAAGTTAGGGAAGAGAAAGTTTGCTAAGACTGTTCCTGCTGCACCATCTCCAGTGTTTGTAAACTTAATTTATGGATTGTACATTTTCAATTCAGTTCAACTTATATTTTTTTGTTATTTTTGTAGTTCTAAGAAGAAGAAGAAGAAGAGTGTCAAGGGAAAGGAACCACTGACCCCTCCCTGTCATGCTGAAGAAGGAGAGAAGTCAGCTGAAAAGAGTGGTGCTTCTTTTATGCAGTGAGTTTTTGTATCTATTTTTACCATTATTAATTACTTATGTTTTTACTTGCTTTTGTATGTGTTATATAGTGAGTTTTTTTATTTATTTTCATTTGTTTTTGCCCTTATATGATGTCTTATGTGCCATTATTATTCAATTATTTTCTGACTTGCTAATGTATGTTTATTTTCTGACTTCTGTTTTACGGGTGAGGACACTAAACCCGTTTGGGTTTCTACAATCAATGAAATGCTTGTTCAACTTCAGAAGGATCAAACTGAGCTGAATCATAAAGTTGAGGAACAACAATCATTGATTGATGAGTGGGTGTCCTACTCTAAAGATTTGGGGACTGTGTATGAAAAAATCGATTCAACAATTTTTCTATCATCCAAGCGAACTGAAAACAATATAAAGAAGTTGATCAAAGAGCTTGCCTCCTCTGCAACTGCTACTGGTGATAAATCTGCACCTTCTCAGGAAGTCAATGATGTTGAAGATTTATGTGACAACAAAAATGATGACTTGAGTGAGGTATGATTATTAGTTTTATGTGCATCTTCCAATTGCTGTATTTAAATATGTATTCATATTATTATATGAATTTGTCTGAGTTCTTTGTGTATGATAAGTTACCACGTTTGTTATGAAGGAAACTGAAAAAGAAGATGTTGATACTGAGGAGGCCAAGCCTTCACGTCATATGGGTCTGAGGGTCGGTCAAGAGAGTAGATGGAAGAGGACCCCATACAGAAAGGACGTGAAGGTTCCAAAAGCTCCTTCTGGTTGTACTATCAAGCCAAGTGATCGTCAAAAATTTTACAATTGGGTTAAAGACAAAGACAACAAAGTATCCATTACGGTGTACACAAGAAACTTCACCAGGTCTTCGATTCAAGGTATTTTGCAAAAAGGAGGTTGGTTGAAGAATGAGGTAAATTACTCCTTCCTCTTCTAATTATATTATGTATAGGTTATGTACATATCTTTTTATCACCCTCCATTCTCCTTATAGTATGTACAAGTTATGTCATATCCGTACACATGCTTGTGCACTGACATTCCTCATTTTGTTAATATATTTGTTTATGCTCCTGTTTTTGCAGGAAATTGATGAACTCCTAATGCTTATGAGGAATTCAATTATGGAGTTCAAAGACCTGTTTGCACTTACTACTGTACTGGGTTGTAGCTTTGCTCGTGCATACAATAGGACAACCCTTGAAAAGTTTTCTGTTGTCGGCTCAGATTCCTTTGAGTTTGAAGATACTTTTTTGTTGTACTCAAAGGAGACATTCCATCACTTTTCAGGAAGGAATTATATGAAGTTGATTTTATATATGCTCCAGTCAATCTTATTGACTCACATTGTGTGGCTGTTGAAATCAATCTAATCGACTGGTGTATATATGTATATGATCCTCAAGTGATATATGTCAAGGAAGAAAAGCTTCAATCCTATTTAGAGCCTCTTGCTATTTTGTTTCCTCACGTGTTGAGAATCCATGGTCACCATACAAGATTGTGAGATAAATTGCAGCAGCCATTCAGAGTTGTAAGGAAGGAGGATCTCAACACCAATCTAGACGGGTATGTGTATCTCTTTACACTGCTTAAGTTGGTTTATGTATTGGCTTTTTATTGCCTTTGTTATTTGACTTATGTAATGGATTTTTATTGCCTTTGTTATTTGACTTATGTACTGACTTTGTATTGTCCTTACGTATACATAACATACTGCAGGGGAAGTTGTGGTATTTATACCATTAAATATATTCAATACTTAGCATCTGGACGCAATGACTTATCAAACATTAGCGATGCTTCTCTCCCGTTGTACAGAGAGCAACTTGCATATGCTATATATGACAGGGACTGACCAATATGGTTTGAAGAAAATTAGTCATATGTTGTTTTTAAGATGATGTAACTGCTACTCAAATATTTCCACTTATGTTTGTGTACTCAAACAATTTGGTGTTATTGTAAGGTTGTTTTGTGTACTCAAATAGTTTGATGTCAATGGATGACTTAACTTTGTGTACTCTACATATTTCACTTTGTTTTATACCTGTTGTGTATTTGTACATATATGTTTATATTTGTGTAGATGCAGTGTGTGTAGATAACCATGTCATATTTACAACAAAGAAATGTAATGACTTTGTGTACCTATTATGTAACCCAAAATTGCCTCCTTGTCCCATTTTTTTTGTACCTGAATATGGTATTATAATATTCCCTAGTTTGTTATCATGCATTATAATATGCAACAGTCCAATATAGAGTCAAAGCAATTAAAATTTTCTATTTTGGTTGATTAAGACATGTCTTCTTGTTGTGGCCACCCATTCCACAACATCTGCATTTTATTTTACTCTTTAATTCTCATGTTGCACGTTTCCTAGCTTTTGGCAGACGACCAGACCTCCTACGCTTCTTTGGAGGCTCACATGAGATTTGTGATACTGATGGAGAAACATTCCACTCCGACTTGTTAGGAATTGGATAAATTGTTTCCACATAACATGTCCTCCAACTCTCACATGTATAATACTTACCGATTAGATCAGATGCATTCAAACCCATGTGTTTAGCTGCAGCCATGGCATGTACACCCGATATCTCTTCAATATCAAACTCCTTGCAGTCACAACTCTTCATTAGCAAACAAACAGTAACTTGTTCCTCTCCCTTCTTCACTTCAAACTCTAGTTTTTCGTCATCTAGTACATAAACAAAGTAACTACCACATTCCTTATACTTTTTTTGGATTATTGCTTCTATTTTCGGTGGACACTTTTCTACACAAGATGTAGACTTGCTTCGACGCTCCGCAAACCACCTAGTCATGAATTATCTTATTTCCTCAAGCATTGCTAGAACCGGATACTCCCTTCCTTCTTTCATTATACCATTTACACACTCTGCGTTGTTTCTAGTAAGGATGTTGTACCTTTTCACTGGACAGAACGAACGTGCCCGTGTTGGAATTCCAATTTCCTTAAGCATCTCCCCTACATTTGGCTTCTCATGTTTGTCAAAATACACACAAATTATGAATAATTATTGTCAACAAAACATGCAACTCTTAAATCAACATAAATGTGTGTAATAAGATGCATTAATGTACATACCCATGAGATTTGTTCTAGAATTCTCATGCAATCTGTCCTCTTATATTTTTTAGCACAATCCATGAACATTTCAAGTATTCTGTCAGATCTCGTTCTTTTCCTCAAATTTCCTTTAAGATGCCAATTGCAATATCCATGGAATGTCATCTCATAGTTTGAGGTTATTCCTTTTTTAATAGAGTTGTGCCGATCTGATATGAACAAAAGTTCATTGTTGTTTGGTACAAACCGTTTGAGGTTCTTGAAGAATCAATCCCAAGATGCATCATTTTCACTATCAACGACAGCAAACGCTATTGGGTAAATATGTTGATTTGCATCTTGTGTAGTTGCTACAAACAATACTCCCCCATACTTTCCCTTCAGATGAGTTCCATCTACTATGATTACCTACACATAAATAATGATTTAAACACACACATATCAGGTACATAAATCGTGATCAGAGGAGTCTGTACACAAGTTATTATAGATACACAATGACACACACAAATCAAATACATAAAACATGAACAGAGGAGTCGGTACACAAGTTATATCAGATACAGAAGGACACACACACGTACATAAACGCTTGAACAGAGGAGTCAGTGACAAGTAATATCAGATACACAAGTTCATGTACATATCAAGTACATAAAGCGTGAACAGAAGAGTCAGTACACAAGCTATTACATTTTTCATTACTTTAAATCCTCTTATTGATTGTCCATAGGCAACAAACACATATTTGAATCGTCTATCATCATCAAGCTTTAGAGTAACAATGGTGCCTTCATTGATCTGTCCCAGCACATACAAATACGAAGGTATCTACATAAATTATCCTCCGGTGTACCTCTTATCATGTCCTTTACTTCTTCTTGTGCCTTCCAACACTTCCAGTAACTAGCATCAATGTTATGTAAGCTCTTCATAATTGTGTTGATTTGGTCAACTGTAGGTAGCTTCTTTGAGTTATAATACCTACATAATCAGAACACACATTTATATAACTTATTGTAAGTTATGTAATTTTTCAGTTTTACATCTCTCTAGTAAAATAAACACACTTACATTGATTTAACCTTCTCAGCTATTAAATGATAAGAAGCTTCCCTTTTGACCGATCTCCTTAATTGAAAAGAACATGTGTGGTTGGAGTTATACTTTGTTGTTGTAAAGTAACTTGACTGTCCAAGCATAGTGAAAAGCACCCTCCATTTACATTCTTTGTCAACACACACTGATGTTAGTGCCTTCGCTTTTGACTTGACAATTTTGTATTGTGAACATTCTGAGATGACGTGTAGACACAATGCGTTCTTCACATCATTTTTCGTACAATATGTTTTCCCAATTTCAAGATACATATATGTCTCTGTGGGTACACAACCTGTTATTTGAGGAATAATGGTTATAGAATATCCGGATGTATCTTCAAACTGCTCTGTGTGTACAGTAGTTGATGAACTCTCTCCATGATCAATATGTATCTCCTTCCTATCATTATGTATTCCATCATCCGTATGTAATTGTTTTTTGATTATACATAAAGGAATACTCCAGCGGTACGTATCCATTTCATTTATCTGAATATATGTTTCAAAATCCTCCCTTGTGTTGACATCAAATGGCATCAGTGTTGGATTAAAAATATTCTGGTATGTATCTCTATTGCAAATTCTGAAACACAAATTCCAAATGTAGAAGCAACCATTCCTTACAACTCATCAAACGTACATGCTACAACAATCAACAAAGGCTTACTCGATACATTTCCACTATATTTCCATAAACCTTCTTCCACTATCCAGTATCCTCCACCATATGTTGTTATACAAAGCAATGTCATCACATCTACATAAGTACATTTCAACATTAGCTATGAACA
Source organism: Fagopyrum tataricum (assembly GCA_002319775.1). Lineage (NCBI taxonomy): Eukaryota > Viridiplantae > Streptophyta > Magnoliopsida > Caryophyllales > Polygonaceae > Fagopyrum > Fagopyrum tataricum. The sequence goes on along the minus strand of CM008284.1, from coordinate 39,759,591 downwards.
TACCATGATTTTAGCAACAGAAAAACAGAACAACAGAACGATTGTCTACATTTACTTGAATTTAGCAACATACAAAACAATTGATGGGAATACTGCTTTGAATACATAATTTCGACACATAAATTGTAGAACGTACCAGGATTTGCAGATTATTTCTTTATTACTATTTCATTGAGGGAAAATGCTCAGGAAGTGAAACTTTTCCTCAATGGACGAGCTTCATCGAGCCTATGAATCTAGACATTATCATATCGAAGCAAGAGATTTTGATTTTGTTTGAATCGAAAATCGTTGCAAAAGCCCGATTCATCTTGAATTATGGAAACCGATTCGTCTTGAATTCTGGAAGGCTTTCGGCCGAAAGAAATTCGCTGAAATAGGTAACGATTTTCGGAAGATTGACGGTTGTCTTAATGGTAATGGATGGCCGCTTCCTTTCGAATTGAAAATCTTAATCGGTAGAGGCTGAAATCGGCTGGTAATGTAAAAATAATGAAGGAAGGAGAAGGTATCGTTTTTTTAGGGATAAAATCGCCAACCCTAAAGCTTTTTTCCTATTTTGTTATTTTTTTATCATTTCTTGGGACCTACTAAGTCCATCAATAGTTATATGGCCTCATTAATGCTCATTATGTATTAATGGGCCTACTCCCCCATTTTAGCCTATCGAAATTCACTAAATTTACATTATCCCAACTTCTCTTGTACGTTACAATTCTCAGTTAAAATCTAAAAAAATTAATTTTTAACTAAAACAAAATCTAAATTTTACCGATACAAATTTTAACGATCATAAAACTTCTCTCAAACGTTAAAGTTCTAATTAAACCAAATCTTTTAATGGGTAACTAAAACAATATCTAAATTTTAACGATACAAATTTTAACAATCGATAAACTTATCCCGTACGTTAAAATTCTAATGAAACCAAATCTTTTTAACGGATCACGATATCTAAATTTTAATGATACAAATTTAACGATCAATAAACTTCTCCCGTACGTTAAAATTCCAAGTTTTAATTACGCGCTTCGTCGTATCTTTTCCAGGTAAATTTATTTATCTTTATTCACTTCCAATTTCACATTTTTCATCCATTATTATCATTTATATGTTTGATAGAGGAAACTCTACTGGGAGTAGTATGTTTGTCTTCCCTCTTCCATCCATTATTGAAATTTCGATAGTTTTTTCGAATATTGTCGTATTTTATTTCCAACCCGTTGAATTTTTTTAATGAGATTTGAACATGTTTTCCATCCGATTATTATTAATTAACGTAAAAAAATGTAAATGCTATCTTCGGGATTTTTTTTATATTCGAATATGTTCTGTTTTTTTGACCGATTGAATTAAAAACCCTAGATTTGAAATTCTTTTTTTTAATATATAAATGAGATTCATTTTTTAATGGTTTCTCTTAAAACTTTTTAACAAATAGTCCGTAATCTTTTTTTTTTTATATGATTGCAAAGATATCGTAATAACTTTTTTATACGATATCCTTATAATTGTTAACTAACAATTCGTATTTTACAGTGGTTTCTCTTATAAATTTTTTTTAGTGATAATTGTTAATAATCCTGAAGATCTTTAAAAAAAGGTATTGATTTATTTTATATATAAATGAGTTCTTACTTTTTCTTTTTCAATCGTTTCTGTTTGGATTTTTTCACAAACGTTCATGAAGATATCTTAATAAATTTGAAATATTAAATAATAAATCAGTTAGGGTAGATTTTAACAAAACCGAATCTTCGTTCTAGTAGATTTTAACAATCGGTTAGAGTCGATTTTAACAAAACAATCCTTTTTTCACTGTCTTTAATACAAAAATTGATTCTAACAAAAAAATGTTTTTTTTTCAACAATCGGTTTCAAAATTTTGTAACAAACGATCCTTATTATTTTTCTTTTCTTTTTTATTTATATTTCTTTTTGTTTTTTTGATAATACACGGTAAGCAATTAGTAAGGATCAACTCTCGAAAAAGACGAGTTGGACGCCGATAGGTCATCGTGACCCAACTCAGCTAGCAAATCGGCCACACCATTGACCTCTTTGAAGACATGCCTAATTTTAACTTGAGAAAAACCAGCTAAAATATTGGACACATTAGACAAAAAGAGATCGAGATCCCAGGGGTGGTTTCCAAATTCGTTTCACCGAGTTAATAATCGATAAGCAATCACCTTCGATTTCAATATTTTCAATCCCTAATTAAATCATATGCCTTATAACCGATCCTTCTCTAAGCGCACATGCTTCAGCATGCAGGCCGATATGTTGTCACATTGCCCAAAGCCTAGAGAGACTGTCAAAGCCTCATATGATTATGCAAAATAAATCCGTAAGCTGAATTCCCGGAATTTTTTTTTAACCATCAAAGTTAAGTTTAATATAGTCTTTTTCAGGTATGGTCCAACAGATATTTTTCATTTTTCTACTTTGCTTATTTACCTTATATTTCACCTCTTTAGGATTTTTGTTAACTTGTTACCGTTCTTTGATCTGATTCCGAACACTTAAATCAATATTTTGGGGTTCTTTCTTACAGAAAACTTTTTGGTTTCTATTGGTCCAGATATTCCACCAGATCATAATTAAGAAGTTAAGATCAGACACCGAAAGGTTGCTTCTCAACCAGTTAATTTTTTCAATGATCTTAACATTCATTCTACTGATCTTAATAACCACGCCCTTAATCCTACCACACGCAGTGGAATCCAAGAAAAACTGGCAAGCGAAGAATAAGTGATCAGCAGATTCAACTGGATGGTTACAGAAGCAGCACGCCTTAGGGACTGGGACCTTTTGTTTATCTAAATTTTCCTTGGTTGGGAGTCCATTAATAGAAAACTTCCACGGGAAGTTCTTGACTTTGGTAAGCAAGTCAATATCCCAAATCCAATCGTTCTCATTAATTGGGAGGTTTGTCCTCTCGTAAATAAAATTAAACGCAGATTTCGTCGTAAAATTACCACATTCCGACGGAGCCCAGTACAGCCGGTCCTGAATAAAGGATTTAGGGAGTTGATATGATTTGATTGATTCTAAAATTTCAGGCGGTAACAGGCTTCCAAATTCATCATCAATTTTTCTACAATTCCAACTATTTTCATTTATGAATTGTTTGACAACGTCATCATTAGGGTTAAAATTAGGGTTGATGCACAAAGAACTAAGTGGTTTACTTTCTAACCAGCAATCTTTCCAAAATTTCACAGTATCACCGTCACCGACACGCCATCTGAAACCAAGATTGAATTCGGTTCTAAGGTTCATAAGTTTCTTCCACTGCCAAGACGTGTTCTGCTTAACCTTATAATTCCATAGAATTGATCCTTTTAGATATTTTTCCTCTATAATTTTAACCCAAATATTATCAGGTTCATTTAGGATTTTTCAGAGTAATTTCATCTAAAGTGCTTTGTTCATATCCTCAGTCTTCCTAATACCCACTCCTCCAAATTTCCTGGGTCTGCAAATTCTATCTCAACTGATGAGCGGATGGAAACTAGGTTCTTTGTTCCAGAAGAAGTTCCTATTAATCTTGTCTACTTCTTTATGAATGTTGGCTGACAACATGAAGCTTTGCATTATGAAATTTGATTTAGCGTTCATATTGGCTTTAATTAATGTTGTTCTACATTCTTGTGACAGAGATGAAGCCTTCCACTTCGTGAGCTGTGGTTTGGATTTCGTAATCACATCCTCGAAGACGCTTTTGTTAACTTTTCCGTTGATGATCGGGCATCTTAGGTATTTTCCAGGCAATTAGAATTCGAAATACCTAGATTTAACTAGATGTGACGTTTGGTTAAATTCTCTACATTGATTGACGTTTGATTTTTTTTTCTAATTGTCTTCGTTAAAAATTAGATTTATTTTTATTTTTTATTTTCAAAATCTTCTTTAGTATATTTGTTAACAATTTTGAAAATTTTGCAAAAAAAACATAATGATTTTTAAAAAACAACCCGTATTTTTTTTCCTTTTTTTTACTCTCTTCGTTATAAAAATGAGATCTTATATTTATTTTTCTTTTCAAAATCTTAGTTAGTGATAAATGTAAATAATTCCAAAAAATTTGCCAAAAAAACTACTTTTTTTTAATATAAATGATATTCGACTTTTTAGTTTTCAATGATTTGTGTTATAATTTTTTAACAATGATCTAACATGTGGACTATTTTATCAACAAAATCCGCACAAGGTAGATGCTATGGACTAGTTGTTTTTACGATAGACCACCTAAAATAGGGGGGGAACTATTTAAGTTTTTTTTAATACTTTTTAAAAACTAAAAAGTTGTTATTGTCTTTAAACATAGATTTCCATCATAATTATTTTAAATTTAAAAAAATTACACAATATTTTTGTGGTCTATATAAAATGGAGACGACATTCGATTTTGTTTGTATTATGGTGATACAGCATATGTCGGTTGGATTTGAAGGTATATTTATATGCAAAAAAAAACACATAGATTATTATTAGATGTCGATTGATGTGGGACAATGAAAATGGTCCTATGAAGGTCGTAATTTTTTTATTTATGTGTACGAAATGAAGGTCTAATACTATTTATGCACTTTTTGTTAAACTTACGATTTGTGGAGTGGCAGTTGATATATTTGTAGCGTAAATTTTGGAAGTTTTGGTGGATAGGAAAGTAATTTTGCATTTTGACAGCTTAAAGTGTAACTACAACGTAAGCTGGTTTCATATTCCAAAACGTGGTTTTATATTCCTATCATTTGATTATCCCTTGGGATACTCCAAAGGTTTTGCTCATCAACCACTTTGGATAGTAGTGGTGTCATTGCTTATGCACCTTAATTATTCTTTTATTCTTTATTATCAATGGGGATATAATTATAAATTATTTTATACAGATAGGTACATAATATCGTCTTTATACCACTTTTCTAAATACCCATAATATAGTGCATGAAACTAGAGAATGAAAATGACGTGAAGGGTTTATTATGGTCATTGGTCGGTGAGTTCATAATATGCAAGGACGTGGTTATATATTAGTCGAAGATAATAAAGTTTTCGCATTGGAAGTCGGTGACATTTCGAGTCTTGTATATAAGGTTTGTGGATTAATTCTTTTTGGGGTACTCTGAGCAGTGGGTACTTTGTAGGACCTCGACTCGCCTACTCGGGTCTTGTATGAATATGCAGGAAGGGGCTTTCTTTTGATCGAGGAACTATTCATATCCAAGGCAGCTTACCACAAGCACTCCACCCATACTACTCTTTCACTATACTTAGAGAATGAAAATGGAGTTTCCACAATCAACGTTCGAGACGCCTTGTTTTGTTTTTTCTTACTCGGGGAAAGCCACATGTATACTTTTCGATCTTGTACGATGCAATGCCACCTCGATGTAATAGAGCATCATCGAAGTATTTGAGTAGCCTCTTGGCCGATTACAACGACACACTTACTGATATGGATTATAGATCTTGTACGGCAGTCCTAGTATCCCCGCTAAATGGTGATTCAACATGGATTTCACATCTTGAAATCAATCCAATTTTGGAGTTGTTTTGTGAAAGTGGAAGCAACCGGCGAGGATTTGGGTTGTTGTTATCTTGGCTGCCCTCACGACGCCAACCACGATTTGATTCCACGCCAGAAGAGGAATATTGTCCCCGAAGCTAAGGAATGGAGGAGAAGCTCGACCTATGGATTTTCAAAATTATCCACGGCCTCATCTTCCCAAACACTTCTCTATAATCAGAATATAATACAACGGGTATTGAAGATAGCAGGCGATAGTTCGTTTAGCTACAGAGTCTTCGAAAACATGTCAATTTTAAGAGTGAACTATGTTGTACTTATGTATTTGGGTCGTTGAGTTACTCTTCATATTATTAATTAGTTTTTATATGTGAATTAGGACCCAATTGCGTGGAGGTACAACTCGGTGAGCAATACACAAGCTCACATGTCGATCTTAAAACTAATTACCAATAAAAAGAGGTACCCAATTATAATTCTCACACGCTATATATCATCAATGTGAAATAATTTAACCTAACATCTCAACATACAAAATCGGCTAATTGAAATTTTTATCGGAAAATGTGGTGAAATTTATGTTTGATTGTCAAACTTTTTATAATTGTTTCCTTAATTAATCCTAGGTACACCATATTTCGTTATGGAATTTGCGTGGTTTCGTCATGGTTTTTGTTCGCAGAGAAAATTTAGGCATCCACGTTGATTTATTTTCGGTAAATTAATTAATTTAACTCAAACTTATGACTCGTAATTGTGGAGGATTGTTGTTCCACATCGACAATATTGGGATAACAAGTCTAGTATATAAGGTTGGTGGACTATTTTTCCTATTGCCAATTGGTTTTAGGATGGAACTCTGTTGGACTTGTGTGTTGAACTTGAGACCAACGCGCATATGCGTTTGGACGTGCGATGGACCCCAACGTCATATCTAACCCAACGAAATCTATCAAGTAATTACTCGTAACCCCATACAGATTCTTCATTCGGTTAACCAAACTTTACATGATAATATACAAATGTAACGATATTTGATAACAATTTGTCTTTCTCAACTAACCGAGCTGATTTTAACGACATCACGCATACATACTCAAATAGGTAAGCAATATTGTATATTTTATTAATCAAACATTCGTAGGACTAATGTAGACAAATAGATCGAGCATTGTAAATTTAAATTAATATCTTTTAAAAAATATATACTTTGGTTCTTTTTTATTGTTTGGTCGGATGCATGTTGGAATAAATACAATATTTATCCATTCCATTGTATTAATCGTTACAAAATATGTTTCATGTGAATTGTTGGTCGGGTGCATGTAGTGTTTATCCACACCCATTCATACGTTTAATTTTTTATATTAATCATTTTATTATAATTCCTTCATAATTTTATTAATCAAAAACACATTTTCCACGAGGTTATATTCATTATTTAACTTTTTAAAAGTATCAAAATATAAAGTTCTATGAAGAAAAGGTCGAATAAAGAATTTCAACAACAAATAGATTTTAAGCCTGTTAAGAAACTGGGTGGGGCCCAAGTGGAGGACACTCGGGGACAGGATTGTCCAGTTCACATATGCAAATGTGGGACCCACTGACTCCACGTAAGCACTGATGAACAACAAGAAACTGCTGTGAAGGCGCGTGTATTGTCCGTCACCAGGCCTTCGTTATGCATGACGTAGTTGATATAAAATTGCACAAAGTTACCCTTAAATTATTTAAATTTCATGGAACCACCCGCAAAACCTAATTTAATATCTGAAGGAGAATTTTGATTTGTTCACTTTTCACCTCCATGTATTTAATTTTGTAGACTCTATATTGGATGGAGTTTATATCAATTTGACATTTACTACTTCAATGAATTTTTAACTTTGCTTCCTTTTTTTTTTTAATCTCATAAATTGAATAACTTAACGGACAAAAATATATACGATACGTTGATGAAGGTCCTGATTTACAAAATTCATTTTCATAATCTTTATAGATTATTGGTATGTGATTGAAGAAAAAATAGATACTTAAATAATTTTCATCCTATAAATATCATAAATCACTAATGTCGAACGGTCAAAATTAACTTTTCATTGATCTCTACTTATCTCATTTCCATCTTTTATAAATCAATATTTATGATCTCAAGTGTATTAAGTGTGTTGGAGATAATAAGTTCTCACATCGAAAGTTGTGAGCATTCCAAGCCTAGTATATAAGGTCGGTGGGCTACTCCTCCTAATACCAATTGATTTTAATTTTAGGATGTAACCTCACCGGGTTTATTTGTTGGACTTGGGCCTAACGCGCATGTGTGCCCGTATGCACACGACCTCGCTTTACCCGGTCCATCAATATTGGACTTTGACAAATTGGATATTAATTTGTTCTTTTTTATTTATTTTGTATTCATTGATACCAATAACTTAAGGTTTAGCCTATAATTTTTAATAATTCATTTTTTAAAAAAAAAGAAGAAGAAAAGGGTAACATGCTAAATTGATGTAATGAGGCTTTTTTATGTAAAAATTCTTATAATATAAAAAAAAATGTTTGGCTTTCTTCATAAATAAAATAAAACCTATATTTTTGAAATTAAAATAAATATTTATGAGGCAAAAATATTAACTTATGGTAACTAAAATGCTTTTTTTTAATTGAAGATTGATTTGAAGATGTTTGTATAATTTAAAATTTTATGGGTTGTTTAGGGGAATATACACTAAATTAAGGGTAAGTTTGTATAATTTTACAAAGAAAGAAAAGAGAGGAGAAAGTGAGTGAGTGAGTCCTAATGTTTGCCAACTCATCGCATCGATCCAATTTCCAAATATCGCACGTGAGTGTAAATGGTCCATAGATTAGACCTTTGATCTCTTTATTTGCCTGGGCACCCCGCGTCCAAACCGTTTTACACAGCTGGCAACCTCCACGTCATCAAAAACATATATATATACACACCAACTTGATCGGATTTTAAGGTAGTCGTCGCAGTTCACATAAATCATTCTCTTCTCCAAAACCCCTCTCTCCAATTTCAAATTTAACAAGTCAAAGATGAACAGAGCAACTCGATTGACCCAAGAGCAAGAGCTCTCTGTAATGGTTTCAGCTCTTCAGCACGTGATCTCCGGCAACCAAGAATCAACACCAGTCACCGGAGCCGCCATTGATTTCAACATCCACCAGCAAGTCTACACATCGGGAGCAATGGAGATGACAATTGACACATGTCAAACATGCAATATCGGAGGTTGTTTGGGATGTCCTCTGTTTCCTCCAGTTCAGACAGAAACAGAGCATGTAATCGCAGAGAAGCCAAAAGGAAACGGCGGGAAAATAAGGAAGAGAAAGATCGGAAATGGAGTTTCTGATGAAGTGAGGAAGAAATACAGAGGAGTTAGACAGAGACCATGGGGAAAATGGGCGGCGGAAATAAGGGACCCACATCGAGCAGTTCGGGTTTGGCTGGGAACTTTCGAGACTGCTGAAGAAGCGGCAATGGCGTACGATAAGGCGGCAGTTGGATTCCGTGGGGCCCGTGCGAAGCTTAATTTTCCATTGAATGATTACAGTTTGCAGCAGGAGAAGAGAAATGAAGATTATCAGAGTGGATGTACAAAAACAGAAGATGGTGATTCTGAGAAGAAAGAAGAAACAGAGTATTCTGAGAAGATGGATAGTAATGAGTTGGATGAATGGGTGAGGATCATGATGCTCGATGGAGAACAGAGCAGTTCGAATACAGCAATTTCGCAAACTAATAATTCTATCTTCTGGTTCAATCAATAAAGTAGATTCTTTGTTGTAAAAAGATCTGGTCTATAGAAGAATCTTCTACATAGATTCGTGGGGGTGATTTTTGAAAGCATTCATCCCAAATTCTAGTATTAGGTTCCTGTTATTACCGTTAACCTTGTAGTATATAACATATGTTTGGGGTATGTTGTAGTAAATACACGTGATTTTATTTATCACATTCAGATGTTAGATTGACACTAGATATCTCATATGAAAATATTCATGCAAAATACCATACAAAACACTCAAACCCCATATTCATACAACACACCAACAAATTTGATGTCGTATGCGTACGAGTGTACATGGGCACTTAACCCCACAAGTTCGGTGGATTTTCATGTTTATCGCAACAATAACTTACCGAACAAGCTTAGTAAACTCTTACACAACGTTTATAAACATCTTATTCTTAGAAATGGTATCCCTTTTATCATCGGTTCGATTGATAACCTGTCTTAAAGCCGGCTAGTCCAAACGAACAAGACAATTGTTGTTCAGAGTTTGTTATGAATGAACCAAATTTAATGTCAGGTTCGTCGCATGTCCAATCACATATATGAGACCTAAATATAAAACACAAATCCGGTCTTCGGTCAATAATAAGAGAATTCATCCAGAAATTTTGTATAAGACTCTTTATCGTTCTATTATTGATGTATGAATAACATATTTCAATACAAGTTTAGATACAATGGTTTACATGAGTAGGGTGTCGGAAACAACAGTACAAAAACATGTCAGCAGTCAACCCTTAGTCTATAAGGAAGAATATAATAGAGAGAATTTGTATTAGAAAGTGACTTATGATAGGGTTCTTAGCCAAAAATAGGAAGAAAAAAAACAAAGAGAAGTACGTTGACTAGGATACGTGTCACTATCTGAATTGAACAATGAAATGGGGGGAAAGTGTCAAATGGTTTCACACACGCGGCGATTTTGACTTTTGTGTACACGGCTGAGTTGACTCTTAATCTCATCCAGCCGCGCGTTCGCCACAACGAAAGAACTAATGATTAAATACCTTTTTGTAATTCAAGGAGAGTACATTACGCGGGCCCCAGATTTCAGTAGAAATAGAATGGTCAGTTGGGCCTATTGGGCCGACGTATTTGGCCCATTGAGATACGAAACCCAAACTGAATTCTCTGCTTATGAATCATTTGACTAATTTTCCAATTTTGTTAAGCGAGTTATTCCAAATATCTAAAATAAAAAATATAATTGTGTTTGGTTGCGTGTCATTATAAGTTAATGTATGTCAAAATCGGATAAAATTTGTTTGTTTTAAAATATACCATAAATTGCGTTTGATTGTATAAATATGGCGTAAATATTCCCATGATAATTTCATCAATTACATACTTTAAGATTCTGGTTAATTTGTTATTAATGAAAAACAAAATGATAGATCAATATTTTTATCATACCTTGTCAACTTAGACGTACATTAAACCACTAAACTTAGTTAATTTACTATAGCTGCTACCGCCTATATATAGTTTAAACATAATCTGATTTATAAATTCGTGTTTATAGAGAAGCAAACGCACCCAGTCTATTTTTATATGTCGTTTTTCATTAATCTTGAAGATTCATATACGGTATACCGGCATTTGTGCAATGTTTTAAAAACATATAATACCCGCTATTTAAGTCTGAGATGTTGTCTATATCAAATCACAAGGTGTTTATCACGGTCTTTCGAGTTGCTTGAGATAAGGGACTTTTGTAACATATGTCTACCTCTTACATAAAATGTATGCGTTAAACCCAAGTCTAGAACATAAATCCTGAATTATCATCATAAAACCAATCGATAATCGAGTAGTATTAGACATCTATTATATGGCCTGAATTCTTCCGATACCTCCATTGTTAAAATCATAATCGATCATAATATTGGGCCCTGTTATACAATATGGGTCATCTGACAACTACGTCCTAATTCTTCACTTTTAGTAAGCTTCTTGACTGTGTTTGGGAGACAAAAGTCACTGTTTTTACCAAGAATAAACACATTTGCCTTGGATTCTAAAGTCAAGTTTGGTACTATATAAGACGAAATTGAATATACTATCTATAAAATCTCAAGCCGAACATAATTGAGGAAAAAACATGACATGTGCTTTGAATTGATGAAACTTAGAAATTGTTCCAAAAAATACAAATTGTGAAATTAGGCAGAATATTCAGAATCTCATCTCTGTTTTTTACCCACAAAAAATTCAGCAATAGATACAACAGAGATCCACATGGTTGAGCAGAACAAGTTTTAACCATCTATTACCAAAAGACAATATAGTCTGATTAAAGCTTACTTACAAAACTTCCCATATTTCCCCAACATAAGTTTAGAGCATCCATTTCATCACACCCTTGAAAATATCCCAAAAACAACCTTTAGTTAATCACCAAAGCTAGTCTACGGCTAATGGGTCAGATGTTCCTTGGTCAGAACTGCAAATTTTACCTTAAAAACATCGAAATACTACTAATAATAGTACTTAACTAAAGCTAATACGAAGACAAAGACAATATGTTATAAAGAGTTTTACTAAAATTAGTTTCTTAGCTTCACTTAATCTCCCTAGCTCAATAATTCTGCTGGTTGGGCCACAGGTAGAACTCAGAAGGAGGATTTGGGAGTAGGTTCACCGGATTAACAACCATTGATGAGTCCGAACCGAGGGGATGACCGCCATTGCCATTCCCGGAATTCATGTGGTGGTTGAAGTATGCCTGTTGATAGTACGAGGCGGCGTCCAATGGGAGAGCGTACGGGAGTTGCTGATGCTGGTGTTGGATTGTTGAGCCAAAGTTTATGTTTCCGCTTGTGCCCATGATTTGTGGATGCTCTTGTGGCTGGTGGTGGTGGTGTTCGAGTGTTAGCATTGGCTTTTGCTCTTGTGGCTGCTCGGACATTTTTAGACGCTTAGCAGCACCGCCAACTGGGAGAGCGCTCTTGAGGATAGCTTCGACGTCATAGCGGTTCATTTCAAAGTTGGTCACAGCATTCACGCCGCGGAACTTTATTGCTGCTATGTCATATGCTTCTGCAGCTTCTTCCTCAGTTGCTGATTACATTGTATGTTTTTTTCATATTAGTAAATTTGTAACCTTTGGATAAAATAAAAACTATGTAAAAGTAACACTTACCAAATGTTCCTAGATACAAGTCCTTGTTTCCGGCTACACGGCCAATTCTCGCTTGCCAACGTCCTTGTTGGTGATGCCTTGTAACACCCCTATATATGGATGCACCTCTTGAGAAACCGCTACTTTTCCTGCATATAACAATTTCGATTATAATCAAAACTATTAGGTTATATACAAAAAATGCATGTTTTTCAAGCATACCTCCTGAGCGAGGCGATGAATTCTTGTTTTGTCATGTTCTTCATATCTTCAATTTCCTTGGAGTAATTAGAGACCTACAAGAGAACAAACATTTTGTTTAAAACTTCAAAACTCGTATTGTTTTCGATGTTTCGAAAAGATGAAGGTTTTGGTAAGTTACCGGAAAATTAGTGGTGGCAGAAGGACCCCAGTATTTCAAAGCAGCCAAATCATAAGCTCTTGCAGCTTTGTCCTCTTTGTCATAACCACCTATTTGAGTTCAAACATACATGGCCACTATAAGATCCATCAAAATCTAAAGACATAATAAACACAAGTCCGGGGAATTCGCGAGGATGTTACAACATACCCAAATAAACTGCAAGCCGAAACCCCGAGCAGAAGTTCCACAAGAACATGTTACAAGAAGGAAAAATATGTTAAAAACTTACAATCAATTAGTATAATTAAGTAAAGTTTAAACAAGAGATAAAGATGGCATGGTAGTAGTTCTATTTACATGAAACACTGGAAGATTCTCTAGAAAAGGTAAAGGGTGAAGTAAGGGAAATATTTTTGCTTTTCTTGTTATGTAGAGACAATTGAACAAATTATGACACATTTTGAATAGAAATTTTACTAAAACAAAGCAAGAGTACAAAATGAAATAAAATCTAAAAGGGTTTTGAAATTCATACCAAATATCCATTTAAAACAATAAAAGTTCCATGAAAGTAATAACACATGAAATTGCAGAATTGCAGTAGCCACAATTTGCGGGTTATTTCTTTTTCTGTGAATCAAAACTCAAATGTTGGTCAAACCAATGGCCTGAATACATGTCCATTTCACTCGTCCTTCAAGTCACCTTTATTGGCTCTAGTTCAGATAAAAGAAAAGTGAAAGGTGATCAAAATTTACCCCACAGTAGTTTCAGTTTCAGAGCTAAGTTGGGTAAAGAATTAAACTCAGTATTAACTTGTAAACAAAAACCATATTATAATGATGAGAGAAATCAAAGATAACCAGAAGAAAATGGCGGCACATCAACTGGGCTATCTGATCAATCATCAGTGAAAGAAATGAAAGAGATGAGAATTAAGATGGAAAGAGTTTATCACTGCATCAGTATTAAAAAAATATTATACAGGTAAGAAAAACCCAGCAGGGAAATCAAATCAATCCTGATAAAAAAATGACTTTGATAAGATTGCAGTGAAAAATATGCTCCCCTCACATTAATTTGAGCATCGCCTTTGCAAAATTTGCATGCATATTTCTTGTCAATCAGATGGGTTTGTCACTGTGAATTTCTCTGTGACTGTAAAATAATCACAAACCCTCTCTGCCCCACCCTACATGCCGTGCTCAGATCTTCTCCAGTCATCCATGCTTTTTTTTTTACTAGTCTAAGTTGTATTTTTATTATTCAACTATTAAATTAACAAATAAAACTATGTTTTAAGATTATTAGATGTTCATCTTCTACCCTAAATTGATTCCTCTGGTAAAAGATAAAACAAGTGCCCTGGCCGGCCAGTAGGATGGTACCCACCAACCAAAGACCAATTTGCTCTGTTGCACATAACCACTACATGCAAAATAGTAGTCTGATAAGGACAACGATTGGAGTTAAGAGACTCGTAATTTCAGATATCAGATGAATTTATAATAGACTTTGATAAAGATTGAAGAGTTTGGTTGTATAATGACCTTGACGCCCTTTTCGTGCTTGCCCTTCTCTTCTGCAACTGTTATCCCATAGATGAGCTTCGTATCTTCCAGTCCACCTATGCCTAAACAGAAGTATAATAAGATATTGATCATGCAATTTGATAAAAATTAACAGATGGGTATGATTGAATCGTAAATTACCTCGTAACGCCTCTGTAGATGGATGTTCTCTGACCAAAAGTATCAGCGACTTTCTTCCCGGCGGCGGATTCAGCGCCGGCGACGACAATAGCCTTCTCTGTTTCGGCAACAGCGACGCTGCTCTGAGCAACTGTAAGTGAAAGTGTTCCTCCACCAGAAGCATACTGGGAGGAAAACCCTAACTCGCCATGTGATTCAATAGCTTGACCGACATACTCAGCGCAAGCGATTTGACTCGCTCGGCCAATCGAAGCTGAATCATCAACCTCCGATCCCGAATTCGTCGAAAACGCTTGAAATCCACTACCGTTTACTGGAGCAGGAAGAGCAATCTCTTTAAGATCTTGAGCGACGTCGTTGAAATAGGTGGAAGCCGATGCGTTAGGATCGTAGATGTGTGTTAGAGTCGACGAGTCCTGAGTATTCAGCGACGACGTCGTATCGCCGCCTAGAAAATCCTCTAGTTTGGGCACCGTGTGGTTGTTGATTTGGTGCTGGTCCAAATATCCGGTCATCCTCTGCTCAGTTGCTTGCGATTGATACATTTCCTCAGCTGCTGACTTCGAGCTCATCCATTCTGCAACCAAACAAGCTTATATTAACTCAAAATGAAATTTAAAAAAATCAATCGATACGATTTCCGACAGTAATCTGTGCTTACTCACCATTGGGATAGAAGTTATCAAGCAGGAAGTGCTGCGAAGCAGGAGGTTGATGATGAAGATGATGGTAAAGAGTAGGAGTAGAAGAAACCAACTGATGAGAAGACTGAGAATTAGCAAGCATTTCCATGGAAGAAAGTGAAAACGAAAGCCAGTTGCTATCTGCAGGTGCCATTTTTTGTTTTCTTTTAAGTAAATCGACAGATTACAAATTACAATAACCCCACTAACCCACTTGTATTTTCCGCCGCTTAAAAGAAGGAGAGAAATATTCACATTTAGAGGGAAGAAGAAGAATAAAACAGAGACGATTGGGTGAAAAATGTGAGAGGAGGGAGGTTTGAATTTGAAACCGTGTAACAAACACACAAACGCAGCAGCTGTTCAACCGTTACGGTCAGAGAGGCAAAAGAAAACAAACAGTGCGATACAAACGAAGTGCAGAAGGTGTGAAAGCGATTATCAGACTGATGTGAGTTCGTTTTCAATTGATCTGGAGCGAGGGAAAATGGATTGGGGGAGTGTTTAATGGCGGTTTCAATTTCTCAACCTCGATCAGAAGAACTTCGGGATCAATTTCATTAATTATAATTGAGGTGGGGAGATGGGAAGAAGAAGAGGGGTATTAAATGTGCATGCATCTAATTAATAAACACAAACCCATTAACCCAATTTGAGGAAGATGAATACCCAGAGAGTACTTTGTATATGTGAGAAAGCTAAAGAGTTAACCCAAGTGAATGGAGGCTTGTGGGTCTGTAGATGACGTTTATATATATATAGATTTATTCAAGAGATAAAGATGAAGGGTAAAGGGTAGGGTTATAATGGGGACGAAAACAGGGTATCGGCTGTCAACCGCCGGAAAACCAGAGGGATAACTCTTCGCACGCTGCCTCTGCTATCACTAACAGCAGATTATAGATTTGGGTTTCCTTTACTTTTCCAATTTTACACAATATAACCCGTTATTTTAGTCAAATTACACCAAATCACCCTTTAATTGTGTTTTTAGCATATTATGGACGATTTATGCAAATAGTATTAAAATGTGGGGAGAAAAAGGTAAAAGAAAACGGCGAAGGAGGTGACTTTTTTTAGCACTGCGCGGAAGAAAATTTGTCTGAAACAACGTCGCGAAAGATCCGGGCTGGCCGTAAAAGGAGAATTTGTTTCACACTTTTTTATTACTTTTATTATTTGTTTTGAATAAAAGACTATTTATCTTTTAGTTTTTCAAAAAGTTTAATTTATATAAAAACTTATGTTATTTTTTCAAATGGCTTTTGTAACGTATTTTTTTTAAGAAAATTGCTTACGTACTTTAGCATTACACATATTTAAAGCATATATATCGATCTTATGTAGCTATGTTATGGAACACTTTCAGCATAATATATTTTTTATATATCTATTTGACATAAATTTATATTGAAATGCAAATTTTGTGATTTATAAGAATGTTTTTTCATGTTTTATGACCAAATTGTTTATTACATAATTAAAAAATCAAATAAATTAAATGAATTTACTTGGGGAAGAAAAATAAGCTTGAAAATTTAGTTGATTTTTTTCGCAAATATGATAAAAATGATTGGATATCCGGTAATCCCGGAATATTGGATATGATTTCATTGGTTACCTTTTTTGTTTGTTGACTAGATACACCATTTTCTATGTTACATAACTTATCAACAAATATCAATGGTTCATCACAATTATAGTACACCGGTTTCTATGTTGATAATCTCGGGAGTTTATGATATATCAATATAATTTTTACAATATGAATTATGAGTTTATGATAGATCGATATAATTTTGGAGGATATCTTTCTAGCCGGAAATCACGGGATATTGGATATGAATCAATTGGTTACCAATTTTGCTTGTTGACTATATACACCGCTCTCGATGTTGGATAACTTATCAATTGATATAAAATGCTTCGTCGAACAAGACTCACTTACCTACACTGATTGACACGTGGCATGAAATTAACAATATAATTGATAATCTCGAGGCATTGTACATCTAATGAGTTTAATCATAAGAAACATGATAAGACATGAATTCATAGACTTAAATTCGAGGAACCGTCTTTGGAACCATAATAGTCAATGTAATCAAAGCAGAGTAGTCACTATCATAATACACTTTGACGATGAACTAATCCTCAAGAACATGAGATCCTAATGATCACCATCTTTCGGAAGCCACATGTGAGTATGGCGAGAAAAAATCAACTCAATCCAATAATATTGTCCAAAAATCCGTCGACCCGGAAAAATGGAAATAACAAAAAAAAAATTATATTTTAATATGATGCAAGGAAGTTTCGAATACAATTTTATTTACAATGCATTTATTTCTTGCAACCAAGTATTCGGAATTTTTTTTAATATAACTAAACTAAAAATAACTTTGGATCTAAAATGTCCTTGATATAGTAGACGGTTTGTATTGATTTAACTCAAATAGGCTGAGAAGACCATTTCATGCCGCCGAGAAGGTCATCGACTAAATATGATATCCGAGCAAATCAAAGCATTTGACAACATAACTTGAGATCGTGTTGGTTTCATCACAAAACCCTAGATCTCGCACAATCCTAAATAAAAACAATAGTTAAAGTCTTAAAACTTGAATCTCGCACAATCCTAAATAAAAACAATAGTTAAAGTCTTAAAACTTGAATCTCGCACAACAAAGTATGAAGATCTAAGTGATAGACAAACATATTGGATAGAGGGAACACAAATAACAAATATCAAATAACATGTTTAGATGTGAACGAGCCCAACATATTGTAAAATAAATTAAACAAGTGCGAGAAAAACAAATTATAAATAACAAGAATCATACATGATAAGTGAAGGTCAACCATCACAAATTTCACGAGAATCATGAATTACTAGTCCTTATTCTCCTAAATCCATCCGTAAATAATCTCGATTGCGTAGTTCCTTCATTGAAGAATCACGAACGATAGATATCTTTTTGACATTATTGATCCAGATGCCCTCTAGTATAAATATGAGAGATACATGCATGTCGACCTTCTCTTCAATCCATATGTGAACAATATCCCCTTATCTAACAACGGTTCGTATTCATATTTGAAAATTTATCAACCTCTAATGATACATTTGAACAATTTTCTTAGACATTGAAAAAATCGAATTTTTAGTTAATAATTGTTGACTAAATTATTGGTGAATCTTAAAATTTGAACTTATAATCTTTTTCTTAAAATTTGTTGTTGTGTATTACCGTGTGTTGGGACAATTTTCCAAATCTCATAAGACACAAAGGATAAGACACAAAGGACAACCTAAGCAAATCTATATCTTAACACACATTTATGAACATGTTTAATAAATCCTTTTATTCTTAACAAAATTTTCTTCATCCTCTTGCTTGGATCAAACTAAGAAGGCAAATAAAAATAGTTATGTGAAAAAAGATAAAGTAACCGATCTTAGGTTGTATCTATGGAACTCTTCAACCCGTACCTCGTCTGTGTTTTTTGGTAAATTTGAGAAAAAATCAGTGAAGATAAACATGTTTTCACGAATACTCAATTTTACATGGTGAATTATTAAAACAATATAAAGCATAACATTTACTTGGATGAAGTGAAACAAGTAAAATGGAAATGAAAAGGGTGTTTAATTTCTACTACCAATCTTATCGATCAAAAGAAGAAAGTAAGTTGTGTTTTGGTGTGTCCATGCTCCTCCGGTTAGTTATGGTGCATTGTATGATTTGTGTCATGTTCAGGTATATGTGTTCTCAATTGGAGTTTTGTTTTTCATTTCCACAAATGGTAGAATCGTGTTTTACCTATTTTCGAAAGTGCTATTTTAGTAATGATCGGCTCGAACCTCACCAACGTCGTCTTCGAAAGTACCTTCATATTTTTGATTGGATTTGTTGATATCCCCTATCGTCTAAACCTTTTCCCCCTTCATTATTTTGCTTTGTTTGGGTTGTTGGTCTAAACCTCACCATGTAGTGAATATTTGTTCATGTCCCAAAATATTATATGTTGAACGAGTGATGTCGAGTGTTGTATGATAGAAGTAGTTAATTTAGTAATATCTATTTATTTTTGGTTAAAGTTAATTTAGTAATTAGTAGAGTCATAACTATATTGTTTCTGATAACAAAGCCACGTGTCACACATGCAGCACTTTTAGTTAGATGGGGTTTGAAAGACAACTCTGCAAGTAACTCGTTTTTTGGCATCCTTTACGAATCATTATCTCATTTTTATCTACTAGTTTATTTTTTTCATTCACCTACTCTCTATCAAGTTTTTAAACCTAAAGTTAATTTTGTCTGCTTATATATATACACATATTATATGGACGTAATAAAAAAGATATTTTGGTAAATTAACTATATTTTAAAATAAATAATTTTTTTTAATAATAATTACTTTTTGTAAATAAACTTTTTAACTTAAATTCCAAGAGTATAGTAAATAATCATATTTAATGTTAAATAAAATATTTCACAGCATTTTCTAACAGTACTTATTTGTATCCGATTTTAATGTTAGTGTATTCTGAATATATTACATTTGAAAAATAAAATATTAATAGGAGAAAATTGGATGTATTTTTTTTTTTACTAATTTAGGTGAATAATTGTCCTCATATTCCAAGAGAAATAAAAAACTAAAATTTATATTTTAAAAAAATTGTTTAAAATTTATTTAGAGAAAAATGCTAGAAATAAATTGACATAACATGATACTTATTCCAGTTCATTATTTTTTCTATTATTTACTAAAATATATACTTTATAAAATCAAGCTTACAAAAGTAGGTTCGGGCACAATTTCATCAAAATTCGTTCTCGTTTCGGTCTATTTGAACGGTTCTTCATACAAAAAAATATACATTTCATTTTGTCATACCAAAAATATCTTGGTCGGATATGAATCTTACATTCTTCAATAGACCATTCCTAAGTATATTAATAATTTGAAATTTTAAAAATAAATTAAATATTTAAGCCAAATATTAATTAGTAATTATTTGTCTGATGATTAAAGTTATATCTGACACTAATTAGTGTGTCCAAATTGACAAATATTAAAAATTGTAAATATACATTTTAACAAATTGAAACGTTAACTCCATTGCGGCATTGCTTACGGAGTGATCAACGTGTAATTTGTTTGTAGAGTTTTATTTTGGAAGTTTAGACAAAATAGTTTATATTTTTAGGAGATTGTTTAAAAAGTGATTAAGGATTATCGGGATTATGGGGCCTTTATAAGCTCACTATCAAGAATTTTTTTCCTTTTATAAACTATTAAGGATAATTGTAACAAATCATATATATATATATCCTCTTATTTTTCGATACTTGTCATTCTTTAGGTGTTATTAATATTTAAATTTTTTATAAATATAATTCTAATTAACTTTTCATTTATTATTTGTATTTCAAAGCAATATTTCATCTCTTCCAATACAACTTTCTACATTGTACCATCGTTTTTATACATTTTTTAAAAATTATTATACATAATTAAATAATATAATTTCTAATTTTAAATTTCTTAACGTGTGTTTTTTACCCTAACGAGATCTATTGAAAAACGAAAGGAATATATAAAAATTAAGTGGGATTGATCTCATCCCATCCCGATTTCATTTAAGATAGTATACAACGCTTTACGTTATAAAAATAAAAGACTAGTCCCATATGTCATATTTAGGATGGGACGATCTCAAATTATCAATCCGTCCCATAATTTTTTCAGTACTAAAATAACACACACAATATATTTTTTTTATTTGCTTTTGTCTACTTCCTAAAACCTCATAACTCATGTATTTTAAAAAAACAAATCTAGGGTATTTCAATCTGATTTAAGTTGGTTTTTTTAAAATGCAATATATGTGATGGCATCAAATTTAAAATATATATTTATAATATCGACATACAAAACATACACATCATAGTGAGCATTAAAAATTATCATCTATGATTGTAAAAATACCCCGAAAATACACGAATAAAAGAAGACGAGGTTGTTATATGAGACAAATTCTTTCGTATTAAGTTTGGACTCGAATCAAACTCGTTTATTTTCTAAAAGTTATAATACATTAGATTCGGTTTGAACTCGTTCGACTATTATTACTGATCGGAAGGAAGGAAGTACGTAGAGGCTAGAAATGAGCGAAGAAGATGGTGGAAAAGGGAGGAAACAAGGTGGATAGTAAAAGCAGGAGATCACAAGTTTCCACTACGGTGCACCACCTGGACTCGACACTTGACCCTTTTATTAATATCCCTGTCATCAGGAGGGTTTACGTTCAATTAATTTCCAATCAAATCAATTTGGGATAATGTTTAACTAATTTTCTTACCCTTTTCCTTAATTATCGGCATCACTCTATATTCTAGTGGAGTATCTACCAAACGGGCTACACCACTTATATTTAAATTAACGGTTAGTTTTACTTTTAAAAATATATGGGTTATTACTTATTAGATTATAATTTATAAGTTATTTTATTACAAAATTATATGATGATATTGATTTAGGTTAGAACAATATATTATTAGATGGTGTGGAACATAGTTAGTAAACTAATTCAAAGATTCAATTACAAAAATTCAAATTTAAAATATTCGAATTTAAAAATATTTGCTACTTGAAGATTAGTAAAGATTGATGTTTTGATTTGATAGATTTTTTTTCGGATCATCATATGTGGATTGCATTTTTTATTTATAAATGAAATCCCATAAATACTTGGATATTGATATTCACATATTTATTTAATATATAAAAATATATATATTATTAGAAAAAATAATAATAATCATACACTTTTATTTTGATTATGTTATTTCACTTTCGATTAAGGTTTTTGAATTGTTTTATTTAATTAAAATAGGAAAATTGTATTTAAATATTAAGTTTTAGGATCCATATTAAACGGATAGTTCGAATATATGCAAATAATTATCTAAACCGGTTAAAATTATATTTTGATACATAATTTTAGAATTTGAATTAGCAGAATATCTATAGATAATTATTCGTGACGAATAGTGTCATATTAGGATTTCATAAGAAAATTATATTTGAAATCTGTGTATTTAGATCGATAATTATTTACCCCTAATATGGACATAATAAGTTCATATTATTTTATCATTTGATGAAAAAGAATAAAATACTACTTTTTAATTTTATTTATTTATTTGTAAGGACTGTTATTAGAGTCAAATGAGTCGAATTTTAACAAACAAAGTCGATCTCCAACTGATCTTATATTTTAATTATGCTAAAATATTTAATACTCGACTTACATCGAGATTAAATCAACTTTTTAACCAGACGCAAATGGCTCATCCCATATAACACTGTAAATGGAGATAAAATAAAATATCAACATCGAAACCCTAATAAGAGTTTACTTTCACATGCACTGTAATCATTGATTCCAAACAAATTCAATCCATGTGTAGAAAATTCCAAATAATTGGACAACTACAGTACGACGTCGTTGTCGCTCTTACATGTAATTGTCGCAAATCCACATACCCAATTCTCACTAACTTCTCAGCTCATGCAAATCACCATAGAAGAGTGAACAAAAAACAAAATCACCATTGCAACTCCAGGGGACAAAATTAAGCCAATCGATGTAGGGTTCGTTTTGGAGTCTAACTTATTAATGATTTATATATAATAAAAATTATATCACGTATGTCCAAATTGAGATCATGCATGTTAGATATGATACATAAGCTTATTTAGGTTGACCTCCGATCTTATATACTAGGTAGAAACTCGGAATATCTCAACTTTATATTTGAAAATTTAATCATAGCAACGCACTTTCACGAGGCCCATAATTGCAATTAGGCAAACAAACCTAACCGACACTTGAACAAACAGATCTAAAATCTAGTTCACTTTAGAACTAGCTCAAGAGTATGGATCGACAAGTCAATTAAGTTAGTTTCTCGATCTAATACCTTGTTAAAGTCCAACAAACTATATAGTGAGGATCGTGTACATACAACCTGAATCACACATACACGTTAAACTCAAATCCAATACATTAAGTTCGGTAATGTTTTATCACTGGAACCAATGCTCAATAAAAATAGCCCCGAACTTGTATAACTCAACTTTAGATGGGTTACTTACCATCTCAACAAGTCATTTTATCATTCTACATTTAAATCAACTCTAATTTTATTTTCCAAACCCTAGTCAAACTTAAAATAAAATAAAATAAATTCTTTCATCAGCGATCCTCATCTTTAACCAGCAATAAACTTTTGACTTCTTCCAATAGTTTCCGATGTAGCCATAATCTTGAATTATAGTATTCGAATAACATTTAAATTTATATTATACTCTAATAAACTTAATAAAATAGCATATTTGTCTCCATTAACCATATATTAATATAGTTAAGTGAAACAATATATAGATTTGAACACCAGGAAATGAGATTAAGACATGTGATTAATAACATACGTTCCTTGGCAAAATCATGCAAAAACAAAATTATAATAAAATGTATATATAGTTACGTATGCCACATGCGTGGCATAAT
Source organism: Fagopyrum tataricum (assembly GCA_002319775.1). Lineage (NCBI taxonomy): Eukaryota > Viridiplantae > Streptophyta > Magnoliopsida > Caryophyllales > Polygonaceae > Fagopyrum > Fagopyrum tataricum. The sequence continues at coordinate 39,735,761 of CM008284.1, read as the reverse complement.
GCATGTGAGACAATTAATAGATTAATTGCGTTCAAATCAACAGAAGATAATCGTAGAATATAGTCTTTCACATTATTCTTTTTGTAGGCCTGGTAGTACATATATACATAAATAATTTAAAATAAAACTTATAAATAATTATAATATTATAATAACAAATTAATTGTACTTGCATGGCCTTAATTTACAAATGCGAGAATGGTGGGAATTGGACGGCAATACACAGTATGTGCAACGTAGAAGCTTATGATTGAACCTTACTTTTACATCTTTTTTTTATTTTTTTATTTTTAATATAGGAAAATAAGTTAATATTTCTTGGTATGGCAGCACGCAGTAGTAATCACTGTGAAGTATACACATAAATAACTTCATTATAGTATTACAATTATATTATTCTTTTTGTAGATCCAGTGGATAAATTTATTTTGATAGAGTTTATATAATCGGTGAAAGTTCTCGTATCGATAATAAAAAGTTTAATGTGTTTAGAATATTAGGTTGGTAGGCTATTTTTTATATTTGTAAATTGATTTCATAATGAAATTTAACTGAATTTATGTCTTGGGATTCAATGTGTGTACTTAGACGTACGACGAAAATTTTCATATATGTTATATCTAATTCCACGATACTTATTGTTTGAGAAATATTTTTCAAAGGTGAATGGGTTAATTTTCACACTTCTTAGGGTGGGAATTTAACATATTATTATTATTATTATTATTATTATTATTATTTAAAGAGATAATATGAGATGGAGTGTATAGCGAATAACAATAATACGTTTCTACTATATATGTCTACAGTCTAATATATAAGGTCGATAAACTACTTTTCATATTAATAGTTGATCTGATATGTTAGAAAATATATGTTCTCACATCTAAAGATGGTACATTTCGCCTAGTATATAAGATCGGTGAACTACTCTCTTATTGTCTACTGATTTTATAATAAAACCCGTATGAAATTATGTATAACTAACACTTATACACACGATTCAAACTCCACGGACAACATTGTAATAGAAATTAGTTAAACAAGTTGATGATTGAAATTCCATGATAACCAATTCAGGACAAAAGCCATAAAATCAATGACCAATTTAATTACCGCAATAAGATCATTGGGCTTGTCGCACGAGAACAGACGTGTTCAAGCTCAGGTCGAGTGCGAGCGTAAATTTTGAACTAGCTTTTATTTAGAAAACGAAAGAGACTACATTGAGTTTTTAACGAGCCAATCTCAAATAGTTCGGTTAATATACCAAATCTATAGTCTTATTTTAACTAACAAACCGAATAATGAAGTGCTCAATTTCTATTGATTTCTAAACTTGTCGAGCTAAATTCTTAAAAACGAGTTAAAACTAAATTGTATTTTATATTCAACTAGTTTATAAAATAAAACAAATCCAAACTAAGCTATTTACGAACCGAAGTAACTTGGATCACATAATTACCCTAAAAATTACCGAGACCAAAGATTGAAGGTCGTATACAAATCGATGATAAAACTTACGCATAGTTTCAGTGATTAAATTTCTATACTAATAGCACCAATACACAAATTTACTAACTCTTCATCATAAAATCATTTAAAAGTATTTTTTTTTTATAACTAAAGGTAAATCTTAAGTTTATGCCGACCTATAGTAAACAAATAATGATCTAAACAATAATTGAACCAAATTTACAACTGGTACCCATAGGTATGAAATTGAGTAGAATATTAGAAGGAAGAAAAACAAAAACTATTAACTCATAAAATAAGTGTTAAAGAGACAGTGAAGCATGCAATTTACATAAAATTAAAATAATGATTAAGAAATCTATAGGTTGTAGTCGAGGGGTTTGACCAGAAGGCACGTGCGGGGCATCTTTTTGACTCAAATATCTCGACGATTACGGGGAACGCACGTGCATCTCCCGACATATTCATAAGATCTTCTTCTAAGACTCTACTCCCCAAAAACGGAATAAATACAGGTGATTAATTTATTACTAATTCCCAGTTTAGTTTTCCTAATCTACTCTCAAAAAATTCTATTACACCGCTTAATATTTTATTATTAGCTAAAGACGAGAATCCTATGGAGGCTTCAAATAATTTCACCCTATTACCTTGACTGCTTCCTTCTTTTCTGGCGGTAATTTTGATTTTTTTTACCTTTATTTTGTCTTTCTCTTTTCCGGTTTTTGAGATGGACCCCACCTTAGGCCCTAGCAAGTGACTCTACTCTATGCCTACTTTTTTTTCTTTTTTTGTTGTTGTATAGAATTCTTTTGGGTTTCCAGCCCAATGATTTGAGGCCCATCTTTTCAGCCCAAAAAGTCTCCTGGACCAACCAATCGTTGATTTTTAACCTTTATTTTGTCTTTTTCTTTTCCGGTTTTTGAGATGGATCTCACCTTAGGTCCATACACCATAGCTAGTGATTCTACTCTCTGGCTACTCTTTTTTTTTTAAAAAATTTATTTTTTACTGAATTCTATTGGGCTTCCGGCACAATGTTCTGAGGCCCATCTTTTCAGCCCAAAATGTAGGGGAAATTCTACTTTTTTTATTTATTTATATAATACACGTTAAGTAATTAGGGGAGATCATCTCCTAGAGACTCTCTGCCCTAGTGCATCCTTTCGGATGAGCTCCTCAACCCTAGAGCGTGACGAACTGGACGCCGGCTGGCCGTCATAACCCATCTCAGCAAGCAAATCGGCCACACCATTGATCTCTCTGAAGACATGCCTTATTTTAACCTGACAGAAACCAACTAAAATATTAGAGATGTCAGACAAGAAGAAATCTAGATCCTAGGGGGTTTCCAAATTCGCTTCACCGAGTTAATAATCGAGAGACTGTCGCATTCGATTTCAATACATTTAATTCCCAAATCAAATGCCTTAACCAAGCCCTCTCTAAGAGCACACGCTTCAGCGTGCAGGTCCGATATGTTACCACATCGCCCAAAGCCTAGGGAGACTGTCAAAGCATCATGATTAGGAAGGATAAAACCATAAGCAGAATTTCCGGAATCTTTTTTAGAGCCGTCAAAATTTAGTTTAACATAGTCATTTTCTGGTCTAGTCCAACAAATATTCTTTGTTTTCCTTCTTTGCTTATTTGATCTACCTTTATGCTCTATCGCTCCATTATTTACCCGCACCCATTCTTTTGTCTGATTACGGACAAGTAGATCAGTATTCTGGTGTTCTTTATTAATGAAATTTTTTTGGTTTCTATTGGTCTAGATATTCCACCATATCATAAAAAACTGAAGTCAGAGCTCGAAAGAAAGCCTCTCAACCAATTAATAAGATCAAGAATCTTTGATCTCATACTACTAGTAGTGATAACATCACCTTTAATCTTATCACTAGTAATTGAATCTAAGAGGAACTTGCATTCAAAGAATAGATGTTTAGCCGATTCGAAAGGATGGTTACACAAACAACAAGTCATAGGGACAAGAACCTTTTGTTTTTCTAAGTTTTCCTTCGTTGGGAGTCCATTTATAGATAATTTCCAAAGGAAGTTCTTGACTTTGGGCAGAAGGTCCAAATCTCAGATCCAATCATTCTCATTAGCGGGGAGGTTGCTTCTTTCATAAATAAAATTAAAGGTGGATTTTGTCGTAAAATTCCCGTCTTCCGTCGGAGCCCAATAAAGTCGATCCTGAATAAAGGATTTAGGCAATTGGTAGGATTTGATTGATTTTATAACTTTCGGAGGTAAAATTCCACTTAGTTCCTCGTCAATTTTCCTACAATTCCATCTGTTTTCGTTGATGAATTGTTTGACCACCTCATTATTAGGGACAAAATTTGGATTAATACATAACTTACTAAGAGGTTCACTTTCCACCCAACAGTCATTCTAGAACTTCACGGTATTTCCGTCTCCAACACACCACCTAAATCCAAGCTTGAATTATGTCCTCAGATTCATTAGTTTTTCCATTGCCATGACGCGTTCTGTTTAACCTCATAGTTCCATAATAGAGATCTTTTCAGGTACTTTTCCAAAACGATTTTAACCCAAATATTTTCTGGTTCATTTAGAATTTTCCAAAGAAGTTTCATCTGGAGTGCTTTGTTCATATCATCAGTCTTTCTAATGCCAACACCCCCAAATTTCCTAGGTCTACAAATTCTATCACAGCTAATAAGAGGATGTAAGTTAGGACCTTTAATCCAGAAAAAGTTCCTATTAATTTGGTCTAAATCTTTGTGGATGCTGGCTGGAAGCATGAAACTTTGCATTATAAAGTTTGGTTTATCGTTCATGTTGGATTTAATTAATGTGGTTCTACCTTCTTGCGACAAAGTCGAAGCCTTCCATTTCGAGAGTTGTTGCTTAGATTTCGTAATCACATCCTCAAAAACGCTTTTATTAACTTTTGCGTTAATGATCGGACATCCTAGATATTTTTCCAAGCAATTAGATCTAGTTATCCCTAAACACAGTTTGATCTGGCGATTAATCGAGTTCTCTATATTATTCGAAGTTTGGAATGCTCATTTTTGTAAGTTGATTTTTTGACCTGAAATGTTACAATACCCGTTAAGGATATCCATAATTTTGGAGCCAGCACTTGTTGAGGCTGTCGTAAAAATGATGATATTGTTCGCAAAAGCTAAGAAAGGGATATGGGAACCCCCTCTAGAGGTAGGGAAACCGATAGTTTTCTTATTTCGCTCACTTTCCCTTTGAATGTTTCGCGCTAGCACCTCAACAGTTAGCACCCAAATTAAAAATTAAAGGAGATATAGGGTCCCCTTGACTAAGGCCCCTCTTACGTAGAAACAATTATGAAGGTCTATCATTAATTAATATTAAATATGATACTGTTGAGATACATTCCATAATCCAATTCCTGAATTTACTACTAAATCCGAATTTTTCCAGAACGGCTTTAAAAAAGAACCATTCCATTTTATCATATGCTTTCTCCATGTCTAATTTAATAGCCATGTATCATTCTTTCCCTTTTTTCATTCTAAATCCATGGAAAATTTCATGAGCGATCAATATATTATAATGAATAGCTCTATTTTGAACAAAGGCGCTTTGAAATAGATGTATTAATTTTGGGAGGATATTTTTTAGTCTCGACGCTAAAATTTTTGCAATGATCTTATAAGTTGTGGAGCATAGACTAATGGGCCTATAGTCTTTTGTCGATATTGGATTATCATTTTTTGGGATAAGTGTGATAAATGTATGGTTAACTTGTTTCAACAGTTTTCTAGAGTGGTAGAAGCTCTTAACAGCCCTACAAACGGCCGGACCGACGATTTTCCAATGTTTCTGAAAGAAGCCCGCAGGCAGACCATCAGGTCTCGGGGATTTCTCACTACCTATGTCAAAAGCCGCATTTATAATATCACAGTTAGTAAATGGTTTAGTAAGGAATACAATATCTTCATTCGATACTTCTTTAGAAATAACATGGAGATAGAGGTCACATAAGTTCGTATTCCTCACAGATGCACAAAAACGGTTTTTGAAGTCGATAGTAAATTCCCGAGAAATCTCCTCATCAGTCTCTATCCATTGTTCATTGTTATTTTTAATTTTATTGATCATCTTTCTGTTCCTTCTTCCTGTCGCTTTTCTATTTAAATATTTCGTATTTTTATCACCTTTTTCAAAGGAGTTAGCCTTCGCTCTTTGGCTCCAATACTTTTGTTGATAATCTATCAAACATTCTCTTTTCTTATTCAATCTACTTAATTTGTCATTGATATTTTAGCAATAGTTTCTATAATTAAGATTTTGGAGTTTCTCGATGTCAATATCCACTTTCTTAACTTGTTTATTGATGTTTTCGAATTTTTCCTTACTCCATTGTTTGATTTTAATCTTTGTTAGTTGAATTTTCTTCACAAGTTTAAACATATTAGTCCCCAGGTAATGAACCCGCCAAGCTTGTTTGATAATATTTTCACAATCATTTCTGTCATTCCACATTAGCTCATGCCTAAAAGCTTTTTATTTCTAAAATTTTGTTTCGAGAGATTGAGATGGAAGGAAATCACACAATGATCGGAGGAGGCAAATGCATGATTCCAAACATGAATTTGATTATATTTATTTATAATTTCAAAGTGTGTCATAAATCTATCTAGTTTTTCAAAGGTATTATCAATACCTTCTTTTTTCCGACGCCACGTGAATTCATTTTCTCTTGTCTCAAGATTAACCAGATTGCATTCCTGGATGAGATTATTAATTCTATGAAATCTGTTGTTAATGGGATAAACCCACCCAACTTATCAGCTGGACATCAAATTTCATTAAAGCCCCCCATGATCATCACCGGAAGGTTGAGATTTTGAATCATATTAGTTAAATTAGTCCAGAATACGTCTTTACTATTTTCCTGGGGTGGGGCATTGATGCATATGAGATTGCATGAAAATTTGTTCTCATAGTTGTTATGTTCAAGAACAAGAAAACGCTCGCCCGAATTTATAATTTAAAATTTCTCGTTAATAAATTTAAAGTTTTTCCACAATAAACAAAGGCCTCCCGCACGCCCAATAGATGGAATAAAAACACAAGAATCAAAACCAGAATTGCGCCAATGGATTTCATTGGGTTCAATTTCGGTTTTGATTTCTGCTAACATTATCATATCAATATGTTCATTTTGCGTAGTAATTTTAAGGTCTGTCCAAAAAAATTTCTTCATCATCCCACGACAATTCCAAAAAGCGACCTTCATTTAAAACAAAATTTAAAAGAGATTCGTTCAACAACAATCATTATGGTTCGATATTTTATGAACAAATTGATGGCCAACGTAGCAAAAAACACGGAGCCAACAATTTGTTGAAAGAAAGGCTTCACCGCAAAGGGAAAGCAAAACCACGAAGCACGTTCCGAAATGCTATTACCAATGGGGAGGTTATAGAGGATGGTTAAAAGCATACTAGTTTGGATATTAGATTGAAAAGAGTACATTAGACAAGGCCAGAGACCCTGAACACCACACAGTCGAGAGAAACGACAATTCCAACACAATTTTTGATTATTTTCCATCTGTAATTGTTTATATCTAACATAGGGGATCAACAACAGAGACCAAACTAAACACTCCGCAATTCTAAACTGATTGAGGTTGATACATTTTGAGAAATTTGTAATCGATAGAGAAAAGGATTTATTAGTAGCTATATATAACTGACTCTTACATCAGAGAGAAACCGCCTGAATTTTAGCCCTGGATAGGATCCAAGACATATTGAAATTCCAAGTTAGCAAGCACAATAATCAAGCCGAACCCGGATAACCGATCTGGGGGGGATAACTGTCGAAGGTAGTAAAGACTAAGATCTTGTTAGTAGCTCGAATGCAGACCATTACAGGACGCCACAGATCAAGAAACCAAATTACAGTGCCATGAAAAAGACTCTTAACTTCACATACAAAAGTAGCTTTAACAACCATTAACTAATAATGATAAAACGAAGAAACAAAGCTGCCATTAATAAAGTAGGAATCACCATTACAATCGGTCGTCAGTCATGGATAAGCATACAAAGATTCAAAGGTTACATAAAGATCTTCATCCACCCTATACACACAAAACATAACCCAAAAGTACAAAAGTACAAAGTTGTTACAAACAACAGATTTTAAAGGTGATTCATACATACCAAAGCCTAGCATACATTCACTAATTCTGACAAAGAGTTCACAACAAAGGATTATAATTACATAAGTTGACACCCAAACATAACCTTCTTCCCGCAAATTACAAAAGAGATTACTATCCATTAGCACTTCTTTATTTCTTCATTTTATTAACACCCTTCACGAAGGAGGATGCCGTGTCATCATCCACTTCCATGGACTTTTATTTGCTCGAGTAAGATTTGGTGGAGTCCACTTTTTTCACATCCATGGAGTTTAACAACATGATAAAAGTGCTAAAAGATTGAAAGGAATGCTCAGAAAAAAATTCTTCATCCTCTCTAACCCCCAAATCACCAGTTACCATAAATTCAACCATAACATCAACATTTTCAAACTCATTTTCAGTTTCCTTTTCAATCTCATTTTCAACCATATTAGAATGGAGAAAAGAGTGATCACCACCAAAACCAATGGTATCACCAAATTTGTGTTCATCATTCTCAACAAGAGTAGTCCTAGGTTCAATGTCAGACAGGACCAAGCCATCCTTAATACTTTCATCATTAGGGGGGTCATTCATGACCACAAGAGCCTTCAGCACATCCCTATTCGGGCTCATTTCAGTCATCACATTCACAGGGATTGGAGCATCATTAGGCTTGATTTGCTCATTAGAGCTAGCCTTAGAATTCTTGAGACTATTAACAGAGCTACCAAGAGAGATAACATATTGGAAATTAATGGTAATACCTCCTCTTCCAGACAAGTAGGGTCTAAACCCACTTATGGTAAAGGAAGTATTACCCTTTCCAGTCTTATTTCCACCCGCAGGCACCCAATCTTCATCATTCTCAGCATTTTTCCCCAATCCATTCACATAGGTTTTGTTTCTCTTAAAGTTATTCTTACTTTCCTAGCTTTCACAACCCTAAGAGGGCAAACATCAAAGGAGTGGTCTTCTTCCCCACAATGACCACACCCCTTTGAAAAATCCTCAAACCAAATAGGATATTCTTTCAGTTCATTGTTTTCATCAGGAATTGGTACTTTATCCACAATCTTAGACCGTAGATAGGAGCTAATTTTTTTTTGACACTACAAGATAAGAAATTTAGATGAATCATTTCCTCGAAACTCGCCATCCAACAGCATCCTTCCGGATGAGTTCATTCACACGCTCAAATGATGAACTAGCTACCAACTGTCCCTCAAAGCCGATCTCAGCCAGCGAGTCCGCAACCTCATTGATTTCTCTGAAAATGTGTCTAATCCTCACCTGACAGAATCCAACCAAGATAACAGAAATATCTGACAGAATGAGGTCTAGATCCCACGGAGGTTTTCAGATTCTTTTAACTGAATTAATCAGCACAAGACAATCACCTTCAATTTCAATCTGTCTAAAACCAAGGTCATATGCTACTATCAGACCTTCTCTTAGCGCACACGCTTCATCATGTAGGGCCGATATGTTACCACATCGCCCAAAGCCAAGAGAAATCTTCTTAGCATGGTGATCTCGGATTATGAATCTGTAGGCACATTCCCCAGTAGTTTTCCTAGCTCCATCAAAGTTCAGTTTTATATATCCACTCTCAGGTTTATCCCATCTAATGTTTTTAGTTTTTCTTTTTTTTTTCTTTCCTTTTTTTGTTTCTAAACTCTTGTTCGCTTTATCATGTGCCGCTTTCCACTTCGTGATTTGGTTCCTAGCTTTAATCTCAATATCTTCTGGCTCTTTATTATTATAGATCTTTTGATTTCTGATAGACCATAGGTACCACCAACAATGTGATAGGAAAATAATTTCTGTTTCGGACATTATAGACCTCAACCAAAACAACTTATCCTCTATATTAACATACATTTCATTACTGCTTCTAATTGCATCTTTAATCAACTGATTAGTTAGTGAATTTTTCAAGTAATGACAATTAAAGAACAAATGTTTAGCCGATTCATACTGGTGATTGCATAAACAACAAGACATAGGGACTGTAACTTTTTGCTTTTCTAGGTTTTCCTTAGTTGGTAATCCGTTAATTGATAATTTTCAGAGGAAGTTCTTTACCTTTGGTAGCATATTTAAATGCCAGATCCATTCATTCTCGGTCTTTTTAATTCCACTTCTTGAATATATAGAATTTATAGCTGATTTTGTCGTGTAGTTTCCTCTCTCGTCCGGATCCCAATAAAGGCGATCCCTAACAAAATTTTTTGGGAGTTGATAAGACATTATCGTGGTAATAATATCTTGCGGCAGGATGGAACCCACCATAATTCCTAGCTTCCCCTTGTCACACTTGTTCTCAACAATAAAGTCCTTAACTGCTTGTTCTAGATTAATGGATTCATCATTAATGACATGATCAATCAGTGGTTCACTAAGGAACCACCTATCTTTTCAGAAATTAACAGCACTACCATCCCCCACATTCCACCTAAAACCTAATTTGAATTTTGTTCTTAACTTCATTAGTTTTTTCCATTGCCAATATTTATTATGTTTGATTTTATACTTCCATAGCAACGACCCTTTAAGGTACTTCCCATTTATTATTTTCACCCAAATATTATCAAGCTCATTCAGAATTTTCCATAGTAATTTCATTTGCAATACTTTGTTCATATCTTCTGCTTTTCTAATTCCCGTATCTCCATATTTCCTTGGTCTACAAATTTTATCCCAGCTTATAAGCGGATGATATCCAGGTCCTTTATTTCAGAAAAAATTCCGGTTAATTTGATCTAACTCTTTATGAATGCAGGAAGGAAGCATAAAACACTGCATAATGAAATTTGGTTTGACATTTAGATTCACTTTAATTAGTGTTGTTCTTCCTTCTTCAGAAAGGGAGTAGGCTTTCCATTTAGTTAATTGTTTTTTGGATTTAGTGATTACATTTGAAAATACGTCTTTATTAACCTTGCCATTAATGATTGGACACCCTAGATATTTTTCTAGACAATATGAGTTTTCGATACCATACAATTCATAATGTTTCTCTTGGTTCTATTATCTATGTTCTTTGACGTTTGAAATGCAAATTTCTGAAGATTAATCTTTTGTCCTGAGATCTTACAATATCTGTTTAAAATTTCTAGCACTTTTGAGCCTACATCCACTGAAGCTTTAGCAAAGACAATCACATCGTCAGCAAAGGCAAGGAACGGAATATTGCTACCCTATTTAGAAATTGGAAATCCAATAATTTTTTATTTAAATTACTACCTCTTTGAATATTTCGTGCAAGGACCTCGGCCCCTAAATTAAAGAGCATAGGTGAGATCGGATCTCCTTGTCTCAATCCTCTACTTGGGAAAATGATATCCGAAGGGTTGTCATTTATCAAGATAGAATATGAAACTGTAGAGATGCATTCCATGATCCAATTTATAAATTTTTCGCTAAATCCATATCTTTCGAGAACAACCCGGATAAAATCCCATTCAATTCTATCGTACGTTATCTCCATATCCAATTTGATAGCCATATAGCCTTCCTTTCCTCTTTTTGTTCGAAACCCATGAAAAATCTCGTGTGCAATTAAAATATTATCCTGGATTGCTCTACTCCATACAAATGCGCTCTGTAATGGATGGATTAATTTTGGAAGAATTATCTTTAATCTAGATGCAAGGATTTTAGCTATAATTTTATAGATCGTAGATGTTGGATTGTCATTTTTCGGAATAAGTGTAATAAATGTATGGTTGACTTGTTTTAATAATTGACCAGAATGGTAAAAGCTTTTTACGGCCCTACACACATTCTTCCCTACATTATCCCAATGTTTCTGGAAGTACACTAGCTGACATACCATCAGGCCCCGGTGATTTTTCACTACCTATGTTAAACACAACCTCTTTTATGTCTCCATTCGTGAATTGTTTAGTTAGGAGATCATTATCACTTTCTGTAACTTCCTTGGAAATCACTTGTAGGAATTCATCATTTATACCCAGACATCCTCCCGATGCATTGAATCGATTCTTATAATCTTTTATAAATTCTTTGTTAATATCTTCTTCCTTGTTGTCCCAAAGACCGTTACTACATTTGATCGTATTGAATAGCTTCCTATTTCTTCGCCCAGTTGCTTTCCGGTGAAAATACTTGGTATTTTTGTCACATTTTTCAAACTTTGTCGGTTTAGCTCTTTGTCTCCAGTATTTCTGTTGATATTCAATTAAACAATCTCTTTTCTTATTTAATCTACTAATCTTCTCGTTTCTCTACTGGTTGTAATTTCTATAGTTAGAATTTTGAAGCTTCTCAATATCCAGGTCGATTTTTTTGACTTGTTTGTGCACATTTCCAAAGTTGTTTTTCCTCCATATCTTTAGTTTAATTTTTGTGAGACTTATTTTCTTACAAAGCTTGAACATGAGGTTTCCCGGAACAATCGAGCGCCAAGCTTGTTTAATAATATTTTCGCAGTCTTTTCTGTCATTTCACATTGTCTCTATCTAAATGGTTTATTTCTATAATATTTCTTAGATTGGTACAAGTTGATCGAGATCATACAATGATTAGAGGTTGTGAAGGCATGATTCCATATATGAATCTGGTTATACTTATTTATTATATCAAAATGAGCTAAGGCTCTATCAAGTTTTTCGAAAATATTGTTGGTACCTTCTTTTCTCTTTCTCCAAGTAAATTTATATCCATTAGATATTACGTCCATCATATTACATTCTTAATTCTGAAATCTATTAATACTCGGGAAACAACCCCCAATTTTATCAGATTGACATACTAAATCATTGAAGTCTCCCATAATCATAGACTGAAAATTAAGGCTTCTTACAATATTAACAATGCTTTTCCAAAATTCATCTTTAAACTTTTCTAAAGGAGGGGCGTAAATAAAGATGATGTTGCGATAAAAATTATTCTCGCTATTCCAATGCTCCAAGACCAAAAATCTTTCTCCCGTTTGAATAATTTTGACTTTTTCATAAATTAATTTATAATTTTTCCAGAGCAAACAAAGTCCTCCGGCTTTACCATCCGAGGGGATAAAGAAGCAATTATCGAAACCAACACTCCGCCAAAGGAATTCCACAGGTTCTTTATTTGTTTTTAATTCCGCTAACATGATCATGTCGATATGCTCGTTTTGTGTCGTAATTTTTAGATCGGTCCAAAAGTTCTTTTTCCCCATACCCCTACAATTCCAAAAGGCGATCTTCATAATAACCTATTAAAAAGAACTCACGTTCATAGATTCTTTCCTCGATTATAAATTCTTCACCATTAATTTTTGACATTCTAATTTTAATAATTAAACTTAGCTTGTTAAACCTTCTAGCCTTTCGGTTCTAGTTAACAAGGGTCTTGTGTTTTTTAATTTTGATATTTGGTATTTCAGATATCTCACTGGTCAACAAAAAAGGCCCAATAACACAAACCAACTCGAGATTCAATATCCGAACACATTTGTTACTGATCTGCCAAACCTGGGTATGACTCATAAAAACACTCCACCCCGTCACGCATACCACCAGATTAGAGAACCTAAGATGCCAACAATCAATGCAATTAATAACCAAAAGCTTAATCACAATACGATATCTCAAGTTCAGTTCAAAATACAACTGCAGATATTGGAATCTAGTCGAGGGATCATCACAATACAAATACAGACAACATCCTAATGCCAAATTACATTCATAATCATTCAACCATCATACATTACAATATTTCATACTACTTGAGTTTCTTTCTAGTTTAGTTACTATATTAGCCGAGATAAAAGTTGAAACTGTAATCCATTTGTACTTCATCATCAACTTAGAAGTATGCCCTGAATTGCAGCTTGAGCAAGAGTCAAAACAAGCCAACCAAAGCCCTAGTATTCCCTGAGAAAGGATTACCTGTAAGCAATAACGCTGCACATTGTTAGACTTAACATATAGGGTACATTTATAGGTTACTTTTCCAGAGTTAACACATTTGTTTCAAGAGCTTATACCTTAACCTGCACTCCAAAAGTTTGTACTTCATTTTAACCATTCAATTCTTCATTTTCCCGGCACCCTTCAGGAGCGAGGATGCTGTATCATCATCCAGTTCCATTGCTTTTCTTTTGCTCGAGTCAGATTTGGTCAACTCATAAGTTTTAATCCATGTTATTCAACAACATGTAGACATTGTTAAATGACTGGAAAGAGTGTTCAGAGAAGAAATCTTCTTCCTCCTCCTCCACTCTCAAATCATCATTGACCATAAATTCAGCTAAGACATCCTCATCAATGAACTCAAGAGTGTCTCTGTCATTTGGAATCAAGAGGTCAGCGGTTCCAACATGAGGGGTTTCATTTTTCAATAACTCATCACTCTCGAGCAAAGAAATCACATGAGAGGATTTAACAGGATTCACAAGTTCCTCATTGATCTCATCATCAAGGTCATTGATCTTCCCATGTACCATACCCTGGATACCAACAACCACAGGAGGAGACTCCTCACTGGGGGCACCCTGGGCTGCACAGGATCAGATGATTCCTTCAACTTTTCATTAGAACCATCCTTGGAATTTTTAAAGCTATTCACATAGATGTTTGGAGAATGTCCTAATTTGAAGTTGATAGTTATCCCTCCTCTACCTGACAAGTAGGGCCTAAACCCTCCAGTGGCAACAGGAGGTTCACCACCACCCTTCACATTCTTTCCCTTAACTTTCCGGCTGCCATCACCATCTTGTGCTTTCATTTTTTCCTTGCCTTTTCTTTCTCCCATATTCCTCTTGAAATTAATGTTCACCTTTCTAGACAGCTTTGCCCTCAAAGGACAATGATCAAAGTAGTGATTTTCATCACCACAATGTCCACATCCCTTGGAGAAATCTTCAAACCAAACCGGAAATTCTTGGAGAATATTATGCTCATCAGGAATAGGCACTGAGTCATTGATTATCTTTTTCTCATCGACACAATATCAATGCAGATTCTATTGTAGCTACCAATCTTGCCATTTGTAGCAAATGGATCAAGCTTGATAAATTTGCCAACCATGTTCTCTTCTATAACTGTTTTGATTGCCTCTTTGTTTGCAAACTCTACTGGAAGCAGAGGGATTCGGACCCAAAGGTCTAGTTTAGTGAGAGATTCTGTCAATGTGTTAAAATTTGGTTTTCATGGTTTCAAGATCAAAAGCTGGTCCAGGACATGATAAGGCCTAAGATGCCACACCAGTTTCTTATTAACAGGGTTTGAAAAATTAATCTCAAACCAATAATTGCCCTTAGGAATCATACTAACCTTACCTTTCACATTCTTCCATTCAGCAAATAAGTTTGTTTCTTATCTTAGGAAAATCAATAGGATCACCAAAAATGTGGCAAACAAGAATCCTTCAACTTTTGGAAGTTAGTTCTCACCTTAACAAGCTTGTTTAGATAGCTTGAGACATCAAGATTGTTCTTATTGAAAGAATTGGGGACAACAGGGAAAGAGCCTTTCCGAGGATCACCATCCTCAACACCAGTTTCTTAATTCTGTTTTCCTGCTTTCATATTATCATTTGGACTAGAGCATACCACTTTTTTGAAAGACCGAGATGAGGAAGCCATACTCGGTCCAGAGAAAAACACACAGAAGTATTGTTCAAAGTATCAGTTATAGAAGGAAGTTTGATGAGGAACTAAAGCTCCCAATAGATTTTCCAGTTCATATATAAATAGGCGACATGGAAGTATTAAAACAAAGCACAACATAAAAAAATGTAGCAACTCAGTCTATCTCTCAAAGTAATACTATTGATGAACAATAAGTAATTTTTGGGGAGGTATAGTCTACCTGGGGGTAAAGATAGTTTAGTAGGCATATGATTAGAGAGTTCTTAAGAATGGTCACAAACCATCGATTCACGCCGACAATAGCCAGCACCGGCTTTGCCGTAGATAGGAGCTATTGACTCTAATCTATCTATACCTACATATCATTTTTTAAAAACTGGTTTAGAATTCTGTCGGGATTCCAGCCTAATGTTTTGAAGCCCATCTTTTCAGCCCAAAATTGAGGGGAAAGGATTCCAGCTCAAAATGGAGGGGAAATTCTGTCGGGATTCCAGCCCAATGTTTTGAGGCCCATTAAGCTATCAACTTGAGTACTTTAGATTTTATTGGGCTTTCGGCCCAATATTTATAGGCCCATTAAGTTGCCAACTCAAGTCTTTTCAGCCCAAAAGATAGGGAAAAGTCTATTGGGCCAACACAATCATTCTTAATGCACTGTTTCAGCCATTAACACAATTTCTTTTTAAAAATATTAAATAATATCGGTTTTGTAAAAAAATTTTTTATAAAAAATTTTTATCATTCATAAATATGTGTACATATTAAACCCGATTTATTCTAAATCAAAAAATATGGAGGTGCGGGGAATCGAACCCCGTACCTCTCGCATGCGAAGCGAGCGCTCTACCATATGAGCTACACCCCCTTTGTTGTTATCTTTTGTGTTGTAAACTATATGTACTATTATTGTACTGTTTCAGGAATGACTAAGAGTGGATAAATGCAGTGACTCGAGTAAAAACAAACGGTAATAGAAATATAGAATCATGTCAAGTGTATGTAGTAAGAATGATTTTCATGCCTTTCTTAAAGACCAAAAGAGAAAAAAAAAATTCCAAGTGATCATCACACACACATATATATATATACATATATATATATATATATATATCACAAAATTCACCTAAGCAACTACAAAATAGCGTCACACATCCATACACTTTGAACAACAGAAAACACCAGCAATTCTTCTTGGCAAGGAATAGTTTGCCAAGGATTCAGGGTGGTTCACCAAGTCTTCATAACTCGACCAACTATATACACCTCGTTCTTCCCGCTTTCCTGGTACAGTGTTATCAAGAACGAACGCTATGATGAATGTCACCACCATATTCAGAGACAACAGCCCATTTATAGCAAAATCAAGCTGATGAACAACAAGAAAGAAAAATATCAGTTTTTATGGTACAGAGTTTGAGTTCTGGATATATGATGTTTGGGAAAGGAAATGTACCTCTTGATTACCCGTGTTTATCGGTCCATTTGATGCTGCTGAGTATGGAATCAGATAGCTGGGTAATATCAAGATGGATATAGGTTGGTACTGCTGAAAATATGCTGGGATGGAGAATCCGAGAAATAAGGAGACACCGACAATTGTCATGTTTCGGAAGCTTGATGCTTGGGTGTGCTTTAAGTTTGATAAGCCAAGGGCAACACTCAAAGCCCACATGAAACACAAGATAGCAGCAGCCAATGCTTGGGGTATGGAAGCCATTATAGCACCTACTTTTCCTATCAATAGAAAGAAAGAAAAGATACAACCTTTAGACCCATCAGGGAATTTGGACCCACAACACCAATTTTTCTTGACGATCTCGAACTTCGTAATCTCATCTGCAAGGATGTTTTAGGTTGGAGATAGTCCAACCTAACTGCTTTCCATTTTCAAATAAAATAAAATAATAAGTATATCCATTTCTTAGCTGATTTGACTCACCTAATAATGACAGGAAGATTAAGAAGACAGCGCCAATTTGCACAGCTCTTCGATTTGCCACTTTGGTCACATTGATTGTATGTATATTCTCCATTAGTGTTGTGGAGGCAGTTCCTGTCCCCCAAAGCCCAGCAAGTATGCTGCAAAAACCTTCCATCCCAATACCTCTGCTCACAATCCCTCGTGTTGGAGGTTTTGAATTGATTTGCAATGCTGTGGAATGATATGTAGCCACCTGCTTGTAATTGTACAAGTTACAAAAGATCATCTAGGATTTTAATAAGTTAATCATGTTAGAAGTAACTTACTGAATCTACAGATGAAATGAGGGACACAAGTATCATTATGATGGAGGTCCTCATGTGGAAGATGGGGATGCCCCATTGCAGAGGATACGGAACTCTGACCCAAAGAGCTGTTTCCCATGCATTGGAAACATCAGTTCTACAGTGCTTCATGGTATAAGCATGCCTTCTACAAGCATCATTTAGCTCGTTTGAGCTGGGTACGTTAGGATTGCATCCCTTGTAATTGTAGACGCCACCAGTGGTCAAGAAGAATGCATATGCCCATGTAATAGCAACACTCAAAGGAACCTGCAACATACCATTAGGATCATTTTTTAAAATTTTTTTGTCATGATGTAATTAGGTCTACACTGTTAGTTGATTGAAATGAAAAGTAAACCATGCTTACTGCATAAATTCTGAATACTCGATGCCCAGAGATAGAAACTCCCCGAAGGTACTGTGAACAATCAACATTGAAAAATTTGCTGTCAAACATTTTAGAAATAAAAGTTGTGGATAACAATGTGGTACTTGATGCTTATTATCTTGTAACAGAAGTTTAGAATTTATTTTCATGGGATTTACCAAGGTGAACATAAGCAGCAGGACAATTTGAGGTATGGTTATCTCCACACAACTACCGGCCTGAGGAAACCCATAGCTAAAAAAGGCTAAACCCACAGCAGCAACAGTAGGGGCAACCACAACTGGGTTTATAAACCTGTAAAATGAAAATAAAAAATACTAAGTTGCTTGATGTTTGTTTTTATTTTCTCATATGAGCACCCAATATATCCAATATGTTAGTTGTACTAAACACAGTTTTATACACAAATAAATAGAATTTATTTTCATTCCACGGAACCAAAGAAGGACATGAGAAAAGAATTGTACTATATTTTATTTTACAAGTCAAGACTCAAGATTGTTGTTTCACCTTATCACAAGGGACATCAGTCCACTGAATCCCAATAAGCTTTGGAAAATCGAGCCAACAATTATAGCCCCTTGCAATTCTCTCATTATGTACCTAAACTTCTGCAAATGACAATTTGTTTTTGCTTTTTCAAAAAATAGTCAAGTAGGAATGCATGAAAACAAATATAAGCAAAGGGAATGGAATGGCATGGACATACAAATGCACTGTTTCACATCCTTATTCATTTGTGTGGAACACATATATAAGCAGTTATAGGATGAAAGAAAATGGACAGAATATTATAAGCCTTTGTGTTCCATCAACATGATTCACATCTAGAACTCTTGCAAGTACGAAAGAGAAATTTTTGTAAGATTTAGGCAATGAATTAATTAACTTCCTGGTAAGGGGAAGCACAAATATCATGATTAAGCAACTAGAACCCTTCCAAGTACTAAAGAGGAAAGAACTTACATGTTCTGTAAGATTTCGGAAGTCCTGAGAATTTATTATTACCAATGCTGGCGCTAAGTATATAAATGAGCTTCCTTGAACAAGTGGAAGCCGAGTTCCAAAAAAGGAATGCAGTAGTGTTGTAATGCCAGAGACAAGCAACATTGTTGAAATCACGTAGGCTGTATCTTTCTGCCATTGTAGGAGAAGGGAACAAAAAAAAAAGAAAAAGAAAAGAGAATGAATTTAGACTCCTTACTTATACTCCAAAATATAAAATTTGAGAAAGATCAGCTCACATCGGTTCCACCCATGGCTGGGACCATCAGTGGAGGTATGAAGACAAGTGAACCAACAATTGATAAATAGTGCTGGATGCTGTAATAGCTAAGTAGGGCTGCAAGTAAGAGAAGACAGATTAGCTTCAAATCTCTCTAAATTTAGCAGATCCCTGGAGATTATAAATTTTGCAGAAAAATCAAATTCTTTCATCCTAAAATATAAGAAAGTAAACTCAAAACAAAAGCATCTATTAAGGTTATCCACTATTTCATATCAGCATGTCTCACAATTGTAATGCAACATATTTTTCCAAACTCCACCCATATTCGCGTCATGTATATGGATAAATTGCATAACTAGTATCATGATTTAGAACAAATGCACCAAATCCAGTCTACCATAAGATCTGTGTTTTTGTTTCTTTATCATCTACTATATTGCTCTTCCACGCTACACCAAAGCTCCCTCTAGGTAAACAACTTTTTAAGCATTGAAGTTAGAATGAGCTCGATTACAACTGTTTCCTTCTCTTCCTTCTTCCAAGATTCACTCGTAAATCAGTATTCACAGGATTCTGCACTTTTAACTTTTTACCTTACATCATGAACCAAGAGTTATTTGGTCAGCAATCATAAAACCCACCTACTTGAAGGTGTAAGAATGCATGTTGTTTACTGCTAAAGTTCAATATTTTCTGAATGGCAGTCTTATGGAGATAACTGCTCCTTAATAAACTTTCTCCCTTGAGCAGCAATAAAAAATTTCCAAATTTAACCAAAAGATCATCAACAGTTCAACACAACAAATTTTGAAGGAATAATGTACCAATGTTTCAGATTCTTTAGCTGACACATGGCAGCAGATATAGAAAAAAAAACATTCAGAAATAGAGTAAGAGGATGCAAAATTGCACAGCATGACATAAAGAGACAACAATAAAAATGCAATGTTTTCCAATCAAATGGAGACAATTACAAAATGAAGAAGAAAGCAAGCTCACCCAAATTAGGCTTGTCTGTAACCCCATATTTGAGTTCATTCCCACTGGGAATGGACGGAAGAATTGGTTCTTCACCATCAGGAAACACATTGATACCCACTTCATCCACCCCATTAATCTCCTCTAGTTTCTGCTCTGAAGCAGTTGGAGTAACTCTCCCAATACCTGCATTACCATTTAACCTAATTCTACTTTCTTCATCCTTATCCTCAGGCAAAGACTCATCCACAACCCTCCTCCTTTGATTTGCAGTCCCCATAGATCCAATTCTGGTTCCCAAATTACCCTCATTCCCACCTCTATTTACTCCCAAACCAGGCTCAGTATCCATGCCCCTGTTCTCTCTAGTCCTCCCAAGAATTGGATCTAGCTCAATCTTTGGTGACACAGAATCAGCCTGAGTAGTATTACCCCTCTCATTGGCACCACCACCGCCACCACGACCAACAGCAGCATTTGCAGCTCTTTCATTTCGAGCAATGGAACTTCCAAATGCTGACTCTCCAGAGAAAACAGACACAAATCCAGTTCTCTTGGCCCAAGATCTCAATTCTCTTGGGTCATGTTCCTGTCTTGCAACAAAGGGCTCGATGTTAGAAGGCTCTTCCTCCTCGCCGCCGCCAACTCTTCCTTTGTTGTCTCTATCTAGGGTTTCTCTGTTCAATCCACCTCTCATTTGCACCTTTCCTCAAACAGGTGATGAGCAAAAATGGCAACAGATTCACACAGATGTGAAACGGTTTCTTCAGGTACTACTAACACTACTTCACTAGCTCAGAAATGACAAAAATAATGAATTAAAAATAAGAGGAGTAAAAGTAAAGTGATCGGAGATCGATTAAGATTGAAATGAGAAAGTGACAACCACCAATCAGCCATTATTGTATGCAAACTGGCATGTATTTTTCACAGTGACAGGTATGATTAAGGAGCAAAAGAGTGAGCTGACTATGGAAGCGGCATCCACCAACTACTACCTTCCACCTTTCTTCTTCTTTCCCTTTTCAATGAGTTTTTCAGCTTTCTAATATTCCTTTTCATTGCTATTGACGTTCACAAATGGGTGCCATGGATATGAAATCGGAAGCTTCAGGTGGTAAAGTTACTCCAACAGGCAGCACTCGAACGTCTTCATCATTATGCCGTTGTAAAGATTACTATGAATAGCCTCACCCACTAATCCCACATGAAATGAGAATGAACCCAAATTTTAATTAGCTTATGACTTACACAAAGTGACTTTAGATTAACTATTTTATTTGTTTTTGAAGCTAAATTAATTAATTAGCTTTTTGTTTAACGCTCCCAAAATGAAGATCTAGATTATTGAGATGTTGGTCTAATATTTAGTTTATTAGATTTTAGGATAATTTTATTTTTTTAGTCTCTATATTTATTTTGGTTTTAATTTAGTTAATACATTTATAAAAACAGTCTTCCAATTAATTTCTTTCATACTTTTTAATATTTCTTTCCTTTAGTCTTTTGCCTTATTTATATGATTATATGGATGCATGTTTAGGAAATTAATTGTAAATGAAGATTTTTATAACATACTTTTTGGTGATAAAAAGCTTATTTCTTAAACTTAGTTTTAATGGATCGAAACGAAAAAATATATTGATTACGCCTTGTATGATCCCAACAAAATTAGTGGTCACCTAAGAACATAAAGATGTTACACAAAATTAAAGATGATCATCATTCATCGGGTTGGGAGATATGTTTTTAATGTAGGGTTCAATATAACAATTTTTATGATATCAATTCAATATTTTTGAAACTATATTTATAAATTACGGTCATTATTATGATTTTCGGTTAGACTTTTAAGTTTTTCTTATTACGATAAGTAAACACGCAGTGACGTATTATTTCTAATTTTAGAAGTAAATAATACTATAGAGAAGATGGTTTTTAAAGTGTTGGTGATTAATCTATGATATAAATATGTATTGCAATACATGCTTAATATTTTTTTAAAAAAAGAAAGCACGTTATCTACAATACATACTTAATAGCAATACATACTTAACAATATTAGAGTAAACTACACAAAATCACCCTTAATAATCACTCGTTAGCAATAAATTACCCTTTATAAAATTTTTAGCATAAAACTGTGAGAGCCCTTTTCTTTCAGACCGAGATCGAACCATAACCGAGATTGGCCTTGCCGCACCCGCGGGCACGTATGCCGCCCTGCGGCCCTGTGATCCACCCCTGCGGGTTACGGCGGCCGCAGCCGGTTTTGTTGACTTCCTTGACCCGTGCTTTACCTTCTTACCTTACCTTCTCTTACCTTGCCGAGCAAGGGTTTCACTTCTTCACTTCACTTCTCCAGCTACCTACGTCCACCTTGCTTATCCTTCCTTCCTTGTGTGCTTGATCTTGTTTTCCTTGGAGTTTGACTTTGAAAGTGTACCTTGCGGTTGATGCTGATGCTAGTGATGTGTATGCTGTGCTTGGAAGCCAGCCTTGGTGTTTGATGATCCTCCCTGCAGCCTATAACCTTCAGTAGTGGTGAGTGCTTGTTCTTCTCCTCTCTTCTTCTTTGATTCCATCTCTTTAGCATTAGGTTTAGATGTATGTTGAGCATAGTTTGATGTTGGAACGTGTATGTATATGTGTTTGTGGTTTGGATGATTGAAGACGTAATTGATCAAGTGAAGAGCCGAAGAGAAGCTGCGAAGTGTCGTTCTGCACTGTCGCCGCCCCCGCGGCCAAGAGCCACCGCCCCCGCGGCTACCGTGCCACAGCGCCTGCGTCGTGCCAGCGGCGTGCCTGCGCTTGCCCGTGTTCCGTGTCAACGCCCCTGCGGCTTCTACCTTCCGCGCCTGCGGGTGACCCCTTCCGCCCCTGCGGTCTTAGTTCACGCAGGTGCGTGTTGTCCCGGAACTACTTATAGTTAAGTAGTTTCCTTTCCTTTCCTTTCTAGTACGAGGGAACTAGTATCATGCTAAGTACCGGTTTATGACGAGTATGAGATAGTTATGCCGGTTACGGCTTTGAGGTTTACGAGTTGGAATTGATCCCCTATGGATCCCTTGGATCTAGGTGTGACCCTTTGTGTGTGATAGGATTGTGATATATATCTGTGTGCCTTGTATAGGTTGTGTTGTCCTCCAGTTGGAGTGGACGTTTTTGGGTTTTGCTCGTAGCGAGATACTTCTGAGATTGGGGTAAGTCCATAGGACTTACTTAGCTGCCATCCTTATATTGGATGTGTGCATGAGTGGTGTTTGTTATATGCTTTATAGCATGCTTCATGTTGGTCACCGACCTATGTTATATTGACCGCCCATTGTAGTGGCTGTGACAACTTACCCTTTCATCCCGTAGAGGAGTCTGGGAAGTTTTCTATACGCTAGCTAGACTTGGTATACGGGAAATGTACTGATACCACTCCTTATGGTATACGGGAAAGTGCGCTGATACTACTCCAGCTAGCTATTGCACGCAGAGACGAGGATTATATTCCTCGTGTCACTTATTTTCATATACTGATTTATATACTCTTGTGTGTTTAACGTTATAAAGATAATAAACCGGGTAAATGTGTGATATCATGTTGATGTGTTATTGTTTATATGATGTGTGGTTGTGCTCTTGCCTATCTTATATTTGGGTATGGTTAGCTAACGGTTTTATACCGTGTTGTAGATCCTTTGCAGGTTAGGAGAACTGTAGAGTGATCCGGAAGGGTGATATGTTGAGGGTTCCGTACACAGGGCGTACTCGTGGGTTTTGGGTTATTTATATTGTACGGATTTATGGTTGACTTTTGTACTCAGCAGTACTGTGTATTACTCTTGATTAGTATATATATATACATCAGTTTTATGTTTTGTTTTAATCTATGAGTTCCTTGTTGTAAGATTCAGTGAAGTTGTTGTCAGGCTAGGGCCAAGATCCATTGTGAGATCCTAGCCCAGTAGCATTCCGAGTCCTACGGATTTGGGGTGTTACAAAGTTGGTATCAGAGCCCAGGTTGACAACAATGACACTAGTAATCTGCAATAAAGTTCGAATAGATAAATAAACAGAACCCGAAAGGGGTCTGACTTTTCAAAAGGGTTTGGTTTTGAAATGAGTACAAATGTTTTGGGATATCGTGTACGTGAACCATCACCCCTCTGAAGATCTCGACAGTATAGATATATATATATAGATATTCTGTTGTGATTGACCTGTGATATATCTATACATATGGCATATATATAGCCTTCTAAGATAGGTTTACGTCTTCTGCAGATGGTTCAGACTAGAGCCTTACCTGCAGCAAGACGAGGTAGAGGTAGACCCCCTCTAGGTAGAGGACGAGGTAGAGTTCCTGCTGTTGATCCACGCGCAGCAGAGGAGATACATGAGGAGGTTGCTGAGAGCGTCGTTCCTGAGACTGGGAACGGGGCAGCTGGGATACAGGGGGCACAGAGAGCCCAGTCTGGTGAGTCTGATCGCGTCTCTATGGGTAGATCAGAGTTTCAGGATTATATCAGACGAGTAGAAGAGGCTGCCAGAACCGGTAGGCGTGCCCCAGATTTACAAGCACATAAGGGACCATCTGAGAGGTCCCACACTGTTACTCAGGTACCAGCTGTACAGGTACCTGCTGCTGAGATTGCTAGAGCACCGGAGGAGCATAGAGGGCCTAGATCAGATACCTGGTTGAAGGCATTTCATTAGATGGGTGTACCCCCTTTCACTAGGAAAGTGGGGCTAGAGGTGGAGCTGTGGATAGGACATGTAGACTCAGCTCTGGAGTCTATTAGATGTCCAGCTAACAGGCAGATTGAGCTGGTGCAGACCTTGTTCAGAGATCTGGCACAACACTGGTGGAGGTCTGTACGAGTCCAGGTTACTAGCTATGAGCAGATGAGGACTCTGATCCGAGAGTGTTTCTACCCTGCCTCTCTGAGGAGGGAGAAACTGTGAGATTTTGTGGAGGCTGGGTTTGAGGATATACCAGTCTCTGAGGCTATCAGGAGGTTTCAGGAGGAGCTGACCTTACTGGGACCAGCTGCACCTGCTGCAGACCAACACATTTATCTCTTTTCCCGACGACTGAGGGATACTACCCGGACCTATATGGCTGGGTTTCACTGTGAGACTCTCATAGATTATCAAGACAGAGCTTCCGATTATGAGAGGGAGCGAGCTGGATAGAGGAGAGCTTCTCAGACCGGAGGGTCTGAGAAGAGGCAGCGTACAGGGCAGACCAGTGGTACTGCTAGTTGTTGGCGTGGTCAGAGATGCCATAGTCAACCTTCATCTGCGCCGGTTGCAGAGAAGGGACGTCAATGCTTTAACTGTGGAGATCCAAGGCATATGAGGCCAGAGTGTATGAGGCCATTGGTGACTTGCTACACCTGTGGTAGGCAAGGTCACCGAGCTGTTTATTGCCGCCAGGGCAGAGCGTCATCTCAGCAGGGTTCTTCTCCTGCTAGTGCAGCGGGAGGTGGGCAGAGGCCACCTCAGCAGCAGCAGACTCAGGGACAACAGAGAGTCCCCGATCGCCCTACGACTCAGGGATCTGCTCCTGGGCCGAGTAGAGGTAGAGGTTGCGGTGGAGGCACCATTGATACCAGAGGCCCACAGGGTCGTGTTTTTGAGTTGAGGAGTGCAGAGGAGCCAGCTGCACCTACTGCTACAGGTACCATTCTGATTCATGGTTTACCTGTTAGAGTTTTATTTGATACTGGTGCTACGCACTCTTTTATTTCTGATGCCTGTGTAGAGCGTCTTGGGTTAGATACAATTGAGGGTATGCCTTTTATTATAGGGTTACCCGATGGTCGTAGGGTCAGAGGTACCCGTGAGATTCACGGTTGTCCCATTTCTGTAGGGACCCGTGTGTTACTAGTTGACTTATTT
This sequence comes from Fagopyrum tataricum, assembly GCA_002319775.1. NCBI lineage: Eukaryota > Viridiplantae > Streptophyta > Magnoliopsida > Caryophyllales > Polygonaceae > Fagopyrum > Fagopyrum tataricum. The sequence continues at coordinate 39,709,771 of CM008284.1, read as the reverse complement.
GTCATGCCATTAGAGCATGAAGAAGTCATTCTAGGTATGGACTGGATGGATAGACACTCTGCAGTCTTAGATGTAGGTAGGAGGACTGTTACCCTCTCTACCGAGTTAGGCCAGATAGAGGTTTTCCGAGGTTGGGACCTTGGAAAGACAGGTACAGTTATCAACGCCATACGAGCAGCTAGATTGATTGCACAGGGTTGCGAGGCCTTCTGGTGTTATGCCATGAAGGAGGGGGAGAGTCCAGCGTTAGAGGATATCCTAGTTGTTTGCGAGTATACAAATGTTTTTGCTGAGCCGTCTAGTTTGCCACCTCAGAGGAGTGTGGATTTCAATATCGAGTTAGAGCCTGGTACGAGACCCATCTCGAAGGCCCCATACCGGATGACGCCTGTCGAGATGCTGGAGCTGAAGAAGCAACTCGAGGAGTTGGCTGAGAAGGGCTTCATTCGCCCTAGTGTGTCCCCCTGGGGAGCACCTGTCCTCTTCGTACGGAAGAAGGACGGATCGCTGCGACTGTGCATAGACTACAGAGAGCTGAACAAGGTGACCATCAAGAACAAGTATCCACTGCCGCTCATTGATGATTTGTTAGATCAGTTACAGGGAGCTACTGTGTTCTCCAGGATTGACCTGCGTTCCGGGTATCACCAGTTGAGGGTGAGGGAGCAGGATGTGCATAGGACAACATTCCGGACCAGATATGGCCACTACGAGTTTGTAGTGATGCCATTTGGGCTTACGAATGCCCCAGCCGTCTTTATGGAACTGATGACAGTATCTTCATCGACTTCCTGGATCAGTTTGTAGTGGTCTTCATTGATGACATTCTGGTATACTCTCGCAGTGGAGAGGAGCATGCAAGACATCTGAGGACTGTATTGCAGGTTTTGCGGGATAGAGAACTTTATGCTAAGGTCTCTAAGTGTGAGTTCTGGATGCCAGAGGTAGCATTCCTGGGTCATGTGGTTTCAGCTGAGGGGATCAAGGTGGATCCAGCGAAGATGGAGGCTGTAGCAGCTTGGAGGACACCGACGAACGTCAAGGAAGTACGTAGTTTCCTTGGCCTAGCCGGTTATTACAGACGCTTCGTGGAGGGTTTTTCTGTGATTGCCCGTCCACTAACGAGTTTGCTGAGAAAGACTACTAGATTTGTGTGGTTTGATTAGTGCAGACAGAGTTTTGAGGAGTTGAAGAGGTGTTTGACTTCTGCTCCTATTTTGGCACAGCCAGAGGGTACTGAGGATTTTGTGGTTTACAGTGATGCATCCAAGCTAGGCTTGGGATGTGTTTTGATGCAGCGAGGCAGAGTTATTGCTTATGCGTCTCGACAGCTGAAGACGTATGAGGAGAACTACCCGACTCATGATCTGGAGTTGGCAGCGGTAGTTCATGCATTGAAGATCTGGAGACATTACCTGTATGGTGCTACATGTCAGATCTTCACATACCATAAGAGTCTGAAGTATATTTTCACGCAGCGGGAATTGAATAACCGCCAGCGTAGGTGGCTCGAGCTGATCAAGGATTTTGATCTAGAGATCCTGTACCATCCGGGGAAGGTGAACGTTGTCGCTGACGCCCTGAGCAGGAAGACGCCTCGAGAGCAGACGATTGCGAGATTGACGATACAGTCTCAACTACAGAGAGACTTGATCTGGTTAGAGTTGGACATCTAGTTTCCTGATGAGGATGCCCAGCTGCGTACTCTAGATAGAAGTACTTCCTGATCTGTTGGATGAGATCCGACAGAAACAGGAGACCTGCCCGACTTTACAGAGGATCAGAGATAGGATGTCTCGAGATGAGGCACCCCAGTTTCTGCTTGGAGCAGATGGAGTTTTGATGCGCCGCGGTCGCGTCTGTGTACCTGCTGATACAAATTTGCGTCAGAGAATTTTACAGGAGGCTCACTGTACACCTTACTCTGTACATCCAAGTACGAGTAAGATGTATCAGGACTTGAGACGTTTATATTGGTGGGGAGGGCTGAAGCCCGATGTAGCCATATTTGTAGCTTAGTGTGCGACCTACCAGCAGGTCAAGATCGAGCATTTCAGACCTGGAGGTGAGCTCCATCCACTTCCTGTTCCACAGAGGAAGTGGGAGGACGTCACCATGGATTTTGTGACCGACCTGAGGCTGAGCCGGAGTTTTGATGCCATCTGGGTTATAGTAGATAGATTGACGAAGACGGCGCGTTTTATTCCTATCAGGGAGACGTGGCCGGTGAGCAGATTAACTGAGGAGTACACTAGGCAGATAGTGAGACTCCATGGTGTACCGAGGACGATCGTCTCAGACAGAGATGGGCGATTTACCTCGAGATTCTGGCAGCAGATTCAGACTGCCCTGGGGACGAGTTTGCACTTCACGACTGCGTTTCATCCCCAAACAGATGGTCAGTCAGAGAGGACCATTCAAACCTTGGAGGATATGCTGCGAGCTTGTGTGTTGGATTGGGGGCAAGTGTGGACAGATCATCTCCCACTTGTTGAGTTCTCCTACAACAACAGCTGACATGCATCTATTGGGATGACCCCATATGAGGCACTGTATGGACAGAGATGTCGTACCTCGTTATGCTGGGATGAGCAGAGCAGTGTCAGTGGTTTAACACCTGATCAGATTCAGGATGATATGGCTCGAGTAGCATTGATCAGAGAGCGTATGCTGACTGCACAAAGCCGCCAGAAGTCTTATGCTGACAGGAGGCGTAGACCTCTAGAGTTCAGGGTTGGAGCCCATGTGTGGCTGAGAGTGTCCCCGACACGAGGTGTTAGGCGTTTTGGCATTAAGGGAAAGTTGAGTCCCCGATATGTCGGACCGTTCGAGATTTTGGATCGGGTTGGGAGTGCAGCTTACAGGTTGGCCTTGCCTCCGAGATTAGAGGGTGTTCACCCTGTATTTCATGTGTCTCAGCTGAGGGAGTACATACCAGATCCGAGACACATTGTGAGTTATGAGGATTTGGTGGTTGAGCCGGACCACACTTTTGTTGAGCATCCGATTGTAGTCCTAGAACGAGGTATGAGACGCCTGCGTTCGAAGGACATACCTATGCTTAGGATACAATGGTCGAGACGAGGACCTGAGGAGGCTACATGGGAGACTGAGGATAGTATCCAGAGGAACTATCCAGAGTTCTATGCAGAGATGGGTGCACCAGTAAGATCACCTAGTAGATCTTAGTACTAGCTTGGTGAGTCTTATGTGCTTACATGCTTATATGCTGTGATATGTTTATTTCATGCTAGCTTTGATGTGATTATGATCTTAGTAGATCTTGTTATGCTAGTATGATTCTTGTTTATAGCTGGAGATGGTTCTTTCCTCCATGCTATTGTGATACTTGTTTATAGCTGGAGATGTTCTTCCTCCATGCTTTTTTGTTATGTTATGATACGGCTAGAGATGTGCTTCCTCTATGCCTTGTGATATGTTTAAGGTTTGGCTAGAGAGGGTTTTCCTCTAGGCCTTGGATAGTATAGTTTACTGCTGGAGTTGATGATTTCCTCCATGCTTATGTTTGAGGTTATAGAGAGTGTACCTCGGCTTCTGAGTCCGAGTGTTTTCAGGATCTTGCAAGTTTCGGGACGAAACTTGTTTTTAGGGGGGTGAGATGTGAGAGCCCTTTTCTTTCGGACCGAGATCGGACCATAGCCGAGATTGGCCTTGCCGCACCAACGGGCACGTATGCCGCCCCTGCGGGTTCCCGCCCCTGCGGCCCTGTGATCCGCCCCTGCGGGTTACGGCGGCTGCAGCCGGTTTTGTTGACTTCCTTGACCCGTGCTTTACCTTTTTACTTTACCTTCTTACCTTCACTTCACTTCTCCAGCTACCTACGTCCACCTTGCTTATCCTTCCTTCCTTGTGTGCTTGATCTTGCTTTCCTTGGAGTTTGACTTTGAAAGTGTACCTTGCGGTTGATGCTGATGCTAGTGATGTGTATGCTGTGCTTGGAAGCCAGCCTTGGTGTTTGATGATCCTCCCTGCAGCCTATAACCTTCAGTAGTGGTGAGTGCTTGTTCTTCTCCTCTCTTCTTCTTTGATTCCATCTCTTTAGCATTAGGTTTAGATGTATGTTGAGCATAGTTTGATGTTGGAACGTGTATGTATATGTGTGTTTGTGGTTTGGATGATTGAAGACGTAATTGATCAAGTGAAGAGTCGAAGAGAAGCTGCGAAGTGTCGTTCTGCACTGTCGCTGCCCCCGCCCCCGCGGCTACCGTGCCACAGAGCCTGCGTCGTGCCAGCGGCGTGCCTGCGCTTGCCCGCGTTCTGTGTCACCGCCCCTGCGGCTTCTACCTTCCGCGCCTGCGAGTGACCCCTTCCGCCCCTGCGGTCTTAGTTCACGCAGGTGCGTGTTGTCCCGGAACTACTTATAGTTAAGTAGTTTCCTTTCCTTTCCTTTCTAGTACGAGGGAACTAGTATCATGCTAAGTATCGGTTTATGACGAGTATGAGATAGTTATGCCGGTTACGGCTTTGAGGTTTACGAGTTGGAATTGATCCCCTATGGATCCCTTGGGTCTAGGTGTGACCCTTTGTGTGTGATAGGATTGTGATATATATCTGTGTGCCTTGTATAGGTTGTGTTGTCCTCCAGTTGGAGTGGACGTTTTTGGGTTTTGCTCGTAGCGAGATACTTCTGAGATTGGGGTAAGTCCATAGGACTTACTTAGCTGCCATCTTTATATTGGATGTGTGCATGAGTGGTGTTTGTTATATGCTTTATAGCATGCTTCATGTTGGTCGCCGACCTATGTTATATTGACCGCCCATTGTAGTGGCTGTGACAACTTACCCTTTCATCCCGTAGAGGAGTCTGGGAAGTTTTCTATACGCTAGCTAGACTTGGTATACGGGAAAGGTATTGATACCACTCCTTGTGGTATACGGGAAAGTGCGCTGATACTACTCCAGCTAGCTATTGCACGCAGAGACGAGGATTATATTCCTCGTGTCACTTATTTTCATATACTGATTTATATACTCATGTGTGTTTAACGTTATAAAGATAATAAACCGGGTAAATGTGTGATATCATGTTGATGTGTTATTGTTTATATGATGTGTGGTTGTGCTTTTGCCTATCTTATATTTGGGTATGGTTAACTAACGGTTTTATACCGTGTTGTAGATCCTTTGCAGGTTAGGAGAACTGTAGAGTGATCCGGAAGGGTGATCTGCTGAGGGTTCCGTACACAGGGCGTACTCGTGGGTTTTGGGTTATTTATATTGTACGGATTTATGCTTGACTTTTGTACTCAGCAGTACTGTGTATTACTCTTGATTAGTATATATATATACATCAGTTTTATGTTTTGTTTTAATCTATGAGTTCCTTGTTGTAAGATTCAGTGAAGTTGTTGTCAGGCTAGGGCCATGATCAATTGTGAGATCCTAGCCCAGTAGCACTCCGAGTCTTACGGATTTGGAGTGTTACAAAAACCACCCTTAATATTCATCTATTTGCGATAAACCACCTCTTATAATTTTTTTGGCACAAAACCACCCTTAATTTTTAAAACGTTTGCAATTAACCACCCACGATAATACAAATTACACCAAATAATTTAAAATTGAATAATAAATAAGGTAAATTTCCATTATCAATATTATATCATAAGTAGTTTCAATAGTTTAACTAAGTCTTAGAATTTATAATGGAAAATTAATCAAAAAAGTATAACTATTTTCCATGTACCAAAAATAATCCAAAATTTAATATTACTAACACGTACATAAACTATCGTCTGGTAAACTAACGTGATTATTGGTCGATTAAAACAATTTACAAGTTATTTATTTTGAAAGTTAAATCCAAAAATCATATCATCAAATTCGCCGGAGTTGAGAGTCAAGACAGTATAACAATTGATTTTGTAGGCTATATTTTCTATACAAGTTGGTAATTTTTAAATTTTGAATTTATTTTTGGTATATATGGTAATTGTTTATATTATTTATAATTATTTTTCTATTATAAAGTGTAATATTTAACCAAACTATTAAAACTAATTATGATATTAATATAAATAATAGAAATTTACCTTGTCTATGTTTCAATTTTAAATTAGTTGATGTAATTTTAACTTATATAGGGTGGTTAATTGTAAATATTTATAAATTAAGGGTGATTTTATACAAATAAATTTTATAAGGGGTGGTTTATTGCAAATAGATGAGTATTATGGGTGATTTTATGCTAAGGTTTTTATAAAGGGTGATTTATTGCAAAAGAGGAATTATTAAGGGTGATTTTATGTAGTTTACTCATATTATTATTAGTAAAAATCGTCATAAAAACATTTTACAAAGTTTAATGTATTACAATGTCAATGCGATTTCTTGATCAAATTCAAAGAAACAAAAAAGTTTTATTTGATTGCAAGCGTCAAGGATTTTCAGAGAAACAAGAGGAAGTCAGGAACCCTCCTCATTCCCATAACCTTTTCTCTCCAGGAAGAACAATAGAAAAAGAAGAAATTTTCGCAAAGATTTGTCAACCGATTTGCAAGTAAAGGATCAAATTCGAAGCGATGTGCTACCACCACGAAGACAGATGGTCGAGGCATTCTCTCCGGCCATCGACTCGGCGATCTACGGTGGTGGAGAACACGCTAATGACCGATCTGAGGCTCCGGCTGGCGGAAACCGAGGCTAGGTTGGCCAGGGCTAGGGCTCGAGAGGCCGAACTTAGTCGTCGCCTTCAGGATATGAAACGCTTCGTTTCGGTCATGGAGATCATCGAGACCTTCCTTAAACGACGTTACCAGGAGAAACAGGATCTCCTCTCTCGCCTTATTTCCACCGTCCGCCGCTCAGATTCTCCGCTCCGCTAAGTTTCTCATATAACAGCTCTGACGTTTTTTTTTTTACTTTTTGTTTTATTGTTGCTACTGTGGAACATGGTGATCGTTAACCGCGTTGTAATATCAACAAAAGTAGCGTTAATGTCATCTGTTAATAGGCTGTTTGAACTGGATTCATGTAATCTGTTGTCCCATTTCAAGATAATTGCTTCAGTTTACTTTCCAAATTGTGAAGTGATTTTCATCTTATTCTCGGTTAGAATTGTGTTGAATACTTGTATCGATTCCATATATTATTTGATCAATTAGCTATGAGTATTGGCGAGTTTCAACTACTGCTAATGCTTGTGTTCGTCAAAGGTTATCATTGAGTTGTTTATCAGGAGCATGACAATTGATAATTCAAATTGACAGACCTGATGTTTATCCCCTTCTAAATATATTTGGCAGGAGCTTATGATCTGCAAGAGTTTTGATTTTTGCACTGTTTTCATTGTTTTCTTTTAAATCTGATTTTGGGCCATACTGGTAATTAAGCGGATAGAAGAGCTGCTAACTAAGTGGAGAATGTTGGATTTTGATCCAATGAATACAGTTTGTGGAATGTGCATTCTAAATTGTACATCTAGTGCTGAATCGTGGAGCACTGAAAGTTATCTATACAACTGAATGCTGGGTCTTGACTCTTGATTTTGCATTTTCCAATTGATTGAGCTAAATGATCATAGATGCTATATTGTTATGTGCTGAATCGTGGAGACTTGCCATTTGGGTCCTTGCTTCAGTTTCTAGAACTTGATAATCATATATTTGTTGATTCAAATATGCTAGTTTTCTTTTTAATAATGTTTTTTGAAGATCTAATGGAACTTGAGGAACTGCACTTATATGTTATACAACAGCTGTGATCATTCAAAATTGGAATGCATCCAAGATGTCAAGTTCCACAAGGTAAGACTTTGGATGTTGCTTGAAATAGAGAACTGATCATTTCATTGCAAACTGGATTGAAATGCATGTTTTCCATCTCTCTGAGCTTTGAACAGGTTTCAACCCACAGTAAGAATAAGACTCAAGAATATATTCATTTTCTCCTCATGCAGCCTTCTTCTTGAGCTCTTTCTGTGAAATAGAGATCATTTCATTGCAAACTGGATCGAATTGCGTGTTTTCCATCTCTGAGCTTTGAACAGTTTTCAACACACAGTAAATATATTTCTTCAGGTGAAGACTTGAGACTATGATCATTTTCTCCTCATGTGAGTCATGTTGCCTTCTTCTTGAGTTCTTTTTGTGAATTAGGTAACTGATCATTTCATTGCAAACTGGATCGAATTGCGTGTTTTTCATCTCTGAGCTTTGAACAGTTTTCAACCCACAGTAAGATTATTTCTTCAAGTGAAGACTCTGGAGACTATGATCATTTTCTCCTCAAGTGAGTCATGTTGCCTTCTTCTTGAGTTCTTTCTGTGATCATTTCATTGCAAACTGGATCGAATTGCGTGTTTTCCATCTCTGAGCTTTGAACAGTTTTCAACACAGTAAAAATATTTCTTCAGGTGAAGACTTGAGACTATGATCATTTTCTCCTCTGCAGCCTTTTTTCTTGAATTCTGTCTGTGAAATAATGATCATATTTGATCTAAGATGCCCAATGTCTTTCATATTTTGTTTTTTTGAGTATAGGGCAGCTTAACAAGTTGTTGCTAATCATCTGATATATGATGTTTGTACTTTCCACAATGGCATCGTTCTTGGTTCAAATGCTGGTTTCAGCTTTCATTGTAAAAATCTGTGGATACAATTTACTTTTATTTTTTTCATAATTGTCATTAATTGAGTTTGGAATTTGCCTCTTGAAAAGTCTTGCGCTCAAGGGAAAATGGCTATACATGTATGAATGAGTTAAGATGTTCCTCAATAAATTTTGATTTGATTACCTGATTCGTTGTGTAAAATCAAATCCTTTATTCATTTGGTTTGAATGATTGGTCTTATGGCAGTTACGTTTTTTCTATGTCAAAAAATTAATCTAATAATATCGTGTCTATGTTCAAAAAATAATCTAATAATGCCGGGTAGTGTCCAAGTTTTATTTTTATTATTATTTTATTCCAAGTTTTTATTTATTTATTTATTATTATTATTATTATTATTATTATTATTATTTATTTTTATATTTTTTTATGCCTTAGACGCATGTTTTTTTTTGTTTTTTTTTTTTGACTTTTTGAAAATGGATAGCGGTTGCTCTACCTCCTAGATGTAGTCCAACTTAAAACATTATTGTGGATTAAAACACGAAGTTTGGGATCTTCAGAAAAATTGGTGTTGGGTGTCGAGATTCTCAGATGGGTCAATTGGTCAGCAACACAATTGATTTATCTGAGAATATGCCTAATATAGACCTCGTCAAAGAAACGAAGATTCAGTCCGGAGTCGGATATAATCATCTCGGCCTTCCATGGACAACACCACAAACCTTAACTTGGAGTGCCTTTCCCCGCTTAATCACCTCTTATTCGTCTTGTTCAAATACCCACATTATATCATAAATCACCACCAAATATCCATTATATTATAATTTCGTCCGACTATTTGTGGAACCAAAAATAAATAAATTTGGCACTATGAAAGAAAAATAAATATTCTAAATACATAAAAAATGCTTTTACTAAAAATCTAGCCCAATAAACCCATGACAACCAAAAAAACTTCTTAATGAAATTATGTTTTTCTATTATAAACTCTACATTGAACATCCTTTTGGATGACATTAGGGGTGTTACTATCCCTCGTATGACTCAACTGTAAACTTCTTTTCTTTTCAATAAGCGTTTTTGCGCGAGAGATCGGAGCCTCTCATTCACCAAAAAAAAAAAAAAAAATCTACATTGAACATGTAAAGTCTACTCATCTTTTCCATTATTGGAATCTCGTACATAAGCACAAATCTTGCCCCAATAGGTCGGATCTGAAAACTAATGCTCGAGACAACCAGAGTAATTCTAAAGAGGTAGTAGCCTTCATAAGTCATATTATACATAGGGTGGCAGGAGCTTTTGTCGGTGAATGTATATGCAAAGATTATGATGCCGATTAGAGAAGTGATGATGAAGAACATGGCCCACATGAAGATATACACAGGGAAGATGTTGCGGTAGAAAGCTCCAGCGAGTCCAAGAAGGAAGACGACAACGATGAAAGTTCTGACGACAATGATTGACGACTAGTGGATGTTCTTTCCTCCTCATCTAACTTATGAAAAGAAAAAAAAGCTTTCATAGACTAACACAAGTTTTTACAAAATCGTACTCTCAAACACTCGTTTCGTATCTTATGTTTTTTCCATTACTTTTATAAGTTTGTTGTAACACCCCAACTCCGTAGGACTCGGGGCGCTACTGGGCTAGGATCTCACAATGGATCCTGACCCTAGCCTGACAACAAGTTCACTGGATCTTACAAAAAGACACAAATAGATTAAAATCAAACATCAAACTGTAATATATAATATCAAAAGGTATACAAAGTACCGCTGAGTACAATCAAAATATGTATCTGTACATATAAAATATTCCAAATCCCACGCATAACCTAGTGTACGGAGCCCTCAATGGATCACCCCATCTGAATCACTCGGCAGTTCTCCTAACCTGCAAAGCATCTACAACATGGTATAAAACCGTTAGCTAACCATACATATATATGATAATGCATAAGCACAACACAAGTCAGGGAATCATAAACACATAATCATGCGGTCACACATTTACCCGGTTAATTTTCTTTATAAAGTCCAACACTCAAATCGTATATATGAATATGAATATATGTGACACGAGGAATATATAATCCTCGCCTCTGGGTCCCATAGCCAGCTGGAGTGGTGCCTGGAACACCTCCCCGTATACCCTATGGGAGTGGAGAGTGCCCGAACCGTTTACCAGATCTGGCCTGCCTACAGAGAACCTCCCAGACTCCCAGCGGGATGAAAGGGCAAGTTATCACGACCCTACAATGGGCGATCACTAAACCATAGGTCGGTAGTAATCAACATCGCATGCTACCAAGCATATATCACACACCACTCATGCATACATCCAATATAAGGATGGTAGCTAAGTAAGTCCTATGGACTTACCTCAACCTCAGAATAACCTCAACCATGATCAACTCCGATCCGGAGGACAACACTGCCTAATAACAAGGCATAAAGAGATATCAAATCAATCAAAGGGGTCACACCTAGACCCAAGAGATCCATAAAGATCATATCCAACCTATAAACCTCAAAGCCATAACCGGCACCTATCGATAACATAATCATCATCATCATCCTATCCTCATACACATACCTAGCATGCTACTAACCCGCTCATACTAGGAAAGGAAAGGATCAATACCACTCTAGGTAGATCCTGTACAAGACGCACCTACAGGACAGGAAGGACGCAAGGGCGGAGTGACAGAAGGCGCAGGCGCAACGGCACTCCCACGCAGGGGCGGCGACACTAAGGTGCAGGGGAGGCGGCGCTGGGGCGGCGACAATGCATAATGTAACCCCCGATTTCCTCTTCGGTTCTTCACGTGATGAATCACGTCTTCATCATTCAGCAGCCAAGCACATACACACACACACACACACACACACACACACACACACATATATATATACATATAAACATCAACATATATGCCTAGGATATCCAATCCTAAACTAAGGGAGGAGGAAAGGAATCAAAGAAGAAGGAAGAAATAAAGAAAGAAAGAAAGAAGAAGAGGAACTCACCATTGCTGTGATCCTAAGCCAAGGAAAAGATCAACACAACACCCTCAGCTGGCTCCCAAGCTCAACAACAACACACAACATCAACAAAGCCACACAACCAAACTCTTCCAAATCAAGGAGAATTCAAGCACAAGATCAAGGAGAAGGAGAAGAGAGGAAGAAGAACGTGAGTAGTTGGAGAAGATGAAGAAACCTTTCCTCAAGAGGCAAGGAAGAAGGTTATAAAGGAAGAGAAGAAAGAATAAAGTATTGTCCAACGGTCAACAAAGCCGGCTGCAGCTACAGGAAACCGCAGGGGCGGGTTCCCTGAGCCGCAGGGCGGAACACCGGACCAGCCGCATGGGCGGCCCTCTGGACCCGCAGGGGCGGCTAAGTCCTAGATCAGCTCCTAAAGACTAAGGCTCTTACATCTCACCCCCCTAAAAACAATTCGTCCCGAAACTTGTGGAATCTCAAAACCTCTCGGACCCATATGCCGAGTTATTACTCTCTCTATCGGAGGCATCACCTCTCCGCTCATAAGGTATTAACCTATAACACTCTATAATCCTTAAACGCAGGCATGGAGGAAATCATCATCTCCAGCAACAAGATCACTATACTATCCAAGGTATAGAGGAAAACCATCTCTAGCCAAACTATCATCACAACGCAAAGGCATGCATAGAGGAAGAACATCTCTAGCCATATCATCATCACATCGCAAAGGCATAGATGAAAAACATCTCTAGCCGTATCATACTCATGATATAAGGGCATGGAGGAAAAACATCTCCAGCGAAACTATGTCCACCAAGAATAGCATGGAGGAATAACCATTCCAGCTGAACCCTAATCATATCTCAATAGCATGGAAGAAAGAACCATCTCCAGCTATAATCATCAATCGCACTAGCACAACAAGATCTAATAAGATCATATATCACATCATAGCTATCACGAAAATAAACACATCATAGCATATAAGTACATAATCACCACACTTACCAAGATAGTACTAATATCTACTCGTCGATCCTACAGGTACATCTATCTCGGCGTAGAACTCTAGATAATTCCTCTAAATACTATCCTCAGTCTCCCATGTAGCCTCATCAGGTCCTCGTCTCGACCACTGTATCCTCAACATCGGAATGTCCTTCGAAAGCAGGCGTCTCATACCTCGTTCTAGAACTGCAATCGGGTGCTCGACAAAAGTGTGGTCCGGCTCGACCACCAAATCATCATAACTCACAATATGTCTCGGATCTGGTATATACTCCCTCAACTGAGACACGTGAAACACAGGGTGAACACCCTCTAATCTCGGTGGCAAAGCTAATCTGTATGTTGCACTCCCAACTCGGTCCAGAATCTCGAACGGTCCGACATATCGGGGGCTCAACTTCCCCTTAATGCCAAATCGTCTAACACCTCGTGTTGGAGACACTCTCAACCACACATGGGCTCCTACTCTGAACTCTAGGGGTCTACGCCTCCTATCTGCATAAGACTTCTGACGACTCTGTGCAGTCAACATCCTCTCTCTAATCAGTGCTACACGAACAACATCATCCTGAAGCTGATCAGGTGTCAAACCATTAACACTGCTCGGCTCATCCCAGCATAACGGAGTACGACATCTCTGTCCATATAATGCCTCATATGGGGCCATCCCAATCGATGCATGCCAGTTGTTGTTGTACGAGAACTCAACTAGTGAGAGATGATCCGTCCACACTTGTCCCCAGTCCAACACACAAGCTCGCAGCATATCCTCTAGTGTCTGAATGGTCCTCTCTGACTGATCATCTGTCTGAGGATGGGACGCAGTAGTGAAGTGCAAACTCGTCCCCAGGGCAGTCTGAATCTGCTGCCAAAACCTCGAGGTAAATCGCCCATCTATGTCTGAGACGATCGTCCTCGGTACACCATGGAGTCTCACTATCTGTCTAGTGTACTCCTCATCCAATCTGCTCACTGGCCACGTTTCCCGAATAGAGATAAAACGTGTCATCTTCGTCAGTCTGTCGACTATAACCCAGATGGCATCAAAGCTCCCGCTCGGTCTCAACCCCGTAACAAAATCCATGGTGACGTCCTCCCACTTCCTCTGCGGTATAGGCAGTGTATGGAGTTCACCTCCAGGTCTGCAATGCTCGATCTTGACCTGCTGACAGGTCGCACACTGGACCACAAATCTGGCTACGTCGGGCTTCAGCCCTCCCCACCAATATGAACGTCTTAAATCCTGGTACATCTTACTCGTACCGGGGTGCACTGAATAAGGTGTACAGTGAGCCTCCTGTAATATCCTCTGTCTCAACTCCACATCAGCTGGTACACAGACGCAACCGCGGCGTCTCATCACTCCATCTGCTCCAGTAAGAAACTGTGGTGCCTCACCACGGGACATCCTCTCTCGGATCCTCATCAAGGTCGGGCAGGTCCCTTGCTTCTGTTGGATCTCACTCAACAAATCAGGGAGAACCTCTAAAGTACTCAACTGGGCGTCCTCATCAGGAAACTGGACGTCCAACTCTAGCCAAACCAGGTCTCTCTGTAACTGAGGTTGTACTGTCAGTCTCGCAATCGCCTTCTCTCGAGGCGTCTTCTTGCTCAGGGCGTCGGCGACAACGTTCGCCTTTCCCGGATGATACAGAATCTTCAGATCAAAGTCCTTGGTCAACTCAAGCCACCTACGTTGGCGGTTATTCAATTCCCACTGCGTGAAAATGTACTTCAGACTCTTATGATCTGTGAAGATCTGACATGTAGCACCATACAAGTAATGTCTCCAGATCTTCAGTGCATGAACTACCGCTGCCAACTCCAGGTCATGAGTCGGGTAGTTCTCCTCATACGTCTTCAGCTGTCTAGACACATATGCAATCACTCTGCCTCGCTGCATCAACACACATCCCCATCCTAGCTTGGATGCATCACTGTAAACCATAAAATCAGCCGTGCCCTTTGGCTATGCTAAAATAGGAGCGGAAGTCAGACATCTCTTCAGCTCCTCAAAACTCTGCATACACTGCTCATACCATACAAACTTGGTAGTCTTCCTCAGCAGACTCGTTAGTGGACGGGCAATCACAGAAAATCCCTCCACAAAGCGTCGATAATAACCGGATAGGCCAAGAAAGCTACGTACTTCCTTGACGTTCGTCGGTGTCGTCCATGCTGCCACTGTCTCGATCTTCGCCGGATCAACCTTGATCCCTTCGGCGGAAACAATATGACCCAGGAATGCTACCTCTGGCATCCAGAACTCGCACTTAGAGAACTTAGCATAAAGTTCTCAATCTCGTAAAACTTGTAACACAGTTCTCAGTTGTCCTGCATGTTCCTATCCACCGTGAGAGTACACCATAATATCATCTATGAAGACTACCACAAACTGATCCAGGAAGTCAATGAATATGCTGTTCATAAACTCCATGAAGACTGCTGGGGCATTCGTAAGCCCAAATGGCATCACTACAAACTCGTAGTGTCCATATCTGGTCCGAAACGCCGTCTTGTGCACATCCTGCTCTCTCACCCTCAGCCGGTGATACCCTGAACGCAAGTCAATTATGGAAAACACTGTCGCTCCCTGAAGCTGATCTAGCAAGTCGTCAATACGGGGCAATGGATACTTGTTCTTGATGGTCACCTTGTTCAGCTCTCTGTAATCAATGCACAGTCTCAACGATCCGTCCTTCTTCCGCACGAAGAGGACAGGTGCTCCCCATGGGGATACGCTAAGGCGAATGAAGCCCTTCTCGGCCAACTCCTCAAGTTGCTTCTTCAGCTCCAACATCTCGACAGGCGCCATACGATATGGGGCCTTCGAGATCGGTCTCGTACCAGGCTCTAAATCAATGCCAAAGTCCACGCTCCTCTGAGGCAGCAAACTAGACGGCTCAGCAAATACATCTGTAAACTCGCAGACCACTGGATATCCTCTAACGTTGGACTCTCCCCCTCCTTCATGGCATAACACCAGAAGACCTCACATCCCTGTGCAATCAATCTCGCTGCACGTACCGCACTGATCACCATGCCTGACCTCCCAAGATCCCAACCTCGGAAAACCTCTATCTGACCTAACTCGGTAGAGAGTGTCAAGGTCCTCCTACCTACATCTAATACTGCATGGTGTCTATCCATCCAATCCATACCTAAAATGAATTCTTCATGCTCTAATGGCATGACAAAGAAGTCAACAAGTAACACACGAGTCCCTACAGAAATGGGACAATTACGGATCTCACGGGTACCTCTGACCCTACTACCATCGGGTAACCCTATACTAAAGGGTATCCCCTCAGTCGTAACTAGACTCAAACGCTCAACACATGCATCATATATAAATGAATGCGTAGCTCCAGTATCAAATAAAACTCTAACAGGTAAACCGTGAATCAGAATGGTACCTGTAGCAGCCGGTGCAGCTGGCTCCTATGCACTCCTCAACTCAAAAACTCTACCCTGTGCTCCTCTGGTGTCAGTGGTACTCCCACCACGACCTCTACCTCTACCCGACCCAGGAGCAGATCCCTGAGTAGTAGGACGATCTAGGACTCTCTGCTGTCCCTGTGTCTGCTGCTGAGGTGGTCTCTGCCCACCTCCCGCTACACTAGCAGGAGAAGAACCCTGTTGTGATGAAGCTCCACCCCGTCTACAGAAGACAGCTCTATGACCGGGTCTGCCACAAGTGAAGCAAGTCATTGGCGGCCTCGTGCACTCTATTCGCATATGTCCATACTCACTACAGTTGTAACACTATCGTCCCTTATCTGCATCCGGTGCAGATCAGGGGTAACTCTGACGTCTCTGGCCTCGCCCTGAACTAGCAACTCCACCAGTACCACTGGTCTGCCCAGTCCGTTGTCTCTTCTCAGACCCTCCAGTCTGAGAAGCTCTCCTGTGTCCAGCCCGCTCCCTCTCATAATCAAACGCTCTATCCTGATAGTCCATCAGAGACTCACAATGAAATCCCGCTATATAGGTCCGGGTAGCATCCCTCAGTCGTCGGGAGAAGAGATACACATGCTGATCTACAGGAGGTGCAACTGGATCCAGCAAAGCCAGCTTCTCCTGGAATCTCTTGATAGCCTCATAAACTGGTACGTCTTCAAATCCAGCCTCAACAAAATCCCGCAGTTTCTCCCTCCTCAATGAGGCAGGGCAGAAACGCTCTTTGATCATAGTCCTCATCTGGTCATAACTGGTAACCTGACCCGTACAGATTTCCACCAGTGATGTGCCAAGTCTCGGAATAGAGTCTGCACTAACTCTATCTGTCTGTCCGCTGGACATCTAATAGACTCAAGAGCTGAGTCTACATGTCCGATCCACAACTCTACCTCTAACCCCACCTTCCCAGATAAATGGGGTACTCCCATCTAATGAAATGCCTTCAACCAAGTATCTGGTCGAGGCCCTCTATACTCCTCTGGAACCCGAGTAGTCTCAACAGCTCATGCCGGTACAACTGGCACCTGAGTAACTCCATGGAATCTCCTAGATGATCCCTCCTGTGCCGGCAGATCCGGGGCACGTCTACCTGCTCTAGCAGCCTCCTCCACTCGTCTAATATACGCGCGGAACTTTGGTCCCCCATAGAGACATGATATGAGTCATCTATCTGGACTCGCTTTGGTCTTTGTCTCCCAGCTGCACCGTTCCCAGTCTCAGGAACGGTACTTTCAGCAACATCCTCATGAATCTCCTCCGCTGCACGTGGATCAACAACGGGAATCTGACCCCGTCCTCTACCTACTGGAGGAGGGGGTCTACCCTACCTCGTCCAACTACAGATAAGGCTCTAGTCCGAACCATCTGCAGGGTATATAAACCTAACTTAGAAGGCTATATATATGCCATATGTAAATATATATATATGCTAAAAGTCCATCACAACATCACATAAGGTAATATATATATATATATATATATATATATATATATATATATATATATATATATATATATATATATATATAACCTTATGTGATGTTGTGATGGACTTTTAGCATATATATATATTACCTTATGTGATGTTGTGATGGACTTTTAGCGTATATATATATATATATATATATATATATATATATATATATATATATATATATATATATATATATATATATATATATATATATATATATATATATATATATATATATATATATATATATATGCTAAAAGTCCATCACAACATCACATAAGGTAATATATATATATATATACTGTCGAGGTCTTTAGAGGGGTGATGACTTCTCGTACACGCTATCCCAAAACATTTGTACTCATTTCAAAACCAAAATCTTTTGAAAAGTCATACCCCTTTCGGGTTCTGTTTATTTATCTATTCGACCTTTATCGCAGATTGCAAGTGCCATTGTTGTCAACCTAAGGCTATGATACCAACTTTGTAACACCCCAAATCCATAGGACTCGGGGCGCTATTGGGCTAGGATCTCACAATGGATCCTGACCCTAGCCTGACAACAAGTTCACTAGATCTTACAACAAGACACAAATAGATTAAAACCAAACATCAAACTGTAATATATACATATCAAAAGGTATATAAAGTACCGCTGAGTACAATCAAAACATGTATCTGTACATACAAAATATCCCAAATCCACGCATAACCTAGTGTGCGGAGCCCTCAGCGGATCATCCCATTTGAACCACTTTGAAGTTCTCCTAACCTGCAAAGCATCTACAACATGGTATAAAACCGTTAGCTAACCATATATATATATATGATAATGCATAAGCACAACACAAGTCAGGGAATCATAAACACATAATCATGTTGTCACACATTTACCCAGTTAATTATCTTTATAAAGTCCAACACTCAAATCGTATATATATGATTATGAATATATGTGACACGAGGAATATATAATCCTCGCCTCTGGGTCCCATAGCCAGCTGGAGTGGTGCCTGGAACACCTCCCCGTATACCCTATGGGAGTGGAGAGTGCCCGAACCGTTTACCAGATCTGGCCTCCTAGACTCCCAGCGGGATGAAAGGGCAAGTTATCACGGCCCTACAATGGACGATCACTAAACCATAGGTCGGTAATAATCAACATCGCATGCTACCAAGCATATATCACACACCACTCATGCATACATCCAATATAAGGATGGTAGCTAAGTAAGTCCTACGGACTTACCTCAACCTCTGAATAACCTCAACCACGATCAACTCCGATCCGGAGGACATCACTGCCTAATAACAAGGCATAAAAGAGATATCAAATCTCCTATCAATCAAAGGGGTCACACCTAGACTCAAGGGATCCATAAAGATCATATACAACCTATAAACCTCAATGCCATAACCGGCACCTATCGATAACATAATCATCATCATCCTATCCTTATACACATACCTAGCATGCTACTAACCCGCTAGGAAAGGAAAGGATCAATACTAATCTAGGTAGATCCTGTACAAGACGCACTTGCGGGACAGGAAGGATGCAGGGGCGGAGTGACGGAAGGCGCAGGCACAACGGCACTCCCACGCAGGGGCGGCGACAATGCAAAATGTAACCCCCGACTTCCTCTTCGGTTCTTCACGTGATGAATCACGTCTTCATCACTCAGCAGCCAAGCACATACACATATATATACATATAAACATCAACATATATGCCTAGGATATCCAATCCTAAGCTAAGGGAGGAGGAAAGGAATCAAAGAAGAAGGAAGAAAGAAAGAAGAAGAGAAACTCACCACTGCTGTGATCTTAAGCCAAGGAAAAGATCAACACAAAACCCTCAGTTGGCTCCCAAACTCAGCAACAACACACAACATCAACAAAGCCACACAACCAAACCCTTCCAAACCAAGGAGAATTCAAGCACAAGATCAAGGAGAAGGAGAAGAGAGGAAGAAGAACGTGAGTAACTGGAGAAGATGAAGAAACCCTTCCTCAGGAGGCAAGGAAGAAGCTTATAAAGGAAGAGAAGAAAGAGTAAAGCATTGTCCAACGGTCAACAAAGCCGGCTGCAGCCGCAGGAAACCGCAGGGACGGGTTCCCTGAGCCGGGGCGAAACACAGGACCAGCCGCAGGGGCGGCCCTCTGGACCCGCAGGGGCGGCTAAGTCCTAGCTCAACTCCTAAAGACTAAGGCTCTTACATTTGTGATAAAAAAGAGTCCCCAAATGACTTCTAGTCATTTCGATATTATAATTGTTGGACAAAGGAATACAAGTTATACAACCCATTTATCCAATTGTAATAGAGTGTATTTCTTGTATGGACTTACTTAGGGGTGATCATAGGTCCAAAACCGAACTGAACTTAAAATCGATTTTCCTGAAACCTTGGACCGAAAATTGAACCTAAAAAATTAGGTTCGGTTTCGGTTTGGACCTAAAATCGAAAATGTGAAATATTAGAACCTAAAACCGAACCTATTACGTTGGTTTCGATTCGGTTTAAATTTTGATCCACGGACCTAAAATTTAGGAGAAAACATACAACAGTATGTTTTATTTTCATAAAACCTAATTTTGTATGTTTTTATTTATAATTGATAATGCACCATCATATCAAAATTTAGGAGAAAATCCCATGATGAAATTACTTTTTTGCTTCATTTTCTTAAAATTTGGAATATCAAAACAATTTTTAAGTCTATTGAAATTCAGAAGTTTGAACGCTAACATACAAAATATTAAAATCAGACCTGACTGAATAAACGGGAGAGCTCGAAGCCTCGAAATATAGGACAAATCTACATCTATATCTAGTGTCCGTTTGGTTTGGGTGATGAAATGAAAACGGAACGAAATCGATTTAGGGAAAGGAATTAAAATGAAAATAATTACGTTAGTTTCACATGTAAAAAAACCTCTAAACAAACATAGTTTTTGATTGATTCGGAATCATTCCGTTACCGAGAATAATTCCTAGCGATACCAAACGAGCCCTTAGTGTAAAACTTATTTTTTATTCAATTAATAATTATCTGTCACTTGTATATAAAGCTAATCTTGCGTAGAAAAGGTAAATCTCTACTTTAAATTAAAATAATATCTCATTCCTCTTTAAAAAAAAAAATCATCAATCATCGTCTATTCACTTAATATATTACGCAAAAAATATATCTCTTTTTATTAAATTAATATAATGTTATATTTATTTATTTTCTGAAACAAATTTAAATTTTAGAATAAGAATTTCAATATCATATATTACAAGATAAAACATCATGTGTCAGACATAAGATATATTTAAAATATATATAATAAATATGTATATATTGTATAAATAGTATTATTTTTAAAATAAAATAATAATATATTTAAAAATTAACGTATGAATAAGTGTAGTACGAGTAAGTCATAGTGACTCATAAACATAAACATGAAAATAAACTACTTAATAATCATTCTTTTAATATTTGACTTCAAAAAATATATATATATATATATAAAATCTAGAGGTACTTGTTTCAACTTTTAAAAAACTAATATCATATTATAATATTTTTATATCAAACATATTGGATACATTTTTATACGATCAATTAAATACAATGTCTTGTAAATCTTACCGTCGATATATGTACATATTTGATAATAGTTTCTTAAGATTAAATATCAAGTCAAAAAGTTAATAACATAAATAACTATACATCTATTTTTTAAAGATTAATCATTAAATTAGAGTAACTGAGAATTATATTAAATTTACAATAACTAATTTATCAAAATATTGGTATAAATGACATGGTAAATTTAATATACTGAAAATATTATAAAATGGTATTTTACCTATAAAAAAAACACCGTATGAACCAAAAAATAATACATGTAAAATAAAAAAATAAAAAATTTAAAGATAGGAAATTATAAGTGATTATTGTAGATTAATTTATATAATAAAAGTAATAGATAAATGACCAATGACACATGAAGTGAGAACTCCACATAAATGATTTGTCCACATTTTAATTTCTCTCACTAACACTTGTCTAGTAGTTATTGGAAGTGTAGAATTTGGAGTTTAGTAAGTGTATCATTGTCCCGAATTATATTTATATTAAAAATCTACAAAGAAAAAAAAGTCGTCCAAAAGTAGAGAAAATAGACCAACGAGGCAACGACGTCGCGCCTGCTAAGCCAAAAACGAATCCAAGTTTCCAACTTGAAATAGTGGTTGACCAATCTAGTAAAATCATATATAAGTCATCGCTCCAAGTCTCCAACTCTCTCCCGTGTCTACATCAACTTTCAAAGGTCGAGAATGGCGTCGTCGACCATTGACTTGTTGAAAAAGGAACTTCCGATCACCGACGACTGTCTCACTTTGTCCGGCGATTGCACTACCGGTCTTGTACTTGTCGACGTCATCAACGGATTCTGCACTGTCGGCTCCGGAAATCTCGTAAGTTTCTCTTTCTCCCTCTTTCTCAAGCACACAAACGAATATATGCTGTGTTTGCTTCGATTCTGATTTTTTGAATCGATTCTGCAATAGGCTCCTCCGGTGCCTAATAAGCAGGTATCCGATATGGTGGAGGAGTCTGTGAGACTCTCTAAGATCTTCTGTGAGAAGAAATGGCCGATTTTCGCCTTTATTGATTCTCATCATCCTGATATTCCCGAGCCTCCTTATCCTCCCCATTGCATAATTGGAACCGAGGAATCCAAATTGGTTCCTGGTAGGTTTTGTGAATTGTTTAATTGGTTTATACTTCATAGTGATGATTAATGATGATATTAATAATTCAGTACCTGTCAAAGTCTTGATCCCCACACTGAACCTTTTTTTTTCTTTTTTTTTTTCTTCCTTGTATTCCTTAATTGGCTACTATAAGCTCTTGAATGGTTGAAGAAGGAGCCAAATGTAACCATCAGGCATAAAGGTTGCATTGATGGATTTGTTGGATCGATTGAAGAAGATGGATCCAACTTGTTTGTTAATTGGGTGAAGCACAATCAGATCAAAGCAGTAAGCATCTCAAAAACCATGTTTTTTTTTTCTATGGATGAGTATGAGTGAACTATCATTCTATTGCATTAGTGTAATTTGGAAGTGATCATTCAAGGTTTTGGTGATTGGGATATGCACGGACATATGTGTGTTGGATTTCGTCTGCTCTACACTGTCTGTCAGAAATCGTCGAATGCTTACTCCTCTAGAGGATGTGTTTGTATATTCCGGAGGTTGTGCTACATATGATCTTCCTCTTGATGTTGCTCAAGGCATCCAAGATGCACTACCTCATCCACAGGTAATTCTGTTTTTTCAGATCATTATTACTACCTTTTGATAATGTATACTTGTTTTATGGTATAAATCTAAAACAGAACGGAACTGCTACGATCTGGTGACATTGTTAGGTGGTGCTAAAATATGTTGGAATATCATTGCCAAGAACCAAAATGCATCATAAGTTCTTCATACTCATAGAACCAAATCAGTAAAGCATTTTTTCCATCTTTGTGGCAGGATTTGATGCATCATATAGGACTTTACATTGCCAAAGGAAGGGGAGCAAAAGTTATCTCAGAAGTTTCCATCATCGACTAGAACTTGCCATGATCCATCAATTTCCCCTGGTAGAAGTCTCTTACTTCTCCAATTGCTAGAATACAAACACACAGATTCTTCTCTTCTGTTGGCCACAAGCATTTCCTTGGAGACAGTGTTTTTAAGTTTAACATCCAAGTCTGTAGAAAGCTATTATTCTTCACCTGTTTATATGTTCCAAGATCCGATTATGAGATCTTGTAATGGGTTTTGCTACTGTATGGTTTTAATTATGGACAAATGATTTTGCACAACACTGTTTATATAACTCATAATTCTTGGTATGACCTATTAATCTCTGTTCGGATTGTTGTTCCTGTTTGAAATCTCAATGTATAGCTTCAGACCCTCTTTTGACCGAGATTTAGGGTCATGTAATGTCACATGATTTGTTCAGCAGGTTGTAGATGGTTACTTAAAAATACTTTAGCAGATGAAAGGAAGTGGTCTTCCGAGGAAGATGATGTAGAACCCATAGTTCGATTTCCCTTTTTTTCTGTTCACAAAGAAATAAATGAGGTAGGGAATATTAAGGCCCCATACAATACATCACAGGAGCTTGGGGCGTAGCTGCATTGCATAATGCAAACCCGGAAACACGTATTTAGACAGGCAATGAATATTTACAAATACCATCACTATTTTAGATGTTGATATTTTCTATGAAATGCCGGGTGCACACACGAAAAGAATGACGGCTTTTGCTTCTTTGGTTTGACACCAAAGATGAATGAATGTAGTGGGATGTGAGTCTTGGTGTTCCCTGATTCGCTACGATTATCATCGGTTTGTCTCTTTGATCCAGACAACCCCAGCTCTTCATTCAATCTTTGTACAGTTCTCTCAATATCAATTTGCAGGCTAGTCACGTTATCAAGACCAGCTTGTAGTTCATCTGCAACCCTATTATTCTCTTGTTGCATATTCAATACCTCGCCTTGAAACTTGGCAGCCTGGAGACTGGTAAATTTCATCTCATCATCTATAGCACCTTCATTTAATGCCTTTGTAATCTCATCCTGTACATTGCAGAGCTCAGAACATCGGCTTTTTAATTCATCTTTTAGTCCCATGGTCTGATCTAACCAGACACTTAAGTCAGTTTGTATCTCTTTCATGTGCTTATATATTGCCTTGACGTCTAATTTCAATGACAGACCTGCCTCACTGCTTGCTTCACTCTTCTTGCTTTCCTCAACCTTTGCTAGGTCCTTCTGCAAATCGTCGACCTGGCTATGAAACTTCTGTACCTCAGCTAATGAAGAGCTGAATCGTATCCAGAAATCAAGATTATCTTCTAAGATCGCATCGATTTCAGCTCTAAGCTTTGCCTCAGCAGGTGACATTTCTCGCTGTTCTTTAACGTGTATTAGCTTTATAATGACATCATCTTTGTTTTCACAATTACAATTCTCTTGAGAACAATTGTGGTTGTTGTCCTCCCTGGTGTCCTTCATGTTCTTATACTCTTCCAATTTATTCTGCAGAATAATCAGTTTCTGTTGCAAATACTGGATCTCCTCATCCTTCTTCACAATCACATTCCTCAGTTCATTCAACTCTTTAAGACTATCTTTGCTCTTGTGCTCCACTTCAGCCAACTTTTTCTTGATTTCCTTGTAATTCTGAAGAACTGTAATATATTCTTTTTGCCAATTCGGCTCGTCTTCTCCTTGCTTTGTCTTCTCCGATGCAGAAGCTTGAAAATCATTCATTGGCTTTTCTGATTGCTCAATGCTTGTATGTTGTTGTTGTTGAATGGTAGGGACACCAGCTACTGGAAGCGACTTATCTTTCGATTCTTCAGTTTTTACTGATGCTTGAGATTTTGTATATTCTTGTTGAATCATAGGAACAGCATCCTCCATTGGAGGTGACTTATTTCTTGATTCTTCAAATTTTACTGATGCTTGAGATCTTGTCTGAAGATCGTTGGTTTTAACTTGATCACTTGTTGTATGTTCTTTTTGTTGAAAGATAGGAACACCAACCCGTGTTGGAGATGACATATCTCTTGATTCTTCAAATTTTACTGATGCTTGAGACTTTGTATGTTGTTCTTGTTGAATAATAGGAACAGCAGCCTTCATTGGAGGCGACTTATCTCTTGATTTTTCAATTTTTTCTGATCTTGTCGGAAGATCATTGGTTTCAACTTGATCGCTTGTTGTATGTTCTTTTTGTTGAAAGACAGGAACACCAACCCGCCTTGGAGATGAAACAGCTCTCGATTCTTGTTGAATTGTTATTGTCTCTTCAATTTCTTCATCTTGTTTAAGATCAGGTAACTTGTGTGAAATCACATCAAGGTTACTACTTGCTTCAATAAATTGAGTTTGTAGACTGATATTCCTTCTCTCCACCTTACGATCCATTTCCTGAAGGCCTCTTAACTTCTGTTCCGTCTTCTTAAGCTTCTCAATCAAAACATTCTTTCCATCAATCAAATTTGTCTTGTCATCTTCCAGGCTTTGAATATGCGTTTGGAGTTCATCACTCTCTGTTCTCATCCTAGTTATAAACGCCGTCTGAGAGGACACAGCAGATTCCAAGGTAATCACCTTGTTCACAAGCTCATCAATGTTCTCTACCATCCCAGGTATACTTAGAGATGAATCCTCTTCAAAATGCTCTTTCATTTTATTCCTAAGCATCTCAATCTCCTTAGCTTGGTTTGTAGCGTTGGCCTTGTCATCAAACCTTTCCCAGTTGTCGTCGTCCCTTATAGGCATACCTGTTGCTCCCTTACCCGTTGTCTCGCTTTGGCTCATCTGAAACTTTTCTCTCAAAGATAGTATCTTCTCTTGAGCATTCTTGATCCTTTCCCTCTCTTCTTTTGCATCTGCATTTGCTTTCGCCTGCTTTTCTTGAAGTTCGGCTAAAGTATCTTGGCAAGATTTCAATGCAGATTCAAGCATAAGAGTCCTAGCCTCATTATCTTTAATCACCTTTCCAACACCAAACTCTTCTTGTAAAGCCGACACCTTTTGTTGCATTTCCGTGATCTCCTTCTCAATCTCCATGTACTTTGCAACTCCCATTTCATACGAGCTCTTTGTGAACTCCTTCTCCGTCTGCTTTGTCAATATTATCTTCTGCAGCTTGTCAATCTCCTCAACCGCCTGCGTTTTGTCAAACCCAGATCTAAGTGCTTCAACAGCCTTGTTTCCCGGCCTCCTCCCACCTTTCTTTGGCGTGGTTTGGCTGTTCTTATTGGCTTTTGACGCGAGAGCCATAATCGCCTTTATGTTTTTGGTCGGGAAATGTTTTGGAACACTTGGAGTGTTTGTATTCGTGTTTGAGTTCGGGTTATAAATTCCCTTCCTTGGCACTTTGTTAGACTCATCATCGTCATCATCATCATCCATCATGTATTCAAATTGATCAGGGAAGGCAGAAGCTAAGGTGTTGTTTGCATTTTGAAGCTCCTTTGATAAATGATCATATCTCTCTGCTAAACCTCTATATGCTCGGAATGTCTCCTCTACAAAGCTTAGGAGTTCCGGCCTCTTCTTGTAGTACATCTCAGCCCTCTTCGCAAACGAATCCCCATCTTCTGTCAAGAGCTTCACCACCTCTGATACTTTCTCCTCCATGTCTGATTCCATAAGAAATAAAAAAAACAAACAAAAAAACCATGAGTTCTCGTCAAACCAATCTTAGACCGAGATTACGAGCATTGATGAAAAGAAACCAACCTTGAAGGCTTTGTTCAAGCCATTTGGACTGCTTGGTCCTGATATGGCCTGCCACCCACCAGGAATATGCATTGCTTGCTGCTCTTTGCAACATTATGTTTGTTTTCTTTTCCCGTTTGCTTCTTCTTTGATTCCTTTAAAGCTTCTCCTAACTAAAACGGAAAAGAGAACGTCGGCTTCATGGATATGAACCCTCTGATTAAGGGAATGGAGGAAGAAGAAGAAATGAGGACAGAGAAGAAAGGATTTTATGAAGTAAGTTTTACCCCAAGGATGAAAAATGAAATGCTGTCATAGACAACTCTTTGTGGCATAGAGAAAACTTCGCTATATAGAGCTGTCAAACCCTTTATTCAGTAAATTCTTTTTATCCTTTTTATTGGCTAGAATTTAGGAAAACAAAATTTACAAAATAAAAAATAAGAAATGGTATCAATCGCGACCCGAAAGCCAACGCCCGTTGATTCAGTTGATAAGCAACACTGCTGTCCGTTTCCTCGGAATCGTGAAACATGTGTAAAACTCTGACAACTACGACGTTATGTGCAACCTAGCTCTAGACAAGAGCTAGACGGTACTTGTCTAACTCCGGTGAGCCTGAATTGGTTCGAATATAAGAAAAAATCAAAAAAAGTTCTTGACCGTGTAGATGCTAGACGGTGCCCCTCCATCCCGTCCCCATTTTGCATAGGTTGGAACATTCAGAATTAGAAGCCTTTAAACATGAGGAGGTTTACATGCCACGGTTAATGTAACATTAATCATATAAATCTTCCAAATCTATTTACAAAAGTCATAATTACAATCACCCAGAGCTATCAACAACTGTTCTTCATCTAATAGCAACTTGATAAATCTCAAGACAAGAGAAGGTAGTAAACAGAACACATAACCATAAGCAATTAGAAAGCTTGCACTTGAAATGAGTAATCAGACAGCTGACAGCTTCGACCCAAAGAAACACACACAAATACACATCAATTTTCATGTTATGCTTCTCTTCAAGCTCGAGGTTTCAGCAGTTTTGAAGCGATGTGAGCCATTGCTCCATGAAATGCTTCCCATCTGCAAATCATAAACATAATCAGAAAACTGGCTATGATTATCAGACGGCGCTTGCATAACTCGGAAATCGGCATTATCATAGTTCAGAACAGCTGAGTTACAGATTGAAACAACATAAATGTAATATAACAGGATTGTTATCAGGAAATCAAAGTTGAATCAGTCATAATCAACAAGGAGATCAAGCAAATGAATATTTACAGGTAAAGATCATGAGATATCCTCAGGTGTAAAAAACATACGAATCTGCTCAGATCCATGAAATCCAACAAATTTCAAACACCAAATAAAGCAAAAATCATAAGGAAAGCGAAACAGTAGAACAAAATAAGCAACAAAAATAATTAGGACTGATCTATTACCAGTAAAGTGCTCATCTGTGAGGTTCTTAAGAGCACCCAAGAGCTGATTACTTGGCCTCTCAACAATTAAGCCTTTGCTATCATTTCTATAACAAGGAACCAATACCGCAAAGCTATCATCGGTCTCATCATCGCTCAAAAAATCAGATCCATGTGGCTCTAACCATCCAATTGACCAATCGGAGTCGTCCGATTCAGACCCGGACAAGCAAACGCCGTCCGATGGGACTATAACGATATCATGTTCTCTATCAACTCGCTTATCTTCTCTGCTCTGCCTTTTCTTCTTCATCTTCCTTTGTGAACTAGTAACAGTTGGGAATTTTACAGTTTCAGGTTCTCTCAAACCGAAACCCCAATCGGAGGAAGAACTCTCATCGGAAACGGCTATGTCCTCTTTCTTCTTCCCCCAACACCACAACTGAAAGCTCGGAAATGGCACTTCCATTCCAATAATAACTCCTTTTTCAAAAAATCGCCTCCCAAATAACCCAATTGGTTCAATTCACATCGAATTTCAACACCTGGCAAAAAATAATACAACTTCAACAATCTTGGAGAACTGATTCAGTGATTTTCTTACTTCATCGAGATTCAAATGATCAGCAAAAACAATTGAAGAATGACGTTGTAGTGAAATCGACAAAAATAGTAACGATTTTGACCAAAATAGACAGCAAAAAACAAGTAACCTGTGATCGATAGTTTTGCTTCCAAATTAATCACTCGTCGACCGCATCAATTTTCCATTTATAGTGACTTCCACAACAAAATACATAAAGTTCAAGCGCAAAAATGGCTAATTTTGGGAGATGAAGGCAACAAAAAAATACAACCGCGGAGGTTGTTAATTTGGCCAATTTAATCACTCGCCACGACCGTATCCGTCAATAATCACCTCCAAACAAACACCCTAAGCAACCGAAAGCAGCATATAGAGAATTTTTAAAATATTGGTTTTCTTCAAGAGCGAAATGGATCAGAAATCGGAAACTTTGGCAAAATCGGAAAAGCGTGAAACACCGCAGGAATTAGAAAGATATTTTGAGCGGCACGGAAAAAAACCGCAGGAATTTAGCTCCGAAATCAAAACCCTAGCAATGGATGATATGAACGCCTCACTTCATCCTCTTCTCTCTCTCGCACACACCTCTGAGAGAGGCAACATCAATCTGACAAGTCGAACATCGCAGAGGATGAATTTATAGTTTTTATTTATTTTTTCAGCCTTCCAGGAATGAATGGTTGGATTTTGCTACAGAAAAATCGGACGGTCGGTGATGTTGAGTTTGGTTGAAGATGACCTTCGAAAATGATTTATTGAGAGTAATAAAATTGAGAATAACACCATCCGTTGGATCTGGAGATGGACCTTCTAAGTCCTGACGTGTCAGTGTTAGGGACCCAATTCATCATTTGCGTGTGTCTATGGTGCAAGCAAGCGACACGTGTACATCCTTCATAGTCCGGTCCGGTTTATATATTTTTATATTTTCATTAATCTATTTTTAGAAAAGGTCTTGCACGTGGAAATGACAATTACCCACGATAATTGGTTATTCGAAAATCCGATAAAATGCAGTTGGAATGTGGGTGATGGTTGATCGGTTGATGATACGGTTACGGTTTAGGGTGAGAATAATAAAAACCATCAACCTAACCATCACCCCAGCCATCACCCGACCCGACATTCACCCGAACTTTAATTAAATTAAGATAAGATAAAATAAAATAAATCTTTAATTTTTACAAGCCCTAAGATTCTAACTCCTTATTGCGAAAAAACCCTAATGACTACAAAGGCGGCGCTAGTGGCGATTTCGGAAACCCTTCCCGATGCAGTTCCTGCGACACCAAATCCCAATAATTTTCCTGCTTTAACGACCTCCAATGTTTCAATCCAGTCCATGTCTTCGACTCCCCCATTGACGGCTTTCAATACGGTGGGCCCTGGTTCGGTAGATGGCAGTATACCTGAAGGGCCAAATTCGCCCCTTTCTTTGAAGAATTCTTGGAGTAAGATGCTTTTCGGCTCCTCGGCATGGACGGAACTTCCAATTTTGCCAGATAATCTTGTAGAATCCGGCAAAATTAACATTGAATACCCTAATGGTATGGACGCTACACCTACGATCACCATTGCTCCAGAAGTGGTTCAAGTTCTCAATGCTCCTTGGAGATTCTCTATTGTCGTTAAACTTATTGGTCGTATGGTTTCATACAAGGCTTTTGAACGTACGCTGAGACTGATTTGGAAGCCAACGGGAGGGTGGTCAGTTCTCGATCTTCCAAATGATTTTTTCCTGGTGCGTTTTGAGAAGGAGTAAGATATGCTAGATGCTCTTACTAGTGGTCCATGGAAGATGTATGGACACTACATGATGATTCAACAGTGGGATGCCTCCTTTGATCCTATGACTTCCTCCATTACCTCAACGGGTGTTTGGGTGCGCATTTCAGGGCTTCCTTTTGCTATGTATAACAGAGAAGTGTTGAATGCTATTGCCTCCTCAATTGGTACTCCATTGCGGATCGATATGAATACCCTAAGCCTCTCTAAGGGTCGCTTTGCTAGAGTATGTGTGCGTGTGGATCTATCTAGACCGCTGAAGGGTGATGTTATCTTGAATGGTAAGAGGTTATTGTTGGAGTATGAAAATCTCCATACCATTTGTTTCGATTGTGGTTGTTATGGTCATACTAAGGATCAATGTATTTATGGCCTGATCAGCAAAGCAACTCCAAGTGTTGTTAATGGTAATGTCAATACTGAGGAGGAAGAGAGGGTTCAACAAACAGTGTCTGAAACGGAGGATACTATCATTGCAGAGAAGAGTCCGTGTATAAAGACAGCTGGGGAGATGGGAGTAGCGAACTCAGAAGATAGTGCTCATGGACCATGGATGATTGTCCCTAGCAAGAAAAAGACCCAATCTTACAAATATGGTAGTGCCCAGTCTCGTCAAGGAGGGAACTCGGAGGGTGCTAAGGTCAGTACACAGTCAAAGCAGCCGTTGGGAGGTAAAGTTTTAGCTATACCGACTTCACAAGCTAAGACGGGTCAAGGGGACTTGTA
The DNA here is from genome assembly GCA_002319775.1 of Fagopyrum tataricum. Taxonomy (NCBI): domain Eukaryota; kingdom Viridiplantae; phylum Streptophyta; class Magnoliopsida; order Caryophyllales; family Polygonaceae; genus Fagopyrum; species Fagopyrum tataricum. Next base: position 39,678,419 of record CM008284.1, on the reverse strand, counting down.
TGTTGCTAGGCTCTAACATAGGAAAAGAAACCGAATGAGTACTATGAAGGAAGGCACTCAGAAGGTCTTAGAGGATCCAGGTACTATGGGAGGCTCGACTGGCCTGATGGCCATTAAGGATGCTCCGATGGTTGGGAAGCCTTTAGTGGAGGGGCAACAGGTCAAGATCCTTCATCGGGCAGTGGCTAAGGATGTTGTTTTTGGGGGTGTATCCCAGATTGGAGAGGGGACCAGTCAGAAGGCTAGTGGGAGTAATGCTACAGATATGCATGTGGAATCTTTGGATACGGATGTTGCCATGGTGTCGGCTGACTCTCGAGTCACTGATACGGAGGAAAAGTAAGCATCGCTCCGGTAGAGGGCGGGGTTCAAAAAGTTTCCAATGATTGGTATATTATGGAATTGCTTCGGAACTAAGAAGCCTAGCTTCCGAAGATCTATGAGGTACATGATTAGGAAGTATAAACCGCGATTTGTTGCGCTTTTTGAATCTCATTGTGCAGGGACTGTGGCGGATGGGATCTGTGAACGTATGGGTTTTGATTCCGTTGATAAAGTTGAGGCGGAAGGCCAGAGGGGGGGTATTTTGGCTGTTGTGGAACAAGGATGCTTGTAATATGGTTGTGATGAGAAAGGATAATCAGTTTATGCTAGTTAAGGTGGGCTCATGGGGCTCATCTTTCCTGCTTGTGGTGACCTACATTAGCCCGGATCCGGGGAGAAGATGGAACGTTTGGGAGGAACTCTCATTGATTATTCAAAATGCTTCTTGTCCAGTGGTGATTGGAGGCGATCTAAATGTTATCAAGAGCATGGATGAGAGTTGGGGAGGGTCGTCTAGGTTACGGAAAACCTCGGTAGATTTCAGTTCATGGATAAGTAATAACAACTTGGTGGATTTGGGCTTCCAAGGATCGTCTTTCACGTGGAGTAGGGGGAGGTCGGTGGAGACTCGTATTATGAAACGACTAGATCATGTTTTGGTGTCTTCGGATGGTCGTCTGAGATGGCCGGAAGCTAATGTTAGGCATCTCCCTAGGCTTTCGTCAGATCATAATCCGTTACTTCTTAATTTGGAGAGACCGGAGGGAGGTGATGCTAGAAGACGTCCTTTTCGGTTTCAAGCGGCTTGGGCTACTCACCCTGATTTCTTGAGTTTTGTTGAGAGTACTTGGGAAAGGTTGTTGCCTATTCCGCATGCCCTAAAGAAGCTACAAATCGCTTTATCTAAATGGAACAAAGCTGATTTTGGAAATATTCTTCAAAGAAAGGAGGCTCTTTTGAAGTTGCTGGAGGAAGTTGATAGGGAGATTGTTTTGAATGCTAACTCTGACCTCATTGAGAGAGAAATTGATCTTAACTCTAAACTTGAGGAGGCTATGGAACAAGAGGAGATTATGTGGTGTCAGAAATTGAGGTAACAGTGGCTTGCTTGTGGAGATCGGAATACGTCGTTTTTTCATCTCTCTACTATTGGACGAAGAAATAAGAATCGTATTAAGGCTCTCAAGTTGGAGATTGGGAGATGGTGCTTGGATAGTCTCTCTTTGGAAAGCCACGTTGTTTCGTTTTTTAAGGACCTATATGGTCCCGATGACTTACATGGCCTTAGTACTTTATAGACGGGGGTTTTTCCGTTGTTGTCACATGCACATATGGGTGATCTTGGCAGGCCTTGTGACGCTGAGGAGATCAAATGTGCGGTTATGGGTATGGGTTCTCTCAAGGCGCCTGGTCCGGACGGTTTCCAGCCTTTCTTCTTCCAAAAGTTTTGGAATCTTGTGGGTCCCTCCCTTATTACATTTGTTTTGGATTTCCTTCGCTCAGGGGAACTTTCTAGGTCTGTCAACGAAACGCTCATAGTTCTCATTGGTAAGGTTGCTAGAGCGGAGATTATCCAGCAATTCCGGCCGATAAGTCTTTGCAATGTGTGCTATAAAGTTATAACAAAAATCTTCTCGAAACGTTTGAAGAGTATTATGGGGTGTATTGTGAGTCCTATCCAGGCAAGTTTCATTCCGGGTAGATTGATTTCTGATAATATTGTTTTAGTTCAAGAAGCCATCCATTCGATGAAGAAGAAAAGAGGGAAAAAAAGGTGGATGATTTTGAAGCTTGATTTAGAGAAGGCATATGATCGTCTTAGATGGGAGTTTGTGATCGATACTCTTGTTGATTTGAAGCTTCCTCAATTATGGGTGAATAGAATTGAAACCTGCATAACTACGGGATCCATGAGACTACTTCTGAATGGTGAGAAATCGGAGTCGTTCCCTATGACTAGGGGAATTCGTCAGGGAGATCCCCTTTCTCCATATTTGTTTGTGCTATGTTTGGAGAGATTGGGGCATATGATCGATAAGGCAGTGGCTCATGACCAATTTAAGCCTATGACTTTGTCCAGAGTAGGTCCGGCCATCTCGCATTTGTTCTTTGCTGATGATATCTTGTTATTTGTGGAAGCATCGACCATGTAATTAGGGGTTATTAAAGGCATTCTTGATGAGTTTTGTGGAGCGTCTGGACAGAAAGTTAGTCTGACCAAATCCCGTATCTTTGTCTCTACGAATGTGAGAGGTAGTCTGGAGCAACAACTCAGTACTTTATGTGGCATTCCGTCCACACGTGATCTGGGAGTTTACCTAGGTATCCCTCTTTTACATGAACATGCATCTAGAAGGACTTTCAACCCTTTGATTGAGAGAGTCACGGCTCGGTTAGCTGGTTGGAAATCTCGAAGCTTAAGCTTGGCTGGAAGGGCGACCTTGGTTCGGTCGGTGTTGTCGGCTATGTCATTGCATTTTATGAACACTATGTTGTTGCCGGCTAGTGTTACTAAGGAGCTTGACAAACTTAGTAAGAATTTTCTCTGGGGGAATGGGGGTGAAACCCGTAAGATTCATTTGGTGAATTGGGATAAAGTGTGTCAACCCAAGAAGCTTGGTGGGTTGGGTATACGAAATATTGCGGATTCTAATCTCGCTATGATTAGTTAACTTAGTTGGAGATTGTTTAACAATAAGGAGCAGTTGTGGGCTAGGGTTTTAATGAGCAAGTATAAGGTAGTTTCGGATTGTTGGCCCGCTGCTCTTTGCTACAGAGCTGGAGGTTCGAATTTGTGGAGAGGTATTGTAAAAGGGTACAACGAGGTTATTGCACCGAACTTGGGATGAAATGTAAAGAACGGAGCTAAGGCCAGATTTTGGAGTGACAAGTGGGTTATTGGTGAACCGTTGAGCATACATTGTCAGCTTCCGCTTTCTGTTTGTGAACTTCACTTGAAAGTGAAGGATGTTCGCCTGGAGGAGGGGGGTTGAAATTGGGCGTACCTCTCATGTCGGTTGGATAATACAAGCTTGCTCAAAGTTATAGCGACAAATATCATGGATGGAACAATGGTAAACGATTGTGTTCGTTGGCTTCATTCGACTTCAGGGTCCTTCAAAGTGGCTTCGGCATACCAATGCATTAGGGGGTCTCGCAATAGTACCCATGTGAGAGAGAGCCTCTTTATGCAGATTTGGAGAGTTGAGGTTCAGGAACGTATGCGTTATTTTCTGTGGCAGTTAGCATGGGGAGCTCCGCTTACGAATCTTGAACGGATGATACGACACATGGCAAGTTCTTCGAGTTGCTTGGCATGTCCAGATATGGAGGAGTCATTGGTTCATGTACTACGTGACTGTGTGTTTGCGAAGCAAGTCTGGGTTGGTTTGGTTCCTGAGGAGTTGCAGGAGGACTTCTTTGGCCTTGATTGGGATTCTTGGTTATTTTTAAACGTAAGTACGGTTGGAACTGCCTTTTGCCAGTGGAAATGGAACTTGATTTTTACGGTTACTCTATGGTGGTTATGGAGGTGGCGAAATTCAAGGACTTTTAATGAAGGATATGTTGTGAGAGATAAAATCAGCTTTATTCTTAGAAGATACAAAGAAAACATGGAGACTAATGAGAAGATGTTAGGGGAACCGAGAGATAGGAAACGTGAAGTTCTTGTTCACTGGAAGAGGCCTCAACTAGGTTGGGTCAAGGTGAATTGTGATGGAGCGTCGAGAGGTACTCAGAGGCTTGATGTGGCAGGTTCTGTTATTAGGGATGACTCGGGTGAATGGAAGGGAGGAGTCACTATTAATTTGGGTATTGCGTCGGCCCCGACAGCTGAGCTATGGGGGTTTATTCACGGTTTGGAGCTAGCGTGGGAGTCGGGGTTTAGAAGAATTATGATTGAGTTGGACTTGCAATTGGCTATTGGTCTCATTGAGAAGGGAGTGGCTTGTTCTCACACCCTCTCCAGCCTGGTGATTCGTTGCCAAGGCTTCCTTACCCGGGATTGGGTTGTCAGTCTCGGCCATGTGTTTAGGGAGGCTAATCGAGTTGCTGACTTGCTTGCTAATCTTGCTTTTTCTCATGATTTTGGAGTTAGTCATTTTTTTGATCCTCCCGTTTGTGTTAGGAACTTCCTCCTTGAGGATCTTAGGGGAGTATCTTTCCCACGTATGACCCGTATGTAATTTTTTCATTTATAATTACGCTGTTAGCGAGGTGAGACACTCACCATTTACCAAAAAAAAAGATTCTAATTCCTTAAGTCTTTAGTGAGTCTTTGAGGGTAATTATTTAATATATGCATAAATAAATTCAAGAATATAAACTTAAATAAAAATCTTGTTAATCGTATTTTTATATAAGTGTTTGTAGGATCTTTTAATTTTTTGAATACCACAATCTTGAGCATTTTATGTTGTTGAATGCCGAGTTGTTGTTTGTGGAGTTCTTTGCTGACTTGTTGAGTTGCTGACTTGTTGCGTTGTTGCGAGATGTTGAGTGTTGCTGAATTGCTGAGTTATTGAGTTGTTGGGAGTTGTTGAGCTGTTGTTTGGTTTGCTATATGTTGAATGTTGAATGTTGAATTGTTAGTTGCTGATGTAGTTTTTTTTAAAAATTTATGACTACCATTGTAACGAGCTGTTGAATTGTTAGATATAGCTCGTTTAACAATCATAGATGTTGTTATTTATTTATTTATTCATGACTACATCATAGCCGCGTTTTTAAAAAAATCAAAAACGAGTAATTACAATTTACGGGCTTAATTTGTCGGTTGAACCCGGAAAAAAAACCCGACCCACCCGATCAACCGCAGTTTTGTTTTAGGGTGAAGGGGAGCTTGGGTGGGTGATGGTCCGGGTGAACGGTTTTGCAGTACGGTTCGGTTGATGGAAGTGATACAATCCCCCTTCCATAGTTGATAAATAAATGTTTAACACCTTTTTGAGGCATGTCAATCAATACATAAAGGACAAAAGACAAAGTCATAGAAAAACTTACGATGTAGTCCGTAACCGTATTAGCTTCACATAAAACATGACGAAGTTGAATGAACCAATCTAAACTGAGAAAGTCATGGCATCTACCATCCAAAATAGAATGGGGATGATGACGGGGTGGGGTAGTCCTACTAAGTTTAATAGCCAACTCATAATCAATTTCCAGAATAACCGAGCAGAAACCCATATTCCAAGTCAAATCTAATTCATGGACAATACCTCAAAGCTCGCCCATTGGGACGGAGTAAATCCCTAGGTTTGAGCCAAAACCCCGCCGACAAGCCTACAATCCTTTATAATATCACCCGCAGTTGCATGACCATCACTAGAGCGAGCTTCATCCGTGTTGATCTTCACATTCTCACGTTACGGAGGATCCCACTTGACCATGCAAACGGACCTAACGCCCCTATGTCTTCCACTCATAGCCTCTGTTTAAACAAGCTTGTATTTTCAGTAATCTATTAAACATATAATTTATTAAAAATTTATTAAGTATTAAAAAAGATAAAGAAGATAAAGGGTATTGTAGTAAAATAAATGTCTTCCTATTATTATTATTATTATTATTATTATTATTATTATTATTATTATTATTATTATTATTATTGTGTTATGATATTATTATTCATCCATTAAGATTTGATATTTGTAATTCTTTTTACAAATATGTAGTGATATTCATATGAAAATATTTTCGTATATTTCTAGAATCAAATTGTTTTAATTGACCAATTTTTAATTCATTTAATTTATTTTGTAATTTTTAACATGAATCAATTTATTATAAATAATCGTATTAGTTGACACCTAGATACTAGACTTAAAAGAGGGTGAGTGACCGGTAGATCACGACTAACAAGATTAACCACGAGTTCCGCGTCAAATTCAACAAGAACCCTCCTGAAACCCTTATCCCATGAAAAGTCCCGAAAGTTCCGTTATTGGCACCGTGCAATACCCGATGTTAAAAGAGAATCCGCAAATCCATTGGTCATGACAATCACGGAGAACTCCACCGGCTGAAGCACCTCCGTCCAAGCCGTGAACCGCAACATTGGTGTTGAGCTTAATCCAATCAATACCAGGGGCCTCCCAAGCAACATGTCGCCACTCCTTGCAGATAGATCTCACCTTCGACTAAGTACGAGATAATGCTAGAACAATAGCATTGGTTTTCATTGCGATTAAAGCCGTGTGGTTCCATGGCGGAACATAAGACCGGAATACAATGACATTTCTCCATTTCCAGCACCACCAAATCGAAACCGCGAACCAGATGTTCCAGGGGATAGAGTTGACCAACGTTTTCGATGCCTTTAAGTTAAACAAGATCCAACTATTGCCGCTAAGAGCAAAAAAGTCACCGGCAATTTCAACAAGCAAAAGGTTACCCCAAAGTGATGAAGAACCTACACACTCGCGGAGGAAATGGATGACGGTTTCTTCATCGGTCGCACAAATCGGGTATATATGGTTGGGAGACAAGTGTTGTCTGAAACGCTTCGCATTCGTCGGAACTTTACCATAAGCCATACTCCAAAGAAACGTTCGGATTCTTTCTTCAACATTCAAACGTCATATAGTTGAAACAACATAGCCGACATAGGAAGAACGGGAAGTGAACCGCAAACCAACCTGGCACCCGACGCGGAAGAATATAACCCGTTGGAATCCCATTTCCACGCAATAAAACCAGGTATATCCAAGAACTCCTTGAGCGAATGACCAACCACCAACGTCAGAGCCTGCATGGGAGCAAAGACCCAAGTTGATTCCAATCCCAACCAGACCCTACGATCCAATAATCCGAGACTTTATCAAACCAACATAAGCCCGGGGAACATTGGAAATAAAATCGATAAATGGCCGATCCCCGCACCAAACATCCTTCCAAAATCCATTTGTCTAACCATTATACATAACCTACTTGATGTCTTAAAGAAGAACATTATGCTTATCCCAAATGATGCCTCTCAAAATAAATGATCCACGTTTGTGACTAGAGCAGTCAAGAAGTCTCATAAAGTCCACAACACCATATTTGGAAGCAAGAAGTCTAGCTCAAGGTTTGTCACCGTTTTACAAAAACCGCCATGTAAGATTCCCTAAGGCGGCCGTGTTAGCGTTAAAAGTTGCCCTAATGCCCAATCCTCCTTGATCCGTAGGCCTACACACCTCATCCCATGCGACTAAATGCATGCCCCTCTTGTCTTCTTTATCATTCCAAAGGAAAGACCGACATATTCGGCATACAAGTCTTTTGTAGTCATTGAAGAGATTGTCGATTACCAGACCAACGATTTTCATTTTGCCAATTCGTTACAAGTCGTCACTGGAAGTTTCACAACACTAAAAAAAATTGGGACCTGTTACGGACCAAATGCATGCCCCTCTTGTCTTATTTATCACTAGGGTAAGTCTACCCGCAAAACTCAGCAAACGTCTCTTCCACGTTGATAACCTGTTACGGACCTTAGCCACAAGAAAATTGAAGTCGTTATTAGTAACACGAGTCTAAAAAAAATTGGGAAACCCAAATACTTACCAAAATCATGAACGATAGGCAATCCAACGGTTGCTTGTATACTGCCTCACAAACCTCCTATGACGTTAAGAGAGACCGTGAGATGTGACTTTGATAAGTTGACCTACAATCCCGAGTAGGAGAAGAACTTCTCCAAGAAATCCTTGATCCGATTGAGATTAGTAACCGAAGCTTCGGCAAATAAGACAATGTCATCCACAAAGAAGACATGCGAGAAGCCCGGATAATCTCTTAACTCGAATGGGTTTCTAAAAGCCTTCATCAACGAGACTTTGAATAGCGTGACTCAAATGTTCTACACAAAGAACAAAAAGGTAGGGGAAAGAGGGTCCCATTGCATAACACCTCGCGTTGGAATAAAAGCATCGGTCACCTTCCCATTCCACATAACGCTCATAGAATGGGAACGAACACAAGCCGAAATCCACTTTCTCCAGTCAACATGTAATTCGATTAACTCATAGAATGGGAACGAACACAAGCATCGGTCTTGACTGTCATCCATTTACGGCCAACTTTCTTATTCGAAATAGAATATAATAGTTCCTGAACCAAGACAACATTGTCTTCGATCATTCTTCCCAAGATGAAGCTGCTCTAAAGAGGATTGACAAGGTAATCCATGATGGGTTGAAGCCTAGTAAACGGTAACTTTGAAATGAGTTTAAAGATCACATTACACAACCCAATGGGCCTGAGTTTAGACACGTGGTCCGAATTAGAGCCTTTTGAAATCAACGAGATGAGGGTCTCATTAAGATCGGGAAGCATTATACTAGAGGATAAAAACTCACATACGCAACTCAACACCTTATGACCGACCGAATCCCAACAGGTGTGGAAAAAATTTACACTAAACCCATCTTTACCCGGTGTTTTAAGTGGGCCCATTTGAAATAAGTAATTCTTAGTTTCCAAATCGGAGAAAAGTGTGTAGAGACAAACCACATCTGCCTGAAGTAATATAGGAAAGTTGGAAGCATAAGAACCTTCCCTAGCGATCCAAGGTTGGTCATGAGAGAAAAGACGATGAATATAGGACAAGTCATTTTCTTTCAATTGGGCGTCGTCAAAAATCCAAACTCCCTCATCGTTCATGATACTATCCACACGATTATGTCTCCAACGAACTAAAGTGCTCCTATGGAAGAACGCAATGTTTCTATCACCATCCACCACAAAATTATCTCTGGACTTTTCTAACTAAAGAGTCTCTTCTTGATCAAGTACTGCTTCAAGCTCAAGATGTAACTCAAAATGCAGGTTTAACATACCTTGTGAGAGATGGGTTTCAATCTCGGTCTGGACTACCAACAAACTATCAAGGAGAGCTTTTTTCTTCAGTTTAATTCTACAAAAGTTTTCAACATTCCATCTGAGAAGTTTCGATTTCAATAAGCAGAGATCCCTACAAATATCATTATTCGCAGACAAAGCCCAACAAGTGAGGACAAAACTCAAAAACTCTTGATGTCTCACCCAAGCTACCTCAAATTGGAAAGGACGACGAGATCTATCAACTCTTCTAGGCGGGTGAAATTGTAGAAGGAGAGGATTATGATCGGAAGAAAGATGAAGGAGATGACGAACAGAAGCCTCAATCCAAAGAAATTTCACATCCCCATTCATAAACAACCTGTGAAGACGTTTCGACTCTCTGTTCCTTACCGACTTGCCTCTATTCCAGGTGCACGCATGACCACTAAAACCCATGTCAATAAAAAAAGACTCCTCAACCCAGTTCTGAAAACGACCTGTATCCGACGACGGAGAAGTAGAAACATCACCAACCTCGGAAGTGGAAATAACACAATTAAATTCCACTCTGACACCCGTACGACCGTTGCACCCCAAAATCGCACCAAGAAGCTTCCTCCAATCCTCAAATCGACGTTCAAGAGAGGAAGTGTTATATACCGCAAAAATATTAAGAAGCTCAATATCAATTAAGACCTTCACATGTAGGAAATTGATTTCCTCTTATAACACTATGATGTTGAGATTATTTATTCCACAACACCCATATTCCACCTTCAAAACCGATTGCATCCACTCTCGAAAAATCAGAAAACTTATAGCGAAGACACACATCATCCGCTCGTGAACCCGAAATCTTAGTTTCAAAAAGGATTAATAAATCAATCCTATGACGGCTGATCATGTAACTGGATTTACGGAACCGTCGATTACCCGCACCCCGACGATTATAGAAGAGGGTATTCATTGGGAACCGCCATCCATGGCGGACCGAGGTGACACTTGGTTACTCTGTAACTCCGGTGTGTCGCCCATAACAAATCATTTGCGTCCAGAGGTTGAGAATGGGGTTCAATGACAAACTCAACAATGTCAACACCCATCTCCGGATCGGGGATATCACTGAGGTTTGAAGGCCGGGCATCTTCCAAAAGTTGAACATTAGAATCCAAAACCAAACTTTCCTTAGTATGAGAATCGATAGAGACATCTGTCACAGTTGGTTTGGGCACCTTTTCTAAAATAACTTACTTTCTTTTCTGGCCAAATTATGATATTGGTCCGGTAATTTTAGCTTTTTTGGTTTGCTTAGATTGCACGTTACGATTAATATCAGAAGAAGTCGTTAGGGAGCATTTGATGCATATTGACTCAGAGTAATGGCAGAGGTAACCGTCGCTTTAATTGCGGTATTAAATACAGGATTAATGATTTCAACGTCATTGACCATTGGAGTACTCACCGGGGGAAGACTCGCCTCGATAGAGGCAAGGGCTTGAAACCTGTTGGCCATCGAAAAACTTGCCTTATCGAGTCCCTTACCTTTGTCCCCGTTTAGATTCCTACGTTGCTTATGGACCACCGACATCCATGGCCCCAGGAAATTACCTTCAGAAGATTGCTCAGTCACAATTTCACCAAATGGAAAGTCAATAGATGTCGAACCATTGGGAATAGCGGTTTCCTTTACCGGACTATTCGATTGGGAAGACTGTTGCACACTAGCGGTAGGTTGGTGGCAAAGCTCCATAGTATGCCCATAAAGACCACATCGGTGACAGATTGAGTTCATCCCTTCAAACACAACATGCACCCTTGAATCTCCAATCAGTATATCCCCAATCAAAAGTTTGTCTAATTCTATTTCCACGCAAACACGTGCAAATTTTCCGCGAGTTTTGTAAAGGGTATTAAGGTCGACTTTCAAAGGTGTTCCAAGAGTCAAAGCCATACCATACGAAACACCCTCATCATATAATTGCATGGGGAGATCTGACAACCTAGCCCACGTAAAAATGGTGTGGAGATTATCACGATACGGGTTGAACTGAGCTAACCACAAACGAACAGTGATATAGTGTCCATAGATCTCCCACAGACCCTCGGTGAGAACTTTGAGAAAATCCTCCTCGTTGTCAAAAAAAAATGTGTAATACCCGTTTGAAAGGTCCAAAATGGTCATCAATCCTGCAGGGCGCCAAAGTTGATAAACTCTCCGTTCTAGGAGGCGGTATGCGACGTTCCTACCCAAAACCTTAATTATCAAAGGTTTTTTCCTTCCATTTTTCGGACAGAGAAGTAACCACATCCTCGTCAATTTCAGTCATTGTTAATCCATGTACGCCCTCGGGGAAGAATATATGTATCCAATGAGACTTAATGAGTGAGTCGCAATATAGTGAGGCAACGGTAACAGTCCTCCAACAACCGAAGCATAAGATTTGGTATTTGGGGGTTTGTCAGGGGGAACCGGAAAAGGCGCCGGAGGGTTAAGGGGAGGAGGAGGGTAATGGAGGTTGGCCATAAAAGAGAGCGTTTTTATTACAATATCACCTCATATTTACTAATGATTTTGTTAAAATCTTTTGAGTGAGCATCTTACAATATCACCTCATACTTATGACAGGGACCGAGTTCCGGAAGCTTCAAGAGGCACGGAGAACACCCCGGCATTGTCTTGACAAGGCCGGAATATTCTAGATCCCTCGGGAATTCTCTAGGCTTGCCAAGACTCGTAGAGAATTATCCGGATTTGTATAGAAGGCTTAAGCCTTATCCAACAAGAAGGATCCGGATCCCTCTAGGATTGTGTAAATCCGGATCCTTCCTAGCTAAGGAGGTGGTCAAGGCTATAAATAGGGAGGCCACCCCTCATTTGCAAACCATCCAAGCATAGCTCTCTCTTGTAAAGTTCTCAAAGCAATACAAAGCTCTCTTTGTCCACAAAATCTCTAAGTCCCTTAAGCCATCGCTAGCAATCGTTTCCGCAACAAAGCCCCTCAAGTTAAGGCTTGACTTAGTCATTTGACAACGCCAACGACTAAGAGCCGCACGGTTGTGAGTTTGAGAATACTCAGCCCGTGTCACTTACACACACCAAAATATGTTCACTTCTGAAACCGCACACGTTAAATTGTACGCCTCCTAAACCGCATGGTTTATGCGCTTCCTAATGCGCGTAAACCATATGCATCACAAGCCACATGATCAATGTGCATCACAAGCCGCATGATCCCAGATTTGTTTGTACGCATGATTTACGCGCCTAAGAAAGTGCATAAACCATGCGCATCACAAGCCGCATGATCCCAGGTTTGTTTCAAATCTTCATCGAATCCGAAGTTTATTATTCAAACGGTAAAAAAAATTCCCGGGTTTGATACGTATTAGTGTGCGCCTCCTAAAGCGCAAAAAAATAGGTGTACATAAATTTCCGTTCTATAAGTGGCGTTGTAGGGAATTGGCGGTAACACACAACTTCAAAGTCATACCATCTTCATAAGTACAAAAAGAAATATTAAAAATGGATTTGGATGATGGTGATCAAAGCCTTGAAGTACAAACTTATCCCGATTCCACAACTTTTTTCGACTCATCCAACCAATGGTCGGATCGGAATTCTATGCTTCATCATTTGCGATCAATAGGTGCTTCTTACAACATGGTATTGACGATAAAGCGTTCTTTGTCAAGTACTGAAAAACGACTTGGGAGGATATGGTTTTCATCATGTGAGAACAGTGGAACTTACAAATCAAAGGTGAAGATGAAGACGAAAAATGATGTAAGTCAGAATTCACAACCCATGAAAACTATCACTAAGTTATCATGTTGTCCTTTTTATTTGTACGGTTTTGAGGTTAAGAGAGATCAGTGGATGGTTCAAGTTTTGTGTGGGCATCACAATCACAATCTAAGTAACCATCTTCGACATCCTAGGGTAACGTGTGTTACGTCAAAATGAGAATTAATTAAAAGTATCGTAAGAACACCATGACAGAATGTGTGTTATGGTCAACTAGATATTGTGTATTCAAAATGAGAATTAATTAAGGGCCCGTTTGGTTTAAACTCCGAAAACGGAAACGGAATGGAAACGAATCTAGTCCATACGTACACCCTTGTTCATGAAGTTGTTGGGAATCATTAATTCATTGTGGTTTGAACTAATTGGAGTAGGATTTGATTAGTTTTAATACCCTATAGGGTAACAAAATAGGTGGAAGCAAGTGCATTTTGCATGAAACCAACCGGAATGATTCCATGAACAAGGTACATATGTGGACTAGATTTGTTTCCATTCCGTTTCCGTTTCCGGAGTCACAACCAAACCGGGGGGGGGTAAAAGTATTGTAAGAACCATGACATTACGTGTGTTATGTCTAATGGAGGATGAGTCGGGAATGGTTGAGGTCTAGAGGTGGGTAGCATATACGGGTGAGTGTGTCGTAGAAACCAATCTAAGTAACCATCTTCGACATCCCAGGGTAACCGAGTCTGCAGTAGTTTTAAAATCGGGTGCAAGTGCTCGTATCGGTCGTCCCAATGATTGTGTTATGCCAAAAACAGGACCTCATATTGCTTGATCATCGCCTTTCTTTGCTTATCGAATGGCTCGATCATCTCTTTCAGACGACGTTGAACTTTACCGAATTGCCAAACAACCATATCCGGCATATAAGCTTCCTCCTCACCCAAAAATTGGATGGTATCTCGATAAGTAGAAACAAGGTATCTTCCCTCAAAATCTAGATCTTTTCCAAACGGCATCCAATCAACCTAATATGAAATTCCACATTCATTGATAATTGTGTCATAATGAAATATACAACTTAACTATACAAATGTACAAGGGAATGATGCCTTACGTCCTCGACCCGAAATGCGTCTAATTGTTACTAAAATTGGCCAGCCTCTCAGCCTTCTTCTTTGGCGTACCCAATAATGGTATTTCACAACGTATCTCACGTCTTCACATCTACGTGGGTTCGTCTCTAAATGTCCTCGGAACAATGGAAAATACATAAAAAAAAACGATCTATGTAAGAACCTTGTGTTATATCATTCTTCGAACATAATATTTGAACAAAAAAATGGAAAAAACATATTTACCTCGAGAAGAAGAGTGCACCCATCTAGTTGGGCTCCGCCTGATCGAGACGATTCTCATAACAAACGATACAAGTTGGCAAGGACACCAACACCCCAAGCATACCTAGTAGTTTGCTCGTGATCTAATACAAGGCCAACCAATGGGTGTTTCACTCGTTTGGTTGACTTATTGACGAATATTGTGCAACCCAATATGTTTAGCAAAAATTCCAGGTGCGATGTGATCTATTGGCCGCACATCTGCAATCATATCAGTATATCACCTAACTTCTTGGTCAATTCATGCAATGGAATTCCTCCTTCTTTGTAGAACTTTTGAAGCTTCGACGCATTCCATCCAAACATCTCAGTCAAATTTTTCCGCAAATTCGAATCTTGCCAAGTGAATGCCAACTCCTCCCCATCGATCCGGAGACCCAACAAGCATGTGACGTCATGAAGTGTAATCGACATCTCACCCCATGGAAAAAAGTGTTGGTCTCTGAATACCAACGCTCGACAAAAGCCGATATGAGAACGTGATCGACATGCTCCCAATGGAGGTCACACAAAGAAGTGATGCCGCTGCGTTGGACAAGTGACATCCATGAGACAAGGTCACGTGGTCGACATGGTCCCAATGGAGGTCACACAAAGAAGTGATGCCGCTGCGTTGGACAAGTGTCATCCATGAGACAAGGTCACGTGGTACACGCTCGTCCCAATAAGTAATCCACTTCCCACGACGGTGCACCTTCATAATTTTATCAACCTAATGTTGAAACAAGTTTTTTTAATCACTTGTACTATTAAGATTACAATTGTTGCATGAATACACAATCGACAACATACCTTGACCCTTGACCAAATAAAATCGGCCGTGTGTGTGGTATAGTCCACAAGTAGATCGGTCACTCAAGATTCTCCGGAAAAACCCGTATTTTGAGGGCCCTCTTCCTCAATCGGTGCATGTTGGATTCTAACATCCTTTGGCCTCACAGAACATCCTCCTGCCCCACCGGCACATCCTTTGACCCCACATGCACATCCACCATACCCAAATGCGGATCCTCCTCATGTGTGAGGTGTTGTGCCGGAATCGGATCTTGTAATGTTGGATGAGAACCGTCAATTTCTTGAGGCACGCCTGATATAATTGAGGTCCTTTGTTGAATCTCACTCGGAGAACCCTCAAATAAATCTTCTATCATCAACGTCCACATACCCGATGGTTGTGCAACGGGTGCATTTGTGTTATGGAACGAACCAACCGTTGGAAGCATGGCTTCATCGGGTGTAGATAATCCCTCTATGATATTGTCGCCCACAAATGGAACAACAACATCCATGGGCGCAACCACAACCTCTACGGTGTCTGATAACATGATTTATCGACCTAGTTTAGTAGAGCATTTAGGTAGTTTTTCCCTTTCCGCATGCATGTTTTAGCCTTAGTTTGTGTATTTTATGCTTGTTTAGTGTTACTTTGCAAGTATAGATGTCTACACACGCTTTTGGTGTCTTTGAAGGTATTTTGACGGTGTACGTTTTGGAGCTAAAACGATGCATTTGAGGACCAAGTCTCGGAGTGGATGCTTAGGAGCTGTCATACGAGTATAGGAAAGGAGAAGACGACGAATTTTAGAGCAAACGAACAAAGTGCCCGAGATGGAAGAGCATCTCGGCCGAGATTCATATACCACGGTCGAGGTTGGGAGCTATTGTTGTAAAATCTCGGCCATCATCTCGGCCTTGATCTCGGGTAACTTGACCGAGATCCTCATGACGCTGAAGTACGAAGTCGAAATCTCGGCCCCGACCGTGACCATCTCGGCCGAGATCCAGACCGAGATTCTTCCCTGAGCATCGGATTTTATTTTATTTCGGACTTTCAGCCCAGCCCACGTCTTTCGACGGGTTTTAGGTTATAAAAGTAGAGTTCCGAACAACTGAGAAGGGAGACCATCGAAGAGAAAAAGTCAGTTTAGGTTAGTTTAGAAAGAAGAATTCTTCTCATACCTTTCTTCTCCGTTCGTTTTCACCATTGTTAGATCATTAGTTTAGGAAGGAAGATTCAACCTTTTTAGTTTGTTTAGAGATTTGAGATACGATTGGCAAGTTTGAGACGGTTTGTTTTCAAGATTCAATAAAGTTGGGTACTTTCTTCATTCCCTTTTGTTATTTAATTCGATTGCTTTCCTCTACCATTTTGAATTCAGTTTTTGATATGAATATTGTTGGTTAGAAACCTTATGTGGGTCTAAGGTAGTTAGAGAATTATTTATACCTTGGACTATGATGGATTGATTTGTTCTTTATAATAGGTTGTGTAAATCGCTTTAAATCCTATGGAAATGTTTGGTTTTTGCAGGTTTCGAATCAATCTAAATCACTTTAACCTAAGTAGGAATTGAGTCATAAATGAGATATTCATATTTAGATACATAAGAGAACTTGTTCCTAGGTAATAAAGGTTTAACCTTTATTGTATTGAATGTGCCATAATACCTTCCTTTGATGTAATAATTCCTGAGAGGTAACTGTAAAGGGTTATTGTGTTTCCTTAATTGAAAGAATAAGGTTTATTTATTTATTTTTCCCTCTTTACCTTGAAAGCTATAGGTATTAGGCTGCAGATCTTTATGTTCTTGAGACGTCACTGTAAAAGAACATAGATTTAAAAAACATTCACCCTTGAGCTCTTCAACCTTATATATATGCCACATGAGAATTCATATAATCTTGAGTCTAATGTGTATAAATAATGATCTTAAATCCTTGAAACTACATTTCTTTCCATATATATTCCTTTGTTTGTTTTATTTGTTTGTTATTTGATTTTCAATCAATTAGTGACAGATTGATTGCGAATCCACCACACCTTCTCAAAACCTTTTTGATCATTCTTTCCCTTTCTTTTTCAATCCCCTCTTATTCTAGATTTATACTATTCTAGATCAGTTTTCACTTTCATCTAACTTAGTCCATGAGATTGACCTCGGAATACTTGCTCATTATTGCGATTGATACATACATTGTAGGTTCGCTGCAATTGAGTAGATATCACGAGAATATAAATTTAAAGCAGACTCGTTGTTTTGTACATCTTGTGAGTTTCTATCTATTTTGATAGGATTTATAGGGTGTGCAAAACCAGCGGACAGTGTCTTCATTCAAAACTATGTCCGGGACATTTCCACGTAGAAGTAGTAATTTAAATAGTTATTGAGCTCGAGCGGAATGTGTGGCATTTTGATCGTGTAACCGACCTTGTTACAAATAACGATCAATCAAATATTAGGCTTGTCTTTTTAA
Organism: Fagopyrum tataricum; assembly: GCA_002319775.1. NCBI lineage: Eukaryota > Viridiplantae > Streptophyta > Magnoliopsida > Caryophyllales > Polygonaceae > Fagopyrum > Fagopyrum tataricum. The sequence goes on along the minus strand of CM008284.1, from coordinate 39,660,881 downwards.
TCATCAAATTAATAAATTAACGAGTTACATTGCTTACCTTCTTAAAAATTGTGCCGGGCCTAACACACAGTGGGGAGGATATAGACTACAATGAAATAAATTGGTTAGATATACTATTAACGATCAATCAAAGTCATCAACATCATTATTATAAAGTAAGGTTGGTATTAGTTATTAATTATGTCATCTATTTTAAAGCATCTGATCATCTTCGCAAACAACACATCTTGTTCCACGTGCACAAGCACTACATCCCAAGACTGCGTTTTTCCTTTGTATGCGCATCCTACGTAAAAATCACCCGCTAACAAAAGAAATTCAGTCTTTTGTAAGTGAAACACCATACATGCCTACCCCATAATTGAGTAGTCAGACAATCCACACATCCCTTCACAATAATCTAAACCTATGTCCTTTGACCACGTCGAAAATTGTTATGCAACACAAAAACATTCCTAGTCACCATGATTCAAATACCAAATAAAAAAAAACTTATAATTCAAAATCAGAGAGTTGGGACTTTTACCTACATGATAAGAGTATAGACATAATTGAAGACTTAACCGCAACAAAGCAACATAGACCAATTGAAATGCAAGAAACAAATTCCGACACTATTTATGAAGATGACGAACCTGAAGCAAATAACGAAACCCGAGCAATTGAGCAACACCATTGGTAGTCCGAATCTGATTGAGAGGAGAAGGAAGAACGAAAGGTTGAGGACGAAGGAAACTCAGACGAATCGTCCACAACCGGTTTGGGGTATGGTCAATTCATCGGGAGACCTCAACAACCGGTTGATCTTCGGTTCCGTTTCGAAGGAGAGGGAAGAAGAAGAATGAAGTCACGGCTATTTTCAAACCTAATGTGCCTCAACATCCGCAAAAAAGAAAAAGAAAAAAAAGGGAGTGTGTACCTCGTGATGTGCCCGCAAAAAAATGATACACCTGTGCACATATTATGGCGTGTCTCTAGCAATCTTTTGGCGTGTCTATAATGTCGAGAATATCAACTACCCTATCTTTTCAGATTTTGAGAGAGAATTAATTGATTAATATTAAAAACTCTTATTTTAAATTTTTGAGAAACAAATAACCTTCCACCCTTTAAACATTGAATTATCTTATCTGTTTTTTTTGGCACATTAGTTGTCTCATATAAAACTAATTAACTATCATGTACCTCATCTTTTTATACCCTATAATTTCATCTTTTGAGAGAGCATTAATTGATTAATAGTAAAACCTCGTAATTTAACTTTGGTATTTTTTTTTTTCCTAGATGAAAAAGTATGTTTATTATACAACAATAATAAATATTTAACTAAATGTAACACTCTTAAATGTTTGAGAAAATATGACTCGATCTTGAGCAAAACAATTATATCTTTGTAATTTTATTAGAAGAATGCATGGGCTCGTGTGTTTGAACGTAGACATAAAATTTAAAATTATATTTGACTATAATCCATTTTATTGATACAAATAGATAATATGTGTATGGGCTCTAACATGTACTAAATAAATATTTAAATATGTGTATATGATAGAGAAAGACCAAGATGATAATTACAATTAAAATATCTAACATGTAATAGAAAATTTTATTTATATAGGTGCATATGGTAGAGAAAGACCAAGATAATTTTTTTAGAGTAAATGTAAAAATAAAAATTTCTAATTATTTTTACTAAAATACAAACCTTCATTTTTACTTGACCAGATTCCGCCTATAAAATACAATAGAGTGTGCGTAACTTTAAAAATATAAAACCTTACAATTATTTGTGGTAATTACTTAATGAACAATTATTTATAGCTATATTTGCCGTATAGTTATCTTCTACCAATATAAAAATCCTTTTGAAATGATCACTAGGATTTGCGTGATTCCCTAATTTACCCATTACATTATTACAATACACTTCTTGATCGTTAACAATTAAGTCTTTATTTATTTGGATAATGTGTGTTCATCAAGTCTTTGTTGATTTAGCTCAAATTATTAGTTTTTTTTTGTAGTTCATAACAAAACCTTTATAAAATCAACCAAATCTCATGTAAAGATAAGATGGTGAACGGAAAACAAGGTAGGGAAAAAAAATAAATATTAACTTTTATAATTATGTGATTTTCAAATATATTTAAGGCTTTTTGATATTTATTTATTATTATAAGGAAAATTTTCCTACAAAAAGTCAAATAATATATTTTTATAAAACATATATATACATTTTAAACATATATAAGGCGCGTAAACAGGCTTCATGTATGCACGATCCTGTTCCTTGTTATTTCAAGGCCGTGTTCTTGAATAGTATAATAAAATTATTTAAATAATTATATTTTACGTGTTTTTAAAAACTAAAGAATTTAACTAGTTGAAATGATAATAGGGTAGGAAAATATTTTATATATAAAAAAAAGAGAGAATATGACTGTAGAATCAACTCCCGATAGAAAAATTCGAATAAAAAACTTACCAATGAAAAAGAACACGCCTCACATATCTAACACGCGCCCCACTTTGCTTCATCAAACTAGGGTTTTCTATACCGCTTATCTCCTTCTCTTTCCTTGGAGTTATGAACTGCTAAATCTTTTGTGTTTAGCACGAATTGAATGCTTTTGCGTTCCTTTGTCCGGTGGTTTGTGGATCTGGTTTGAATCTACTCGAGCCCGTCTTTTCGGCTTCCTTCTTCAGATCCTAGATCTGAGGGTGTTTTGGCCGAAGATTTGGGATTGTACCTGCTATTGGAGCCGTCTCTGTCTACCTACCTCCCCCGATAGCGGGCTTGCTCACTGTTGGGGTTTGGGTGAAGGATGTGACTCCCCGAAATCTTCTTTGAAGGAAATCTTCTTCCCGGATTTATTGCCCCCGAGAGAACGGATTTGTGGCTTAAAGGTACGAATGAATATCTTTTCCTCTGTATGTACTTGGATCATTATTATTTTTGTCGTTTGTTCATTATGATGATGATCTTCTTCTCTATAAAACTGCTACTCCCTTTCGCTTGGAGTATCTCATCCCTGCTCCTCCTTTCCCTTATTTTCCCCTCTAAAAAAGCAATATCGATTAACTCTCTTCTCTCTTTGTCTGAGTTTTTGCTGTTCGGCTGGCCCTGGATTTCTAAAATGAATGCAAAAGGAAAATCCTTTGTTGAGGTGGTCTCAACTGAAGTGACTAAGTCTAAATCTGGCTCGAAGAACGCGGAGAGTGGTTCTTCTGAGCAGCACAAGAAACCGGTGAAGGCCCCGGAGTCTTCTGAACCTAAAACAACAACTGAAGGTATGAATCTGTCAAGCTATCTAAGTAAACTTGCTAAGGTTAGAACAAACTTCCAGAAAGTTAAAGAATCTAGCCTGATGGGTCGTATTTTTGGGGATCCTATTGACTTCCCTAAAATTCGAAACAAACTCCTTTCTGATTGAAAAAATGTAAAAGGGGAGGTATCTATGATTCCTAAGGGCAATTACTGGTTTGAAACTTCCTTTGCTAACCCTCTGGATAAAAAAAAATGGTTTGGGACCTTAGATCCTATCATGTTCTTGGTCAACTTGTTATTCTGAAACAATGGAAGCGAAACTTTAACATTTTGACTGAACCAGTCACTAAACTCGACCTTTGGGTCCGAATCCCTCTGCTGCCAGCAGAATTTGCAAATAAAGATGATATCCAAATAATAATAGAGGAAAACAATGTTGGAAAGTTCATTAGACTCAACCCATTCTCTATGAATGGTAAAATTGGAAGCTATATCAGAATCTGTATCAATTTAGATGTGGATGAAAGGTTTATCATCGTGGACAAAGTCCCAATCCCTGATGAAAATAATGAACTTAAGGAATTTCCTATTTGGTTTGAGGACTTCTCTAAAGGGTGTGGTCACTGTGGTGAGGAAGAGCATTCTTTTGATGCTTGCCCTCTTAGAGTTGTGAAAACTAGGAAACTGAGAATCAATTTTAAGAGAAACAAGAGTACTGTGAATGGAATGGGGAAAAATATTGAGGATGATGAAGGTTGGTTGAATGCAAGTGGGAGCAAAACTGAAAAGGGTAGTAACTCCTTTACCACAAGTGGGTTTCGACCTTACTTGTCTGGCAGAGGAGGTATCACCATTAATTTCCAGTCCATTGTTTCTCTTGGAAGCTCTGTTAGCAGCCTTAAGAACTCTAAGGCTGACTCTATGGAGCTTAACAATCTCAATGATGCCCCAATTCCTGTGAATACTGCTACTGAAATGACCCCTAACAGGGTTGTGCTAAAGGACTCTATGGTCTTGAATGACCCCCCTAATGATGAATTTACTAAGGCTGGTTCTGCTCTGTCTGACACTAAACCAAGGACTACTCTTGCTGAGAATGATGAGCATAAATCTGGTGACACTACTGGTTTTGGTGGTGATCATTCTTTTCTACCTTCTGATGTAGTTGAAAACGAGTTTGAAAAGGAGATTGAAAATGAATTTGAAAATGAGGATGTTATTGCTGAATTTATGGTTACCGGTGATATGGGTGTTGAAGAGGATGAAGAATACTTTTCTGAACACTCTTTTCAATCATTTAATATTGTTAATATGCTACTAAACTCCATGGATGTGAAAAAAGTTGATTCCACTAAATCTGACTCGAGCAAGAGAAAGTCCATGGAGGTGGATGATGACACGACATCCTCCTTCGTGAAGGGTGCTAAGAAAATGAAGAAATGAAGAAATAAAGAAATGTTAATGGATAGTCTCCTCTTTTGCTATGGGCGGGAAGAATGGTATGTGTGGAATTCAGTCTTGGTATTTGCAATTTTTAGATGTGAACTTTCTACCAGATCTTGTATTTATAAACTAAGCTATGTAATGTATGAAGTTTCTTTAAGAAATGCAGCTTGTAATGGGATTGTAATTTTGGAAGTTGGTTGTAGCTTTTGGAATATTATCAGTTTATGGAATGTTGATAACAATGTAGTTCCTATCTTTGACAGCTTATGTTAATATTTGGAGGGCTAAGGTTTGTAATCAATTCCAATCGATTATTAGTTGTTTTAGTAACTGTCTGCACCTCCATCTCTCTGTAGATTTCTTACTTCTCTTATTAGTACTGGTTTATAGCAGTAGACTTAATGTAATAACTCGATTTCTGCCTACTGCTCACTCTCTAGTCAGCTTGCCTGAAGTGAGTAGGTTTAAACTGAATACTGCAAGGTTTCTTACTCAGTTTTTTCAATTAAAATTCTGGCTGCAGCTTTGTATCATGAACATAGAAATGACTGGCCGTCCCAGTTCTTGTCTTCCCTTCGTGTGCATGGGATTTAGTGCTTTTACGCACCTGAATTTTTGGTATGGTAATGTTGGAATTTTAAAGTCATATTGGAGAATCTTGTTTGACTCCTTTAGCAGTAAAATCCATTTTTCTAAGATTTTGGATTGTTCGATTTTTTTGAGTACAAGTGGCAACCGAACTCTCTCACAAATCAAAGCTATGGAAATTGGTGGAAAACATTTCAGAGTTCAATTAATATCTTATTATAGAAGCTCAAAAAATTGGCAACTGATTGCTAAATTATATCTCATGTCTAATTATGGATTTTCAAGTACGAATGAAAGCTAGTATCTGTGGTCTCAGTTTTTTATTCCTCCACAATCCAAATTTCCTACTTCTTCAATGCCAAACTTATCTTATATACAATCTAATATCTGATTTTAAAGCTCGGTGGATACAATAAATTTTTCTTTGTGAGTGTTAACCATTTTTTTCAAGATATGGGTCTCGCCTGTCTTGATCCACAATTCATCCTTATTTACAAAATTTTTCAACCCGAGTTGGTTGGTTTTGAACGAGAATCTTTTAAAAACTTATTCAAATGAAGATCGCTTATTGGAATTGTTGTGGAATGATGAAGAAAATTTTTTGGACAGATCTGAAAATTACGACGCAAAACGAACACATTGACATGATAATGTTAGCAGAAATCAAAACTGAAAGTGAACCCAATGAAAACTATTGACGAAACGCGGGATTTGATTCTTGTGTCTTTATTCCCTCTATCGGTCGTGCGGGAGGTCTTTGTTTGTTGTGGAAAAACTATAAATTGAATAACGAATGCTCGTTCAGCCATGATTTTGACTCCAAAAATGAAAACTAGAGATTACCCAATTGGGAGAACGATATCTTGTTCTTGAACACCATAACCTTGAAAATAAGTTCTCGTGTAATATTATATTCATTTATGCTCCACCTCAGGAAAATGCAAAGGATACTTTTTGGACTAATTTAACGAACCTGGTTAAAAATCTCAACCATCCATCGATGATTATGGGAGACTTTAATGAAATAAGTTGCCCAGTTGATAAACTGAGCGGGACTTATCCCAACAATAACAGGTTCAGTAGAATCAATAATTTTATCCAAGATTGTAACTTGGTGAATCTTGATTCAAGAGGAAATGAATTCACATGGCGACGGAAAAAAGAGGGTGATAATAATACCTTTGAGAAACTAGATAGAGTGTTGGCACATTTTGAAATTATAAATAAATATAATCAAATTTACGTTTGGAATCATGCTTTTGCCTCTTCCGACCACTGCATGATTTCCACTCATATCAATCTTGCAAAACAAAAATTTAGAAATAAACCTTTCAGATATGAATTAATGTGGAATGAAAGAAAAGACTGCGAAAATATAATTAAACAAGCTTGGCGAATTCATTACCCTAGAACCAATATGTTTAAACTGGTAAAGAAAATTCACCTAACAATGATCAAAGTTAAACAATGGGGTAAGGAAAAATTTGAAAACATCAACAAACAAGTAAAGAAAGTTGATAATGACATCGAGAAACTACAAAATCTAAACTACAGAACGTATTGCCAGAATATTAATGACAAATTAATTAGATTGAGTAAGAAAAGAGAATGTTTGGTTATTACCAACAAAAATATTGGATTCAAAGATCAAAAGCGACCTCTTTTGAAAAAGGTGATAAGAATACGAAATATTTCCATAGAAAAGCAAGTGGTAGAAGGAATAGGAAAATGATAAATAAAATTAAAAATAGGGATGGACAATGGATAGAGACTGAAGAGGAAATTTCTCAGGAATTTACTAATGACTTCAATAATCGATTTAGTGCCTCGGCGTGTGATATGAATTTATGCAACATCTATCTCCAAGTTATCCCTCAAGAAGTATCCGCTGAAGATAACTTATTTCTTACCAAACCGTTCTCTAACAGTGATATTAAAAATGCAGCTTTTGACATAGGGAGCCGGGTCCTGATGGTATGCTTGCGGGTTTTTTTCCAAAAACATTGGGAAATTGTTGGTTCTGCTGTTTGTAGGGCTGTTAAGAGTTTTTATCACTCTGAAAAACTGTTAAAACAAGTAAATCATACATTTATCACCCTTATCCCAAAAAACGACAACCCAATATCTACAAAAGATTTTAGACCGATCAGCCTATGCTCCACAATTTATAAGATTTTAGCAAAAATTTTAGCGTCGAGGCTAAAAATTATCCTCCCAAAACTAATCCATCCACTCCAAAGTGCCTTTGTTCAAGGTTGGGCTATTCATGATAATATATTGATCGCACATGAAATCTTTCATGGTTTTAGAATGAAAAAAGGGAAAGAAGGTTTTATGGCTATTAAATTAGATATGGAGAAAGCATACGATAGGATGGAATGGTCGTTTATTAAATCCGTTCTGGATAAATTCGGTTTCTGTAATAAATTTAGCAATTGGATTATGGAATGTATCTCGACTGTATCCTATTCAGTCCTAATCAATGATAGACCGTCGAACCTGATCCTTCCTAAAAGAGGTCTCCGTCAAGGAGACCTTATATCCCCATTAATTTTTAATTTAGGAGCCGAGTTCCTGGCTCGAAACATTCAAAAAGTATGTGAGAAGAATAAGAAAATTATAGGTTTCCCTATCTCTAGGGGGGGTCTCATATCCCATTCTTAGCCTTTGCTGATGATATCATTATTTTCACAAAAGCAACAACAAGTGCTAGTTCCAAAATCATGGACCTCCTTAATGGTTATTGTAGCATTTCGGGGCAAAAAATTAACTTACAAAAATCAGCATTTCAAACTTCAAATAATGTTGAGAATACAATTAATCGCCAGATCCAACAGTGTTTAGGTATTACTAGTTCTAATTGTTTGGAAAAATATCTAGGATGTCCGATCATAAACGGGAAAGTTAATAAAAGCGTCTTTGAAGATGTTATTTTGAAATCAAAACAACAACTCTCGAAGTGGAAAGCATCAACATTGTCGCAAGAAGTGAGAACCACTCTAATTAAAGCCAATTTGAATGCTAAACCTAATTTTATAATGCAAAGCTTTATGTTGTCTGCTAGCATCCATAAGGAATTAGACCAAATAAATAGGAATTTTTTTTGGAATAAAGGTCCTAATTTTCACCCTCTTATTAGCTGGGATAGGATTTGTAGACCCAGAAAATTTGGGGGTGTTGGGATTAGAAAGACCGAGGATATGAATAAGACACTCCAAATGAAATTACTCTGGAAAATTCTAAATGAACCGGAGAATATTTGGGTTAAAGTTATAGAGGAAAAATATCTAAAAGGATCACTATTATGGAACTATAGTGCTAAACAAAATACATCTTGGCAATGGAAGAAACTAATGAATCTGAGAACAGAGTTCAAGCTAGGATTTAGGTGGCGGGTCGGTGATGGTAACACCGTGAAATTCTGGAAAGATTGGTGGGTGGAAAGTGAACCCCTAAACAACCTTTGCATCAACTCAAACTTTATCCCTAATAACGATGTGGTTAAACAATTCATAAATGAAAATAAGTGGAACTATAATAAAATTGATGAAGAACTTAATGGGGTATTGCCTCCTGAAATTATAAAATCAATCAAATCATACCAACTTCCTAAGTCTTTTATTCAGGATCGACTCTATTGGGCCCCATCAGAATGTGGGAACTTTACAACAAAATCTGCCTTTAATTTTATTTACGAAAGGAGCAAACTACCCGCTAACGAGACTGATTGGATCTGGGGCTTGGACATAATTCATAAAGTTAAAAATTTCCTTTGGAAACTTTCGATTAATGGTCTCCCAACAAAGGAAAATTTAGAAAAACAAAAGGTTCCAGTTCCTATGACCTGCTGTTTCTATAACCATCCTTTTGAATCAGCTGATCATTTATTCTTTGAATGTCAGTTCCTTATTGATTCTATTACTAGCACTAAGATTAAAAGTGTTGTGAACACTATTAGTAAAATTAAAATTAAAATTCTCGATCGAATAAATTGGTTGAGAAATAATCTAGTCAGTTCTGACTTTCTTTTTTTAATCATGATTTGGTGGAATGTCTGGACAAATAGGAATCAAAAAAAATTTAGTAATAAAGAACCCCAGAACATTGATCTAATTGTTCGTAATCAGATGAAAGAATGACAACAGGTTAATAAGAGAGAACCAGAGCTTATAAATAGAAAAAGGAAACAAAAGAGGAAAAGCAAAAATATCTTTTGGAGTAGACCGGAAAAAGATTTTACTAAATTAAATTTTGATGGATCTAAAAAAGAATCCGGGAACTCATCATATGGATTTATGCTTCGCAATCATGATGCTTTGATAGTCTCTCTAGGCTTTGGGCAATGTGGTAACATATCGGCTCTACATGCCGAAGCATGTGTGCTTAGAGAAGGCTTAGTTAAGGCATATGATTTAGGAATTAAATTATTGAAATCGAAGGTGATAGTCTTTCGATTATTAACTCGATTAAGCAAATTTGGAAACCCCCTGGGATCTTGATCTCTTCTTTTCTGACATCTCTAATATTTTAGTTGGTTTCCGTCAGGTTAAAATTAGACATGTCTTCAGAGAGATCAATGGAGTAGCCGATTTCCTTGCTAAGATGGGGTACGAAGGTCAACCGGCGTCCAGTTCGTCAATGTCTAGAGTTGAGGAGTTCATCCGTAAGGATGCTCTAGGTCGGAGAGTCTCTAGGAGATGATCCTCTAATTGCTTACCGTGTATTACCAAAAAAAAAAAAAAAGGATAGAAAATTATCCTATATAAATTAATATTTGAAATAAGTTATATTCAATATACATATCAATTAACATATGTATAATTATTGAACCAAATCAATCTTAAACTTACTGATTCCGTCCATCGATTCGAGATATAGCCAAATAACTTAGCTATCAGTGACATATGCATATATTACGATCACGTACGCAAGTTTAATGTTATAATATTTGGTTATAAATCTTGCTACATTTTGGACCTTTTCACATCACGTAGGTGATTTGCACTATCTTCATCACGAATATAACTTCAGTGGGAATGGGAAAATAGCAACACAAATTGAAGAGATTAGCTGACTTTAATTATATTTAATTATCATAAAGTTGCTTTAATAATATGATTACCGTAAACTAATTCATTTTTTTAGTGAAAGGAAAAGCACTTGCATGAAATTTTCCTCCGGATAAAGATCAATTATTGTGCCGGAGTACAGTATAATAAGTCATATATTGTATACTTCAATATTTAAAATGAATTACATAAACGAAGTAAAGTAAAATGTGTCGAAGTCTACAGTTACAGACCGTAAAAAGGTGGGTCGTCTGTATAAGCGTATATATTTGTTATGTCCAAGTTTAACACGTAATCTCAACGGGTTTTATTTTAAAATTAATTGGTAATAAGAAAAGTAGTCTAGTTACCGACCTTATATACTAGGTTCGGGATGTCAAATACGCCGACGTAAATGCAACTAGAAGATATAGACCGAGTTGCACTTGCCCACGTGTTAGGATCGCGAGCCTGATAGAGGTCTTGTGCAAACGAATGCATGCTGGTTATGGCCAAATCCAACACATAAAACCGGTGCAGTTTCATCCTAAAATCAATTGCTAGTCGAGAAGTAACCCACCGACCTTATATGCAAGGCTTGAAATGTCAAATAAAATGGAAGCATATTACAAGTCTACTCATAAATACTCCTAATGTTGCGTCGTGGAGTATTATGCACTGTATTGTTCTTTCACAACTTAACTCGACCAGGGTTTGGATAGGGATGCGAGACAATAGCCACCCGATGTTTGCAGGGGTCGGGGACAACATATCTTGAAAGAAAAAAATTGGTCATGAATTAAATTATGTTATCTTTTATATATAACATCCCGAATTTAGAAATTTGGGATGTTACTAGGATGTGAATCTTATGGTGGGTTCACTAAAGTTAGTTTGAGGACAAATAGTTTCAGTAAAATACACTTTAAACCATTTAAAAAAATAAGGCAAAGAGCAAAACAACCTTAATGACTTGTACTCAAAGTCAATATACTACAAATACCGAAAATACAACAATCTTCCCAAAATCCCAAGGCACGTGTGAGCCCTACTCTAAAAAATTTCTTACAAACCTACCTAAATTGAAGTTTATCCTAAAATCAACAACGTTTTAAAACGTTAGCTAACATCTCAAAATTATAGTCAAATTTCAAGAATTATATCAGACTTGTATGAATCATGTAAGGAAACTCAATATAAAATATTAGTAGGAATATAGTCATATATATATATATATATATAACATAATTCATATTAATTCGATAAAAAATGCATATGTCAGAGTTCATAAAGTCAAACTATGACATCTCTTATATTAAAAATTACAAGGCATAGTCACTTAAAGTGCAAAGTGAATATTAATTCAATCCAGACTTTTAAAAATTTTGATTGAATTTTAATAATTTATAGAATTTGTTGATTTTGTGGGATATTTTAATTCTATATAGAGTTAATATAGATTTTGTCAAATTCTATCAGATTAATACATGACCAAAATTTTCATTCTAATTATCAAGCACAAAAATTAATACATGACCAAAATTTTCAATTCAAATTCAAGGAAAGACAATGAACGATTCTCGGCGACAACAAAATTTAGGATAAATGACAAATTATTATAATCATCTCTGAGTTGAACAAAAAAATGAAAGAGAGAAAAAGAATCTAGACTGACACTAGTAAATATAATGTTCGTCCTTACGATTCATACTAATGACAGATGAGTAAGACGAACCCACCATTATATATATAATAAAACAAGTTTACGCAAAACCAATTAAAAGCAGGTTATTCAAAATCAACCCAAAACCAAACGGCTCCGTTGACGAAATATACACAACAAATATACAAAAAGGTAACCCATATTATAATAATATATATACATATTCTTTATGTCATCCACTGCAAAAGCATATATAACAATATAAAATATATTAAAGCATATGGAAAAGTGCAATTGCAATGCAGAACACAGAAGATACTTTAATCATCTGATCATATATATATATATATATATATATACCGAGATTGCATAAACCAAAAAAAAAATAGTACATACGGTACAGTGCTTTTTCTGAAACCGCAGAAGTCGCAAAATGAAAAGAGAAAACTGAGAGGAACGCTCACACGTTTCTTATGACAGATCAGTAAGACGAACCCAAGCACTCGAAGTCTATACAATCAACATGACGGAAAACACGAGAAAGAACTAACCTCCGACGATGCACCAAGTCCAAGCACTCGAAAACGCTAAAAAACGTTGATTTGGCCGTTAGGGTTCTTCAGTGTTGTAGTTTGGCGTGAAAATCTTATGTGTTGTGAGAAGACTTCTATAGGATTTATAAGTAATAAAAAATCCTACAAAATCAATGAAATAATAGATTCTTTTAAAATCAAGAAACTTTTAAATACCATAGGAATTTTATGGAAAATTTAAAATCCTAATTGAATACCAAAAGATTTATATGGACTTTTAAAAATCTATATTGAATACCCACAGACTTTTAATCTCCAAAAAGTTCCTGTAAAATCTTAATTGAATACACCCCCCTAAGTGTAATGAACGTTAAGATAGAGCAAATACTCTAAACCACTTTTTTTTACAAAACAAAATTCATTAATCAGAAGCATCGTTATTGAGAGCTACACTCATTTCATCGGGCAAAGACTGGTAAGTAGTATAATGTTGTATTAAACTAGGTCGACCTTAGCAAGCCAATGAATCACATTGTTCCCCGATCTTCTCACGAAGGAGCATTTGCATTCACTAAAACCTTTTGCCATCCTCTTAGTTTGATTGAGCACAATGCCCATTGAGCCTCGAGTCTCTCCGCCAATGTTCAGCCTAGCGATCAAAGAAGAACAGTCCGATTCACATACAATATTCGTCCAACCAAAATCACGTGCTAGTTGTACCGCCCCTGATACCGTAAGCGCTTCTACCATCATCACACCAATAGAGCCATCAATACTCTTCGACGAGGCTAGTAGAAACTCACGCAAAGACGACCGAGCAACCACGCCAATCCATCGCCCCTTAACTTCCGATACAACAGCATCACAATTCAATTTAATGCTCCCATGACTTGGCCTACTCCATCTATCAGCCTCGCTCATAGTTGGTGGCCCGTTTTTTTTAGGATAATCGAGACGGGGCCGTGAATTTGTCAGCCAAACTTGAAGCCTTTTATATGATTCGCCATGGTTCCGTACTTGTTTTGTCGAATATCAGTCGGTTATGAGGCTTCAAGAGACCCCAAATGATTCGCCATGGACTCAAAATCTCACAGTTTCCCTCGTCCTATGTGTCCGAAGGTGGACTTTCTCCAATCTATAAGGTCTCTACCACATCATTTCAGCTTACCGGCCATACCGCATTCGTTGTAGTCGAGCCCGGATTGAACCATGCATTCTCGATCACAGTGGCACATCCTTCATCCTAGTCCATAAAGCCTCAAACCGGAATAACTTGGAAGCCCTACTTCATAGACAAACAACCTCGAAACCCATTTAAAGAAAGAAAAATAGGCAGATGATCTGACGTTGTGCGTGTGAGATGCAAATGTCCCTTTGATCAGGGATGGTTTCAGACGGCTCATCAACGACTTCCATGCTCCTAGTATGCAATTACGTCCACCTTCCTTCTCTGGTACCAGTTCTGCCTCCTCTTGGTCCAAACCTCCTCCTGGCAAGACAAAGATCAATATGGACGCTGCCATAGGTGATACTTGGACGGGAATTGCTGCTGTTTTCAGGGACTCAGATGGCAACATCACTGCGGCTGTTGTCTCTCGCATCGAGGGCTTACTCGACCCACACATGGCCGAGGTCCTTGCAATACGTTTGGCTCTTCAAGTTGCACTTCAAAGGGGTTTGTCCAGGGTAACTCTCGAATCAGACTCCAAGATAGCAGTGGACAACATCCTTGCTAAAGCATCTGTCCTTTCGGCTCACGGTACCATTTATGATGATATCATATACTCCTCACACCTTTTCATTGATTGTAGTTTCTCTCATATCAATCGTCGTTGTAACACGGTTGCACACTTACTGGCAAGGATTTGTTCTTCCCCTAGTAATGTGCAAGTTTTTAGTTCAGACTTCCCTTCTGGAATTGTAGAACAAACTATTCTTATTTAATATAATGGCCCTTGGTTTTACTTTCAAAATATATATATATATATATATATATATATATATATATATATACCATCCAAAAAAAAATTTAAAAAAAAAACAACAACAGTGAACCCTAACTCCATCCCACATTTTTAGCAGGTCTAAAAATGATCAATAATATTAATAATGAAATGATAGTATCTTTACACTGCGTGCATGCACACTCAAATTTCTGACATTTATTTAAAAAAATATAATATCAAAGCCATGTTTGGAGGATAAATATTCAAATCATTAAAGGCTGAAGTTAATAATGCAGTTATGTATTGGTCCCACATATCCTTGCATAGGCAATTCATAAGTGTATAAACTCGATTTATAAATAAAATCATATTAATAAAAAAAACAATAAAATTACATTTTTGAACAAAACTTCATATAGTACATATCATTTGAATTATGCCAGTGAAGCTATAGGCTATATAGCCCATACAAGCTTCTAGAATTTATTTGATAAATCACCATAAATGTAAAGATAAAGTTATTGCTTCCATTTTAAGAATTCACATTACTTTTGTAAATAATATTAAACCAGAATTTATTTTCTGAGACTTATCGTGTAAAAATTGAAAAAGAAGGTCTCGATATTCTTTGGATGGTATAGGAGAATCTAATTCACACTTATCCTTTTACTACTTCAAAAAGGAAGAGAAACTAATTGGGTCACCAGTCGGCACTCACCAAAAGTCAATCTGGCCGATACGATTTTTTTTTTTATTATATATAAATAGTATTTTTTTAAATGTAATAAAAATAAGCACAGTGGTTATCTAAATATATACGTCTAATACTACAGTTAAAAATATTTTTTTAAAGGGATAATATATAGAGATATTTTAGTTACACGATTATAAATTTATAATGTATTTGGTAACAATATATCATTGAGGATGAAATTAAACTGAAAGTTTTTTATAAAGAAAGTTTTGATTATTTAATATTATTAACTCTAAAATAATATTGTCACATGGCACCAAACGAACCTTAAAATCAAGATTATTTTTGTCCTATATAGCGGGCGAAGACATGTGTCACATGTGCCATCAGCTGAAACACATGGAAAGAGAATACAGCTAAATTAGCTACCAGTAGGGATTGCCATTCTTTGGCATCAAAACAAAAACTAGTGGCTCCAAATTCATACTATTTCCTCACACTTTCTTTTCTTATCATTAATAGATTTACATAAAGTTGGTGACTTGATATTTTCAACTCGAGTGGTCCATTTGTAGATGCCAACTTCAATCATTGAATCACAATTTTTATTTACCTTTCAATGCTTTCATTTGTTATGTTTAATCCACTCCTATTAACTACCCGAAAAAAATTAAGAAAAAATAATACCAGTTATGAGCTATGAACGAAAAATAATTCAAATTTTAGAAATTACTGTTTGATATACAAATTATTTCACATTAAACTAGTTTTGATGGGTTGGATTATTGGTGTACGATCAATTTATACTCAATAAACAACAATCGATATAATACAGACGTAAAAAAAAGGCTTGAAATCAAGAGAAGAGTGATTTGTGCTTTATTAATTTACTAAACATATATGAAAAATATCTTAGAAAATAGATATGACTATATAAAATATCAATTCATATTACAAAATTGCTACCCTTTATCACTTAATATTATGGGTGAAAGGCCCATAAATATCGGAAGTTAGATGGGCCCAGATTACAAACTTGTCCCGTACTGAAGGGCCCGGCCCAAACTTTTAATGGCTGGGGCCCATGAGTACGACCATCCCTCCTACAAACTTTTCGTTTGTAACGGCTAGTGCCAGGTTTTGAAAAGCATCAACGGTAAAAAACAAAAAGATCAACTGAGTCAAAAGGAAATATAGATTAATAAGATATTTACTCGTTTCTCTAACAGTCTAACGGCTCTATTTTCATTTTTGTGCAAATCTAACGTCTCTTGAATGTGTCATTAGATCACTTTCCCCAATTGCATTCCTCTTATCATACTCATAACAAAAACACAGTTACTATCAGCTAAAAGTTTTCGAATTCTCTTCTTTTTCGGACGTTGATTAGTAGAAGGACTCACGACTAGAAGAAGAATCAAGTTTCCGATCGACGTTTTGACAATCAATTTCTCCAGGTACGCAAATTCCCCCTTTTGGTAGGCAAGCAAACAATCGTATATTCATAGCTTGTTGTAAATATTTACCTTTTATTTACAAATCGGGAATTTGGTGTTTTTCTTTCTGCATTTGTTCCTGGTAGTTTAATTTTTGGGATTAGGGTTTGTATGTTGATTGATCTGTGTTCTACTGATTCTAGGGTTTGCAAATCTTTGTCAATATTTTATGAAAATGGAGCAAGTATACGGGGAGTTAGAATTAGCAAAGTTAGAGATCGAGAAACTCAAATTCACAGTGAATGAAAAGGAAGCGAGGGTCAAACACCTGATTTCTGCCAACGCCAAGATAAAAACTGATTCTGATGAAACCCTAAGGAATCTAGAAGAGGAAAACAGTCGGCTCTTAAAGGCTCTCGATGAGGCTGATGAGAAGAACAAGGGCCATGATAGGATGAATGGTGCTCTCAGGTTAGAAGTGGAAAACATTAAATCGATGTTATCTGCTTCGCAGAAGAAGTGCTTAGAGACCGAGGCAGAGGTGAAAGCTCTGAAAGAAGCAAGGAAGAAAGAGGATGAACTGTTGAGGTTAGAAGATGGGAAGAGGAAAGTAGAAGATCAGTTTAAGTGGAAGAAAGAGCAATTTGACCATCTCAAACAAGCTCATGAGAGGCTGAAAGATCAATTTGAAGAAAGTAAGAGAGAATGGAAGTTTGAGAAATCCTCATTGCTTGATGAGGTTAGTACACTGCAATCAACAGTTGATTCTCAGAGAAGTAAAGCTGAATCTCTTAGATCCCAATTGGAGATGTGCAAACAGGCCTTAGCACATGAAGAAAACCGGAGGCAGAATCTAGAATCTCGAGTTTCTGAGATGAAATCACGATTGGAGAGTGTTTCAGATGAATGCTGGGAAGCAAAGTCAAGGGTTTATTGTTCCAATGTGGAAATTAATGATGAAATCTCTGGCCTTAGAGATGAACTGCGTGAAAAGGAATCTGAACTTAAAGAAGCTACATATAAAGCAAGGAAGCTAGAAAAGGAAAACCAAGATTTGCTCAACTCATTGAAAGAGCTTCAAGAAGCTCATATCCCAAAAGCTATATCTACACCACCTTCTGCAATGGCGAAAATAAAAAGCAAGCTTAAATCAATGGAGCAGACTCACAAAGAATGCTTATCTAACTCCAAATCCAAGGAAGCAGAATGGAGTTCGCGAATGGAGAAGATGAAAAGGGATCTTGATGAACAAAAGTTCTCTTTGAATCTCAAAGAGGCATCCATCAAGGATCTTAAGAAGGATAATACAGATTTGAAGTTGCAAAATGAAGAACTTTCATTAATGCTGCAACTGCTGAGAACTGAGTTTGCAGAAATTCAGCCAAATTGTGAACAGAATAGCGAAATTGAGATACAAAAATACAAGAAAATGCTTGATGAATCTTATAAAGAACAGGTGAGATTAAAACAGGAGCTTGAGGAGGTGAGTGATGCTTTAGAGAGATCAAACTGTGAGCTAACTGAAAAGCTTTACCAAGGAAGTGAATTTGAGTTTGAGCTGCAGATATGGATGTTGGCTGTTGAAAGACTCAGGATTCAGCTTGAAGAAAGCAAATGGCTTCGTACTCAGTTAGAAGTAGCTCTCCTTGCACAAGCAGAATTCGAAGAGGAACTGAAACTAGAAATCAAGAGTCTTAAGCAACAATTCGGCTTACAAGAATGCGAAGAAGATGAGGAGAATGTAAATCAGCAATTCCTTAACACTGGGAAAACAAGAGAAGTTAGAGCCAGTGATGAAAGACTTCCATTTAGAGAGGTTAACTAAGGATCTAGTTTCGTGTTATTAGCATATTTCATTCATTACTTTCATTTTTTTGTCCAGATTCTGAATTCTTTTGAGAATGTAACTAGTTGTCTGATTTTCTACACAAGGAGTGTAAGAAAAGTACTTGAAACTATATCATTCATATATTCTTATCATGATGTATATATGTTTCAAGGCTGACTAAAACAGAATGTGTGTTCCTGCCCTTAATTTTTCTTCTTCTTATAAATCCCATCTAATATGTACCTAACAAAAACAAATATTGTGACTTTACCCATCTTTCCATTAAAATACAAACTTAATATGTCTATACTTGTTGAGAAGTTGAACTAACTATCCATTTGAGAGCATCTTCTCCAAGTTTGTCCAACAAAAAAAAATCTCTCATCAACTCAAACACTGAATGTCCTCCCTATAAATATCCATTTGAATCTTTACTTCAAATCCAATCCAACTCAACAAGCCAAAAAAACAATTCTCTTGTAACTCATTCAAGGATCAAATGGCTTCAGCAAAGCTCTGTTTTTTAGCCTGCGTTATGGTGACTCTCTCATTGATCAACACGAACTTGGCTGCTCGCCAACTCCTACAGACATTGTCACCATTGCCATCACTGCCCAAGCCAACTGCCCTACCACCTTTACCCGCAGTTCCAACAACCCAACTGCCCAAACCAGCTGCCCTGCCGCCTCTGCCCGCAGCTAGCAACCCACTGCCCAAGCTGCCCACTCTTCCAACAGTAGCATTGCCGCCGCTACCCGTGAACCCGATTGGGTCAGGCGGGCTGCCCAAATTGCCTTCTCTTCCCACTGCAATTCCTTCCATCCCCTTCCTAGCACCACCTCCTTCAAGCTAAAGTCGAACTTTGATTTCCTTTGCTATGTAATTGGTGTTGTATGAAATTTTTTGTATTTGGGATTGGGAAGATTTGATTTCTGTACTTGTTTCGAGTGTGATAGTTGTTGTGGAGTGATAAGCCGTTATGTTGTAATTTTTCATTGATTAATTTTCTTCAGAATACCATTTATGAAAAATTAAATTGTTGCCACCAAAAATTTTCAACGAATGATCGACCTCTGCGCGCGCGCCAGGGTTCCCCCTATTTCTCTCACCCTTCCTCCACCTCTACCCTTTTTCGATCTCTTGGTCGGCGAATCCTGTTTCCCTTGGGACGAAGAAGCTTCAATTCCTGCAAATTTCTCATATTTTGACCTAACTTATACCTAATTAGAAGGCTATTTTTTCATCTTGGTATCACAAATTTGTTGCAGGGCTTCATTAGTCGGTTATTTGGTCATTCTCACGCTTCTAGGGCCAATTGCCCCCCATAATTCTTGACTGTATGTAATTTTTTATTCATGTACAAAATCGTGGGGGCAGCGTGATCGATTTTGCCGGCAATTTGTAGCCCAGCAATTGGTTTAACTGATCTTGAGAGCAGCTGATCGACAGATGGCTGTCACGAGGCTGTTGCATTTTATCCCAGATTCGGGAATTTGCAGGAACCAAAAACCTAATAAACAGTTCAAGGTGCAAACTTTACGTTAATCGTTAAACCGGATTTTCAACCTTTGATATTTGTTACTAAGAATTGCTCATATTTTGTGTTTCAGTATTCGATTAGAAGGGATAACCTAGATTTGTCCATTGATCATACATCGTCGCTATCTTCGGTATGTTCTACCGTTAATTTGATCCCTGTTATGTACTGGCATTCTCTACTTGGTAATTTATTCATACTTGCATTAAAGATCTGTAGTACATATGTTCTTCACATTAATTTTGTATCAATATATGATTTTGGACTTAATAGGGAGGCTCTTTGTGTTCTTTTCATGGTTAGTTGTTGAGTCTTGTAACCCAAATCAATCCAGGCTCACGGTTTGCTGGCACAGAAACTCACAGATTGCGTAAAGAGACCAATATTTCCGTCTCGTTACAATGTCCTCAAATGCCGTTCTTCTCTCTCACCTGACTCAAATGTCACAAATTCTTGCATACAGACTGCTACCATGGCGTTGAGAGGGTAAGTTCATGATTCTTTGTGAATCCAGAAAAAAACACCAAATGATTTGTATTGTGTGATTTTATTTTCACAGGCCAAATAATACCTTACTTGGTAGTCCAGCTGCCAATTTGGTTATTGCTATTGGTGTTATAGTATTCGCTCTTTGCGGTTTGAAGCCAATACTACGAAGCGGCAGGAAGGCGTTTCTGCATGTAAGTATCCTTCTCCTGCTGCATTGTTCCTTCTATTAAGCAAAGACTCAATGAAGTTTTAACGTGCAGAAAGACGAAAACAGTTGGAAGAGAAGTACTACTCGTCATATTCTAATCTCATATCTTGAACCTATACTTCTGTGGGTAGGGGCAATGCTTATCTGCAGGTGAAATTATGTTCTAAAACTCAAAAAATGTTAAATTTCAGTGAAATTATTTGATAAAGAAGCTTATAAATGCTGTGATTTTCTTTTGGTATCAGAGCTTTGGATCCAGTTGTTATGCCAACTAAAGCTGGTCGGCTTGTTAAGCTTCGTCTTATAACCTTTGTAAGATCACTGTCAACAGTGTTGACATTTGCCTATTGCATA
Source organism: Fagopyrum tataricum (assembly GCA_002319775.1). Taxonomy (NCBI): domain Eukaryota; kingdom Viridiplantae; phylum Streptophyta; class Magnoliopsida; order Caryophyllales; family Polygonaceae; genus Fagopyrum; species Fagopyrum tataricum. The sequence goes on along the minus strand of CM008284.1, from coordinate 39,639,843 downwards.
TCATGGTTCGTTTTTTGTGTATAGTCATTTGCTTAGAAATATTTTGTATTTAGTTGTTTTGGTATTCTGACAAGAAAGACAATTTTTAATGCAGTGCAGTTCAACGGGCTCATACAGTGTTTGTAGAGACAACTGAACATTCTGATGCTGGAAGTGTATGTTTCATTTCCGAGTTTTATATTTGTATCTGAATCATTCAAGAACAAATTTTTCCTGATTTTGACAGATGGGATTCAACCTTGCTGGAAAAGCTGTGTATACTTCAGTATGGATAGCTTCGATTTCGTTATTCTTGGAGTTGTTAGGTTTTTCTACTAAGAAATGGCTGACTGCTGGAGGTCTTGGAACAGTCTTGCTCACACTTGCTGGTCGCGAGGTATTCGGGTTAACTCTTCTAATTGATCATTATAAAAATTTAAGACCAGTATTTCCTAAATCATCTAATATGCAGATATTCACAAACTTCCTTTCAAGTGTATTAATTCAAGCAACAAGACCTTTTGTGGTTAATGAATGGATTCAAACCAGTATTGAAGGTTATGAAGTTTCTGGAACTGTTGAGGTAAACTCATTCACAGACATGTCACTCTCTTTACTTTTAAGTACTCGTATTTCTCTGTGACATGTTGTGGTACATGTTGGAAACTAGGATGTTGGATGGTGGTCGCCAACACTTATAAGAGGTGAAGATCGCGAAGCAGTTTACATTCCAAATCATAAGTTTACAGTGAATATAGTGAGAAATCTGAGTCAGAAAACTCACTGGCGTATCCGAGCTAGTATTTCTATCAGTCACTTGGATGTCAATAAGATACATGTGAGTGAGTATTCTCAGTTAACACTATCAGATCTCTTGCTTCTACTGTCTTTTTCCATCAACTCTTTTGTACAGGCTATTGTTGCTGATATGCGGAAGGTCTTGGCCAAAAATCCTCAAGTAGAACAGCAAAAGTTGCACAGACGCGTTTTCTTTGACAATGTTAACCCTGAAAATCAAGCTCTTATAGTAAGTAAACATAGTTCATTTTGCTGTAATGAGTAAGTTGTTTTTGACCATGGAATTTTCAGATACTTGTATCGTGTTTCGTGAAGACTTCACACCACGAGGAATACCAATGCGTGAAGGTAAGGAGAAGACAATTTAGAATGAACTGAACTGAACTGAACTTTTTTTATGTGATCTGACCTGTGAATGCGTATCTCGTGTTTGTACAGGAAGCTATACTGTTGGATCTTCTGAGAGTTATAAGCCATCACAGGGCTCGACTTGCAACTCCAATCCGGACAGTTCAGAATCGTTACACTGATCCTGATGTGGACAATATTCCATTTGCGGAATCTGAATATTCTGATGAAGCGACTGCTAATCGACCTTTGTTGCTGATCAATGGTGCGGATTTTGCAAAAGCTCGCCTTGCACGATCAGATCTAGGTCAAGAAGATAATCGAGCCAGAGGCGAGCAATCATCATCTGATTCTACAACGACAACCGATTCTAAACTCAAAGAAAAATCTGAATCCCAATCTAGGACTGGAGAAACATCAAGATCTGTTACCATGGCATCTGATCAAGATAGCCGAGTTTCGGTGCAACAATCAAAATCTGATTCTAAAGCATCAAAATCGGGTTCCACAGCTCCGGCTGTTGCAGCTACAATGGAAGTCAAACAACCTGTGATATCATCAGCAAGCTCACAAACAAAGCAGATTGATATATCTTTGCCTGTTGAACTAAAACCAGCCTTGGAAGATAATATTGTTCTTGAGGTTGCCTTGGATGGCTTGAAAAGAGGTCTTCCCATTGATGAATCTGCAAAAGAAATGGCGACAAAGCAGAATTCAAATGAAAAAGATGGAACTTCAACCATTAAAAAGGTTGACAAAGACAACTGAAACCACATCTGGTATGTTAGTTCTGTTCATCTTGTAAAGGAAAAACTTATAGGAAATGCAGTATATATGTATTAAAAGAATAACTTGCAATATCAATGAATTTTTTCTCTTTAATTACATAAATTTTTATATCTTGCCGAGAAATATACAAACTGTTGACATGACAACCCCCAAAATCATATGTATATTCTCCATGCGAAAAAATATTCACATAGATCATGGGATTGCCCTTATTACAACTATATAAGATTTGCCCTAGCCTGTTGACGACGAATTCTATACGTGACACATGCAATCAGGAGCTGGATATGTATATATTGATTGTCTTGGTTTCCTCATTCGGAGTTGTCCATATCGATTTTGGTGTCCCTCTACCGCTGCCTGTCTGAATTCCGACCAAGTCATGTTCTTGTTCAAGAACAGCTGCCCTAGTAACACCATGCTCGGTCTTATCGTCTTTAGATTCTCAAATGTTCGATGTCCCACCTGATAGCATGATAAAACAAATGTCAGCAAGTCGAAAACACCAGCAAGTTCAGTTTATAGGATATAATCTCACCAGTGCATTGTGCATATTTCCGGGTGAAGCAGAAATGAAGATGTCACTGTGCATACTAACATAATAATCAACAGCAGCCAACAATGAAGCCTTTCCTTTGATCTGAGCACGTTCCGATGAAGAAGCAAGGCTCTTTTTATCTTCCATTAACGGAAACAGATTCCTTAGAGTTGCTATTCTCGCTTCTCCTCCGAAAACCTGATACAATAAAATATTTCAGATCAATAACAACACATTTTAGAGAAAGAAAAAAAAAAAATCAGAAAATCAGTCTTTTGAGATCAATTGTTCATATAAAAACCTTGTGGGAAGCGAGATACAGACGAGTACTGTTGTCAAAACCCAAAGCAGCAAGAAGCAATCCAATTTCTTCAGGAGTCAACGGGCAACGTCCCTGATTCCTCAACTCTTCATCAGTGAACTGAGAGTTAAGCACTCTTCCTTGCCAAATTGTTTGTCTATACTTAGCTAGGGCGAGTTTTTCAGCTTTACCCCCACCAAAATCACAGGCTGAATGAGCAGCCATATCCTACAGATAAAAAAAAAATGAGAAATGCTGATGTACATAACTAGAAATCAGCAATTTTTAAGAAAAGTGTCAATACTTTATCAAACCGAAGATGCAGTACGACAAATTTCCCAGGCCTATGTCTGTCTCCTCTATCAATGATATCTTGTTGATAACTGTCATCAAGTTCTCTTCTTCTAGAAGAAGGATCTCGGAGGCGAGTAACTAGAGCATCCCCAAGTTGTCTAATATGAGGAACAAATATAAGAGCCTCAAAATTAACTTTGCACCGTAGACGTTGAATGTATTTTGGCATGTTGTCAAAAGCTAGTCGATGAGAGAATGGAGATATTGCAGCAAGACCATAACTGATTCAAAACAAGCAAAAAAATAATGTAAGTACATTGTATCTGATTACACAAAATGAATTTCTAGAACATTACACAAACCTCTTCAATATAGGCGAAACGTTGTTGGTGTACCAATTAGCTGAAGCATGTACAGGTGCCATTTTTACCCTGGTCTCTCTAATGGCAGTGGCGTAAAACTCTCTTGTGCTCCATGAATATTCATAAGGTAACTCTTTAACAATGGAAATATCATCTTTCAGTACACTTATAAAGTGGTCAACATCGAAAATCTCTTCAAATGTGCTGTCAAAAGGGAAAGATTGTTTTCTTTAGAAATGGCTCCATTATAAATTCTTTGATATTTAACAAAATTACAATACAAAATGAATCAAGACCTTGAATCCTTCCAAACAGGATTTACTTCAAGATACGGGATTACCAACGTTGCATTCAGAATTTTAGCGACTGCAACTGCATCACAGACCTACATAAACATCAAATGTACTGTTATTAGTAAAATTACTAACTATTGAGAATGGTAATGAAAATAGTCTTACCCCCATTCTCTGTTGGTTCAAACCACCATCAAGAAATACTTGGATATATCCCTCTGATTTTTCCGGTTTTCCTAAGATTCATGAACAAAAGATTCATAAAGCATCGTCTTCCTACTAAAAAGGTCAGGTGAAATTGTTGCTACTCACTGGGTGCATCAGGAGATTCTGTGTAGGGTCTCCATCCTTGGTCAGCCAAAGGGAACCAGAGATCCGATTCCTCGCCATTTGACTAGAGAAACAACAAATGTACACAAGCTGAATAACTGAAACCAATAATTTTCAATGATAGAGATAACAAATGCATTTCATTCACTAACTTACATTCTCACTTTGCAAAGCACCCTTGAGCAGATTCGAGTGTCTTGGCTTAACTGCATTCCACTCCTACAATATCAAATTGAACCTCAAATCGCCTTTTCGAAGATCAGTAAAGTCAATTTGTTGGACCTATGATTAGACTAACATGATTCAATCCTCTGACCATCCTATCAACTGAAGCAATCAACTTCACCAAGGAACCGAAAGATCCATTTACATGATTGACAGAAATCAAAGAAAACTTAACATTGAATCATATAAACCAGCTGCTAACCGGGTCAAAAACTACATAGAAATTATTTTCTTATTTCACCGACAAATTTCTCATGGTATCATCAATTCAAACAATATATCATAATCCTCAAAATAGAAGTTTGACTTGATACAGCAATAGCAAAAATGAGGAAATTCTCATTAACATATAAAGTACCAAACAGCTAAAAATACTTACAAAAAATCCCACCTGCCCTAATAATATATCACATATCTCACCTGCTCCCCAGCAGCATATATCAAATTAGCAAACAAAATCAAAGCTCCAATCATCATAACACTAATCTAGAGAGATAGAGAGAGAGCTTACAGATAAGGCAGCAGAAGAAGCATGAACCAAAGGAATGAAAATTGCAATCCACAGCACGAACACGCCCTTAAACCCCATCATATCAAAATTTATCAAATACCCAGATTAAAACTTCGAATCAACACCCAGATTGAAAGAGAGAAAAAGAAACCCTAAAAACCCAGAAACAGAAGCACCTTAAATAAGGGGAGATGAATGATGAATGATAACTAAACAAGAATTCAAATGGACTAGAAAGACAATAAATAAGAAGAAGCAGCTTGCAGTATTAATTGACAGCCATTCAAGCTAAGTTCAACAGGTCACAGGTTGGTGATTGTGAAGGAAGCAAGAGAAATGAAGGTGAAAAAGGAGAAGGGTCGGTGTCCTTATCAATACAGGGTCCCATGCTAACGGGTAAATTTTCTGAAAGCACACAAAAAGCAATCCATAGGGAAATCAATAGAGGTGCATTAATCTCTGTGCTTAGCCTCAAAAGCACCTCTAGAAGTAACTTCGTGTCAATTTAAGAGGGACCCAGATCACCGATTTGCCGCTAACAGTTTCCTCGCACTTGTTCTGGTATTTGTTCATCCCCTTTACATTAAATAATATAAGAGGAAAAATCATCAAGAATAATGTTATTCATATTCTATCTCACCGACACTCGTTCATGGATTTTACAGCTAGATTTTTATATTTCAATTATATGGACAGGTGTTCGTATATTTTTTCAGTCAGGAAAATGATTTATAACTCTAAATTTAGAGCATCGAGGAGCAATATGCGAATATAATTGACTGAAAAATGAAAACTAACAATAAAACTTAGATTCTACATAGAAAACTTAGACACATCTGTGTAGGATGTGGTGTACAAAATATTTTTTGAGGTGTATATATATTATATTGTAAAAGTTGACGTATAAACTATTTCTTCATACTAAAATCATATAACAGTTTAATATTTCATACCGTGTGGTGTATAAAGTCTGGAAAATTTTTATAGCAATATTTTTGAGGAGAATACGGTAAATTATTTTTAATCACATGTACAGGTCTTATTTTCTAATCAGGAAATAATATATATAGTTTTTATGTCAGAAAAGACTGAAAAACTTGACAATCTGTATTGAAAATATGTTATAGGAGTCAATTTTATCATAATAGTTACAAAAGATATTATCGTTTACTTTCTCTATTTTCTCATGTTCATCTTCTCTTTTCTCTCTCGATCTTTAACCTTAGATTTTTGTGTCTCAAATTTCGATAAAATTTAAGTCAAAAGGTTCATAACATAATTATTAATATGCGTGTTTATATGAACGATTTCTTAAAGAAAAACAATCAAAAGTGTAAAACCACATTGAAAGTTCAGTATATTCTAATCACACTTTGACTTCCAACATAATTATAACTTTTTTTTTAAATGCCGACCACCCATATAAGTCTATAGATAATTTACGATAGAATTAGAATGCCATTTTTTTTTTTAGTATATTGTAACTTTTTGTTATTATATGAACTATGTATGAAGTCTATTATAGTTGACTTAAAATTAAGAATTACTTGCAAATAGGCGATTAAAATAGATCCGCAATCGGTATTTTGGCATGTATAACGGGGCTCCGTGGTCCGAGTATTTTGTTCCGTTTTGTTTTTAGCGTTATAAATAGATCGTATTAGGATTGTAATTATCAATTTTTCTGAGCAAAATGCCCATTCAAATATGTTGGTATCCATATTTTATGTCAAATCCTATTATATAAATCCGACATACTTTTACTCTAAAAAAAACAAAAAAAATAAAAAAGAGTCAAGTATCGAAAAGAATATCTAGTCTATCTACCTTAAATAATATGGTATAGGGGTGGAAAAAAAACATATGATCCAATAATCTAGAAACATCTTAATCTAAAAATATTTATCAATTGATGATTCGAGCCCAATCGAAAAAGATTTTTTGAATCATCATATAGGAATTGAGGTTTTGAGAAAAAAAGAAAAAGCCGAATAGGATATATTTGACCAGTCCAATTTCAAATATTTGGTTCGGATAAAAATATCAATTATTCAGATATTCTCGGATCAATTTTATAAAATTATACACTTTAAATATAATAGATTGATTGATATTTCACATATCTGCAAGCTTAGTAACTCAACTGAACACAATAATATTTACGTCGATACATATTTGTTGATATATAAGATAGGAAAATTTCTCATGGTGCCTATGAGGTATTGTAATATTGTTTTGATAGCTAATATTTCACAAAATTCCTTGTGGTGTCCACAAGGTTTGGTTTAATTAATTTCCATCACCAATCTTTTACTTTCTATTCAAGAATGTTCATTTTTCATCCAAGAATATAAAGATATAGAAGTAAGGGTAAGTATAAGTTGCTTATACTAAATTAAGCCAAGATAAAATAAAAAAATTAGAATAAATTAAGTTGTTTAATCTAATTAATTTTAATCTAACTAATATGGATTTTTTTAGTGAAAATTTTAAATTGTATTGTGCAAAAAATTTAATATTTTTTAGGAGATAATTAATAAGTAACTTAATTGAAATAGTTATAATGATTAGCAAATAAAAATAATAATAAAAATTATATCACCTTGATAAAAAAATAATAATTTAGTCATAAGTTATTATCCATCAAATTTAAATGTATAAATTATATGTTCCTATACAAAAATTTAACATATATATATAGAGAGAGAGAGAGTTAGGATCATATTATATTGCCTCTAATAGAATTATGATAAAAACATTTTAACGACCAAATTTTCTCTATAAAATATAATAACGACCCAATATGAAAATAAATTATTCAAAATTGTTCGTTAAATTTGGTCGTTAAAATTTGTAATATGGAAAGAATGCTGGTTAAATTTGGTCGTTAAATATTTTATAAGAAATTTGATTGTTAGATTATTTTTATATTGGGTCGTTATTATATTTTATAGAGAAAATTTGGTCGTTAAAATGTTTTTTATATAATTTTGTGGGTCGTTAAATCTTGGACGTTCAATATTTTGTGGGTTGTTAAAATTTTATAGAGAAAATTTGGTCATTAAAATGTTTTTTTATCATATTTTAACAACCAAAACAAATTTTAACGACCAATCCTAACAAATTTAACGGTCAAATTTCTAATAAAATATATTAACGATCAATTGCTTCAACGTTTATTTTTGGGATAGCCCAAAAATAAGAAATCTGTTTTCCTATTGTGTATCTTATTTAATGAATGAATAATGAAAAGTGAACAATCATGTGATTCTCACATTGGGAAGCTTATTATGCACCTTCCATCGTGAAAAACGTACAAATTTTAATACAGCGGATCTTAGGAGTTCCTATTCCTTACTCTAAGGGTTGTTCCTACCGGATCTTGGCCCTATATATATATATATATATATATAAACTTCAAATAATTAGCCTACAAAAAACATGTAGACAAATATATTATAAATATATAGTTTAATAGGCCTAAAAAACATATGGGACACAAATATCACATAAACAAAATGTACCACAACTCACAAGAGTCACAATCATTGAGACATAGTATGTCAAAGTATAGTGAAAATATCAAGGCATTAATAGAGTTTCAATTTTCAACATCCAAGAAAAGGGGTGAGAGATGTTCCTTCATCGGATGAATGACTCATAGGAAACTTCAGTGATGTGCCCATTTTTCCAATGGATGACATCGAAAGGACATCAAAATCATGTGCATGCTTATTTGATTTTTTGATATTCTGTGTTGCTGAACATTCATTTTATATAAATATATGAATGTCATATACCTTCAAGAAGTGTTAAAACTATTTTATTTGTTGATCTTCTTTCATTTTTTTTGACTTTTCATATAATTTATACATTTAAATTTGATGGATAATAACTTATGACTATTCTTTTTATCAAGGTGATATACTTTTTTATTATATTATTTGTTGATCATTATAACTATTTCAATTAAGTTATTTATAAATTATCTCCTAAAAATGTTAAAATTTTTGCATAATTCAATTTAAAATTTTCACTAAAATTCATATTAATTAGATTAAAATTAATTAGATTAAATAACTTTAATTTGTTTTAAAAATAAATTTATCTTGACTTAATTTAGTAAAAGTAATTTATACTTACCTTTAATTCTATATCTCAACATTTTTAGAAGGAAAATGAACATTCTTAAATAAAAAGTAAAAGATTGATAATAGAAATTAATTAGACCAAACCTTATGCATACCACAAAAAAATTTATAAAATATAAATTATCAAAATAATATTGCAATTCCTCGCGAGAAATTTGCCTATAACATATAATTCACGTAATCTCTTTTAATTCGATGAATCATATTCATGTTGAAATTGGACGAAAAAACTTATACATCAAATCACTCAACAACCATCATTTAAAAAAAGGGTAAAGAAAGCAGCATAAAAGTAGTGGTGCTGGCAATAACTTATAGAGGAGACTCTATGTTATGCAGACATGTGTCCATTATCGTGCTTACAGAATCTTAGTTAATGGCAAAGAGACTTTTATGCTATCTTTTCTTTAATCTTTCGCGGAATACTATACACCATAACATGTTAACAATCATTGTTTAGGGTCCGTTTGGAATACGGAGCATCAATTCGTGTACAATTCCCGAATTTACTGACTTCAAATTGTTTTCCAAGTTTGTTGGTAACTAAATCCGAAATATCATTCAATTAGGTATCATAATTTATGTAAGTTTTATTCATGTATATTATCAAATGAGAAAATTTCCAACTTGTATATAATGCATAATATTTACAAATTGATAAGCTATTGTAACGTAAATAAGCTTGTCTTTCAATCTTGTTCATTATTTATACATGCATAATATTTACAAATTGATAAGCTATTGTAATAGTTTTTCACTTTTCCGTTGAACACGCTAAACATTCAAAAAATGATTATTAATAATAACACGAAAAATAAAAATAATTATTTCCTCAAGATGCAACTTATGAATGTTTAGAAGGTATATTCCGAGAAGATATAAAGTTTAAGGCACACGAAAACTGAAAAATCATTTGACACAATCCGAGTAAAGTATAAGGGAATCATTCGAAATTGACCCTGTGTGTCCCATCGAATCCCGTTGACATAGATTTTTGCTAGCAATTTGAATTTAACGTTGGATTTCATTCGGATCCGAATATAATTTTATACGCGTGACAACTTTCAATCACACGACTCCTACATTATTGCACCCGATGATTTTCGATATCTGATAATTTTAATGTCGTATAGAGCTAATGTTAATTTGTGTGATAAGTTTCTTTTTTGTTTTTTATGGGCAGGGGTAGGGTTGGGCTGCAAACCTAAACCGTCGGTTTGGGCCAAACCTAAACGAAACCGGGGCCCTTGAAACAGGCAAACCGCCGGTTTGCCGGTTTAGCACGGTTTATAAAAAATAAAAAAGAAAAAAAAGAGAAAGTATTATGTTAAAAAAAAATTAATATTACATAAAAAATATTATAAAAAAAATTAGTATATAAAAACTAGTAATAAAAATTTATACCAATTGAAAAAAAAAAGTCGGAAAAATTAAAGGGCTTGAACTGATTTTCCGGTTGCCTACGTATCCTCTCAGGATTAAGAGGAATCAAAGCCCACGTAGTTCTCTTACCTTGACTTACCTTTTTTCGGACTTCCAAGTTTTTTTAATCCCGCTTACCTTTCGATGTCGGACTCGGAAGTAGTGTCGGCGTCTTCGCAGTTGGAATCCGATTTGGAGTCGTACACCGGTGCATTCCTTTGTTTCCGCTTAGCCGTCCTTATCCAATCTTGAATACAAACTTGCATCTCCAACTTCTCGGGCTTCAATTGAGTTCGGTTGTGACCGAGTATGTTCCCGCTTCGGCTAAATGCTTGCTCCACCGCAACCGTTGATGCGGGCACGGCCATGATTTGTTGTACAATTTTAACTAAGGTTGGATATTTGGGAGCTAATCTCTTCCACCAATCCAAAATATCAAATTCAACATTGTCATCAAAACTAAAACAAGTGTTAAGATAATCTTGATATTCCGCATTTGAAGATGAATGTCTAGGTGTTTTTGTTCTTCTAGCAAAAACTTGTTGTGCAAGTGAAAGAGAAGAAGATGAAGTAGTAAAAGAGGGAGATGGACTAGGTGCGGTAGAAGAAGAACTAGCACTAGATTGAAATGTACTAAGTAATTTTAAAATTTCGGTATTAACTTCTTGCACAATGTTAGGAACATTATAGTCTTCTTGTGTTAAGTTTACACACAAACAATCATAATAAATAGTCAATAAATCGGAAAGACCATCTAGTTTAAGTCTAGGATCAAAAACAACGGTTACAAGATAAATCATGGGAATGTTTTTATAATATTTAAGCCATTTTTCTTTCATATCAAGCATACATTGTACAAGGCAAGGTATGTTAAAATATTTTACAAAAGCTTCGGAAACATTAACGACAATTTCTACAAATCTATGAGATGTTGGAGTGTAAACACAACTCATGGTATTAGTTGCATCATTAAAAGTTTTTAAAACATTACAAATATGGGCACAAGTTTCCCAAACATTTTCATCATCTAAAATTGACCAAGGAACATGAATTGAAGCAAATTCTTGTAACAAAACTTTATAACGTATGACTTCACAAAGTAGTTTGTAAGTCGAGTTCCAACGAGTTCCAACATCTTTTGAAAAAGCAATAGGATGAACATTTTTGTTTAAACATAAATTTCTCCATTTTCTTCTTAAATCGGAGTCATGCCAAATATGATCAATAACAAGTTTGATTGGGGTTAGCATATCTCCTAAAACCTTAAGTCCATCTTGAACACATAAGTTTAAAATATGACATGCACATCTTTGATGAGTATAAGGAGTTTTTATATATTGTCTCGCATCCTAAACCGGCCAAACCTAAACCGCCGGTTTGGCAAACCGGCGGTTTGGGCCGGTTTGAAAACCGCCGGTTCGAAGGTTTGAAACAAACCGGGCCCAACACTAGGCAGGGGCATCACGCCTAAAGCTTTAGCTTTGATTAAAGTATTCAACACTACTCACAAGAATTCTGCTCATATCTAAGTAACGATTGTATTATTTTATGTTGTTAAAGTAGCATTGGTATATGAATACATAATAAATTTATCTTTCTTGACTGTCGTAGATGCGTAAGATTTAAGATATAAGTCATGCAACCATGCACTCACGGACTGTGAAAAAGATCCGTCAAAATCCGTTTTGATCCAAAAACTAGCAACTATATAAAAAAATTGTTATCACAACAATTATATACGATACATACCGGTAAAAATCTTTAATCAACACTGAAAAATGTAACTCGTGTGTTTAGTTTTGCTTTAAAATTTGGTTTATAACTATACATATGATGTGTGTAGTTGGAACCGATATGAAGTAAATTAACTACAGTTTGACAATTGCATAGTTGTGTGTTTATATTTAGGGAGAGTCACGACAACAATTACGTAAGCTAGTTTTATATCTAGTCGAAAAAAGTTGGCTCAATCCAACTTGAAATCGGCTCCGACTACATTCTTATTCATGAGCATGCGAAAACTCAAAACTACACACCAAAAGCATATCGATATTCGTGGCTTGGACGAAGCCCAAATTCAGGATACTACAACTTTTATGGGCCTTATTTATGGGCCCAGCCCATATCAGAATCCAACTAAACTTGAATTAAATGCAGTATAGATCGCTATTCGCCAATCGCCAATCGCCAATCGCCATCTACTTCTCTGACCCCATTAGTTAGCTCGTCCGCTCACCTATAAGCTAACTTAATCAATTCGCTTCATCTCCGATCTCTCTCCGCTATAAAGAATGCCATTTCAACACCTCGACATCTCCGCTCTTGCTATTTCTTTGTAATTTGAAGCACCAACTTTTGCAAAAATGGCGGGATTTTTCTCCCTTCTCAGACGCGTTTACCTTTCCGTTTACAATTGGGTTGTCTTCTTTGGCTGGTAAGGAAAGCTCATCATTCTTCTAATTTCTTTTGAGTTGATTTATGAATCGAGTTTTAAAGCTATGCGGATTCTCTTCTATAGGGCCCAAGTGTTGTTTTTGACTGTCAAGACACTTAAGGAAGCTAGCTATGAGCATGTTTACGACGCCGTCGAGACACCCCTTATACTTGCTCAATCTGCCGCCGGTTTAGAGGTCTCAGTTTTATATCTTCATTTTGCATATTATCAGTTTCTACTTTCTAGTTGATTTTTGTCAATGTTATGAACTTGTAACCTAATATTGATTTTTTTAATATTTTTATTTGTAATTACAGATCATTCATTCTCTAGTGGGTATGTAAACTTTGCCGTTGACCATCCCAAATATCTAAATTTTTAGAAAAAATGTTAATTTCTAGTTTGATTGTGTGATTGTCTGGTTTATAGGTCTGGTGAGGTCTCCAATATCAGCTACTCTACCTCAGATATTGTCAAGGCTGTTCTTAGTATGGGGAATTCTGTTCAGTTACCCAGAGGTTGGAACTTCTTAATCATCTCCTATATTTTAGCTGCATAATATTGAAAATGGGAGAATTTTTACTGATTAAAAGCTTTTTGATTTTCACAGATTCGAACCCACTTCCTTGTTTCATCTTTAGTACTTAGCTGGTCTATAACTGAGGTGAGAGTTCTATCCTATTCATTCTTGCTTAATCACTATAGGATTTTGTGTGTGTCTGGGATATGAAGAGATCACACAGATACACAATATTTGCAATTGATGATTTGTATGGCCAATTGCATTTCCTGTTCTGCTAGGTGTTCAATGATTGCCCATCAACATCAAATGATGAATAATGAATTAATGATTTCTCTACATTGATCTACTCATAGGGGTTACATTACCTGAAAACGATAGTAAATTATTGTTATGGAAAACATGAAGAACATACTGTTTTCAAGGGATTTGCTGCAGATTACCATAATATTTGCTGTTCCTTTTCAAGTACCAATATCTCATTTGTGCTCTGCTTATTTTCAGATTATTCGCTACTCCTTCTTTGGCATGAAAGAAGCATTTGGCTTTACACCTTCATTTCTCTTGTGGCTAAGGTACACGGATTTAACGCGGTTCTGCAGCTTCTGCTGTCGTGTACCAATATCTTGCTTTCTTGTTTGTCAATTGTGTGAAGTGTTGAAAATTTGGTCATGCAATGCAGGTATAGCACCTTCCTTCTGTTGTATCCAACTGGCATAACCAGTGAAGTTGGTCTTGCATATCTTGCTCTACCATACGCCAAGGTTAGGAAGCTCCGAGTGCATATCAATTGCATTTTTTATGTCATGCACTGTCTTCTTTAACATATATTTTGTAGCTGTGCTAGAGTAAGATCCTAGTTACTGCCCAAGCACTTGTTTAGATTCTTGGTTCAAACGAGTCCATTAACATTTATAAAATTATAACCAATCTAGGATACAAATAGCTCAAGCTGATGTAACTTTTGAACTTCATCTAATTCCAACGTGTTGAGTTGCTGGTATCTGGAGCTAAAAATTGAATATGATACCTGCTGGTGTAGTCTATAAATTGGTTCATACTCTTTTGACCCACTTATTTAATATATTTACCGTTTTGGACAAAACAGTTTCCCGGCAACTCGTATATTTTTCCTACCAACTGTCATTAAAGGCTAAAAACCGATTTTTGACATGTCTTAACGGAATCATCTTATTATCTGCTGGGGTAAATTCTAGATTGTTCACACCTGAAAGCCATATCTTAGAGAAATTGTCCTAAAGATATACACATGGGCTTTCATGCTTCAATCTTCTTTATAGAATTGAAGTTGTATGGTTGATCTTAAACTACATTCTATATCTTTTAATTTTGCAGGCATCTGAAAAATACTGTGTGAGGATGCCAAACAAATGGAATTTTTCATTTGACTACTACTATGCATGCATCTTAGGTCTCTTAATCTATGTTCCAGGTACGAAGTTTTTATCTCGATTACATCATTATATTTCCAGAACTGATTCCTAATTTCCTATCGATCTTCGTTAAAATGCAGGTAGTCCACATATGTACACTTACATGCTCAGCCAGCGAAAGAAAGTCCTTTCCAAATCAAAAAGAGAGTAAGAAGGGAGTGTTCAACGCGAGCTGTTTGTTGATTAGGAAGATCTCTTTACTTGTTTGTATCTTATGTCTTTTGATTCATACAGCTAGTTTGCTGTATGAGTGCCACCATAGTAATAACCAGTTTGTGTTTACAATTAGTAGCTCAATTTCTGCAGAAATTCTGAATGTAAGGATTGTAACATTCAATTTAGTAGCTACTTCTTTCCACTTGCTGAAATCAGTGATTACATCGAGAAAGTCTGTAAACACGCTGCTATGGAGCTATTCTTCATATCTTTTCTTGTGACAAGGGAATCACAACTCTCAACTGTTGCCTGTGGATAATGATTCTGTTATATGCAAACAGGATATCCTGTTTTTTTTTTTTTGGCATAGATTCACCGTGACGAATATGTATCCGACATATTGATTAAGCTCATTATCATGCACAATGAGTCTCCTCCAAATGAAGTAACTCGACTTTTGATTGCTTATGGATTGTGTACTTAGCTCTTTAGGTTGATGAATTCGCCATGTCCTTCAATCGATTAATCGAGGCTCTCTTGGTATAAACCTCGCTTTCACACTCCACGGCCATATTGCACGTCAAAATTAACCTCAAAATGTTTTGCTCTCGCAACGACGTCGTTTGTGCAAGGCGCGAAAGAAATAGGTTTTATTAGCGAACGCCGTAACGAATTCGTCGCGGAATGGAAGTTTTCGGTTGTAAATTCTTCAACCGATAAGGGTATTTTCGTCCATTTCAAAAAGTTGTGAAAGGAAACCGCCATGCGTCTTCCGTCTCACGCATTCTCTGCCCCTCTCTCTCCTTTGAAGCTTCGAGGCAGCGAAGACCATAAATCCGAATCCCTTGTTCTCTCTCGATTCGTCTCCCTCCGAAGAAGACGGAGATGGAACCGGAGGAAGAAACGCATACTCTCTCCTCTTCCGAACTTCTTCATCTCGCCGAGAACCACCTTCGCCTCCGCAACTACTCCCTCAGTAGCCAATACGCTCACGAATCCCTCCATTCCACCGATGATGCAACCTATGGTTACAATGACAACCGGGACCTCAATCACCGTGCAGAACTGATCGTCGTCGTCTCCGACATCCTCTTCGCCGCTTCCGAAACCCTAGGATCCTCCTATACTAATTGGTACTCAGTTCTCGGTGTTGACACCTTCTGCGGTGATATTAACCTAATCAGATCTAAATTCAAATCTATGCTGTTGCTTTTGGACCCCGTGAGATCGACATTCCTCCATGCCGAAGAGGCTTTGAAGTTTACTTGGAAGGCATGGGGTGTGCTTGGGAATTCTGAGAGGAAATCGGAGTTGGACTCATTGCTTAAGACAGGGCTCACTAGTGAGAGATTTGGTGCTGAAGAAAGTGATAATTTCTGGACTGTTTGCCCGTATTGCTACTATATGTATGAGTATGCTAGGGTTTACGAGGGCTATTGCCTGAGGTGTCAGAATGATAGTTGTAGGAGGGTGTTCCAAGGGGTGTCTTCTCGTAGTCCGCCTCCTGCTGCAGATGGTTCAAATCAGTATAATTGCTATAGCTGTTTTGCCTATTTTCCGTTAGGGTTTTCACCCTCGGAAGGTGCTAGGAACTGGAAGAAGTTTGATTCATGGTCGCCTTTCGGTGGCATGGTCGGTCTGCCAGAGGATAAAACTGGTGTTAAGAGGAAGGGTTTGGTTGAGAATGTTGGTTTTGTGGATATCTCAGACGGTAATGAATCTGATGCACCAATAGATTACGGAAATGGGAACACTGAAGTGCCAGAGGTTGGATCACATGTGTTCATACAAAGAGGGAGGAATTTTCAGACCAATTTGACTGATGCTGTGGGAAATGGAGGCGTAAATGATGGAGGAATTAATTTTGATCAGAATGAGGAAGATTATGGGTTTCTAACAGATGCTGATATGCAGTTTGTTGAGAAGAATGGTGAAATTTTCCTGGAGATGCCTCATGATGACTAAGATTAGTAGCTTTTGTTACAAGTTTACAACGATGTTAATGTTCTAGTAATAGTATTCGTTTTTTTGTTCATTTTGTGGATACTTGAATGCGGTGATAGTCTATCAGAAAGGCGTTTTTGCATTGTCTGCGTATATAAGTTTGAATCTCTATGATTACTAGCCTGAAGCTCGCAACTTGTTTCCTTCTCACGTAGTAAAGCAATCCTAACTTTACTTAGGAATGCAGAATGCACATATATATATATATATATATATATATATATATATATATATATATATATATATATATATATATTCATTCCGCTTCTGGTGTAAGATTTTGTAGTTGAAAAAGTGAAAGAAATTGCTAATGAAATGAACCTTTTGATGCTCTCCAGATATGAAACTTGCGTGTATTGGGTGCAAAGGTTTTGATGCTGGTTTTGTTACTTTGTTGTTGAAAGTCATGGTAAAGAGGCATTCTCTTGTATTATCACTCAAACGGGTAACTATGTTTTATTGAAGTCTATCTGTTCTCGTTTAATCTTCTGTGGCATTTTTTCGAAATATTACAGGGAAATAGCATCAGTTGGAATGTATTCAATTGCTCTTTAGAGGCAATTCTTTCCAGGTAAGAGGCTAACATGAGAGTTTTGATCTCTGTAATGCTTGCCTGGCTCTTAATCAAGGTAAGCAACTTTGCTGCTGTTGACCTCTTTTAACATAATCTAGAATCGATTAGGGATCTATAAGAAACTTTAGCTCACAACACATGGTTATTTTTTATTATTTATCTTTCTTTCAACACTTAAACTGTGACTTTAGATTAGCACCCAAAGACCAAATGCAACCTTAAATGTGTTATCTGTTTGTATGGAATATATTCAGATTTGATCTACTTTCCCTTGGTAACTCACTATCCTTGCTGCAAAATTTGCATCCATATATTGAGTTGGCCTGAAGTACGTTAATCAGTATGGACTAGTGCCCTACAAAGCTATTCTGATTGTGATTGGTTATTTTCTTGGTTCTGTTCATTAATCTATCTGATAGTATATTCATTTTCAAATCTGAATTTGTAGTATGGACATGTGTTTTGATACAGTAAACAGAGAAGCTTTGGGGTCAAAACTCTAAATCAAATCCATAGATGCTCTACTATTTGACAATCACCAAGCATTTCCCAGTCTTTTCACACTATTCTATTTTCAAGTTATTCTTTCTTTCCCCATAAAATAAGAAAAGTGGAATCTTCTGATTGTTTGATGATTTCCATACATCAAAATTATCTGGGTTTTCTTTATTCAAAATAGTTGGGTACTGTATTTACTTAACTCACTATAAACAGCTACTGTTTGTTGGTGAATATCCCTTAGATTAATCTTAAAATATAATTTCTATGTTAGTGTATTTATTTGACTGTTTTCTTAATTTGTAAAACCTTATATCCTGTCCAGCTATTACTGTCCACACGACTACTATAGAACCACCTTCAAAAGTTTTTGTAATATGCACCCCAAGATTCAAGGGTAACATATATACCACTTTTCTAACCTTTTGTGCGTGAAATCCGTATCTCGGCTTTAAGTGCAATATTTCTGTCTCATTTATTGCTAATATTTGTATTCCCGATTTGTAATTAAATTACAAAAACACTCCGTCTACTTCTTTGTTTGATCTTCTGTCAACAAATTACAACTATACCTGTCTTATTTTATATTATTTGTAAGCATAGCTCAATAGCTAAATTTCACTTTTGACCCTTAATTTTATGCGGTTTGCGCAGTGCCAGCTAGTAAAAGAAAAGAGAGTTGATAACTTGGTATGATACAGGGGCAAATGAGGTACACAAGACTAGACATTTTCTGAGGCGAAATTCGAAAAAGAGCAGAATACAGCAGGACAACATCATATTGTCTTTGGACTATTGTTACAAAATTGTGAAGTAGGTGCAGGTGGAAGATGAATATACAGTACAGGTACCTTATCTAAGACTCTCTCTCCCATAGAACTGTACAGTGTACACACAACAAATTACTATTTTGTACTTCAATTTTCATCATTATTTCAGAAATTGAGAATTAGAATAGTTTTTTGTTCAGTCTTGCCCTTAGACTCTTAGACACAGCCTTCAGTTTTTAATAACTGGGATGAGGCTCTGCATATATTCACTTCCCCATTTCCCAAATATGCAGAAGATTGGGTTCTTGATGAGGTTGTAATTGTTTCTGTTCTTTTGCCTTAGCTGCTTACCTTCTCTGTCCAACCCTCGGGTTTAGCTCGGTTAAAGCTGAGCTTTTTGTACAACTTATTAGTCCCATACTTCACCTCTATTTTTCTTGTTCCTCAACCTGCATTCTTTTTGTAAAAATAAAATACACGTTGATGTAGAATGGTCTCAGTCATATTTATATCTTTTTTTTTTCTTGTTATATAGGGCACCAATATTCAATCATAAGAGGAAATATGACTCATGTCTTATAAACATAGGTGATAAATTCATAAAGATTAGTATGTACTAAACCAGATAACAGTATATCTGTAAAATCAGAAAATCTTTCTATATAACAATGAAGTAATTCTGGACTTATATTCTGTATATTAACACTTGATTTCTTGCACCAGAAAGGAAAGAAAAGCAATGATAGAAGCTCATTTATTGATTTATTTTGTTATATATTATAACTTTGTGCTCCTGAAATACATTTCTTTTGGAGGTTTGTTTAGATTTTTTTACACGAGAAAAGGAACAAAAAAGACAGTGAACACATTCTCTTACATATGCACAGAAGAAGCCATTAAAAGCATTTTTGCAAAGACATGGAAAGAGGACAATATATGCAAATCTGCAAATGTTGTTGTTTTTATGTTAAACAAAAACCCTTATTTTCTTTTTTGCCAATTTTATTTAAACTTTTCACCAAAAAGCTCAAAAAGAGATAAATGTTGGATTATTTTTGTTCTGTGCATGTTGGTATAAAGAAGAGTATACATGTTTCCTGTCTCTTCTTCTTCTTTCTATCTTTCATTTTCTTACTTTGGTCGTCTGAGTTTTCATATTTTTATTTTATATTTTGAAGTTAAAAAATAAAGAAAAAAAAAGGAAAAAGAACTGGGGACTGGTCAGGATTGTCATTGATAATTTCCTTTTGAGACAGAATTTCTCCAGACATGAAATAGACCAGCTGTAATTTTCAAAAGTTAGACTAACATTATTGTTCTTGAGTTTGAATCTAATATATATAAACAAAAGTATAGAGCTCCACATTATTAAGTAAATATTATTGGTGTCTTTCACTGTTTCACATCAACAAGAGAATTATATATCTTATTTTTTAGTTATTTATGATTTTCTCATTTTACAAAAATGTTATTGCGGGAGTAGGGTGTTTAAACAGTGCATAGACAAGTCGAAGTTGAGAAAGTAGTTAAAGTTTGAGATGTGTTGAAGTGAAATAACTAAACAAAACATGAGTTGAGTGAAAATAAAACAATACATTGGTGTGTTTGGTCGAAGGTAGCACTGATTCATGAATTAAAACATGTTCAAAATATCATAAACATATGATTAAAATATCATAGGATTAACACCCAAAAAAATATCATACGATTAGTTTAGTGTTTAAGTGAAATGCATTTCAAGTCATTTTTATATGTTTGAATAAACTAGTATTTTTATAAATACACCAATTTATCCTCCTATTTAATAAAAATTAATCAGGATATTTAATGCAAACTATAATGTGAATATATAACCCAGGTCTGTACCAGCAAATAACGTTTATGTTTCTTTTAATTTTTTTTTTTTTGAAATAATGCTTCATCAATTAGATGTTAGGATCTTTTAAATGACAACTCAAAGTTTAACAATATTTCTTCTTCTTCTTCAAATTTCAATTAAAACATACGTCAGTTTATAATGATATGAAAACAAATATGCTGTTAAACTTATTAAAAGACTTTTAAATGGTTGAAATTGACCTATAAATATAGGTTATTATTTTGTACTCCCTTTGGTTCACAATATTTAACTTTAGAGCCTTAAAATTTTAATTCAAAATATATAATAACTTAAACTATTCATAAATAGAATTTAATCTATTTTTTTATTTATCATTTGTAATTTTAAACACTATTACTTCTATTCTCATATAACTATCTACATTATACCATTGTTTTTATACATGAATTTTAAAATTTTATACGTCTATAATTATTACACCTTATATTCTTAATACGTGTAACTTTTTCTCTTAGTATTATTATTTTTGTAAAACTTTCAATTAATTGAAATGAAAGTGCATAATCAAATAATCATAACCTACAATATTAGTTTTTGAAAAACTCTTCTATAATCTTGTAACCCAATACAACTGAAGATAGTAAATTAGACTTTTAAGTCAACATGTACTAATCATGAACATCATTGTGATGCCTTTAATGATTAAAGATGCATTCTTTTTTAAAATTCTTTCCCCCAAACCAATAGAAGGTCTATAAATTTGAGTCTCTTTATACACACCTTAAAAATTATACATTTTGATACTTTTATGTTAGTAATTCCTGTAAACTATGGAAGGCAATAGTGAGAGAGGAAGAGATAAAACTAGTAGCTTTAGGGGATAGAAAATGATTGATCAAGCAAATTGCTTTATAGAATTAGGGGGGGAGGCCCCCAGCTATGTCAAATTGACTGCCAAACAACATAACAAAGTAGCAGGAATATTCCAGCCCTAGCCTCTCAATCCCAACCCTAACTCTCTTATTTCCTTTTCCTTTGTTCATTTTGTCTCCTCTTTCTTAGTTTCTTTTGTGAAACTCCTCCTCTTCATTTTTCTCTTTGTCATGTATGATACATGTACATATGAACTATGTATAGAGACCTCTAGTCCTATCTTATACATGATATCAGACAATTAGTACGTTAAATGTCCCGACTTTCTATCCTAATTTGTTGAGACGTTATACCCGTTTTTCTAAGTGCCAACTAAGTCTGATATTCTAGTTACGCTCGAGGGGCATGTGTTAGGCTCGGACCTAATGCGCTCGTATGCCAACCCAACTCCCAATCTACAGTTTCACGTGGACTTCCAGACTGACTAAACTATATGTTGTGAGTTGTGACATGAAACGATATATATTATTATACACAAATTTGTAAATTGTATTGATAAAATATAGATGGTTAATTTTTCTTCCAAGGAAAATATAGTATTTTTTCACGACCAATATACTAGTAATTTTGATATTTTTGGCTGTGTCTAAATACTTTGGTTTCAAAATGATAATATTTTCTATGTATTGTTTATACTATAATAATATAGATCACATACAAATGATACATTTAGGGTGTGTTTGGATTAGGGTTTACTTAGGTATGTTTGGATGTCATACTTTACATTATCGATCGTAATTAACACTATATCAATATATGTAGCAGAATACATCACTCTATAGTGTGTAATCTGCACACATATAGCTTACTTCGTGGGTTTTCAAAATGAACAAACTTAGAAACTTGATGTAAAAGAAACCCTATTTGGCTTCTTCTACTTCCTCCTTTTTTTTCCTGTTTTTTTTATAATTATAATAAATAAGAAAATATATTACTGTTTGCCAATCAAGAAAGCCAACAAAAAATAAAATAAAATATGCAGGTAAAGAATCTGTGTACATAAGCAAATAAGAGTATCAGGCAGCAGAATGAAGCAGCAAATAGCGATCTCACATTCCCTCTTCACATTTTCCTTCGTCTATATAAAATCTTCTTTTAATGCCCCTCTCCATCTCATCATCGTCGTCGTCACCAATCTTGCTATGGTGATTCCCCGCCATAAATACGAAATCTCTTTGCAATCAATGTTCTTTCATGGTCTTTAATCAATCCCTCTAAACAAAAAGCAATCATCTTTTGGTGGGTCTTTTTTGACATTTTGAGTTTTGACTTGGAATTATTCTTTGTTTTCCAAATCCTCACTTTTTCCTTTCATACAAACCCTAGCTTCCATGGCGAGAGAGATGATGAATACTGTAATACCAATTTCAAGCGCTATTAATGGCGGTGCTGATGGAGTTGGTGGTGGTTTTTCGTCAAACCCTATGGATATGATCAACTCCAGCTTTCTTCTTCAAAGGGTTCCAATAATGACGTCAACTTCTGTCACCACCGTAGCTCAGACGCCGGAGGAAAAAGCACTGGCGGCTTGCAAGAGTCACAAGGAAGCTGAACGCCTTCGCCGGAAAAGAATCAACGGCCACCTCTCCACCCTCCGTACTCTCCTCCCTAATCTTCTCAAAGTAAGTATATCTTTCTAATTTTAATTTGAAGAGCAATGAAAAAGAATAAAAGAATAATTTATTGGACAGAGAGAATGATTGTGATAGTAATTATTTACTTGTTCTTTATGTATGGCGGTTTGTTGGGTGTCAGAATGACAAGGCGTCGCTGTTAGCTGAAGTGGTCCGGCGCGTGAGAGAACTCAAACAAGCCACGTCACAGTTAACGGCTTCACCATCTTCTGACGTCAGGGAGGAGGAAAGACTACTCCCTGAGGAAACCGACGGCGTCAGGCTCCGACGATGTGACGGCGGAGTTGTAGTGGCTACACTGAGCTGCGAAGACAGACCGGATCTCCTCTCCGATCTCTCGAGAGCGCTGAAAACCGTTAAAGCGAAGATTGTTAGGGCGGAGATCGCGACGGTCGGTGGCCGGACTAAGAGTGTGCTGTGGTTGCAAGAGGGTGGCCCTGGGCGGGAAGGGCTCGGCGCGTTATCGAGAGCGTTGAAGGTGGTTGTTGATAGGCCCCACTGTTCTGGGCTTTATGGGCCTGGATTGGGCCTGTTAGGGTCCAAAAGACAGCGTCTTTATCTATGAATTGGGCTTTTTGTATAGATGCGGCCCAATTAGAATATTATAATAGATAGTATTATCATTGTTTTGGAACAAAATTATTGGACGTCCTACTCTCTTTGACTCTTTCATATTTCTTAATTGCACTATTTGAATTTAGTTTCTAAAATCATATATAAAAAATTTAATTAGTTGAGAAGTTAAACTAACTACAAATTTAAACTTAATTTTCCTCTAGTTTGTTCAACTATATACATAACATTAACAATTAAAATCCTATAAATATCCAACATAATATTTTCTTCACATCAACTTCAAAAACCAACATTCTTCTTCTAAGAGTTGATTCACTTAGCCTATAAGCAACAAAATGGCTTCACCAAAGCTCTACTTCATGGCTTGCCTTATAGTGGCTCTCACCTTGCTCGACTCGAGCTCGGGTTCTCGTCATCTCCTGCAGACAATGCCCACACTACCCTCACTCCCCAAGCCAACTGCTCTACCACCATTGCCAGCAATTCCAACCCTACCCACCACCAGCGCCACCTTGCCAAAGCTGCCAACACTTCCGCCACTACCCGCGAACCCACTCGGATCAGGGGCGATCCCCAATCTGCCTTCCCTTCCGACGAGCATCCCCTCCATTGGCTCTATCCTTCCTTTTCTCGCACCACCACCTTCAAAGTAGACCTTGCAATCTTTTGTGTTATGTTGTATGCGTGACCCTTACAAGTTCATTTCTGTATTATAATAGATAGTGTTATCAATGTTATATGTCATGTATCATGTATTGATGTTTTTTTTGTCTTATAATTGATATATTTCCCTTCATTAAATACTTTAAGTTCCGATATTATCGAGTATGAATTCAATCAACTTGGATCAACATATCAAGCGATCACAATCCTGTTCCTATATAAATTAGATATTGTGAGGTATATGTTTATTACATATAAAGATCAAACATATTGTAATAATTTATTAGTATACAACTATATTAGTAAAAATACTTACAAATAATATTAAATGCATCAAATTACCATTGATTTTCCCCCCACCGGGATCCCCAATGGTAATTCGCACGACGGAGATTTCTCATGTGTGTTAGAGATTTTCCATATCGCTCATATGATGAACTCTAATTTATATTATGATCTCTTTGATCGTTCAATTTAGGATGAAAAATATTGAGTGTTAAACCTGAGATCCCAACGTAAGGTTCAAATGCCAACCACCAATGACCTACTTTGATTTTTGTGTGATTAATTTTATTTATTTATATTTAATATGAATTTTATTCTTCCATTTATTTAAAAATATAAAAAATATATAAATGTCGGCGTCCGGGCCGAATTCCGGACTTGACCCGATTACGGCCTAAAAAAATGTATTATCATTTATCCAAAGCAACTAAACATCAAGTAATATCAAAATAGTAATGGCACAAGCAATTGCACAAATAGTTTCGAAAAAACTCCATAGGAAGAACGTTCATCACTTTACCATAGGGAGAACGTGTTATCCTTTACCCAAAGCAATTTTGAAATAATATACATGCAGTTTTGAAATAGTAGAGATTTTCATATCAAGAACGTATTATCATTTACCCAAAGCAGTTACACAAACAATTTCGAAATAGTAATTACATAAACCAATTTTAAAATTGTATAGATTCTAACAGGAAGAACTTGTATCAAATTTTACAGATATTCAATTATCATGAAGAAGATGAATACACAATTCTTTAGACGAAAACCGAAACTCGATTATTGTTTTCAAATTTGAAAGAAATCGGAATGTACGAAAAATGCAGATGGAGAAAGAAGAATGTTGATTGTTAGTCATGTTCTATGTAAATATTACCTAATTTATTTTTTTGAAAAATTATAAGGATCTATTGTAATAAACAGTAGGAGCTCAACAACTCATGGCATCCAAAATTCTACTCGTAATGTGGATACGAGAGGGCAGAAATTTATCTGCTGTGAATGGGCCTGGACTGGGCTTGTTTGGGTCCAAAAAGCAGCGTTTATCTATCATTTGGGCTTTTAATGGGCTTTTTATTATAAATGCGGCCCATAGTTTATCTTGACCAATTAAAGTATTTTTTTTGTGTGAGAATTAGAGTATTATAATAGATAGTATTATCATTGCTTTTGAACAAAATTATTAGGTTAGTTGTAAGTTATAAACGTGGACGTACAACTCTCTTTGACTATTTCATATTTCTTATCGACAATATTTGAATTTAGTTTCTAAAATCATAGAAAATAATCTGAAGTTAAACTAACTTAAAATTTAAACTGAATTTTCCTCTTGTTTGTTCAACTAAATACCATCAAATTAACACATTAGGATCCTATAAATATCCAACCTTTATATTTCCTTCACATCAACCTCCAAAAAACAACATTCTTCTTCTTCTTCTAAGAGTTGATTCACTTAACCTAGAAGCAATACAATGGCTTCACCAAAGCTCTACCTCGTCGCTTGCCTTATAGTGGCTCTCACCTTGCTCGACTCGAGTTCGGCTGCTCGCCATCTTCTCCAGACAACACCCACACTACCTTCACTCCCCAAGCCGACTGCCCTACCGCCTTTGCCGACTATTCCAACCCTACCAACCACCAGTGCCGCCCTTCCGAAGCTTCCCACACTTCCACCAATGCCGGCGGTTCCAAAGGTTGCTCTTCCGCCACTACCCGCGAATCCAATCGGGTCAGGTGCGATCCCCAATTTGTCGTCCCTTCCGACGAGCATCCCCTCAATTGGCTCTATCCTTCCTTTCTTCGCACCACCTCCTTCAAAGTAGACCTTAATTATAGTCTTATGGTTTGGAGGGTTTGGTATGTGAGTTTTGGTTTGTTGTATACACATTTTATGTTGCATGTCATTAGTGCATGCATGTCTTTGTATTTTCATTCAATAGTTGAGAGCTTGATCATGTTGAACTCTCTCCATATATTCATATTCATGTTGTTGTTTTTGTTTTTATAAATAATATATTGATTTTTTCTTTTCGATACACATGCATTTTATGTTGTTTTTGTTTTATAATTAGAATTCTTATCGTCGTAAAAAAAAATTTTCATTAATAATCGCCGTTCTCTATCGGATTTTCCTATGAATTTAGTAGTTGGATTTTCGATTATAAATTCACATCAATTAAATACATAGACTTATATGTATAAACAATAATTTTAAAAGAAAATTTAGCTAATTTAAAAGAAATATTATTAATTAGTTATCCATCGTGGATCGTGGCGGTAATCCCGGACCGAGACATAAACGAGTAGGAGATTGACACGGACACCATTAATCCCGTCCCAAACCTTGTGCTTGAGATTCCCGGTGTGTGTTGGGATTTCATGTACAACCTCAATTATCAAGAAAAAAATTAAGGAAGTTTAGAACTAAGTCATAATACGAATCGAAGGTTAGAATAAGTGGGAGAGGCGACATGCTCTTTTCTTAATTCTAAAATTGTCCCTTCTTACGAATGGTTTTGATCGATTTAAAATTTCGGGATACAATTGCCGTTTGCACTAAGATTCGTCCACCCGTCCCTGACGGAATTTAAATAAAATTAGATTCTGGAGATAACCTCAAATTAGATTAGAGAAAGTCTTGGGTCAGTCAAAAATAAAATGATAGGTGGTCAGCTCAACATTAGGTTCATAAGGACCTCATCCTGAAGCCATTCCCACGAGCCCGTGAGCCCCGATCCCGCAACTTGCCTCGGCACACACACATGTGGTCTAGCAACCGCTAGGGCGTCTCTTAGTTAACTTAGTAAACCATAATATGCTTACTTTTATATATATATATATATATATATATATATATATATATATATATATATATATATATATATATATATATATATATATATATATATATATATATATATGATGTCTCATCAATTTCCACATTGTCGACGTGGAACAAGTTCTTCCACAATTAATTATCATTAGGTGCATTTAATACACTCATCATTGGACATTAATTTCTCTTTCATTTGGACATCATTTTATACGTATGAGTATACGAAATTATAGTACTTGGAACCATGAAGCTAATGCTTCCATTTCCGACGCTGATATTGGCTGGAGCCCACCGGAAAATTGCCAGGAAAAACCTTCCGGCATAAGTTCACAAAATGATTCCAACAATCCCCACATGAATAGAAATAAATCTCAAACATGTTTTGTTTTTGATAAAAAACGGAATGGACTTTTAAGAGTACAATCGAAGAATCACCGTATCCGCGGGGTCGGTAGCATTCTTTAGCCTTGAACCTCCCATAGTGAGTAGCTTTCGGATTTACTCGACCAGATAGTGAACATGATGTCTTGAACCATTCAGACTTTGATGTAAACCTGAATAATAACTATCATACAATATCGTCTTCTCCACATAACAATGTTCTCTTTGTTGTGTTCATTTTGGCCTTGAACAACCATGGTTTAATCATGAGTGAACTTAGAGAAAATCATCATTCCAAAATTCTCCTAGACACGCCACACTTACAAGGTGAAATGCCATAAAGAGTATATTTCATACTCCATTTCTATTTCAAGGATATGAAATCAATAAAAGCTTAAAGCTTAACCTCAATGCCTTACCAGGCAATACTAACATCATCTAGGAACTGTGCAAAGACATATGTCTCCTAGTGCACACCTAGATTTTGCTCGAGTTGGTTTTCCCTTTGAACCTACATCGTGGGATCTCCAGTCACGTAGGTGGTGTTGGCCATCAAGCATCATCTTTTGTAATAGGGTGTAAACCCATTCCTTTTGATGATTTTGCAACTTGCTCTCGTGACAAACCCTTAGTAAATGGATCTGCAAGGTTGTCATGATTTATTATAATAACAATCACGCCAGTCGAGAATAGTTGTCTAATGGTCTTAGTATGTCTCTGTCCAATGTGACAAAATTTTCCATTATATACATACAATTTTGTGCCCATGCCATAGCCGATTGACTATCACAGTGTACCCATATTGTTGACACATGTTTGTTCCATAAAGGAATATCTCCCAAGAAATTCCAAAGCCACTCTACTTCTTCAAATGCTTTATCTAAAGTAATGAACTCATATTCCATCGTGGATATAGCCAAGAGCGTTTGTTTGGAAGATTTCCAAGATACCTTTGCTCCTCCTAGTGTGAATACATATTCACTAGTGGTTTTGGAGTTTCTTGAGTCAAAAATCCAACTAGCATCACTATATTCTTCTGATACAACCGGATGAGTGCCGTAATGTATCCCAACCTCTTTAGTATAATGTAAATATTTAAATACTCGAGTTATGCCTTTCTAATGTTTATGTCATGGAATGCTCGTGTTACGGCTAAGTACGTTGACCGCGTGTGCCATATCATGTCTGCTACAGTTGGTTAAGTACATAAGACTACCAATCACCCTTGCGTACTCCAACTGAGATACCACATCTCCTGAATTCTTAGTCAGCTGAATATTGGGGTATATGGGACTCTTCGCAATCCTACTATATTAGTTCTTGAATCTTGCAAGAATTGTCTCAACATAATGCAATTGAGATAGGATAAGTCCTGCAACATATCTAGTAATTTTCATCCTTAGTATGAAATTTGTCAGTCTTAGGTCCTTCATGTCAAACTTCCCACTAAACATATTCTTAGTTTTATTGATAATGTATTTGTTGCTGCCTATTATCAACATGTCATCTACATATAGACATAGTATAATGTAGCTCGCTATCGGGTTTCTCCACGAGAACTTTTCCTTTCTGATATATGGGAATCCCAATAGCACCTCATGTCCTGCGTGCAGTTGATTACTCCCCTCTCCTTGATAAGATTGGGAAGCACATCTATGCGTGGAACAAGAGACATTTTTCCTATGCAGGTAGACTCGAGTTGATCATGACGGTCCTACAGGGCACGAAGAATTTCTGGTTGTCTTTGCTGCCGGTTCCCGCATTAGTGATGGACAGGTTGACAGGACTTTGCACACAGTTCCTTTGGAGTTGGCCCAGAGTAGCTTGGACATAGGTATGCATGCCCCGGAGAGGGGGCGGTTTGGGTCTCCTTAACCTTAGGTGTTGGATTTCGGCCTTTATGTGCAAGTACTACTGGCACATTCATGCTAAGAGGGACAACCTTTGGGTAAGGTGAATCCATCATAGATACTTGTAGGTGGTCGAGCCAGACCATTGGGTAGCCTACCGACGTGACTCGCCTCTGGTGAAGACGATCATCGGAGCCAGAGACGAGGCAACCACCTTTGTGGATGAGGAGACAACGTTGGAGGAGGTCCTGGGGAGTTGTTGTCATGGTGACAAGTTCAGAGTCACAGAGGCCTATGATATGATCGGGGAGCATGGAGAGGAGGTGGACTGGTTCAGGATAGTGTGGGATGCGGGCAACATGCCCAAACACTGCTTTATCCTTTGGTTGGCAATTCTTGGACGCCTTTCTACCACAGAAAAACTACACTTCATCGACATTGACCTTACCTACCACTGGTGTGGCCTACAGAGTGAGTCACGTGACCACTTGTACTTCGGCTGTACCTATGCGAGGGAGGTTTGGAGGCAGGTCTACCACGGATTCCGGATGCCTACAGAGATGATCACGAGAGCCGACGTCATGACTTACCTCCTTAGCACTACACCAGGAAGGAGTTGGACGAGTAGGGCACACATCTATGCCTTCTCGGCGACGATTTACTACCTATGACATTACATGAATGCCCTGATGTTTGACCGGAACAAGATTCTCATTGATATTCTGGTCCGGATGATTAGAGGACATGTTTACACATTACTACATGAGGCCTTCCCGTCTAGGGTTGGAGAAAGGTTCGAGATTTAATCACTTCTTGTTTGTTATGCCAGAGTTGTGTTCTTCTCTTGGTTTGCTATGTCTTGTGTTGACTCTTTGTTCCGGACTAGGGACTCATTTGCTAATGGCTTTGCCGAAGGTGAATGATAACTCGATCCGATGGAGAGGCAGATTGTTGGTTTATGAGTGTCCCTCTCTGCTGATGGCTTTGCCGAAGGTGGGAGGGCCTTATAGACAGTGCCACGTGGTTTTTGATTATTGTTTTTATAGTCAGTTGATGGTAGATGGTACGTTCAGGAGGTTTGCATGCTTACCTGGAGTACTAGGGCTTTGTTTTAGGCCTTTTTGGTGTTTGATGATGTCCTCTTATTATCTGTAGGTCTGGCTAGGACTTTTCTGGTCGTGGCTAAACTGTACTCTTTATCCTTTCTATGAATTTACCATTTATCAAAAAAAAAAGTATAATGTAACTATTAGATGTGTCTTTGTTGTAGATACATTTATCGCATTAATTTATGCTGAATCCATTTGACATCATTACACTATCATATTTCTCATGCCATTGTTTATGTGCTTGTTTAAGTCCGTATAAGGATTTGACAAGTCTACACGCCTTGTGTTCCTGTCCAAGAACAACATACCCCTCGGGTTGTTTTATGTAACTCCCCTCTTCCAAATATCCGTTTAGAAAGGCAATTTTTACATCCATTTGGTGTATCTCTAGGTTTCTTAATGCTTCTATGGATATTAACATTCTTATTGATGCTATTCTCTTTACCGGAGAATATGTGTCAAAGAAATCCAAGCCTTCTTTTTGCCGGAATCCTTGCACTACAAGCCTAGCCTTGTGTTTATCAATGAATCCAATGGTTTTCAACTTAGTTTTGAAAATTTGTAGCTTCCAAGTGCTTTACACCCTTGCGGTAAATCGAAAAACTCCCATGTATAATTTTGCATAATGGAGTCGAACTCACTTTTAACTGCTTCTTTCCAAGCAGGTGCATTGATCGCTATTTTTACACCCTAAAAACCTTTATCAATAATGATAAAGATTAACAAGTTAGTAAAAATCACGGTATGCTTTAAATTTATAAAACTAGAAATAAATACTCAAATTGCAGCGAACCCACAGTGTATGGGTCAATCGCAGTATGAATAAGTACTCCAAGGTCGATCTCAGGGACTGAGTGAATGATTTGTAAATATGATCTAAAATAGAGAAAATCTAGAAATAAGAATAAGGTTGGAAAAGAAGGGAAGAAAAAGCAAATGTTTTTGGAGATTTTATAAAGTTCGCAATCAAATATCATATTTAATTGAAAACCAAACAAAGCAAATGAACAAAGATTTATCAATAAAAGAAAGCGGATTCTAAGGATTCAAGGTCATTATTTATACGCATGGACTCAGGACAACTCTCAAGGGATTTATGGTTGACAAGTCAAAGGGAAGAACGTTTCTAGGCTGACGGTCTATTACCGGAAGTCTTAAGACCATCTAGTTCTAAACCCAACCACCTATTACATGGTAAGTCTCAAGGTAGAGAGGTAGAAAATTCTAAACAAACCAGACTACAAACTAAGGATCAGGTAAACCTTTACCGGATAAGTCTCAGGTATTACCCTACTCAGGAAGGAATCTAAGCACACTCAACCCAATAGAGGTTTTCACCTCTATTACCTATGATCAGTTCTCTAAGGTATCTAAGAAGGGGTATCATTGGGTAAGTCTCAACTCAAACTTAGGTTACTAGGTAGAAGGAATGGAAAAGCCTGAATATTTCCTAAACTGAAATAAAAGAGGGAATAAAGAAAGTACTCAGCTTTATTAATCTCAAATCAACAAAACAAAGAAATCCCAGTATCGCAAGGCGTATCTGAACTAAAAGAAATGGAAAAGCCTGAATACTTCCTAAAACTTAATGTAGTTCAACAATGGTGAAAATGGAGAGAAGAGCAAGGGAGAAGGGAAAAACGGCCCTCTCAATATGAGGTCAATTGGAGAATAATTCGGAACCCTGAAAATAATTTGGAGCTTTCCTTTTATACCCAACAACCTCCAAAGAACGGGCTGGGCCAAACCGGATCCAAGAAATAAATTAAAATCAGCGCTCAGGGAATCTCGGTCACCCATCTCGGCCGAGATGCTTCACATGTCGGGGCCGAGATTTTTCTTCGGGATTCAGCGTCCAAGGCATCTCGGTCGGGTCGACCGAGATCACACCCGAATTCAAGATCGATATTCTTCAACAATAGCTTCCAACCTCGACCGGGATAAGGGATCTCGGTCGAGATGGCATGGATCTCGGCCGAGATAATATGGGTCTCGGCCGAGATGCCTCAGTACTTCGGGTACTTCGTCTCGTTTGCTCTCAGCTCGCCTTTTCCTCCTTTCTCGTGCCTGCACGATCGCTCCAAAGCGTCCATCCCGAGGCATGATCCTCAATTGGATCGTTTTAGCTCCAAAACACGCCAAATTACCTACAAAGACACCAAAAGCTTGTGTAGACATCTATACTCGCAAAGTAATACTAAACAAGTACAAAGGACACACATTAAGGCTAAAACATGCATGCATATAAGGGAAAACTATCTATATGCTCTACTAAACTAGGTCGATAATTCATGTTATCATGCATCTGGTGTGGCATAACTTTTGTATAAGTTCCCAATTCTTTCTTTAAATGGAAAGCCGTTACTCATCACTAAAAGTTGTCTCTTTGCGAGCTCTTTTTCTCCTTCGAGGTTCAACCTGTTGTTGAGCTCTTTTGCTATGTCGAGGTTCATCTTTAATGTCCACATCGGGTACAGACATTCCGTCATCTCGTTCTTCACGAGTACGTTTAGGATAATCTTTATCCTTACATGGAAAGATGTCTTTAAAGAAAGACGCATTCCGTGATTCCATGACTATATTAGCATGGATATCTTGTAATTCTGATTTGTATACCAGAAATCAATAAGTGTTATTGTTATGTGCATATCCGATAAATATACAATCAATAGTTTTAGGTCCAATAGTGACCCTTTTTGGAGGTGGTACTGCCACTTTTGCCAAGCACCCCCACTTGAGGTATTTTTATGTTGATACTCTACCATGCCAGAGCTCATAAGGCATTTTGCCTGTTACCTTGTGAGGTGTTTTGTTCAGGATGTAATTGGTGGTAAGCACTAAGTAGAGCTTCCCCCCCACATGAACTGGGCTAACCCAGATCCGTGTAACATTTCATTTAGCATTTCCTTTAGAGTTCGATCGGTTATTTCGTTCCGCAACCATTGGATTCTAGCGAGTAAGGAGCAATCGTTTAATGTATTATCTCATTTTCTTTACAAAACACATTAAAGAGTTCATCATACTCTTCTCCTTTATCACTTCAGATAATTTTTATCCTTTTTTCAAGTTGATTTTCTACTTTCAAATTCTACTCTTTAAACTTTGCAGAGTGTCATTCTTGCTTCTTAGCAAGTATACATGACAATATCTTGCAATCATCTATGAAAGTTCCGAAGTAATTTTTACCGCCTCTCGTTTGTACAAACTTCAAATCACATTTTGTGTGGATTAAGCCAAGAGGTTTAGTTGTACCCTCCACCTATGGTGAAGGCATTTTTGTGAGTTTTTCTTGTACTCAGACTTCATATTTGTTCTTATTTAGTTTGCATTTAGGTATTAAGTTCAAATTTATAAGTCGTTGAATCGACTTGTAATTTATATGCCATAACATTTCATGCCAAACATTGAAAGACACAAAGTATAAAATGAAGGAACATTCTTATTCAGTTCAACAATATTATTCAACTGACCTTTCGGATAAACAGTCATTACACACATTTTGAACATACCATTTTTCAAGTAGACATTGCCTACATAAGTTCCATTTTTGGATAATACAAGTGTATCAAAAACTAGTTTCACCGTGAAACCTTTCTAACAAAGTATAGAGCCAAAAATAAGGTTCTTTCTTATATCGGTTACATGAAGAACATCGGTCAGAGTAAGAGTCTTCTCCGATGTCATCTCCAGACAAACCCATCCATAACCTTCAACCCTGGAGGTTACAACGTGACCCATGATCACCAATTCTTCTTGCATGTTCTTCTAGTAATGGTAGAATAATCCTTTGTCAAAACAGATATATTTAGTAGCACTTGTGTCGTACCACCATTCCATTGGATTGCCTCCTGCCATGTTCACCTCTGTCAACACATCGCAAAAGTCGTTTTGTGCAGGATCACCTTCATGCACATTGACTTTAGTCTTCGACATGCGGAGATCAATCTTGTTGCGGCACGCGTCAGCCTTGTGCCCCACTTTGCCACATTTGTGACACTTCCCGCTGAACTTTGTAGCAAGTTGCTTTTTTGAGCCTTGAGGTAGAAACTTGTGATTATCCCTTTACCATATTCAGCCATGTTATCCTTTTCAGCTCCTTGATCGTTCCCAGTCACTGGCTTCCGGTTGGTAGATTCCACTCTTAGCCTTGCCGTTAAATCCTCGACTTTCATAGTCTTTCTCTTGTGTTTCAGATAGCTCTTGACATCGTCCCATGATGGTGGAAGGTTTTTGACGATAGACGCTACCTGAAACGTCTCATAGAGTTTCATCCCCTCAACTAGGATCTCATGCATCAATAACTATCACACCTCAATTTGTTCCATGATAGGTTTAAAATCCACCATTTTGAAGTCGTATAACTTTGCCACGGAAAACTTCTTTGTACCCTCATCATCTAGAGTCTCTTGGAAGTTGTGATCTCGCTGTATATTCTATACAGCGGATTACTCAGACAGTTCAAGATCCATCCCTTACACATAAAGTCCGCATAGACCCACGCATCATATGTGGCGTGCATACGTGCACAAGTATTGTCGGGGAGGAGATGTGGTGAATTTCCTTTAAATACTTGACAACTCTTGATGTCGTCAAGAAGAACAACATTTTTACTGCTAGATTTTGAAGTCCGTACCCTCAAATTTGTTTGGCAACAACGCAACATGCATTGATCCAGGAATGAGCGGTTGGTTAGGCGAGTGGACGACAATAGTACCGGACCCGCTCCCTATTTCCATACAAGGAGGCGGCATAGTAGCTCAAGGTTGTTCATCTTATCTCCTGAACCGGTCCCACGCGTGGTCCCGACAGACATATGTACAACTGACAAACCAGTTCCGAAAACAATTCCAGGTGTCGGCGCAAGAAGGTTGACAATATTGCCAGAGACATCATGGGGATCATTTTCGCCCATATTCAAGAATCTGATTCAAAACAAAGCAACCCACGATCATTAGGGATTTATACAAAATTTAATTAAATGGGGAAAACTTTGTAAAAGACCCAATATAGATATTTCTTATAAATATCAGGGTTCCGCAAAACCCTGAATTCCGAAAGTAGCACTTCCGAAACAATTGCCGGAAAACTTTTTGAATTTTCCGAAAAATTAAATCCTTTTTTTTTAATAAAATAAAACCTTTGAAAATTTAATAACGAAATTTATTTCCGAAATTAAATATTCAAATTTGATCCGGATTATTCTTTTTCTGAAAAGACGGTAATTCCAAAAAAAATAATATCCAAAAATATTTTGATAAATTTATAACGGAATTATATTTCCGAGATAAATTTTTGCATAAAACTTCGATTTTGATTCGAATAATTTTTCCAAAGAAAATTATTTTGGAAAAATAATTTAACATTGGCGCCCAAATCTGGAAAAAAAAAAGTTTTAAAAAAATATAAATGGACGCCGGCATCATTTGCCAACGCTCAAGCTAGACGCCGGCGTTTTGCATTTGTTTTTAACAACAAGTAATTTGAGGTCCGTGTACGTAACTAGGAATGACAATGGGTCGGGTGATGGGTGGATGCACTACTTCCATCACCCGACTCGCCACTTAAAATTTTCACCCGACCCGTAGCTTATGTCACTCTACCTGTACCCGCCGGGTGAACGGGTGGATCGGGTTTTATTCAGGTGAAATTTAACCGCTTTTTAAAGCTAGTTTTCAACCAAAATTTTTAAACAAAGTGAAATTGTTCAAGCTAATATTAAATATACGATTTAATCGGGCTTAAGCTTTTACAACTGACATAATTGAAACAAAAATATAAATCCAAAATGTCTTACATACCTCCAAAAAATAAAATGAAATAAAAATTTAAAAAATTTAAAATCGTTAAAACAAGTAGCTTTACACATAATTGTCTTTAACTCTCATTATAATCTCAAAGTTGACACACTCTATCTTTAGTAAAATTATTTTTGTATGTTAAAAAAAATTACGCTTAAAATTCATGGAACATGAAAATAAGTAGTGTCGACAAGGTCATAAAGACAAACAAAATAACAAAAGATTATGAACTATAGAATTCATGAAATTTTAATGTAAAGATATATTATTAGGCATTTAAATTATTAATATTAGGAAAAAATTTAGCCATAAACTCTTTTATATATATATATATATATATATATGATGGGTGCGGGTGGTGGGTCGGATGATGGGTCGGGTGATAAGTTATGAGATGCTCACCCGTATCCGACTTGCCCCATCACCCGTTGCACCCGTCACCCGAATTTTACCCGCATGTTAACAGATTTTTACCCATTTATACGGGACGAATTTTTAGACATTCATCGAATGCGGATGAGATTGTCGTCCTTAACGTAACAGTCCCTAATAGTTTTAGTTCCACTCCACAAATTTTGTACAGTTGTTGTACGAGGGCAGAATTGTTTGTAACGATGGGCCTAGTTTGGGCCTGTTAGAGGAGTCCAAAAGGCAGCGTCTCTATCTATGATTCGGGCTTTTAATGGGCTTTTCTATAGATGCGGCCCAAATTGAATATTATATAACGGATAATTATTTTGGAGCAAAATTATTGGATTAGTTGTAAGTCGTAAACGTGGTCCACGTGGACGTCCTATTAGGCTACTATCTTTGACTCTTTCATATTTCTTAATCGGCAATATTTGAATTTAGTTCTAAAATCATAGAAAATAATTTAGTTGAGAAGTTAAACTAACTACAAATTTAAACATAATTTTTCTCTAGTTTATTCAACTATACACATAACATTAACACATAACGATCCTATAAATATTCAACATAATATTTTCTTCACATCAACCTCAAAAACCAACATTCTTCTTCTAAGAGTTGAATCACTTAGCCTATAAGCAACACAATGGCTTCACCAAAGCTCTACCTCATGGCTTGCCTTATAGTGGCTCTCTCCTTTCTCGACTCGGGCTCGGCTTCTCGCCATCTCCTACAGACAATGCCCACACTGCCCTCACTCCCCAAGCCAACTGCTCTACCACCATTGCCGGCAATTCCAACCTTACCCACCACTAGCGCCGCCTTGCCGAAGCTGCCAACACTTCCGCCACTACCCGCGAACCCACTTGGATCAGGGGCGATCCCCAATTTGCCTTCCCTTCCGACGAGCATCCCCTCAATTGGCTCTATCTTTCCTTTCCTTGCAACACCACCTTCAAAGTAGACCTTTTAGTCTTATGTTTTGGAGGGTTTGGAGATGTTAGTTTTGGTTTGTTGTATACACATTATATGTTGCAAGTCTTTGTATTTACATTTTGAGTTGAGAGTTTGATCATGTTTGTTGGTGATCAACTTAATTCATCTATTATGTTGTTTTTGTACTATATATATTTAATATAATTCCCTTCTATTTAAATTTGTATTGTGATGTCATTTTTTTAAAGAAAAAGATTATAAACAAGTTAAACTAATTCAAATTATTTTAATTTTGTTGTAACTACTACAACTTTTATTTAAATTAGATATCACGTCTTGTCCGATAAATTATACAATCAAAATACACAAACTTTAATTCTAAACTTTTTATAATAAAATATATTATTCATATTAGATCTAACTCGTATAAAATACGAGAATTAAAACATATACCACAAAAATAATAAAAAGAAAAATCTTCTTTCGAACAAATAAAAAGGGTAAGACGGAGATTAACACCACATAATGAAGATTTAGGGAGTATGTGCTTCCAAGATCATAAAGGTCATAATATATTTCTTCTATTCTATCGATAATTGATTATAAGGTTAAACTTTATCAGACTTATTTATAGAATTTGAGTATAACGTGTATAAGTAAGGTCGGTTGTACTTTCCCAATGACTTAACACAACCTAATTGTCTGTAGTCGGCTAATAGCTTTCAACTGTATTGGTTTTGCACAATGTCTCGACGCCTTGACAACCATGGTCTTGTATACTTTATACAACAATTGATCAACATAAATCTATAGCAAGGTTGCTCCCCCATAAATTATTACAAACTATTGTTTAGGTTCCTAAAAGATAACAAATTAATTAATGGAAACAAAACAAACAAGAAATAAGATACAGATTTTCGTGATTTAACAGTATTGTGTTCGTTATATCTAGAGGCGGATTGGGGGCAAAGACCCCGTTAAGATCTCGTAAATTAGTGTTAAATGTCAGATAAATCAAGAAATATCGTATAAAATCAATGAAAATAAATATGTATACGAGTTAACTAAGATGCTTAACAAATTGAGTGTAGTGTGAACGAAAGAATAGTTAAGAAGATAATAGTTTAAATCTAAAAAAGGTAAGATCCAGATTGTAATATTTTTAAAAAATTGGTAAATAGAATTGGCTATATCTATCATTATTTTTTTAAAAAAAAAATTACTGCAATTTATAATGGGATTTTATTGTAGTTAAAATTATGAGTTTTCAGTTGTTGCATTTTCTAACCTATTTTCTTACACACTTACACACGCCATTCCAAAGTTCAAAAGTAAACTCACTTTTTTAATTCCAAATTCAAGTCATAAATCACAACAAAACCCTAAAAAACAATCTAGCTGAGAAGTTGAACTACCCATCCAATCAAAACCCTAATCTTTCTCTATTTGTCCAACAACATCTCATCAAACCAACACATTACAACACTATAAATACTAAAACCCCCAATCCAACTCAAAACCCACAAACAACTACATCCTTAATTACCTCCAAACACAAGGCAAGTTCAAAAAATGGCTTTATCAAAGACCTACCTTCTTGCATGCCTTATGGTGGCTCTCACTTTCGTCGATATCAGCTCCGGCGCTCGTCATCTCCTACAAACAACTCCGGCGATTCCTTCACTCCCCATACCAACTAACCTACCTGCAGTTCCAACACTTCCAACTGCCACCATCCCGCTACCCAAACTTCCGCCATTGCCGACGCTTCCAAAGGTTGTGCTGCCACCGCTGCCCGTTAACCCGATTGGTTCAGGGCTTCCGACGTCCTTGCCTTCTCTCCCCACCGCGATTCCTTCTTTCCCCTTTCTTTCTCCGCCGCCATCTAACTAAGCCCCTATATATATACCTATGATTTCATGATCATGAAATTATGTTGAACACATTATCATATGTGTGTGCTATAGATTATTTTCATATTTTCGAGTTTGAGTTTGTCACATACATATATATAGATATTGATTATGTGTTTGTAATTTCTTTTTCGATTCGAGTTGATCGAGTTTATGTATCTTGTTTGATGCTTATGTAATATTACACATATTTGATTATGTTTCATCTATACTGCAAAGTATGTGCTGATAATTTTCATTACATGTCCTTTTGTTCATGTTTGTCAGATTTTACTATGGTTTTACCCTTTTTGCAAACAAATATGAGTTAAATATATAAACTTAATCATATGAATAATATATTTAGATTAAAAATAATAAATTTTAATTTAATTTGATAAATTTTAATAACAAACTAGTAAATATACTTGAAAATATTTTATATCAAATACATATAAATCATCGTAATTCTGAGCATAATCCTTTAACACAAAAGGACTACAAACCCAGAATTTTAATGGATCGTATTTTGGCTTAACAAAAATATAACTATAACTATTTCCCCCCTCATCCAACTATTGAATTAAACACTTAGACTCGTCATTTGCCCACGTTGGTAATTGTTATTGTTAGAGATAATAAATTATCATATCGAAAGAGGAGGTCATTCGGAACCTAGTATATAAGGTTGG
The DNA here is from genome assembly GCA_002319775.1 of Fagopyrum tataricum. NCBI lineage: Eukaryota > Viridiplantae > Streptophyta > Magnoliopsida > Caryophyllales > Polygonaceae > Fagopyrum > Fagopyrum tataricum. Next base: position 39,599,250 of record CM008284.1, on the reverse strand, counting down.
TGGAACCTTGTCGAAAGTTCTGAACCAATCGGGTTACTCTTCCTATTGCTAATTAGTTTTAGGATGGAATCATGTCAGGTTTATGTGCTGGACTTGGGTCTAACGCACATGTGAGCCCGTAGGGACACGACTCCTGCTCTACGGTCCGTCTGAATCGAACTTTGACACGACATCAGAGCGATTAGCCTCTATTTAGCTCGCGATCCTAACATCTGCGCAAGTGAGACTCGGTCTATATATATCATCTAGTTGCACTTGCGTGGGCACGTTGGAGATTATTAGTTCTCTTACATTCCGAGCCTAGTATATAAGGTCGGTGGATTACCCTTCCGTGTTTATGTTTTGTGTTTGGGTTTAACTCACATGTGCTCTCGTATGAACACGATCCCATTATACAATCCATATGCATCGGACTTTTACAGTTTTTGGGAGCTCATTGAAAATGTGTGGACGCAGGATACCCTCTTTCTAGCCTCGTTTATTATGTTATATTTATTTCTGTGACTTGTGTTGAACGTGAAAATGAAAAATGTGTACGATTCTTCAACACTTTAATAACAATGATTTAAGATAAGTAATTGAAGTAACAGACTAATAAACTAATAGATAAAGTGACACTAAGCTTATTTAAGTGTTACCGAAAATATTTTAGCTTGAATGCTCCTAAAAAGCATGTATACAAAAAATAGAAAGTACAAAGTAATCACGGATTCACGATAGTATATATTACAAGACTCTAATGATAAAATAAAATAAAGATCCCCGGGAAGAATGATACGAATCATTAAGCATGAAATCAACTAAGAACAAGAATATCACATACAGTAGCAAATAACCAAAGGATTTCATCTAGATAATCACCGATATTATTTAGGCAAATAAATTTTAAGAATTAATCCAACTATTATATGACCGTATAATATATTAGATATATATATATATATATATATATATATATATATATATCCATGACAATACCTTTAAACTTAATACTAAAAGTTAAAAACTATGACCAAGACTATGACATAAAAATAAATAAATAAAAAAAACTAGAGAACTATCCCAAGTGATCAAACATTTGACAATCTACCTAACATGCAACATCATGACATACATATATACCATTTTTAAAATATAAGAAACATAACAATTTCATTTATAAATGCATATTAAAACAAAATCACACTCGAAACAATTGAGAAGTTGAACTAACTATCCATTTGTGATTTTCTCTTATAATTTTGCCCAACAACTGAACAACATCTCATCAACCAAACACTTTTCTTTCCTATAAATCTCATTTCAATCTTCTCTTCAATCAAATCCAATCCAACTCCCAATACAAAGTTACAAACAACGTACAAACATCTCTTCAAAGAATCAAAATGGCTTCAACAAAGCTATATTTCTTATCATGCCTCATGGTAACTCTCTCATTGATCAACATGAGCACGGCTGCTCGCCAACTCCTACAAACATCGCCTACATTACCCTCACTTCCGAACCCGACCTTGCCGGCAGCTACTACCCTGCTGCCCACACTTCCGACAATCCCGGCCTTGCCAAAGGTTACGCTGCCGCCGCTGCCTGCTAACCTGTTTGGTTCAGGTGGATTGCCCAATTTGCCTTCGCTTCCTACCTCCATTCCTTCCCTTCCTTTCCTTACTCCACCTCCTTCAAACTAACGATCTCATTTTGGGTTCGGGTTCAAGTTGAATGAGTATCGTTCAAGGGTTCGAGTTGTATGATTTCATGTGCTTTAAATGGCTTGTTATAGTGTTGTGGTGTTTGTACTCGGATTTCAGTTTCATGTGCTCGTTATGGCTCGAGTTGTATGAGTTGTTTTTGCATGTTTTTATGTTTTTTAGTTTGTTTGAAAGGATGTATGTGACTTTATTTATTGAAATTATATGAGTTTATGGAAATATCTCTTATGAAATTTTTAAAAAATCCTAAAAAATCTACTTGTAATTCATTTCAATTGATGTCATTTTGGGTTTGGGTTTGGGTTTGAGTTGAATGAATATCGTTCCAAGGTTCGAGTTGGGTGATTTTTATGCTCGTTATTGCCGGTTTGTGTTGTAGTTTTTGTACATGTAAATGAAACATGTATTCTAGCTATGACGTTTTTCAAACGTAATGAAAAGTCTAACACATAGAGGGGGTTGGTTATTAATTAAAGACGGTACTAGTGTAATTCTCGTGCACTGCACGGTACGTGACTTAATAGTTATTCAAAATATTTGTATGATAAAATAATATTTTATATAACTTAATATTAGTTATTCATTATAAATTTAACTATTTTTTATCATACATATAATATGATAACAAATTCAAGTTATATTTATAACTATAACATATTAAACTGTACATATTGTGATTCTAAACGTATAAATCATTTAGTTTAGATCAACGATCTAGTTTGTTTTTAAAATAAAATTTTAAAATTAATATTAAAAAAAGACTAACTAATTGTTTCTTATAATTTGTTTGGGATATGAAAGTTTATTTCAAACGGCAATCCTGCTCATGTGTACAATTTATAATTTTGATTTGAATATTTTTAAATTGGGATAAATCCGGATTTTAGATTTGATTTATAAAAAATTATCCTAAATCATTTTATTTAACAAAATAGGCTATTAAAAAACGGTTGAGATTTACTTTTTATAATTTTTTTGGGACTTCGATAAACGTGGGCGCGATATGTGGTAAAGAAGGATTCTCTTTTAATACTTATATAAGATTACGAGATGACATTCAACGGCGTATGTTATCTTTTATGACGTTTTCAAAATGTCTATGTAATTCTTATTGTATCGTGTTTATTGTAATGTGTTATCCTTCTTTTGAAAGGATGTATGTGTTATGTTTGATAGATATACATAATTTTATTTTGATTATAACTTATAAGCATGCGAGCTTATGAAAAAATCTCTTATGAATTGAAATGAAGATCCGTAATTCGTCCATTTATACGTATAAAACAGTAGACTTGCAATAAATTTCGATTGATACTCATTAATGGATTAAAATATAACGAGATGTGCCGATGTGGGGTTAGAGAGTACACGTTACGTAACCAAATAAATAAATAAATAAAAAAAGGTAAAAGTACGTACATGAAGGCGATAAAGACTCGATAATAGATTAAGAGCCCGTTTGGTAGACCGAGAATTATTGAGAATGAAGCTGAAGCTGAAGCTGAAACTTAAAAATGTAAATGAAGTTGAAAGGGGTGAAATGAATAGTTTGATTTTGGTGGTCGTAAAGAAAATTATTAAAAGTATGAAATTGGTGAAATTATAAAAAGGACCCACCTTATTTTTTTTGGTATGATTTTAAATAATTTTCATTATTAACATAGTTAATACAATAATACCTAACAAAATTAATGAATGAAAATATTGAAAATGATTAGTATAAACAAAACACAATTTATTTGTTTGTGTAAATATGGTTGGTGAAATCCATTAATAAATGAATAATATGGTTGTAAGTACAAAAGTAGTGGAACACACGGTAAAACAATGGATTTTATCTTATATATATATATATATATTAGGAGTAACACTTCTTGTCACGTGTCACACAGAAAAATGCTAACAACTACGTGTCATTTTAGCATTTAACCACAACCTACAAAATATTAATTAAGTTTATTTATTAAAAAAATATTTAAAGAAATATGTATAAAAACATAGATTCTGCTGGAAAAAAATATATAAAAATATAGATTATGCGGAATTCCACAAGAAATTTGAACGTTTAATAAATTTCAACAACCAACAAAACAAAGATCTTCCCTAAGCAAATATTTATTGATGTATTATATAATATTATATAATAGATAAAAATTATTAACATATGAACCAATATTATAAGGGATAACAAATCATATTATGAGTTATTATACAATTAGATATTTTATTAATGTATTATATAATATTATTTATAAAGTGTACAAATATTTGTTGCTTATTATCTACTCTATCTAACGACAAAAAAATAGTTTATATATAATCCCTTAAAAAAATAAATAATAAAAAAATATTTTATCAAATTCCGTGCAAGGCACGGGTAATACACTAGTTTGTTTGTGTATACGATACGAGAGTGGTGCAGGAGATTTATTTGTTTGTGTAAAACAATGGATTTTCAAAATAGAGGAGTGAGGATGGAGGGTAGAATTGAAATTATTGGTTGATGTTTTTTGCTTCATCGATTAAACCTCATATTTCCAACTGAATCTCAGTCCCCATTAATACGGCAAGAACACGGGATAGTTGAACAGCTTGTAGAGGTTGAAATGGGTTTCAGTCTTTAATAATTACCTTCAATTGCCTTACCGAACGGGGCCTAAATATGGCAAGAACACGGAATAGTTGGACAATCACACATATAAAGCTATTATATGAGACGAGATAATCGGGCTTGCTTTATAAAAAATTTAGCTTGATGTCATTCATTTTTTCAATGAGCCGACACATTATAAAGTTCATGTAAAATTTAGAATCGTCTCGTTTATAAATAAGTTGTGCTTAACGTATCAATTCTGGAATAGTGTAACAACCTACATATATATGTTTTTGACTTTAGACGATTAAATTTAAGAAGTAACCTATATGGTACTTTAGAGTTTGGGTTATGTCTTATAAGATCGGTTTAAATCTGTAATGCAAAAAAATATTAGCCTATATTATACTTTAGAGTTTTTATCTTTTAAAATGTTATTAGCTGATTTCGATTCACGTTGATTATTATATTCCAATCACAAAATTAAACACAACTCAAACTTTTAATGACTCCATGTGTAGCTACGGATTCATGTCAAATTGATTTAATCATTTTTTATTGCATTATAATCCTAACAAATCATTTAGACGATTAAAATTAAGAAGTAATCCAACTACTATATAATTGAATAAAAATAAATTTTATTACCTAGAATATGAAGCAAAAGTTAGAGAACTATTTTAAGTGATCAAACAACATTTGATAATCTACCTAACATACAACAACATTATGAATATACCATTTTTAAAAAAACTCATAACCAATTATATTTATAATTGTCTATAAAAATACAAAACCCACTTCAAATTGAATTTCTAGATATGCAAACTAATCCTATTTCGTTCATGTATCAATTTCATACACGTAGAGAAGTTGAACTAACTATCAATTAATGAGTTTCTCTTCCAATTTGCCCAACTACATCTCATCAACCAAACACATTTACTTCCTATAAATCGTCATTTCAATCTTCTCTTCAATCAAATCCAATCCAACTCACAATACAAACAAGAATATCTTCTCCAAGCATCAAAATGGCTTCAACAAAGCTCTATTTCCTAGCTTGCCTTGTGTTAGCTCTCATTTCGGTAGATTCAAGCTCGGCTTCTCGACATCTCTTACAGACATTGCCATCACTGCCCAACCCAGCTGCCTTGCCGGCAGCCAGCAACCCGCTGCCCACGCTTCCGACCATTCCGGCCTTACCAAAGGTTACGCTGCCGCCGCTACCTGCTAACCTGTTTGGGTCAGGTGGATTGCCTAATTTGCCTTCACTTCCTACCTCGATTCCTTCCCTTCCTTTCTTTACCCCACCTCCTTCAAACTAACGATCCCATTTCGGGTTCGGGTTCGAGTTCGGGTTCGAGTTGAATGAGTATCGTTCAAGGGTTCAAGTTGTATGATTTTATGTGCTTGTTAATTGTTATGGCTTGTTTGTGTTGTGGGTTTTGTATCTGGAGTTCAGTTTCATGTGCTCGTTAGGGTTCGTGTTGTATGAGTTCAGTTTGTTTTTATGTTGTTTTTTTTTTTGTTAGTTTGTTTGAAAGGATGTAAGTGATTATGTTTGATAGAAATAAAGAATTTTATTTTACTGATATTTGATAGATTTATGGTACAAATAGGGCGGTAATCGGTAACAACACTAGATTGATAGGAACACCAATAAATCGGAGGCAAAGATAGACTAGACGCCGGTAAGTTTGTGATAAATAGAGGATTTTTAGCCTCTTTTGCTTCTAATTTTTTGAACGGTTTTCATGTATTGCTTGACCCGCCGGAGGGTGTTATTTCTATTATTGCTGCTGATGTTAGGGGTCGGGCTATCCCCCGTTTACTGACTACTTAGCCTTTTTCATTTATACGAAGCGCGGTTAGATGCCGGAGACCACCGACTCTCTTTCCTACCAAAAAAATAAATTGATGATACTATAACCCTTTATATAGAAATTACAATATAATAAGAAGAGAATAATAAATATTGCAATGATAGAAAATATACACTGGTCTAATATAACGATATAATATTATTATTTATTTTGAAGATATCTCTTATGAAATTAATTAATTCTGAAATTTATCTATGCACATGAAAAAATCGACTTGCGAAATAACAAACAAATTACAAAAGAATGAACAACCAAAAAGTTTAAGATCATCTCGGTTAAAAAAGACGTAAGTAAATGAAGGTGATCAAGTCTCGATAATCGCTTAAATATAGCGAGAACACGGGAGGGTTGGACAAACATATAAATGCTTTAACTTTGAACTCCTAGTGTTCTTTGACTCCTTGGATTTCACGTATTCAAACATAAATTGTAGTTAATCTTTAAAAAAATTTTTGAAAGGAACGTATCTTATCTTATCTTATATGTATTAAATAAGAGACCTTCTTTGTCACGTGTCAATCTCACATGTAGTTCCCAAAAGTATTATAAAAAGTTATTTTTAAATAATAATAATTTTGATATTTACAAATTCAAATCTTAATAATTTATTAATCAGTAAATAAAATTTGATATTTCAAAGATCTATAATTTTGATGTTCAAATGTTAATAGTTTGTTAATCCGTAAATAAAATCTGATAATTTTTTCCATCATTATTTAAATTATAATTGTAATTTTTGATAAGATTTGTTTTATATTATATATATATATATATATATATATATATATATATATATAAAACTTGAATTTGTAACCGTATTATATGTATAATAAAAGATAATTAAATTTATAATAAATAATTAATATTATATTCTACAAAATAATTTTTATTCAAATATTTAGAATAAATATTAAATACCTCGTGCAATGCACGGGTAATACACTAGTTATAAAATTAATCAGCAATCAAAAGTTCAATTATATGATTTGGGATGTTCTCAATGAAAATCTCATCTTTCCCATTAGAAGGGATTAATTTAGCAAGTGCATGTGTCACTTTATTAGCTTCTTTAGGTATGAAAGAAATAGAGAAGAATAAGAACTTGTTGTTCAGCTTCTTAATTTCATCAAGAATTAGCCCTCCATGTGTGGTAATCTTGACTTGATGGTTGTAGCAATCATCAATAAACTTGGAGTCGGTCCCTATCTTGAGATGTTGAATGCCCATCCTGTGCGCTTCTTGTATTTCCATTTGTAGTGTTGCAGCTTTCGCCCACCACACGGTCCATTTGCCCAGCTTACGTTGCGTTTTTGCCCCTATAATTTCATCATTGGCTCCCCTTAGTGGTGAGTTTGTTTTTGGGATTAATGTGATTACCGTAAGGTTAGCTTCTGTTTCTTGTTCCCCTCTCCACCATTGTGTAACAAACCTCACCACTTCATCTCCAATCAAGCCTCAGTATTTTTTGGTAAAAAAAAAACAGCGTGTAGTCCGTCAATTCCAATAGCTTTGTTGCGATGCATTTGCATTATTTCTTCCTTTATTTCTTCTTCGGTCGGTTCTCTCGTGAGCTTTGCATTCATTTCATCACTCAGTATGTTAACAATCACTTAATTTGTTACCTAAGTTATTCACCGTCTTGCCAACCAAATCACCCGAATTCAATCCAGGTTAACATACATGTCAGGCGGAGTGGGTGGACCTGTGGGTTTTCAATACTTATACTCATATGTAATTGCTAAAAGAAGTGGGTTTTTAAGTTCCTCCGTGTATCTACTTATACTTTATTATTAGTGAAAAGTTTAAGAAGTCACCAAACAGGGGATAGCCGAACCCATAATCATTGTTCATCCATTCCATAATACATAGCCCTTCATTGAGAGGATCAATCAATAAAGTAAAATTAAAATCGATTTTCATTTTAAAATTATTACAATAATTCCTTAATCCTTAATCCTTACTTGATTAAACCGAAACCAATTTTCATTCTAAAATCTGATACATGAAAAATTGTTGCTATAAAAGCTTTTACGAAGATGATAATGATCAAAGACATAAAAGTACCGACGAAAACAAAAGTACTAATAAACATGTATAACAGCACTCTATCTCCTTGACTTTTTTCGAGCTTGAACCAATCGCAATTCAAGCTTGTCTCCAACCAAAGTGAGCCCGGATAGTTGAGCTCATATAGCAACTCTAGTTCTACGAGCAACGTGTATACTATGAGCTTGTTCGTTGCTCACTGAACACTTGTCAAGTTTGTAAATGGCTAGTCATTATTTTTCATATATCTAACATTTTATAAAGTAGACCATTGGATAACCTACCTAACAACCTGCAACAACATTGAGATGTGTCTATACAAATCTTTTTAGTAGCACTTTTTATTTCTAGATACATATTAAATAAATCTTTAATTTAGATTTTAGATATGAAAATCCTACTTTCTTCAAAAGTAGCTATTAATTTAGCATTAAACTTATTAAGAAGTTGAACTAACATTTAAATTTTGAGAATGTCTCCCAAAATTTGCCCAACAACATCTCATCAACCAAACATATTTGATTCCTATAAATTTCCAACGTAAGCCTTCTCCAACATTAAACTCAACTAAACCGAAAACTCGAAACTCGAAACCTGAACCCGAAATCAACTTTTACTTGTCAAATGGCTTCAACAAAGCTTTATTTCTTAGCCTGCCTTATGGCGACTCTCTCATTGATCGACACAAGCTCGGCGGCTCGCCAACTCCTACAGACATTGCCTTCATTGCCATCACTACCCAAGCCAACTGCCCTACCGCCTTTACCCACAGTTCCAACCCAACTGCCCAAACCAGCTGCCCTGCCGCCTCTGCCCGCAGCCAGCAACACACTGCCCAAGCTGCCCACTCTTCCAACAGCTGCATTGCCGCCGCTGCCCGTGAACCCGATTGGGTCAGGTGGGCTGCCCATATTGCCTTCTCTTCCCACTGCAATTCCTTCGATCCCCTTCCTAGCACCACCTCCTTCAAACTAAAATCGGAGGTTTGGTTTGGTTTTGTTTTCTTTGTAATTGGTGTTGTTGATTATTGGAGAGATTTGAGTTTTATGATTTCATTTTTTGCATTTGGGATTGAGAGAATAGAGATTATGGAGTTCTGTTTGTACCTTCGATGTTTTGGATTTGTAATTCGTGATAGTTGCCTACTTGGTGTGGAATGATTTAATTTCATAATGTATATTTTTATGTTTGATATAAATAAATTCGAAATTTACAATTTCTATTTTATATATAAATTACACGCTAATCAAATAACTTTGATATTGTTTGTTCTCCGGCCAAATTTTTGGCTATATTGATGATGGGTACAGTTATATATATAGATCCGATTGATATTCGAATCATTCAGCACCAAACGCCGGGTGATCACCAAATCCAATACACTTGAAATATCTCTAAATTTATAAATTTAGTTTTAAAATCACAAAAATATGACAATTTTATTGTGGTTGATGCTATAATATTATGATATAAATAGTTTTAAATTGTATTTAACTATATTATTGGTTTTTAAATTTTCAACATTGTACTACATGTACGGAAAAAACTTTAAAAATGTATTATAAATCAATAATATTCATAACTCTTAATCACCAGCGAAAGAACCAAACACCTAACAAGTGACGGATGAATATACCTTATAAGATTTATGGGTGGGTTACAAAAAGTGTTTCATCCAATAACACGACCCAATACATACTATTTGTTCGCAATCTTCCTTGGTGGTCTCTCGTCCAACAAGCCAACGCCACGGCGCCACTGTCTTTAATTGATAACCACGTCAACCTCTCGCTGTAAAAACACAATTGCTGTCTTAGGACATGCATATCAATAGTATATATTTTGGAGAGATATTGACGGAGTTACAATAAAATTTGGAGAACAAAGCAAATCAGCAATTGAATCATAAATTTTGGAGAACTTCTCCAATATCACTGCATGAATTGAAGGTCTTGAGAAGGTCTTATTAAGTTTGCAGGCCGGTCGACATGGGTTGTCAAGTTAGCTTTTGTCAAGGCTCCGACACAAAATTAGAAAATGAACATGAATAAACTAACGTTTAAATGGACTTAATAAAACCGGAGATATTCACTAATTATTTTTTAAATAAAAAGGTTCGAGATTTTTAGTCAATCTGAATATTTGTGGTGAAGTATAATAAGTACAACAAATTTCACTCATAATATGCATGGGATTAAACAGATCTAACGAGACAAAAAAAGTTAAAGTTTATATCTCATCTGTGACACAACATCTTAACTTTTTTGGATGAAATTTCGCTCGGATCCGAAGGAAAATCCGTATCACTAATGATGTCCATATCCGGATCAAAGTATGAATCAAAACGCAAATCTAGGTCAAACCCGCGAGAATTGGAACCCGTCAAGTCTATTAGTCACTAAAAAAGAACCTTTACCCAACAATTCTCGAATGTCGCCCCAAGTCGGAGAACGAATACCCATTCCAGACTGGGCCCAACCAAAAAAGTAGGCCCCAGTTGCCCCACACACTTTAAACACACAATTAACAGAAACATCCTCCCCCAATTACTACCCGATTGACGAACCCACCCATCCTCCAACAAATCCGAATCCGAGAGTAGTTACAAGTGCTCATCTGGCCAGGTTCCTACCCCTCCTTACATACTCATACAATTAGTACACTAGTATATTACCCGCACAAGAGGGATTGTATTTTAAAATATCTTTATTATATATCATGTATGTTAAATATTAGATTCAAAATATAACAATGAAAATAGCTTTGTAATAGTAATCATGTATTTAATTTGACTATCTTATATATAAATAGTAAGTTTAATACAAATACTACTTATGTATTATTTTGAGGATTTTTGTTTGTTTGAATTGAAAAAGAAAAATATATTACGTAAAAGAAAAATTAAATAACATATTAGCCAAAATCTTGATAGTTATAAAATGCAAGTATATGTGATACAAAATTATGTTAAATATATGTTTATAAATAAAGTACTAATATATTAGTTATGTCAAAAAATTAATATGCACAACATAGAATAACATAATGCGCATATAATAAGTTGGAAAAAAAATGGTTTAAAATACCCTAGGTTAGAATGAAATAATGTCGATCATAATTTGTTGCTCGTAATGTCTATTGAAATACTCTAGTTTCAGTCTTGTTTTGAAAATTGTAAAAGATTTTAATTTTAAAATAATTACTATAAAAACAAATACCTTAATTAGAATTAGGATCCATTAAGGATAAATATGGATCACACGTGATGGAAGCTTTTGTTAAAAAATTTAAATTCAAAAATTATGTAATTTACAAAATAATGATTCAAATACTCTACAGTTTTAGAAAATCTGATTAAAAAAATATTTATTAGTAAATAAGATTTGAAAAACTAATTAGATGATTTAACGTTAATTAATTTTTTTATTTTATTAACTTTAACTTTATTTTTAAAATAATGAGTTTAGGAATTTTTTTGGTTAACAGCTAACAAATGTTGTTGTTTTACAATTGATTTGTTTTAACAAATTCGAATTAAAAATAATAATAACTTGAATTACGTAATTATAATTTTCTTGACGTTAACCGTGGAGGTGGCACGTGGCAGCAGAGGCCTGTAAAATTTCCGTTGGGCTGGGAAAAATCCTGGAGGCGACACGTGGCAATAGAGGCCTCTGCTTTAATATATATAAGATGATGATGATATGATAATATATGATGATGATTTTTTTAAAATTTATATTGTTGAAAAGATTTTATTGAATAAAAAATTTGAACAATTTTGTAATAATATTTCGATTTTTATTTTTAAAAAAATTTTATATTGCTGAAAAGATATTATTGAATAAAAAAATTGTGTTGAGAAAAATATTTGATTTTTAAAGTTTTAATTATTTTGGTGAAGAGATATTGTTGGGTATTTTAATAATATTTTAAAGAAATTAGTTTTTTAAAAACCAATTTGATATATACTTTTTTTAATTTTTTTGAATAAAAAATTTGAATAATTTTGTAATAATATTTTAAATTTTATTTTTAAAAAAATTTATATTGTTAAAAAGATATTATTAAATAAAAAAATTGTGCTTAAAAAAATATTTAAAATTTTAATTATTTTGGTGAAGAGATATTGTTGGGTATTTTAATAATTTTTTTAAAAAAATTAGATTTTTAAAAACCAATTTGATATATATTTTTTTATAACTTTGAAAAACGTGGGCACGACACGTAAAAATAGAGATTCTTACTTTAATAGATATGATATATATGATATGATTGTACTTGCCACGTGTCCCTTTTATATTGGACAACTCCCCATCCTCACATTAATAATTTCCTCAATTACTCACAAACCCCCCCCCCCTAGGGTGCACAAATGAATTACTAATCCTATTTTGTACACTACCTTATATGTAAAGCCAGTGCACCTAACCATTCAAATTTTAAAATAAAATAACTAAATATGTAGAGGATTTGAAAGCATATTATGAAGGGTGTACATTAACCTATTCTAAAGGAAACTATTTATAAATATTTTACATCTTTCTTTCCTAGATCGTTTGTGTTCCGTTGAATGATGATCTATAATATTATTCCTTATGCTCATCCATAAAATAAATATATTCTTTTTGTAAAAAAAAAGAAGAAGTTATATTCAAAAGTCTCAAACTTTTTATCATATTAAAAAAATAAAATAAAAAACTGTAAGTACTTTTCTCCTGCTCTTTGACTTCTTCAAATAGATTAAATCAGTTTTATTGACTTTTTAAAAAATATTTTAAAAACGAGTTTTAGATTTGAGATCACAGAGAATTATGAGGAATGAAATTTTACAAAAATAATTAAAAATCTCAAGTATTTGAGAGAAAAATAAAAGGAAACCTAGAAGGTTAGAAAAGTAAATAAAAATTTGTAGGGGTGGTGGGGCCCAAGAGCAGTAAGCGCGTAAGACTAGGGGAAACTCACGTTTCTTCGCGTCTTCTTTGTTCTTTCTGATACCTGGTTAACAAGCCGGCCCTATAAAAGCTCGCTTTCTCTTCTACCATTTCCTCTCATATCTGAATTCGTCTTCCTCATTGATTTTACCCTATCATATGTCTCAAAGGACCTCCGTTCCTCATTCTTCCTCAATAGCCTTCGGCCTCCATTCTCATCTCCTGGTCTCCAGTGAGATGAATTCAACCTCCAATTGGTCCAATTGATAACCTCTTTGATTTTTTTGCCTAATTCAAATTTTCGATTCAATCAGCCTTCTCCTTCAATTGCTAAACCAGATCTCTAATTTTCTCTCGAATCAATCGATAATGGGAGTTAAGAGTTTTGTTGAAGGAGGAATTGCCTCCATTGTTGCCGGCTGCTCTACTCATCCTCTTGACCTAATCAAGGTCCGTATGCAGCTTCAAGGCGAAACCCCATGCGCCGCTCCTGCCGTCGCTCATCAAATCCGGCCTTCGCTTGCTTTTCATTCACATTCTATTGGCGCTCACACAATCTCCATCCCAACTCACGTCCCACCGCCGCCGCGTGTCGGACTTCTCTCCGTTGGTGCTAAAATCCTCCAACAAGAAGGCGTTGCTGCGCTCTTCTCCGGCGTCTCCGCAACTGTCCTTCGTCAAACGCTATACTCCACCACCCGTATGGGCCTCTATGATATCATGAAACAAAAGTGGTCCGATCCAAACACTGGAATCCTCCCCCTCGAAAAGAAAATCGGCGCCGGACTTATTGCCGGCGGGATCGGAGCCGCTGTCGGAAACCCCGCCGATTTGGCAATGGTTCGTATGCAAGCCGATGGACGCCTCCCAGCCGCACAACGCCGGAACTACAAAAGCGTTGTCGACGCAATCTCGAGAACTGTCAAAGACGAGGGAGTTATTAGCCTGTGGCGCGGCTCATCACTTACGGTGAACCGCGCTATGCTCGTAACCGCATCTCAGCTGGCATCATACGATACATTCAAAGAGACGATTCTGGAGAAGGGGATCATGAAAGACGGGCTTGGGACCCACGTAACAGCGAGTTTCGCCGCCGGGTTCGTGGCGGCTGTAGTTACAAATCCGGTGGATGTGATCAAGACTAGGGTGATGAACATGAAGGTGGAGCCAGGTCAAGCTCCTCCGTACGCCGGCGCGTTGGATTGTGCAGTGAAGACAATCAAAGCTGAGGGGCCCATGGCTCTTTACAAAGGGTTTGTGCCGACGATTTCCAGACAAGGTCCGTTTACTGTGGTGCTCTTCGTTACATTGGAGCAAGTCAGGAAGATGATGAAGGATTTCTAGTTACTCATATATGATAATGACGAAAACCAGGAAGAATATAAAAAAATTAAGAATTGAAGTTCAGTGTTATGTTGTTTTAGATTTGATTGTGTTACAGCTGTGCTGTAATTGTGTTTGTGTCGTTGGTGTACTGATGATGCGGATTGAAATTAGCCAATATATCATGGTTTTGCGTTTTCTATCAAAATTTGAGAAAATTGAGGAAATTCAGAAAAAATTGTTTTGATCTGTAACGCAATTGATGACGAAGAAGAAGAAGCCGGAGACAGAAGCAATTGTTGGACACTTGGACAGGGAGGTACAGGGTATTGCGTGGAACATATGCAATCATGACTGATTCTTTATTTACTTGTATTTTATTATGTGGGTGTGTATTTGAATATCAGTATCTTAAACAAAGGACACAAGTATATTTTACCACAAACGTTTGCCATATGCTTTGTATTTGGAAAATAATCATTCTAAATTTACAAATTTAATCATTGTATTTTTACCCTGTTTTTAATTTTTATTTTTTTTTGGTGAAGCACACCGCTAAAGCGGTATTAGATAATAAAAAACGGAAACATTACATACGAGTCATACGAGGGAAGGACACCCCGCGAAAGTCATTGGAAATAAGTGCAATAGAACAAGTAGGGGGAGAAGCTAGACGGTGCTTTCCAACCCCAAACGAGATAGCAAAATTGACAAGCGAGTCCGCCGCCACCTTATTACCCTCTCTAAAGACATGGCTGAGACTGAGAGACCAATCCCAGGAAACCAAGCCTTGGCATCTGAATACCAGGCTAAACAAAGGGTGCGCACACTAAACCCCTTTGTTAATGAGCTCAATAGCTAGTAACGAGTTCATCTCCACTTCAACCCTCCGGAACCCCAACTCTCACGCCAACTCCACACCATGAATAAAACCCCATAGTTCAGCCTCCGGTGCACTAGCGCTTCCAACATTAGCCACTACCCCATGGATCCACCTACCCATATCATCTCGAATCACAGCCCCAGCCGTAGCAAGCCCATTAGGTCCCTTCGACGCCCCATCAGTATTAACTTTCACCCAATTCTTCCTCGATAAAGACAATCGAACCATAACTTCTCTCTTAGTTTTCTGAACACAACCAATCCTCACTCTACTGCCCTCAGCTTTCTCATGGAAACGTGACCAAAGAAAACTATGTTTATCACACACTATATCAATGCCTCTAAAAATCCGGGAGTTACGCCATTTCCACAACCACTAAACCGCAATAGAGAAGGTTACGTTCCAAGCCACTCCCAATTCCGTAACTTTTACAACCCCCATATTCTCGTAAATCCACTCATCTCAAGTCAAAGCAAAGAAAATCTCCTTCCGATTCTTAGGCAGCAATACGTTCCAAACATGCCTCGCAGACGGACAATCCCGAAGCAGATGCAACAGCGTTTCAGGGACCTCAGACACGAAGGACAATCCGGATTATTAGATAAATGTTAGAACAACCCCCCATCCCAACTGCCATAGAAAGAATTTTATCCTCTTTTAAGCCCTTACGCCCCATGCCTGACTAAACAAACCCCTCCTCACATTCACACTCTCCGGGAGCTTTAAAACAAAGGCGTAAGCAGAAGAGACAAAAAATACATCTTTTTTCGAACCCACCAACGGACCACATCTTCCATATTCGAATCCTCACACATAGAGACACAAACCAGTTTTAGGAGGCAAAATTTCGAGACCCTATCCACCAGATATTCCCAGTTCCAACCCCTTCCATGTAACCAGATACCCTATTTTTTTAAATCGAACGTGAGATAACCATAATTTTTTAAATCAAACATGAACGTGAGATAACCACAATCATATAAGTTGACGGTCTATAATTATCCCGTCAACCAATTAATTATTGACGGTTCGTAATACATTGTCATCCCAACAGCCGTTAACGGTCTATAATTGTACTTTTTCATCATCTGATCACACCCGTTGACGGGTCATAATTATACTTTCATCAACCGTTGACCGACAACCTACGTTGATAGGTCCATAATCACATTGCAGTCCATATTATCCCATCCAACAATCGTGAGTAAAAATAATACAGATTAATAGTAATTTTTTTTTAATTATTTTACTAGATAGCAAACTAAAAGAAATAGTTTGTTAGATTTTTAATTTCATAATTCAACTGGGTTAGTTAAAAATTGGACCTATGTTATATAAACTAGTTATAACTTTTAGAGATAAATTGTGAATAGTTTTAAGGGGTTTTAAATCCGGTGAAATTGAAATCGTAAACGTGTCTGTAAATTTAATCAAGTTTAGCTATTAATCTGTAATTTAATTGTAAAATTTTACCTAATATTATTTTATGCCTACTATTTGAAATTTTATTTATTTTTAAAACTTTATTACCCTATAAAAAAAATAATGACTCTATTTAAGAAGATCAACGGTCTCGGATGAATATATACAACTGTTGATATCACTTTCTTCTTAAAACGACATAAATATATTAAAATGTACTTTTATAATGCATTAGTGACATAACACATTAAGGTATAATAGTGACGGTGGAGGGGTCTCTTTAATCAATAACGTGTTAATTTTGTTAAACTTAGCTACTTTTATGTATTATTTGTTGGGTGGGTCGTACTCATCAGATATTGGTGATCATAATTAATTTTTAATATGTCTATTTTTATTTTATTTTTCACAATCAAGCTTCGTGGAAAAACAATACAAAATACACACACATTATTATTGTTACATAATCAAAATTTTAATACTGGTAATAATTTAATTTATAAAATTTAATTATATGTTAAATGGACTTTTAAACATAGAATTTGATATTTTAATATCCTCTAGAAAAAAAAAAACTATAAAAAAACTTATATTTTAAAAGAACTAAATAATTTTTATATCAAATACAAATTACGTATAAAAATTTATTTTAAATTTAATATTTGTAGTAACCGAAAACTATTTTATGTTTTGATAATAATCTATTTTATATAAATAAGATGACGTGTCGTTGGTATAACTACTGGAACCTAACGTGGCACGTTGACTGTTTAGTAATTTGAATAATAATTTTTTATATATAAGAATTAATGGAAAATCGTTAAATAAAGTGTGACAAATCTATAAATCAGTCGTAAAAAAATCATATGTGGCATGCCTTACCATGCAACACGTAAGGAAAATGCGTTTCTGAAAAAGGAAATACTTGAATAATATAATTTATTAAAAAATTAATTATATTGTCAATATATGTTCATATAATATGGGTTAAATGAAAAAGTGGGTCTTTTTGATAAAGTAGAACACTAAGAGGAGCTTTTTTATTATCAAGGGACAAACTAGACCCCTTTTATTTATCTATAAAGATAAAATAGAAGGGCAAATTGGTAATTGCAATGTCAATCCAATCCAAAAGAAAACCCTAAACCCAACATAACCCCAACCCTGAACCGAACCGGAACCCTGAACCAGAACCCGAGCCGACCTTGAACCGAACCATAACCCGAGCCGACCCTGAACCGAACCGGAACCCTAAACCGGAACCGGAACCGGAACCCAAACCGGAACCCCGAACCCGAACCAAAACCCGACGTAGATAAATCCTATTTATAGGGTTTTATTTTAACTTCTCTCTAAAATTTCCTTTATACCTTGATTTTAAAGTTAAAATTAAATGTAAAATGAATAATAGCCCTAGTTGGTAACAAAAAGGGACTCTCTATTAACTCATTATTCTCATATAAACTAATGTAACAAATTATTGGTAACAATAACTGATTTAGATTGTAATTATAAACACTAATCTAAAATTTTGTAAAGATATTAATAACGTACAATATAAATATAATAATTTTTAACCATTCTTATATAAAACAACACAATATGACGTCATGTATAACCCTCAAAGCGGAGGAGTATGTGCTAAGCACGTGAGGTCCCAAACTCCAAGATTATTGGAGGAGCGTGTGGTTGGCACATGTGAAAGGCTTACTATTAATAATTAAAAGGAAAATTTGGATTATACCCCTATATTTTACCTTTTTTGAATTATACCCAAATTTATTTAATTTTTACATGATCTCCCTGAAATTTCTAATTTCTCTATTTACATCCACTTGACATCCATAAATTGACATTTTGAGGTGTAAATTATATGTCTATAAAGTCATATATATATATATATATATATATATATAATAACTTTTAGTAATAATTATTTTATTTTCTTAGAAATATTAACATTATGAATAATAGAAGAATATATTCGAGAAAATTATAAAAAATCAACATCTCAAAACTGAAATTTTAAATAAAGGGGCAATATTATAAATTTCCTTTAATTTTAAAAATAAAAGTCCAAAGGTGCTTTATTGGCCTTACAAATACTCTAAGGTCCAACTCATCTTCTTACGTCTTTCTGGCTCCTACCGTAGCCATTTCGTTTTCAATTATCTCCAAAAATACCGCCATCTAATCATCATGCTTAGTATTTAATTTATCCATAATTGAGATTAGTCAAGCATTTATATAATGTATCTATACGGCTAGTTCATCAAGTAATTACTCTTTTACTTTTTCTTTTTTTATATAAATGAAGAGTCGAGTTTTCGTATGGGTAGGCTTTTTGTAGCATTTACGGGCCTATTTTACTAAAGTCAAATCTTTTAAGTATGCAATTTTAATTTATAAAATAGTGTATACAATTTCAATACACGCATAGTTATGTTCACTTTTATGTGTCATTGTTCTAGTAGGATAACTCATTTCCTCTCTATTAAAGCATAGTTTACTTTGTATGGACCGAGATTGAGTATATTTATTATTTAATATGTTGGATAGTAAATTTTTTTAATAAATATTTAAATTTTATAAATATATTGACAAATTTCGATTATTCAAATATTGTCACTTGTTTTTATATGTTTATGACATATCACGGATATAACATATAAGAGTAGTGGATTTTCAACCTGAAATTAATTGGATCAGAAGAGGAAAAAAAAAAAAATGCTTGATGTGGGGTACGTTTGTTTTCGGACACCTTTTAAACACAACCGTTTGGTCTAGGATTGTTCATCTGGACCGGACGTGAACCGAAAATAATGGTAGTGGACTTAGACCGGACTTAAATATTTTGTGCAGAGAATTGTCTTTATATTTATTTTTGAGTTTGAGCGCTTTAAAATTTTAAGAAATTAGTCCGGTCCTGATCTTGGTCCGGTCCAACAATAGTTTTTGGTCCAATAATCACAAATCAAGTATTCGTTCATATTCACAATTATAATATACGATCGATAAACTCAATAAACCTATTCACAATTATAATACAAGACCGATAAACTCAATAAACCTAGACCCGATAACAAATCATTACGATATTATAGCAAATTTTAACAAGTCAAACAATATCGAAAGTCCACATGTTCATAAAAGTACAATATGTGATGTAGGAAAATTCAATAGATATGTAAGATTAAGAAATCAACTAAACGTGCTTACAGGCCTTTCACGTATACTTATTTGTGGATGGATATATATCCGATCCGTATAGACGGAGGACAATTGATTCGTCGATATCGGTGACGTCTACCTATAATGAGAGGGACAAGTGGGCTAACGCCTAACAACATGATGGTAATCTGGTAATTAAATAAGAAACTCCACAATAGCTGTACCTACACCCAATTTGCATATTATGTGGCCCAAGTACCGCGTCTATTTTAAACTAATCTCCGACATGCGTACATAAGTTTTATAAACTATTTTCATTCTAATCCATTAATTTTAAAATAAAATTACATCGAATTTATGGGTCGACATTAAGTATGATATGTGTTTTTTTTTTTTTGTTATTAATCGGTATGTGATTTTGACTTGTCAAATATAACGTGAAGGTTTCATCGAACGTCCAAACACATATGCATATGCCTTTTTTGAATGAGTTTTTTAATTGAAATCAATTTTGGCCACTCTAACATAATGTAAAAGTATTATTCATTTCGATATCGAATTTTTAAATATATTATACCGAACAAACTGTGAAGCATATGCCTTTCTTAGATAAACGAAATTAAAAAAAAAAGAAGAAAGAGTAAAATCAACCAAGAAGAAATATAGTTATGATGTTAATTTGGTAATTTGGTGAGTCTCTTCCACACATTATTATTTTTGAAACAATTCTACATGATTAGGCCTAATACGATTGAACCGTATCTTCGATTGTTATTTTACCTACAATCCGTGATTTGTGGCGACATGTGTACTGAAGTTATATGTTCTTTCTTTTTTGTTTATTATATTTATTGTTTTGATTTTATTCACCACAATCATCCTTGTATACGTTTATAATCCTTATATATGTTAATAATTTAAACGACATATTAGGTGAGAATGAACTTAATCTAGTTCTGTAGCTCTGATTCATAGTAAGTGTTGGTGTTAGGTTTGTATGTCTTATAAAACACATAAATATACATACGCACAAATATGTCTAGCACGCGTTTTATGAGACACGCATATGTCTACCGTTATGCTCGTTGTCGAATGTGAAATTAGTGTTATGCAATCGGCCTAACTCGATCTAATAATAATCTTACAGTCTAGTCTATCATGATGTGGATCATATATACTTTTTCTTAATAATTATATCTTTTATGGGTCACCGGACTTTATCCACTTTCGTTTCAAGGAAGAAAAAAAAATTAAAGCAAAAAACGGTCTGAACTGTAACATAATGGACAAGAACCAGATTCGGTAATTATAGTTCAGGACAAGACTGCAATTTATGATCCGATCCGAAATTATACAGTACTATCTAAAACGCCCAACGTTGACATAAGTTTTGTCCTGGTCTTATTCGATCGTTTTTCCTTCCTTCACTGCTAATTGTCTAATATGTTTAATTATTTTTATAAATAAAGAGTTAAAATAACTAATAACATGACACGTGTTAACAATATAATGGATACAATACAATGGTGCATAAATTCAACAAACACGTATTGTCAACACGTTACAAAACTGCCAAAAATTGTGACTATTTCATAACATTGCACGTTCATTAGGTACGTTGGTATGTCCACCTTTATCCGAACCGGGCCAAAATTAAATGCTTTAGATTTTTTTTTTCCATTAAATTAAACTTTGTTGATTTATATTGGTATGATAGGGTCGAGATGTTAGAATCATTTCACATCGATACCCTTCACGTCTTTAATCGGTCGAATATATAAAAAAAAAAAATGATATCAAAGTAATTCATATCCGGATTAGTTTCGGTTAGGTAGTTAACACTTAAGTCTAGTTTTACGATAATAACGTTGTTTCACGTCAATATCGATCAAGTGATATTATGAATATGTTTTATAATGTTGTAGAAATTTGTGAACGGAAAATTTGTTTATTTCATTGATCAAATATTGTTTATACATACAAATATAAAGGGTTAAAACAGTAAACTAACAAATAAGAGATTAATTTAATAAACGGCCCAATAGATTGAGCTTATACTCTAACACTCCCCTCAAACTAGAGTTGGGAAGAAACAACTCCAATCTTGCGAATCAAAATGTTGTATATTATTAATTTATCTTTTTATATCCGTCGGGTCCAAGACGTAGAGGGTTATGCACGTTAAAGTGAACTTACGCACACAAGCATTTGTGGTTCCATACTAAAACAAATTATCAATAGAAAAAATAACCTAATACCTAAGGAAAATAAGATAGTGCTCCAAATTTCCAATGAGTATCATCAACTGCAAAGTTAATGTTTTTACGGTCCTAAGATGTTAAGGGATTAGAGAGTCGTAGTTAGCATGTCCCGCCATCACAATATGGAGGTCATAATACTAACGACAACAAAAGGAGGTTATTTTTATGTTTTTATTTTGTGGCGGAAGCGTAGGTTTGACTCACCTGATGTGCCACCGCCGGGTAATCTCAATTGTTTATCCAAATGAACTTTTTTTGTTCGGATTTACATGCTAATCTTATTAACGCGTTGTTTGAATGTCCAATGGGCACCACGTGATTGAAGATTAGAGTCAATATGACTTAAACATGTTATTAAAAGAAGTGGGGCTTAGATCTTGATGATTTTTTGGGCTTGTTGGCGTTAAAAGGTAAATGGGCTTATACAAATAGTTTGTTCAGTTTGGTAATCGGTCTTACGCCATATAGGCTTAAGTTAAGACTTGAGTGAATGTGTGGAGTTAGAATTTCATGTAACTAATTTTTTTTTGTTGAAAAGGACGGATAGGCACTAGATCTATCCATTTATTAAGAACCCAAGAAAAATAGCTAACATGTGACTAGCCGTTGGATCGCTACTCCTCGGGCATCGTTTTTCAATAAAGGAATTAAACTAGATGGTGGATCATGGAAAACATGATACCCAAACGAAACATTAAAAGCAAGAGAAGCGAGAAAGTCCGCCGCCGCGTTCGCTTTCCTATAAATATGACGTAACTGGCAAGACCAGTCCCTACGAATGAAGCCTTGGCACCTCCAGACCAGGCTGAAAAGTGGATGTGTAGAGGCAACGCTAGAGTTCACCAGATTCACCACCATTTCGGAATCAACTTCAACAAGTACTCGACGTATTCCACGTTCCCATGCAAGATGCAAACCCATACACAAACCCCACAACTCCGCAATAGGGACGGTGGCTTGTCCAATATTAAACAAAAACCCGCCCAACCACTGACCGTGGGTATCACGAAGCAACCCGCCAGTAGCAGCACCGCCCACGCCATGGTTGCAACTACCATCAGTATTTAATTTGACCCAATCAACCGGTGGAGGGCTCCAAAAAACGCCGATCCAGGCCCTCTCCCTCTGGGTACCACAGTTCTTATAATTTCCCAACGCAAAAGCCAAATGCCTAACTTGATCGGCTACAAATATAGTCTTCCTAGCCTGAGTAAGTTTGTCTCGGAAGATGAAATCATTCCTCCATTTCCAAACCCACCAAAGACCAACCGCAAACCAAACCTTCCACGGTAAACCAGCTGAAAAAACCCCAGCATGCGAAATATTCAACCATAGCCAATCCGAGTCCTGCAAGATGAAAAATTGTCCAACAATTTCAGTGGGAACGAAACTACCCCAAAACAGACTGGTAGCCGGGCAATCTCTTAGAAGATGCATAGCAGTTTCCACACGACTCCCGCAGATCTGGCAAAGGTCGTTCTGAGCGAGATGTCTCCTCACTCTTTCAGCATTTGTCATAAGCCTTTCCCGAGTAACAATGCAAAGGAAGGTGCGAATTCTTTGTTGAACATCCAACTTCCAGATTGCTCGAAAAAGCCTTGGATCGACTCCATTGGATACAACATCAGAAAACGGTGATTTATATGCAGACGAGGAGGAGTAGATGCCATTCGGTTCATATTTCCAAGTAACACAATCGTCCATCGTGTCAAACTCCATCAATCTATGACCAGCAATTTTCATCAGAACTTGAGCGGGAATAGCATCGCTGAACTTGTTCCAGTCCCATTCAACCGCACTAACCCAGTAATCCGAGACATATCCTACTCGATCATGACCACTTGAGTCCGAAGACACCAGATCCACAAGCGGGCAATCCATACACCAGGAATCAAGCCAAAAACGGGTAGAGTTTCCATTAAAAACGACCCATTTAATCCCTTTCGATAGAACCACCTCCTTTGCCCATAAAATACTTCGGAGTGTGAGCGAACCACTCTTGTAAGGAGAACAGTCTATCAACCCTCGGAAACCATGGATACCATATTTATATGCAATAACAGAAGTCCACGGTTTGCTCCCCTCATGCATAAACCGCCACGCAAGCTTGCCCAATGCCACCACATTGGGGTCTCTAGTCGCCCTTATACCAAGACCACCAAGTTCCATAGGCTTGCAAACCTCCTGCCAGTTAACAAGATGTAACCCTTTCTTACTCTCCACGCCTTCCCAGAGAAAAGAGCGACATATTTTGTCTAATTCATTGCAAGTACCAACCGGCAGTTTAGAGGTTCTCATAACATAGGATGAGAGAGAGTTTAGAACCGATTTTACCAAGGTCAACCGCCCCGCAAAGGAAAGGAGCATGCCCTTCCACGAAGATAATCTTGCCTTCATATTCACCACGAGAAAGGAAAAATCCTCCTTGGTGACTCGTTTCTTCAAAATAGGGAACCCCAAATATTTCCCAAAATCAGAAACAATTCGAAACCCAGCTGCCCGCTGAATAGCCTCTTTGAACGAACCCGAAACATTTGGTGAGACAAAAAGATGAGATTTAAACGAACTAACTTTCAATCCCGAGTGAGAGCAGAAATCATCCAAGCATTTCCGAATAACTTTAACGTTATCAATAGTTACTTCCGCGAACAAGACAATATCATCCGCAAAGAATACGTGTGATATAGCAGGGCAATCACGCTTAATTCTCACAGGTTTCCACTGTCCCATGTCAACAAAATTCTGAATTGCATGCCCGAACCTCTCGAGACATAAAACAAAAAGGTAATGGGAGATTGGGTCCCCTTGTCTCACTCCCCTCGAAGGCATAAACTCTTCTAGCATTTCCCCATTCCATAAAACACTCATAGAGGAAGAACGGATACAAGCACTAATCCAACTTCTCCAATTAACTGGCAAACCAAGCAAAGCACATGTCTCCTCCAAGAAACCCCAAGACAACTTATCATAAACCTTCTCAAGGTCAATCTTCAGTGCTAACCATTTCTGGCCCGCTTTCTTCTTATTCATAGAGTGAATCATCTCTTGCACTAACACCGCATTGTCTTCGATCATTCTCCCAGGGATGAAGCTACTCTGAAAGGGACTAATAACATATTTCATAATAGGCTGTAACTTGCAAACTAACAACTTGGTTATTAATTTATAAGCCACATTACACAATCCGATAGGACGGAATTTCGACATATGATCTGGATTAGCCATTTTTGGAATCAAAGAGATGAGTGTCTCATTGAGCCCCGCCGGCATGACTGATGTCTCGAAATTTTTTTTAACATATGCAACGAGCGTATGCCCCACTTCACTCCAACATTGCTGGAAGAAGCATGCACTATAGCCATCCTTTCCAGGTGCTTTAAAAGAGGCCATCTTAGAGAGGCAACTTTTAATTTCTTGATCATTAAACGGAAGACTGATGGTAACCAGATCAGATTCAGTTATAGAGGGAAAATTTGAGAAAAATGAAGTGTTACCAGGCACGTTCTCAGCTTCCTCAATAAATAACTTCAAGAAGTACTCAGTAGCATTCAATTTCAAAAGGGATTGATCAGAGATCCAAACACCGTCGTTGTTTAAGATACAATCCACTCTATTGGCTCTTCTGCGAATGACAGTACTGGCGTGGAAATAGGCCGTGTTTCGATCTCCTTCCATGATGAACTTTTCTCTAGACTTTTGCCGCCACAACAACTCTTCCTGTTCTAAGACCAGTTCAAAGTCCCTTTGTAGTTCTGAATGCCAATCAAGTAGACCTTGAGATAACCTTAACTCAAGTTCCGCTTGAACAACCAATATCTTATTAATTAACTCGGACTTCCTGTGTTCAATCCGCCCAAACACTTCCGCATTCCATTTAAGTAACTTTTTCCTCAATGTCAACAAAGCCCGTTGCAGATCGTTGTCACCAACACCTGACCAGGAATTACCCACCAAAAGCTTGAAACCCGGATGAAGAAGCCAAGCTGCTTCAAACCGAAAAGGACGCTTAGACCTATCAGCATTCCTGGACGGTTTCAGTTGTAATAAGAGGGGACTATGGTCGGAGGACAACGCAGACAAGTGGCGGACCGTAGCCTCAACCCATAAGGTTCGAGCTTCGCTATTTATAAAGAGGCGGTCAAGGCGCTTCGACAGTCTAGAAGAAATATCCCGACCCCTATTCCATGTAAAGGAAGGTCCACTGAACCCCATATCGATCAGATTGGTATCACAAACCCATTGTCGGAAGGTACTAGTATCCTGAGATAAGTTCCTGGAACAACCGCCACATTCCGAGGCTTCCAAGACACAATTGAAGTCACCACCAACCACGACAGGCCCATGGCAACTCCTGATAGACTCAAGCAGATTACGCCAACCATTAACTCGTCTGGATGGAGTAGGTGGGTTGTAAACAGCCAAGAAATCAAGAGAAACATGATCAATAGCTATCTTAGCATGAATAAAGTTAACTTCCTTTTGGAGAATATGAACGTCATGTGTGTCTCCATTCCAGAAGAACCAAATTCCGCCTTCAAAACCATCAGCATCCACTCTAGAACAGTCAGAGAACCTCATCTTCGAGCAAATCTCCGCAGCTCTTGAGCCCGATATCTTAGTCTCAAAAAGAGCAAGAAAATTAAGCTTATGACGGTTTGTCATGTAGGTGAGGGATTTGCGGAACCGTCTATTACCCGCACCCCTGCAGTTCCATAGAAGTGCACTTATTCATCACCCTCGACCATAGTAGTCCCAGGTGGCAAAGGTTCGGTGTTCTCATGGGTAGTGACCCCCATGTCCATGTCCACAATCGGAGGGGGAATAGAATGTGGTTCCAAAACCATGTGGTTATCATCCACATCCATTCCAAGACCGATATCAGAATTGGTGACAACCGGCGATGAAGGGCTCGCAATCGCACTAGGATGAATACCAGGATTATTTGAAACTGCGTCCGCAACCCTAGGAGTGTGGGCAATATCATTCGGTTGAATATTTGGTGACGCTGAATTCAAAATAGTTGGTGGACTTATTTGGCCCAATGATGGCGATGGGCCCACAGTCTTGGCCCTTTTTGATTGCTTAGGGTTTGCACTATCAAACTTCTTCTCTATGGCCGTTTATTTGTCTTTAATTGCTAATGAATGCTCCTTTTCATTATGCGTAACCGCCGTAATAATTGTTGATGTTGACTTGCTAGCACTTTCCTTAATCAGATTCTCCGACGATGACCCAGGCTTCGGAATACTAGGTTCCGATGGGCTCAAGGACTGAAACATGTTAGTCGCCGTGATTCCCATATCCATGGATGTCGATGACTTTGCTGGATTGGCTCTCCTCCTTGGTTTCCTTTCCACTGACATCCATGGTCCTAAAAATGCTTCTTCGACAGGTTGTGACGAGTTGATTTCAGTAGGCTGTTCCGTTTGAGCAGTTGCAGAGTTATCAGTTACTTCATCAGAATTTGCACCTCCCTGAACTATTGCTTCCTCAGAGTTCTTGTTGTTCATTGTACATCTCGTTGTGTTGTGCCCATACAAACCGCACTGGTGACATATCAAGTTCAACCCTTCATATTCAACGTGAACCCTCGAGTCCCCAATCAATATGGTGCCAATGAGTGGCTTATCCAGTTCGATCTCGATGCAAACACGAGCAAATTTACCCCTTGTAGCATAAAGGGTATTCAGATCCACCTTTAGTGTGGTACCAAGTGCAGATGCAAGGCCGTACAAAACACCCTCATCATATAATTGCATCGGCAGATCAGACAATCTAGCCCATGCAAAGATAGAACGAAGATTGTCGTTATATGGGTTAAATTGTGCAGACCAAGGTCTCACCGTAATATAATGGCCGAAAATCTCCCAAGGTCCCTCAGTAAGAACCTTAAGAAAGTCTTCTTCCTTGTCAAAACGGACAGCGTAATACCCATTCAGGTCTAGAATGGTCATCAGCCCAAACGGCCTCCAAAACTGGTAAACTATCTTTTCAAGCAAACGGAATGCAACATTTCTCCCTAGAACTTTAATGATCACCGCAATATTCCACTTCTCAGAAAGAGCATTCACCACCTCTGCATCAATCTCCGCGACTGCAAGACCCCTCACACCTTCCGGGTACGATATTCTCATCCTTCTCGACTCTATCAAGGTATCGCAGCACAACGGAGCAGCAGTGGCTTTTCTAGCTCCGACCGCCTCTGCATATGTGCGAGTGACATCCGGTGGTTTATCTGGTGGTATCGGCGGAGGCTGGGTATTGACTGTTGGATTGGGGGCAGTTGAAGAGTTCAACATTGAGAGCGTTCTATTCCATGTAACTAATTGGAGTGACCAAGAATGACTCACGTTCTTAGTGATTTGTAAAGAACACTAGTTTACCTCTAAAGTCGTGTCTACTTTAGTTGTGCTTGTTGTTACATGTACATTCATGGATAAATAATTTGTCCATTTAAGTTAACCAAGTTATTACAAAAAGGTTGATGAACTAACTAGTTCATTGTGAACCGGTTGATGTTGGTTTTAAGCTTACATGACACCCACCGTTGCTTGTCCGACCTTTACAATATTTCTCGCTCCAAGTTTGAAGTTTAGTGTATGGATGTTGTTGTGCGGAATATGAAAAATAATGGATTCATCACACATATTTACAATGATTCACTGAAAACTGACTACTTATACTTAGATATATTTTATTAAGGAATTTCATATTGTAAATTAAACAAATAATTCGAAGACATGCATGATTAATGATATAATTTATAGAATAGTGAAACCCTAGTGATAATACTTTACGATTATGTAAGATATGAAGTATATGCTCAAACATATGATAAACGGTCCAAAATACACTAACACCATACAATTTTGCCTTAAGAGTGTCCACGCCCACTCGATCCCTTATTGAATATACAAAGCGTGACACTAAAAGACATCAAAATGTATTGACACTTGCTTTGTAAAAAAAAGAGACGTTGTTTAGACTTTATCTAGGGAAAAGTGGTGTTTGGATGCGAACATGTAGTAAACCTAAATACCAATTGAAAGGATATATTTTATGTCATGCTTTACAACACACCACTGCTGCTTATGCTTAACTTTGACATAATTGTGGAAATTCAAACTTTTGCTTCTCATAATTAGTGTTAAGATTGAAAATTAATCCCAATGATCTAATAGGATGGCAATGGATCGGGTGATGGGTGGATGACCCTGTTCGCCACCCGACCCACGAAGATATTCCATCCACCCGACCCGACCCGCCACCCGCCAAACCTCTCACCCGCGTCCGATCCATCCGCATCCAACGGATGAATCGGATGAGATTTCGGGTGTACTACGCATGTCCTGTAAATCGGTATTAACTCGGAATCGAATGTAAAAAAATAAAAAATTCAACCCGACAACGTCTTATCCATAACAAAACACGATGAATCTAAAGTCCACACAAATCATCCAAGGAGAAATATTACAACAAGTGTCATAAGTTAACGTTCTTAAAAAAACGAGAAATTTGAAGGTCTTCGATTCTGTAAAATAACGCACGACATATTTGAAATTTTGAGCGATGCCTGCAACACAACAACAAAAATAAACACATAAAAATCAAATATAAAATGAACATTGAACATATTACCATTTGAATAGGGACGATAATGTACAATAACAAGTAAAAACTACTCTAAAACCTCAAAGAAAAATTACTCAGCCATTATCACTACAAATGACAAACACGCATTTCAGTTTTTAAACAAATAAATCGGCAAAACAAGCTCTAAACAAATTCATAACTCATAACTTATGACAACATATTCAGAAGAAGCCCGAAACTGAAATCAATAGAATAAACAAATAAAATCAAGCAATTTAAGAGTATAAATCATAACAACAAAAGCTGGAAATCTGGAATATATGTTCATGGTATTTAAGTAACTCAAATTCATCACTATGATTCTAATAATAAGGTATAAGACTGCAAATTAAATACATTTTTAAAACAAGTAGGAATGTAGGACCCTAACCGAGCAGAACTGATGCGTAGAGAGTCTGTTGTCGGAACTAATGAGCAGAGAAGCAAGGTTTGTGGCCGGAAGGCCCGGAACTGAGAAGCAGTGGGTCAATGGCTGAAATTGAGGAGCAGTGGGTCGGTGGCCGGAATTGAGGAGCATAGAAGCGGGTTTCTGTGGCCGGCGACTGAAGTGAAGAGATCCTGCGTAGAAGATTGAACACGAGTGAAGATGAGAGAAGATTCAAAGTGAAGACTAAAGAAGAAACGAAGTGAAGAAGAGATTACTCACTTGCAGACTTGATGTTGTTGCTGGGGAGCGACCGACGGACCGAGCGACCGACGGATGGATGGACCGAGCGAAGTGAAGAAGAGATTACGACTGGTAGCGACTGTCGACTGAGGACTGAGGACCAACGGACCGAGCGAAGCGCAGCGAGTAGCGAGCGAGGCGGCGACTGAGGCCGGTAAGCAGAGATTGAGGCTGGCGGGCGGCGACGTCTCTCTCGAGTCTCATACAACTCTTTCTTCTCAAAGTCCTGCGTTGAAGAGGACTACGGGAGTGACGGCTGAACAACTCCCCTTCTAACTAAGAAAGATCCAGAACAAAATTAGGGTTTCTAGTTTTATTATTATTATTATTATTATTATTATTATTATTATATATTTATTATTATATACATATATCTATTTAAAAATAAAATATTATTAAAGTAATTATAGCGGGTGGAAACGGGTCGGATGGGTGGATGGATGATGGATCGGGTGACGGATGGATGAAACCTCCACCCGAATCCGACCCGATCCATCACCCGCTTCACCCGCTTTATAACGGGTTCTCATCCTTTTATGGTGGATCGGGTTATCGTGTGTCCGTCGGATTCTGATGAAATTGCCATTCATAATCTATATGATTGTATATTAAGGTTCACTGGGCTTTAACTTAGCCCAAATCGGCCCAAAAATGACTTTAAATGTAAACTAATGCATCCAAACACCCCTCTAAGTAAAATGCTTATAATTAACTTCCACATAATGGTGAAGATCCAAAATTTTATTTCTCGTAATTTTGGGCCAGCCCAACGATATATATGACAGTATAGTTAGGTCCATTGGGCCTTAACTTAGCCCAATCGGCCCAAAATCGTTTCATCAACACTTTAAAGGCGAATTATCAGCTACAATCCCCCCCTACTGGATTCTAATTGACTATTGAGAATCTAAATCCGAAATTGGTGTTCGTGCATACATTAAAAAAAACACGGTCAAGGAGCAAACATTTGTCGTCGAACTGCCACATAGCAGGGCAATTCAGAAGATTAAACTAATGAGATGGGTCAGCGCTTAATGTGGTATAAGCATGAGTCATGAAATATAATGAGATATTACCGATTAGATTAACTAAATAATTAACACTGTTTGGTTAAACTAATTTAATCTCGAATCTCAATTTCCTCGAAATGCAATTGGTGTTAGATCTGACCGACGAATTCAGAGAGCGTTGCATGCACCATGCTGCATGCAAATATATACGTTAATCTTCTGCTTAATCAAATTGATTATCACTATTCGTGTCATAATAAATGATCATTGCCTCATCGTGTATTGCTCATTAGATTAATCGTACGATCATTCAAATTTTGAAGAGTTTTTGTTCATCATGTCCTAAACCTTAACCCAGATCCAAGCTCGGAGTTAAAAATTTGTGTAGTACAATGAACCTGGACTAATACAAGCTTTAACTCGTGTTACACTTGGTTGGTTTTATGACGAAATTTAAGCTCGGAAATCACTTTCACAAGAATTCAATTTAATTCATATTGTAAATTTTGTATTTGAAATCAAGTAATCTATGTTAAAGTGTGATGGATAGTATATATTGGGTTGTTCGTATCCGAGTGTGCATTGCTCGTTAGGTCCAAACTCAAAATAAATGGAAGATAGGGTTGTTATATGAGATGAGTTACTTGGCTCGTAAAAAGCTTTGCTCGAACTCATTCATATTTCTAAAACGAGATGAATATGAAAACGTTTAAAAACTCGTAAAAATTTAGGCTCGGCTCGAGATAAACTCGTTTATAAACGATTCGGACTAAAACATGTCCAAAACTAGGCTCGTTCGACTAAAATAACACTATAGGTGTTATATTAGTTGACTTACTCGGGATCAACTTGTATAACATCCTAACTAACAATAGTAAGAGTACCCCATCAATCTTTTATACTAGACACGGAATTTCTCAACTATAGATGCAGAAAAAAAAGAAGAAGATTATTATCTTTGTATATTGATTTATGTGGATTCGAGCACACATACACGTTATGCTAAACCCAACACAAACTAATGAGTTTCAATCATAAAATCAATTATGTGAAGAGTAACTCACCGAACTTATACACAACGCGTAAACTCTTTTTTCAAATTGAAACGCGAGAATTTTATTATTTTAACGAATCAGTATTTGATGATAAACTTTTATGATTTTTTTTCGAGATATAGAAAAGTGCATTTTGAAATAACATTTTAGAGATTTTAAAAATTAGTTATACGTATATTATTTTATAATGTCACGTACAAGACATATAGCTATTTTTAATAATTCTCAAATTCTACCATTTTGATAAATAATTTTACCGAACATTCAATTATATTACTCCCTAAATTTGTTACTATCTACAAAGTTTAAGTTTGTTCAAAAATCTTGTTAAACCACGTGAAATCATTTTCTTGCCACAAAAAATTACTCATTTAGTCTATCTTCACCTTTCCCTTTCAAAAATCTTTGTAAAAAGTACCATAAATCTAGCTTGATGGGGAATAAAATAACGTCGAAATGGAAACAAATTTGACGGTCCCCATTGACAATTTGAAGTCTTATATAATATAAACATTACTCCTCTATCCTTTCCAAAAAAAAAATTACAATTATAATTAATTATGCGTAAATTAAGATAAAAATAGTAATTGTGCGGATGTGTAATTAATATTCACGATGCATGTGACATTTTGGTGTACCTTATTCTAATCAAGAAGTGGCCATTAGGAAAAGTTTTCAGTCGAACGTGGAGCAATTACACTGTTATAATTAGTATCATTCAAAGCAATAAAAAAAACTCGTTTACTATACGGATGGATATCCGACAACTTATAACCGGATTGGAACGGTCCGTAAGGATAGTTATTTGGCCGATCATAAGTTTTCAGGAGTATCTAGATCATCCGGCTGGCCGGTCATACGTTTTTTGGATTTACTATAACTTATACAGAATTGTAGTCGATAATAAATTGTAAATATACTAAAACTCAAAAACTGAAATGACTTTGACTGAACCGGATCGATAATTATTCACGGGTATCTAAATTGTATATTGATTGTTAACCCAATACCTAAACCTTAATATATGTATTATGTCTTTATATACGCGGCTATTGTACATCCACTTATAACTGTTTATGCATATGTACGATTTCCATTTCATATGATATATAAAACCGTGATATACAAATATTATTTGTTTAAGGGTGTTAATGAGGCGAGTTTGGTTTGGGGCGCTGCATCCCATCCCGTTTAACATAATGATCCCATCTTCGTCCCATAGTTACTCGGGGATTAAACTTTGATAAACAAATGGTATGATCCCTTGTTTGATATATGTATACACATTAAAATTATACATCTTTGTATCAAGATTCGGTTGAGACGATAGATAATACATCTTACATCAAATATATTACGACATGAAATTTAATGTATAAGGTTGATATATTTCTCTTTACATTGGGAAAACTAAATTTGAACTAAAACCAAAAAAAAATTGAACCGAATTTGAAAAATCTGAACCAAACCCAAAAAAACGAACCTAAACCTTAAATTCACAAATAGACATATTTTGCTAGTTACATTTGCTATGAAATTCTACTATACTCATGTGATACCCACACAATATAACTAGTGTTATAATCTTCTCTCTTGTTATCTATTAGACAAGACTTGCTATTGACTTGTAAATATAACAATCTAATAATCTATTGTTTCGTTTAGGTAGGGATCGATAGACACCTATGTATACAGATCACTGCACAACAGTGTTAATAACACAATTTACAATAAGATAATAACATGCACTCCCACTAGATTGTAGTATATAAACAAACTTTTCGATCGTGACATATTCACTTCATTTTCTATATTTGAATATTAGATTTGAACATTTTTGAATATATAAAAAGAATAATGATAAGATTCTATGATAAAATGAAGCAAAAACTATGTATTTTAGATACTTGATTCAAAATCAAAATAATAAATGTATTAAGTAAAAACTATGTGCACATTGTTACAAAACACGTCCATTGATAAGCTTATTGTGTTCCTCACCTTTCTACATTTTTTGCCGAATACACCCATGTACGACGAATTAAATACATAGATGTTGATGAAATAGTTATGAATTAATATATTTACAATAACAAGTTTGTTGAGTTTTTGTTTACCTAAATAGTTGAAGCAAAGTGAAAGCCGATATGTAAAATTTGAATGATTATTGGAGATTGGATTGATGTCACTTAGATGGGGTGAATTGAGATTATATATAAAAGCGGGGGGCATGTATTAATATTTTTCTAAAAACGAACAAATTATTCAATGTTACAAACATACCCAAAAATCGAGAACTCAATGTGTTAATAATCACATAATATCAATACTAGATATACAATCGTCAAACCAATCTACAATAAGAACTTCATTAAAATGAATAAATTATTAAATACACGAATTGTCTAAAATCGTTGACGAGAATGATAAAATTAATTACGAATCTTATGTCGATAAGGATGGCAAATCGCTACATTTGTACATCCGATATATTATAGTTAATATATGCTATTCTTTTGTCAACTAAGAGTAATATTTTCTTAATTAGGACTTTTTTTGCAATATCAAAATTATATCTCTATTATTTGTGTGTATAAAATGTCAAAAGTTACCTATTATATACACATAGAATTCTTTTCTAATTTTGTAAGGAAAAAGTCTTATTTAATTTTTTTTCTTCTCTAAGTAAATGAGATTTTGCTCTATTAAAATAGACACATAAAAATCGGAGCATTCTAAAAAAAATAAAATCGTAACATAGTTTTTATCATAATTATATTATAGGATTTAAACTTCTCTTCAAAATACAATGAATCTTCAAATTGAATTTAGGGTTCAAAATAAATCATCTACGTTATAAGTACAATTGAAAAAACTTAATAATAACATAACTTAACGTGAATGCGGTTAACGTCATTGAATCTTCAAATAGAAATTTAGGATTATCTCTCGGCATTAGTAACGTTGGTCGCAAAAGTGTGTTTCGATATCTCACATCGATGTTCAGTATTGTTGAGGTTAGTTTACGTCGATCACAATCATGGGTAAATATGTGTAACTTACGGTAAATTTATGTTGCGAATTTCGTTTTTAGGGTGTTGTGAATTTTTATTATGTAAAACGATCAAAGTCGTTTTTATAGGTGATGTTTTGTTAACTTGAATGATCAAAAGGTGATTTTTTGTAATTTTCGTAAGTTTGGGGTTCTTTTTTTTGTAGTTATCTTTCTTGCTGTATCCAGCAATCCACAGTTATTTTGCGTTTTTCTAATTTGATAATTTGCCACCTCCTCAGTTGAGGCCCAATGCAATGCCCAAATCACTTGCTTACCCTACTCCTAACAAACGCTGCTTCACTCTGCATACCTTCTTCCCACCGTATATAAAGCTTCCCTCTTTTTAGTCTTTCTCGGCCCCCAATCTTCAATCTCATCTTCCCCTGTTTTCATTTCTGTAATATGTAGTGGTAGCAGTTGAAATGGTCTTCTATATTCAACTGTGAATCCTTCTTTTTTGATCTGTGTTTTAAGAAAGCATACTATATATTTCACTTTATATTGATGATTATAAACCCGCTCTTCCAATTTGGGGATTCTAGGGAAATTGTGATGGCCGCCATTGATTTTGACGGTGTTGATTCATCCACGTTTCTCTGTGATGAGAGCAAAGACTTGTGCTTTGATGATCTTGAAGACTCTACTCCTGCTGAGTTCTCCAGCGGTTTGGACCCGATTCGTGGTATCATCCCTCTTGGATCCGACTCGACGATCAATCGGGTTGATTTGAGGAGCGATGAAAGCTTTTTTGTTATGTTAGCAAGAGAGGTTGAGTATTTGCCTAAAGAGGATTATCTGTTGAGACTTCGGAACGGTGAATTGAACTTGAATTTCAGAAGAGAGGCTTTTGATTGGATTTGGAAGGTTAGCATTTTTTCTACTTGGATTTTAATTTTGTTATTGAATTATTGATTTGCGAAAAGTAGAATTTGGGGTTTTTTGTTGCAGGCTCATGCTCAGTACTGTTTTAGGCCTTTAAGCTTCTGGCTAGCTATGAACTACTTGGATCGTTTCTTATCACTTCATGATTTACCTGTAAGTAATCAGCATTCTTATTGTGAAGAACTTTTCACTTATTGAATCAATACTTTACTATTTCTAAATCTCACACTTTTTGGATGATGATGAACACTATAGAAAGATAAAGCTTGGGCAATTCAATTACTAGCAGTAGCATGTTTATCAATTGCAGTCAAAATGGAGGAGACAAATGTCCCTCAATTAATCGAATTACAGGTGAGATTATCTTCTTTCATTTGTTTTCTTAAACAATTTAAATTATCTACATTGTTCAATAATTTGATGTTGTATAACTATTATCAGGTTGCAGACGCAAAGTTTGTGTTTGAAGCTAAGACAATCCAAAGAATGGAGGTTTTAGTATTAAGCACATTGAACTGGCAAATGAATGCTATCACACCTTTCACCTTTATAGACTACTTCCTCAACAAAATCACTGATGGCAATCCAATACCCACAAACTTGATCAACAAATCATTTCAGCTAATCCTATGCACTGTTAGAGGTTTAATCTTGTACTTAAAATCATAATTCAATTGAGTTTTACTCAATTCCTTAACAGTAATGACATTTGTTACAGGGCTTGACTTGTTGGAATTCAAAGCTTCTGAAGTTGCAGCTGCAGTTGCAATCACTGTAACAGGAGAGATCCAAACAGTAAACATTGATAAAGCCCTTTCATCATCATCTTCCATAAATGTACAGAAGGTAAGTAAGTACTAAGTATTAACCAAATCAGATTTACCCATAAAACCAAATTTGATCAAGTTTTTGTTTTGCAGGGTAGAGTTATCAAGTGTTGTGAACTAATCAAGGATTTGTCACTGATGAGTAGGATTAGTGAGTTGGGATCATCACTAATGCCAGAGAGTCCAGTTACTGTGTTGGAAGCAAAGTGTTTTAGCAATAGAAGTGATGAAATTAGTACTACTATTAATCCTGATAACAAGAGGATTAGATTGGATCATACAATCTCTAGAGGAAACTCTTCAAAATCATAGGATTGGTGGGTGTCTAGGTATTTTTTTCTTTGTGGGGTTTTCAAGATGAGTTTTTGGGGTGGTCCTAATGGAGGTGGCCCCCAAATCTTAAGCCAATAGTCCTGTAAAACACAAGAAAAAAGAGGGGAAAAGACATCTAAATAAATCTTATTGAGGATAGAGAAGAAGAGGATTCATGGTGGAGGTGTGAGTAAAGCTGTTAATAAATTTACTGCAAATGCAAGTATGCAACCATATACATCAAGAAACCTTGTTGAGCTTAAGGTGTATCAAGGAGAACATTTCCTTTGTTATATTTATTTTTAATATAAATTTTATTTTTTTTCTTGTTGGTTTCTAGACCTTTCTTTTTCATGAAAAACCAAATAAAGAAAGCAAAAAGAAAAAGAGAGATGGAAGTGGGATCATCTTCTTCTTTGTTATTCTTGTCATGGGCCATCTTCCTTTGGGTTTCTGCAAATTCAAAAAGAAAAGCTAAAAAAAACAGCAAATGAAAACATATATATAGTGTCATTTTCCACTGTATTCATCATCCCTCTCCTTTAGATTATGAAGAACAAGACAAATTTCACACTATTATGTAAACAAGAACATTGCAATCACTGTTCTCTTGGTGATCCATAATTTACTTGTTTCTGTACTTTTTTTTTTTTTGCTGTTTATTTTCTGAATTTTACTGTGTTTTTGTACTTTTTTAGCTATTGATCATCTGAAAATATACTGTCTTTTGTACTTCCTAGCTATTGATCTGTTTTTTTTTGTGTTCGATTCAAATTTTTTTATTTATTTGATTTATAACTAACTTAAATCATTATAATTAAAAAAACATTAAATATATATTATTAATAATTTTAGGGCGATTTTCTGTATGATGCAATCTAGGAGCGATTTTTTGAAAAGAATCATATTTTAGAGGTGGTTTGTGTAATTTATACGATTCATTTATTTAGGCTACCAACTACTTGTGTGCTTAGCACAACATCGATCTGCTACAACCTAAACTACGGATACATTTAATTCCTGAAAAATAAGACAAAAATAAATAACAGAAGATAGTCCCACTTGAGATAGACGCATCATCCTCAGTGTTTGACCGGTCAACGTCTGGGCCTTTTTTTACTGCGGTAACTGTTCACCCTACTTGTTCAGATTTATTACGAAGCAGGTCAATATTTATTTTTCATGTTTTTTTCCATTATTTAGCTTTCTACTTTAGGGAATATAAATATCATAATTATTATGATAGGCAAAGTCAACACTAAGCTACTATAATGTCGACTTTGATTTTAACTCTATTAAAAGTTATAGGGAAAACCCAGATCGTGTTCCCACTTTTTTTGAATCATCCAAAATTTTTGGTTTTTAGATAATATTTCTGAACTTTATATTATTCAGAAAATACCCTTCTATCATCTATAAATTGTCATTTTGAAGAAAACAAAGTTAGTCGGTCTAACTAGTTATTGTGAATGGTCATTTCAGAGGACCATATAACTTATTGAATGAATAACACCCATCTATTTTTATTCCCTTCAAATATTAACAAATAAATGTAAACTTAATTTTCAAAAGCTCAGAGGTATCATTTTAAAATTGAAAAATCCTTATACATAATTTTAAAAAGTTAAAATATAAGAATACTATCCAAAATTTCCCAAAAGATTAACGACGAGATCATTTCATTCATAAAAGAAAAGTTATCCAACTAACTCAATAAAACGGAAACAGAGGAAAAATATACAAGCTTATGTATGGGCGTTCAGCTAACGGGCTGGTTAAGTTGGGCCGAAAAGCCCAATTAGCGTGGCCCAATTACTGTAAAACCAAGCCCAATGAAAGTGGACAACTAACGAGATGACTTTGAACTGAAGACGATATCCGCGCACTGGTATTTCTCTACACCTAAACTCCGTTGTAATGGCGATACAACTTCAAATTTCCAAAGTAGGGTAGAAGTTTCTCAACCTCGAACCTTTATTAATGGACACTGCATTGAAGCTAGTGCTGAATCGAGTAGGTTGTTTTTACCTCCTCAAGCCAAATATATCACAAGTACTTCGAATCCCTTTGTTAAACACTGTGTGAAGCTTCGACAAAGCTCTTCGTATCGACACGCTCATGGATCTGCCTTAGTCGTTGGCTCTACTCCCATAAGGTTTCCCCCTAAACTCTCTGATTGAATTTGTTTTTGTTCAGTTTGTGCTTTCTAATTGATTGTTATAAAGGGTTTAATCGGAATCGGATTTGGTTGTTGAAGGGAGATTTGCGAGTTTGATGCGTTAAACAATGAAAAATCCAATTTAATGGAGTGTCTATTCCTGCTTGATGGAGCAGAGGTTCCTCAAGGATTGGATGATGCTCTTGCTGTTCATACAGTTGGTGTGAGCTCTACAGTGATGAAAAAGCTCTCTGGTGTTCAATCAACGGAGTCAATTGATGCAATTGTTCTTATAAGGACTCCCTCGAGTTTTAAGAATCTAAGCAATGATCAAGTGGAAGAGAATTGTTTCCCTGTTTTCACCGAATTCTAGTCTTCGAAGAAATTCAGGTGTTGTTATGAATCTAACTCAGTTTTGTGAATGATGTCATGATCTCTTACTGGTAGTATTGTGGCCTGATGGATATATATTCTTTGCAGGATCCAGGCAATCTCGGGACCATGTCATTCAACTGGGTAAGACTGCAGTAAACTAATCTATGTGAACATCTTCAGGGCCGGTGAAGCCAGCTTTTTCGGTATTATAAGCTCGTTGGATAGTTTAAGCTTTTTAGGTAGATTTTTGGGCAGCGAGGGGGCGGAATCTTAAAGAAATCCAAGAAGACGTGTCATAGCATACCCATGGCTCCTCATTTCGAGTCTCTTAATGTTGCTGTTGTTGGAGGGACTTTCATGTTTATGCTGCAGAATGCCAGAATGCCAGAATGCATACTGAGGATAGATATGGTTACTGAAGAGGTCTGTTTTTGTAATACTTTAGTGAGTGAATAGTTTGTTCTTGAGGATATCATATCAAAGATAAGACATCAAATCAGAAATACTGAATTAATCCATGTCCATGAATATATTAGCCATTCAACACGAAAAATTTCTCAAATTTACAAGTATGCAGATTCTAAGTAGCAATCAGCTTCTTGGGGTTTTCTCCTACGTGACAAGTCAATGAAGTATTAGGAAATAAATTTTATCCCACATCATTTGTATTGATATGTGATAGATACAAAGTATAGTATACAAGGTCAATGAAGTATTTGGAATGAAAATTATTCCACATTAAGTGATAGATACAAAGTATAGTATACAAGATTGGGTCTTTGGTTGGTGGTTGATCCTATACTTATAGATAGGCTGTGTATTGTACCCCCGGGCGGGCGCACATTCACATGAAAATCAAAATTACTTAATTAATCCATCACATGAAAATCAAAATTACTAAATTAATCCATTAGATTTTTCGCACATAAAAATAACACCGTGAATATCCTTGATCGTCGACTATTTTGTCAAAATTCGTTTAATATACATCTATTCGAGCAAGGTTTCAATCCTTGGATCCGTGGGTTATGGCTCCACCACGCTTCTGTTGCGTAACTCGGATTTTTATATTAATTGTGTTTGATGTTATTTTAAAGTTTAAAAGATAAATGTTCTTTTATTTTAAGAAAAATATTTAATAAGATGTCTTAAAATATATAGAAGTTTGTGATAAGATTAAAAAATAAGATATTAATATATTATTTATTATATAATTTTAATATATATATATAAGGGAGTAGGAACCTTTAAGATCCATCAAATTAAATAATGAACGTTCATGATTGAAGTTTCATCAAATTATTCAAATTTGGTTCAACAAAAGTTAATGTTATAATAGGAAATATGATATATTATTTTTGGATGAGCAAATCCTTAAATCGACATAAAATATACACGACAATTAATGTTCACAATTTCTATGTTATTGTAGTTGCATATTGTTCTATTTAACGTTCGTTACTGAATAGATTTGATCGTTATTATTATGTTTTACGGTCTTCATATGTATTGCCGATCGTTAAAAATTAATATAGTCATCGTTAAAAAAAATTTTAGTCGTTAAATTTGGGCATTAAATTTAGTCGTTAAAATTTGATCGTTAAAATTCTATGGAAATTTATTATAAAATTAATTATTTTCATATTTGGTCGATAATATATTTTATAAGAAATTTTGGCTGCTAAATATTTTATAAGAAATTTGATCGTTAATATATTTGGTCGTTAATTTATTTTATAGAGAAATTTTATCGTTAATATATTTTATAAGAAATTTGATCGTTAATATATTTGGTCATTAATATATTTGGCCGTTAATATATTTTATAGAGAAATTTGATCGTTAATATATTTTATAAGAAATTTGATCGTTAAATTTGTTAGGATTGGTCGTTAAAATTTGTTGGAAAAAATGGGGTATTAGGCTAAATTTGAAAACTTGTGTATCAGATGGACTAGTTATATAATGAGTGGAGAAAGTAGGCCTCTTTTATTTGATTAAAACATTAATTGAAAGGGTTAATTAGTAATTTTAATTTTCAGAGGCCTAAGCCCAATCTACTTAATGAATCTCAGCCCAAATCGAGCTACACAATCTCAGTCCAAATCGTCGAGCTACACAATCTCAGGCCAAAATAGCTACACAAACTCGAGCTACACAATCTTACACAAATATATTGTTATTTTTTAAGTTATATTTAATGTATTATTATTTTTCTTAAAGTTATATTTAATGTACTGTTATTTTTTTTAAAGTTATATTTAATGTGTACTTACACAAACTAATCTTACACAAATATAACCCTACACAATTCTTATCGATTTACACAAGCCATCTCTATCTATTTACACAAGCCCAATCAATTTGTTAAACAAGCCCTACCGATTTTTTACACAATCACTATCGATTTACACAAACAATCATCTCGATTTACATAAAACATATATATTTATACAAACAA
This sequence comes from Fagopyrum tataricum, assembly GCA_002319775.1. NCBI lineage: Eukaryota > Viridiplantae > Streptophyta > Magnoliopsida > Caryophyllales > Polygonaceae > Fagopyrum > Fagopyrum tataricum. Next base: position 39,556,570 of record CM008284.1, on the reverse strand, counting down.
TCGTCTCGATTTACACAAGCCATATCGATCTATTTACACAGGATCTATCGATTTGTTACACAAGCCCTACCGATTTAGCTCTGCCGATTTGTTACACAATCAATATCGATTTTTTTACACAAGCCCTACCGATTTACACACGATTTACACAAGACTAGATTTACATAAGGCCAGATTTTACACAAGACTCGATTTACACAAGACCCGGCTTGATTTACACAAGGCTCGATTTACACAAGGTCAAGCCTAATCGGCGGTTATAGGTGGTTAACGGCGGTGAACGGCGGATATCGGCGCAATAGACCCAGGAGGAAGAAGAGATTTGGGCGGTTCTGGATAGCGGCGGATCTGGATGCTTCGACCACGGATCTCCGCGACGCCGGCAGCGGAGCAGCCCGACGACGGCGGATCTGCCTGCTTCGACCACGGATCTGGCTACTTCGACTCCGGTGGTGCGAGTCCGGTCGAGTTTCTTCGTGGTAGAGAAGTTGATAGAGGGACGACGGTGAAGGGAAGATGATAGAGGAGAACGGTTGAAGGAAGTTGCGGCTAGGGTTTCAAAATGGGCAGCTAGGATTTCAGAATGGGTTAAGTTTTATTTATAGGCATTTTAATTATTCCCCTACTAAATTTCATTCTTACCCCTCTTATTAATTAATTTTTGATTTAAAATTATGTAGATAATTAGATGGGCCTACTTAGTATCTGGTTTACAAAAATGACTTCTCTACCTCATTATTCTCAAATTTGTTTTGGTCGTTAAATTATTTTCATATTTAGTCGTTAATATATTTTATAGAGAAATTTTGGTAGTTAATTTTTTTTATATAGTTAATATAGTTATCGTTAAAATTTTGTGGATCGTTAAATTTGGTCGTTAAATTTTGGGTTAAATGGGAGAGTGAGCCTTTTTGTAAAGAAGAGCACTAAGTAGGCTCATTTTATTTTTAAGTGACAAACTAGGTCCCTTTTATTTATATATAAAGATAAAATAGAAGGGCTAATTGTTAATTTCAAAGTAAACCTAATCCAAAAGAAAACCCTAAACCCTAAACCCAAACCCGAACCGAACCGGAACCCGAACCGAACATGAACTGAACCGGAACCCGAGCCGACCTTGAACCGAACCGGAACCCAAGCCGACCTTGAACCGAACCGGAACCTGAACCCGAGCCGACCCGAGCCGGAACCCGAACCGAATCTTAACCCGAGCTGACCTTGAACCGAACCGGAACCCGAGTCGACCCTGAACCGGAACCCCAAACCGGAACCCCGAACCAAAACCCGAACCCGAACCAGAACCCCGAACCGGAACCCCAAACCGGAACTTGAACCCTAACCGGAACCCAAACTGGAACCTGAACCCGAACTGGAACCCGAACCCAAACCCGAACTTAGATAAATCCTATTTATAGGGTTTTATTTTAACTTCTCTCTAAAATTCCCTTTATACCCTTGATTTAAAAATTAAAAATAAGTGTGAAATCACTAAGGGCCTAATTGGTATCAATAATACAAAAAAGGCCTTATGTGCATTCTTCTCATAAATTTTATGCTAGTTAAATTATTTAGAACCGTTCTTTAAATTTAGTCGTTAAAATTTGTAATATGAAAAGAATACTGGTTAAATTTGTTAGAACTGGTCATTAAATTTTGTTTTGGTCGTTAAATTGTTTTAGGGGCAATATTAGTCGTTAAAATATAATATTATTTTCGTTAACAATTAGTATATCAGTTGTTGAACCTTGATTTACCGTATACATTTATTAAACACTTAACATTATCATAATTCTATTAGAGGCAATATAATATTCTCATTAACTATTACTATAAGCAATGTTAAATCTTGGACGTTCATCTATACTAATTCAACGTCTATTATAAGTCTCTATTCCTTGTAAAATATATTAATGGTTTTTATTATCATAAATCTTAGAGGCAATATAATATTCTCATTAATTATTATCATAATTCTTTCATCTGGTGTATTCAACTTTATGTACCAAGTGCTTCTGAAAAAAGAAATAAATGCAGCTAGTTATGTTCTTTAGGAGGGAGATATTGACGGTTTTTATTTTAATATCTGAGCGTTTCTCCTGCAGGTATCAACCACTTTGTTGAAAATGTTAACAAGAGAAAACGTGGAGATCATCAAGAAAGTACGTCAATGTAACGTCCGGAATTTTATTAATTTTATTCCGGACTTGGAGCACTTTGTAGTTATCCCGTAATCCTGAGATGCCGAGAGCCGAGATTTATTCCTAAGAAAATCCCGAGCCGACTCGTCGTTTTTCCCCTTTTTCCCGCTTTCCGACCCTTCGTTCCGGGTCGAAGTGACAAGGGGTCATTTCCGACCCCTCGTTCCGGGGTGATGTGACATGATAGTTGTTGTCCCCTCTCCCTTGACAGCCCTTGTCCCCTCCCTCTCTCTCTCCTCTCTTTCTCTTCTCTTTCTCTTTCACGTTCATTTCCCTCTCCCTCTTCCTCTCTTTGCTCTCTTCTCTTCTTCCATTTGGATTGCAACTCTTGCATGTGTGGACTGCAGTAGAGTGATCCCAAATCAAGTGTGGTAAGCTTCTTCCCCTTCCTTCCTTCTCCTTCATTGCTGATTCACCCCTTTCTTCTTCCCTCCTTCATCCATAGCCATGGAAGAAGCTTTTGAGAGGTTTTTACTCAACTCTTTGCATGGCTGCATTCTTAGCTCGATTAGGTCGTGGAGAGGAGCCTAAGATCAGTAGGGAGTGTTTGGAGAAGATCCAGCAAGGAAAGGAGGACTTTAGAGCCAAGGATTCACGATCGAAGACGAAGAAGACGACGTTCTGCACAGAAACCGCGGGGCGGACCATCACGCCCGCAGGCGCGGCCAGCCGCAGGGGCGGAAAAACACGGCCGCGGAAGCGGCCCAGTACAACCGCAGACGCGGCTCAGCACCGCCGCGGGAGCGGCTCCAGGACACGGACGGCGCGGGGGCAGCTCCTTCCGCCGCGGGTGCGGCTGGCAGCGCCGCTGGGGGCGGCTCCTGGTTCCGCAGGGGCGTCCTCTGCTCCGCCGGGGCGCCGGCTTGACTCCGCGGCTGCGTTTCTTTGATAGTAGGTTCCTCCTCTCCCTTCCCCTTCGTTCATTCCTTAGTATTGTTGTTGAACCATGTTAGTAACATGCCTAGGATGGACCTAGAGTAGCTTGAAATACCATTTAGTGGTTGTGAGCCTAGGAGCCCCTAAGGCTCGATGTAATCGTTGGATATGAGCATGTGAACATGATGGATCTTCTAGGCTAGCTTGTGCCTCTTGGGTTGTAGACTAACATCTTTGAGGTTATGAACTGTTGGGTGTTACTTTCATGTGTGGAGAGTGTGATGAGCATGATAGACCTAGTAGGCTTTCACTCGTTCTTGGGTTTTGAGTATGATCATATGAGAGTTAGTAGGTTGTTGAGATATCTCCTCATGCGTTGAGTGAGATGTGAGTATGAGAGATTCTAGGATGCGGTCCTAGAATGAGAGTCAAATGATCTTGCGTAGATCATTTGTGTGAAAGTCCTAGACTTCTTGAGTTGAGCGGGTTTTGATGGTTATCTTGTTGTGAGCAGGTTGTGTGCTTCTTCCCAAGGGAAGCGAGAGCGTTTTGTGATTTAGCATTGGGACGAGGTAAGTCTCCGGACTTACTTAGCTCGTATTTTACGTATTAGCATTTATGTGTGTTTGATGGTGTGTGTTTATGTTCTTGTTATAACAATTAAACCGGTAAATAGGACCACCGACCTTATGTATATTTTGGCCCAAGTGTATGATAACGGGCGGTGACATCTTGCCTAGCTCTGCGTGAGGTTAGGGGGATCTCGGCGACTAGCCCGGCGGGTTCGATGGTCGGATGCATCCGTACCATTCCTGCCGGTAAGTGAGGACCGAGGCGAGACCACGGTGGTTCTCGTGCCACAAACCTAAGTTGAATTAGAATGGGATATGACTTAATAATAAAAAGATAATAAACCGGACTTGTGTGTTTTATGTTATGTGCTATGTATGTGGTTGTGCCTTCACCGCTTTTCTAATGCTTAGATTATTAGCTAACGGTTTTAAACCGTGGTTGTAGATGACTCTCAGGTTAGGGACGCCACCGAGTGAGGTGGAGGAGTGGACAGCCGGAGTCTCTGTACATTATAGGACGGGGACGTTTTTTTGGGATATGTCTTTGTATTGTGGATTATGTAGTACGGTTCGGTTTTTCTTATCGGAGTTGTGATGTTTTGAGGACTCGGCTGAGTTTCCACTTTGTAGTCTTTACTTTCGGGCTTTCCCATACATTAAAAACGTTTTAAGTTTTCGCCTTTATTTGTGCCTTGTTGGAAGGTCCGGTGAAATTGTTGTCAAGCTAAGGGTCGGGACCCATTGTGAGGTCTCGCCCGTAGCACCCCGAGTCCCGTGGATTTGGGGTGTTACAGTCAAGCAGTGCAAGTGGCGTTGGAAAGAAGAGACCTTTGTTGGATGAGGAAGATCAAGAGGTCAAACAACCCTCTTCTGTTCTTCAGGGAAATGTTGTACCAGCTGTGAGCTGTCTTGTTTGTCTTGGTCCAATTTCTCTTTCTGATTGGCATGTTGATTCTATTGTTTTGTTTGTTTGAGATCTTCAATGGATAAGTGTGCAATTAAAACTGGAGCAGGCTACCATGAGACAAAGGATGTGGAAGAAGAAAGAAAGACTTTATATTCATTGTGTGTAAACAAATATGTTTTCTCCTCCTGTTTCATGTCAAACTCTGTTTTTATGTGGATATCTCATTTTGATATGTTGACAATGAAACCCATAAATACATGCTTTGATAATATTTCACTACTTTTATTGATATCCAAGATGAGACTAATTTCCTATATGTACAATCAAGTACATCCTATCTTGTTTGTTTTCAGATGTTCTTTCATCTGTTTAGTGCTTTAAACTAGCTCAAGGATTTGAGTGAGTGATGTTGCTCTTGTTTCATTTGCATACATTAGTTTAAAGGAAAAAAAAACAAAGGAGTATACCTTGGGGTTGCTGTTGATATTGCTCTGGACAACATGGATGCAAGAGATGATTCTGATATCGGTGATATGTGGACTCAAATGACTCTTGCAGTGGAAATTTCCAAGGTCTTTCTATGAATCCTTTTACTACGGTAGTAGTTTATTCTTGAATTTATGTATTTGCTTTGAAATCATGTGCTACTTCTTGACACGGTTAGGCATCTTATCATTTTATAATGTTGGGTCTTGTTTAACTTGATGATTTAGAGCATGGCATCCTTTTCTCAACATAAATTTGTTTCAAAAATAATTACTATGATATTTTTTCCTCGTAAGAAAAATGGTAAGCTTAAACGGTGTATTTGGTAATTCATACACTAGATTGGTTGTTGTTCAAGGTTAGACGAGCTTAATGTTAACCTTCCTTATATGTTTCAACTCGTTATATTCTCCAGGAGGTTCCGGTTGATGAATCATGTACTGTAAGACACAAAAGAAGATGAGCAACTATGTGACCATACATATACTTCGAGGAATGATAATGGCCACGTTTGTCGTGTCTGTGGCATCATTGATACACCAATCAATGAAATAATAGATATCCAGTACAAGAAGGTACTATTGTTTGCTATAATGTTGTCTTAATTTGTCGTTAACACCCAACTACTATATCACTCAACCGAGTTGTAACATGTCATTGATAAACTACTATCATGCAACCTTTTAGTTCTCGGCGACATTCATACAGACGGGAAGGCATAAATGAAAGGGATGTGATGGGTCTGGAAAAATGGTTATTTCATTTATTCAGATAAATCACTTAGCTTGTACAACCTTTGCTAGATTTTCAGGTATAACTTATAGATAACCATGACATTTTATGGCGACTTGATTTACAATTGCAAATTAGTCCAACTATGACCAATGGAGGCCGGACGAGGAGTTAACATACATAGCAGCTGCAAGGAACAAGTCCGTCTATATTCCTTTTTGACTTTGCAACAATATTTGACATTGGTGAATGTAGTCATCGTATCTTGTTACCGTTAAACTTTAGCATGGATTAACACAAAGCAAGTAGTAACCATCCTTTCGGCCCCGATTACACACACTCTAGCATGATAGGCATCTAAACAATCATCACTATTAATGGAATTACTTATCAGTCTCATCCATGATAGCCGACCATAAGAAAACATAGAATCATGCTTGAAAATAAACAATGTGCATACAAAGGAACAATCTAGACATGAATCTAGCATCCGACATTCATATTAGAACAAGAACGGATCAAACATTCAAAAACGGACAACTCTCATATATACTCACTAACATGTATTGATACTCATTTATTTCTTAAGGCATAACATAGAATCATAGCTTGTATTTTGAGTTTTTTCACTCCAAATCCCTAATAAGGCACTACTCACACGTATCCGTAAAATAAAATGTCAAGGATCCAAAAATTAAAGCCATAATACGAAACTAGATAAGAAATGAGGAATTTGAGCGAAAGAATCGAGTGAGTTGGAGTTATCAAACAAAAGTTATGAGGATAACAAGCCAGCAAATGAATCAAAATCTCCAATTCTTCAAGAACTACCAAGAACACCAAGAGCAATATCAAATTTCATCCAATGAGAAAGAGATAGAAGTTTGTTGTGATCTACATCTAGAATAATGTGTGAGGTATTTTAATCTAAAGTAACCGAACTAATTTATAGGCTTACAAATTGCCAACTCATCAAAAGGAATCTTTCTTTAACAACCTCATGTGTTGGCCATTACAAGTTGTGTCTTATTCGATCGAGTCAGGCACTTCAATCGATCGACGTTGTCTATCCACTCGATCGAGTGACCCGTAAGGTTTCTTCTTCTTCTTCTGGTTCTTGGTCTACTCAATCCAAGTGGAAAACTAAGTCGGTGAGTGAGGTTTCTTTTTCATTCAAGTGGGTTCCCAACCTCGATCGGGTCTTCTCCATGTGTCGTGGCAATGCCACAACTCATGTCCACGTCGATCGAGTGGCATGTCTTCTTCTATCGAGTAGCATGTCTTCTTCCATCGAGTGGATCTTGCTTGAACAAAAAACTAGAGTAAGATCCTTCATGGAGCGTCTAAGTGTTGGGGATCGAGTGACATTGTCTTCCTCTATCGAATGAGAGGTCTTCTTCCATCGAGTGGACTCTACTCGATCCATGACACTTGTCTTCTCTAAAGTGAGTCTTTGGCTTCTCTTTACAGGTCCATGAAAATTTCGTGTCCAGGTTCAACAAGTACATATATAACTAAAAAGACTTGTCGGCCCATGTTCAACAATATCGTTTCTATTTTCTACGTCGAGTTTCATAGCCTTTGTGTCTCATCTTTTTTTCTTTCTGGTATCGCCGTGTTTTGCGTTGCTTGAGAGTTGATCAGTAGAGTAGGTTCGTTTCAAAGCTTATGATGAACTTTGTGCGTTCAAATTTGGTCGAATTTGTTTCTAGAACAACTTTGTGCGTGTTCTACGTCTCTTCCTTTACCTTTTCGCTTTACTCACATTTCTTTGTTTCAACGTTTTTTGAGAAATTGGGTTTACATTGTGTTGAATTTCATGGATGAAATGTGTTTTTTGCTTGCTAATGTATTCTTTTGGATGAGATTTAATGCTCTTTTGTTTTGTGGAATTTTGTATGAGATTTTTCATTGCTATATATTCCTGTTAGGATTCTGTTTGTTTTGTAACGTGTGTTTTGCGATATGAGTTTCTCTTTTAGGATTTTGGATTTTGCTGCTTTGACATCTTTCATACTGACAAAAAAGTGAGATGAACTCTTCGTTTTGTTATTCTATTTTATATTCTAATGCATGTGTATTCATTTTGATATTTCTAGTGCCTATAAACATGGAAGGTGCTAACAGTGACCTCGATGGTTGGAGAAGTACGCTTAATGAGCCTTTTTAGTGATCTTTCTATTTCTATCATGACTATAAGATTAGGTTTCCATACATCAAACATAGCTTTAATCCGGTGCATTCAACTGTATGTGCCAAGTGCTTTTGAAAAAGTAATAAATGCAGCTAGTTATGTTCTTTAGGAGTGAGATATTGTTTGTTTGTATTTCAATATCTGAGCGTTTCTCCTATAGGTATCAACCAATTTGTTGAAAATGTTAACAAAAGAAAACGTGGAGATCATCAAGAAAGTACGTCAAGCAGTGTAAATGGTGTGGCAGGGAAGAGAGCGTTGTTGGATGAGGAAGATCAAGACATCAAACAACCCTCTTATGTTCTTCAGGAAAATGTTGTACCAGCTATGAGCTGTCTTGTTTGTCTTTGTCCAATTTCACTTTCTGATTAACATGTTGATTCTATCGTTTTCTTTGTTTGAGATCTTCAACAGATAAGTGTGCAATTAAATCCCTCACATATGGAAGAAGAAAGGAAGACTTTATATTCATTGTGTGCAAACAAATATGTTTCCTCCTCCTGCTTCATGTCAAACTCTGTTTTTATGTGGATTCCTCATTTTGATATGTTGACAATCAAACCCAGAAGTGCATGCTTTGATAATAGTTCACTGAATTTTATTGATATCCATGATGAGACTCATTTCCTATATGTACAATCAAGTATATCCTATCTTGTTTGTTTTCAAATGTTCTTTGAACTGTTTTATGTGCTTTAAATTAGCTCAAGGATTTAATGAGTGTTATTGCTCTTGTTTCATTTGCATACATTAGTTTAAAGAAAAAAACAAAGAAGTATACCTTGGGGTTGCTGATGATATTGCTCAGGAGAACATGGATGCAAGACATGATTTTGATCTCGGTGATATGTGGACTCAAATGACTCTTGCAGTGGAAATTTCCAAGGTCTTTCTATGAATCCTTTTACTACGGTAGTAGTTTATTCTTGAATTTATGTATTTGCTTTGAAATCATGTGCTACTTCTTGACACGGTTAGGCATCTTATCATTTTATAATGTTGGGTCTTGTTTAACTTGATGATTTAGAGCATGGCATCCTTTTCTCAACATAAATTTGTTTTAAAAATAATTACTGTGAGATTTTTTTCCTTGTCAAAAAAATGGTAAGCTTAAATGGTGTATTTGGTAATTAATACACTCGATTGGTTGTCGTTCAGGGTTAGACGAGCTTAATGTTAACCTTCCTTATATGTTTCACCTCGTTATATTCTCCAGGAGGTTCCGGTTGATGAATCATGTACTGATGACACAAAAGTAGATGAGCAACTATGTGACCTGATAACATGATTTATCGACCTGTTTTAGTCATGTATTTAGGTAGATTTTTCATTTTTGCATTCATATTTCATCCTTAGTTTGTGTCATTTATGCTTGTTTAGTTCTACTTTGCAAGAATAGATGTCTACACACACTATTTGTGGCTTTGTAGGAGATTTGACGCATTTTGGAGCTAAAACGACGTATTTGAGGATCAAGCCTCAAAGTGGATGCATTGGAGCGAGCATACGCCCACGGGAAAGGTCAAAAAATCAAGTTAAGGGCATGAAGGAACGACCAAGGAGTCATCTCGGGCAAGATAGAAGCATCTCGGCCCGTGATCCAAGCTACTGTTGTGCACATAGGTCGGCATCTCGGGTGATATGACCGAGATCCATATGACGCTAAAAATCAAAGAAGAAATCTCGGCCCCGACCGTGACTAATCTCGGCCGAGATCCAGCCCGAGATTTTCCCTTATATTTCGTTTACGGGCTTTTTCCTTTTTGGCCCAATGTCGTTTAGCTAGGTTTTGTGTATAAAAGGAAGTCTTGGGTTCATTCCAAGGGGTGCGATTTCAAGGCTAGAGTTGCCCTAGAGGGAGGAGCCGTCTCCTACCCTACCATTTTCTTCCTTCATCATTCTTCTTAGTTAGTTTAGATTAAAGTTCGAGACTATCACATTCAGTTGTTGTTGGAAAACATTGTTAGATTCAAGATTTAATATAATTGCAAGTTTCATCCATTCAAAGTTGAGTAGTTTATTTTCTCCTTTTTGTTATTTTCTTGTCATGCTTTATTTGTCTTTCTTAGTTGTAGATTTCGATATGATTGTTAAAGGCTAGAACTTTGTGGTTCCAAGGTATATAGAGATTTGTTTATACCTTGGACTATGATGGATTGATTGTTCTTTATAATAGGTTGTGTAAATCGCTTTAAATCCTATGAAAAGGTTTGGTTTTTGCAGGTTTAGAATTGATCTAAACCACTTCAACCTAAGTAGGAATTGAGCCGTAACCGATATATTTCTTCTTAGATACATAAGAGAACTCATTCCTAGGCAATAAAGGTTTAACCTTTGTTGGATAGAATGTGTCATTATTCCTTCCTTTGAGGCAATAATTCCTGAGACAAAACTGTAAAGGGTTATTTGATTCCTTAATTGAAAGAATAAGGTTTACTTATAATTTATCCCTCTTTACCTTAAAAGCAATTAATAAGTATTAAGCTGCGGACCTTTATGTTCTTGAGACGTCACTGTAAAAGAACATTGATTAAGAAACATTCATCCCTGAAGCTTTTCAACCATTAAATGCTTTACACTCTATCGTGAGTCTATATGTCATAAACAATGATCTTGAACCCTTGGAATCCATATTCTTTACTTTAATTTATTATCTTTTTGATACGGGGTTAGCCGTCAGTTGGCCCGATCTTTCAACACCAAGACTTGAAATGAAGAAAATGGATAAAAAGATGAAAAAGTTGAAATAAAATGGAGGAATGATCCAATGATTGTGAAGGATCGATAGATGGATAGATCTAGTCGAACCCTTAAGGCAACCAAGAGCACGATAGGGAAACAAAGGCCCTAACACACAACTTGGAATGACTTGAAGAAGCCCTTCCGCTATAATCTCACACAGAGGGGAAAACGATTGTCCCCAAAGCACGAGAAGTCACCCGGAGATGATTGAGAGCACCAACTTGCCAATCCAAGTGACACAACTCAAAACAACGCCAAAGTTGTTGGGCGAACGGATTCCACTATTCGCACAGTAAGGTGTCTCGATTCCACGAGAAGAATATGTGATAGAAGAGAAACAATACTCGAAAGTACTTGTGTTTAATTCATTCAAAGCTGAGGAGGTTGGACGTCTACCCTAAGCATTATATAGGCATGTTGGACGTCCTCCCTAGGGTTTCTACGGGCTATGGGCTTGATCAAAGATCGAGCCCAATCTTAGCTAAAAAGATAAGATCAAATATTTAAGAGATAAGATCAAACTAATGGGTTGAACTAACAAGTCTTAAAAAAACCAAAAACAATAATTAAAAGACAAGCCCATTTATTTAAAAGAGTATAAAATATGCGCTGAAAATAATAAATCTAATTAAGGCCTTATTTAACAATAAAATAGGCCCGTCTTAGACATAATAAAACGTCCAACTTCTTATTGGATCATGCAGCCCATGTATCTCCACTTCGAGCTCTCCTCCTTGCCCATGCATACATGATCATGCACGTCATCTCCCATCTCCAATTAATGGTCTTCAATGTATCTCCGAAAATGGTCTTCTTATCACTTCCAAGAATAATCTTCTTCATATATTTAGGAATGTCCTTAATTCCGTCTCTTCTTCTCCTTAGAGCGATTAACACTCCATGCTTCCTAGCTTCCATGCTCATGATCTCCATTCGGCCTAAGTCCTGAGATGCTCCTGCATCACTTTTATTTCCCTTTGTTTTATAAAATTGTTCTTGATTTAAGGTGACATTCAATTGAGAGCAACCCAAAACCTTTTCAAAAACATTTGATTTCTCTTTCCCTTATCTTTTTCAACCCCTTTTCTTATTCTAGATCTATACTATATTTAATCATTGCTGCAGATTAATCCTCTCAATCCTTGTGTTCGACCCTGGAATACTTGTCCTACTTCGTACGATCCATACACTGTGGGTTCGTTGCTATTTAGGGGATTTATTACAGGTTATAAATTTAAAACTATCCCTTCCTAGTTTTACTATCTTGTGAGTCTCTATCTCTTTTAATAAAGATTTATAGGGGCGTAAAACCAGCGAACATGACCATCCATATATTTTGAGGGATGATATTGGCCACGTTTGTCGTGTCTGTGGCATCATTGATACACCAATCAATGAAATAATAGATATCCAGTACAAGAAGGTACTATTGTTTGCTATAGCGTTGTCTTAATTTGTGCTAAACACCCAACTGTTGTTTCACTCAACCGAGTTGTAACATGTCACTGATAAACTACTATCATCCAACCTTCTAAGTGTGAATGGGTTTTCATATACTTGCCGAACCGCTGGATTAATAGCTATGTGAGTTGGAAAGCACGGTCTTGGTTTGTCTATGCTCAAGGATACTTTAGATGATTACGTGTTTTGTCTTTTATCAATGTTCGCCACACATATATACTGTAAGATCCTAAGTCTTTGGAGCCACTTTTGGCCTTAGCCTCCCCTGCGGGGTAGTGGAGCCGCCCTTGCGGCTAGTGTAGTGATCCGCCCCTGCGGTCGGGAAACCCGCCCCTGGGGTTTCTTGCGGCTGCAGCCGGCTTTGTTGAACTTTGACCCGTGCTTTACTCTTTCACTTCCTTAACCTAATTCCTTTGCTTTGGCTTGCTGAGCATCTTCATTCCCATTCCCAGCTGCCTTCACGTCCTTCTTGATCTTGTACTTGGTTTCCTCTTGGTTTGGAAGAGGTTTTGTGTGGCCTTGTTGAGGTTGATGATGTATGATGTTGTTGTTGAGCTTGGGAGCCAGCTGAGGCTGTGTTGGTGATCTTTTCCTGGCCTAGGACCACAGACGTGAGTTAATCACATGAAGAGCCGAAGAGGAACCGCGGGATCACCTTCTGCACTGTCGCAGCCCCCGCGGTCCAGCAAAACCGCCCCTGCGGGTACCTTGTCGCCGCACCCGCGCCTGGAAGCCGCCGCCCCTGCGGGAGCCGTGTCACAGCGCTTGCGCCCGTGCCTGCGGCCGCTGTTACCGCGCCTGCGGCCGAGCATTGCCGCGCCTGCGGGTTGCCTGTTCCGCCCCTGCGTCTTTCCGTCATGCAGGTGCGTCTTGTCCCGGGTCTATCTAGAGTTGGGTAGATCCTTTCCTTTCCTAGTATGAGTGGTTTAGTGGCATGATAGGTACGTATATGGGGATAGAATGAGGTTGATCATGTTATCGTTTATGCCGGTTATGGCTTTGAGGTTTATGAGTTAGGATACGATCCTTATGGATCTCTTGGGTCTAGGTGTGACCCTGTGATGGATACGAGTTTGATATATGTTGTTATGCCTTGTTTAGGCAGTGTTGATCTCCAAAGTTGGAGCCGTTTGGTTTTGAGACTTCCGAGGTTGAGGTAAGTCCATAGGACTTACTTAGCTGTCATCCCTATATTGGATGTGTGCATGAGTGGTGTTTGATATATGATTGATAGCATGTGAGGATTGATTATTACCGAACTATGGTTTAGTGACTGCCCATTGTAGGGCCGTGACAGCCTTGCCCACTCATCCCTATGGGAGACTGGGAGGTTCTCTGCGGAACATCCAAATCTGATACACGGAACGGGCATTGTCTCCATTCCCTCAGGGTACACGGAGGAGTCGTCCCGGTTGACCACTCCAGCTGAAATTACCACCGAGAGGCGAGGGTTATATTCCTCGTGTCACATATATTCATATTGATATTTATATATACGATTTGAATGTTGGACTATATTTATAAAGATAGTAAACTGGGTAAATGTGTGATATCATGATGAGGTGTTTAGTATTTTAGACGTGTGCTTGTGCTTATGCTCATCTCATATATGTGTATGGTTAGCTAACGGTTTTATACCGTGTTGTAGATCCCTTGCAGGTTAGGAGAACTGCAGAGTGATCCAGAGTGGGTGATTTGATGAGGGCTCCGTACACTGGGTCGTTCTCGTGGGATATGGGATCTTTTGACCATGTATATATTTATGTTTTGTTTGTACTCAACAGCACGTTGTATAAACCTTTTGATACTTTTATATCAGTTTGATGTTTTGTATTTAATCTATCGGTGTCTTGTTGTAAGATTCAGTGAACTTGTTGTCAGCCTAGGGTCAGGATCCATTGTGAGATCCTAGCCCAGTAGCACCTCGAGTCCTACGGATTCGGAATGTTACAAAGTTGGTATTAGAGCCCAAGCTGACAAAAATGGCACTTATAATCTGCGATAAAGGTCGAATAGATAAATAAACAGAACCCGAAAGGGGTCTGACTTTTCAAAAGGTTTTGGTTTTGAAATGAGTACAAATGTGTTGGGATATCGTGTATGTGAGTCATCGCCCCTCTGAAGATCTCGACAATATATATATATATATATATATATATATATATATATATATATATATATATATATATATATATATATATATATAGATAGATATTCTGTTGTGATTGATTTGATATATATCTTCACATATGGCATATATATAGCCTTCTAAGTTAGGTTTACGTCCTCTGCAGATGGTTCAGATTAGAGCCTTACCTGCAGCTGGACGGGGTAGGGGTAGACCTCCTCTAGGTAGAGGACGAGGTAGGATTTCTGCTGTTGATCCACGTGCAACAGAGGAGGTTCATGCTGATGTTGCTGAGAGCGTCGTCCTTGAGACTGGGGACGGCATAGCTGGGAGACAGGGTCCACAGCGAGTTCAGTCAGATGACTCGGATTATGTCTCCATGGGAGGACCTGAGTTCCGCAAGTATATCCGGCGAGTGGAGGAGGCTGCTAGAGCGGGTAGACCTATTCCAGATCTACCAGCACATGAGGGATCATCTGAGAGATCCAACGGGGTTAATCAGGTGCCAGCTGCACCGGTACCTGTTGCTGAGATTGCTCGAGCTACAGAGGAGCATATAGGGCCTAGACCAGACACTTGGTTGAAGGTATTTCACCAGATGGGTGTACCCCCTTTCTCTAGGAAGGTGGGGCTCGAGGTGGAGCTTTGGATTGGACATGTGGACTCAGCTCTGGAGTCTATTAGGTGTCCTGCTGACAAATAGATCGAGTAGGTGCAGACTCTGTTCAGAGATTTAGCACATCACTAGTGGAGGTCTGTACGAGTACAGGTTACCAATTATGAGCAGATGAGGACCATGATTAGAGAGCGTTTATGCCCTACCTCACCGAGGAGGGAGAAACTGCGAGACTTTGTTGAGGCTGGGTTCGAGGATGTACCAGTCTTTGAGGCTATTAGGAGATTCCAGGAGGAGGTGACATTGCTGGGACCAGCTGCACCTTCTGTGGATCAGCATGTATATATGTTTTCCCGACGACTGAGGGATACTACCCGGACCTACATGGCGGGTTTTCACTGTGAGTCTCTGATGGATTATCAAGACCGAGCTTCCGACTACAAGAGGGAGCGGGCTAGTCAGAGGAGAGCTTCTCAGACCGGATGGTCTGAGAAGAGACAACGTACTGGGAAGACCAGTGGTGCTGGTGGGGCTGCTAGTGCAGGGCGAGGTCAGAGTCGCCAGAGTCATCCCTTCTCTACACCAGTTACAGATAAGGGACGACAGTTCCACAACTGTGGTAAGTATGGACATATGCGACCAGAGTGTCCGAGGCAAACAGTGATGTGCTACACTTGTGGCAGACCAGGTCATAGAGTTGTATTCTGCCGACAGGGAGGAGCTTCATCTTAGCAGGGTTCTTCTCCTGCCAGTGTAGCGAGAGGTGGGCAGAGACCACCTCAGCAGCAGTAGATGCAGGGACAACAGAGAGTCCCAGATCTCCCTACGACTCAGGGATCTACCCTTGAGCTGAGTAGAGGCAAAGGTCGTGGTGGGAGCACCACTGATACCAGAGGACCACAAGGTCGAGTTTTTGAGCTGAGGAGTGCAGAGGAGCCAACTGCACCGACTGCTACAGGTACCATTCTAATTCATGGTTTACATGTTAGAGTTTTATCTAATATGTGAGCTATGTCTTCATTTGTATCCGGTGTATATGTTGAGTATTTGAGTTTAGTTATGACAGGAGGATACCCTCTAGTATAGGGTTACCTGATGGTAGTAGGGTCAGAGGTACCCATGAGATCCGTGATTTGTCCAATTTTTGTAGGGACCCGTGTGCTACATGTTGACTTCTTTGTCATGCCATTAGTGCATGAAGAAGTCATTCTAGGTATGGATTGGATGGATAGGTATCAGGCAGTTTTAGATGTAGGTAGGAGGACTGTCACCCTCTCTACCGAGCTAGGTCAGATAGAGATTTTCCGAGGTTGGGACCTTGGAAATTCAGGCATGGATATCAGTGCGATACGGGCAGCTCGATTGATTGCACAAGGTTGTGAAGCCTTCTGGTGTTATGTCATGAAGGAAGGGGGGAGTCCAGCGTTGGAGGATATCCCAGTTGTCTGTGAGTTTACAGATGTGTTTGCTAAGCCGTCCAGTTTGCCGCCTCAGAGGAGTGTGGACTTCGATATTGAGTTAGAGCTTGATACGAGACCGATCTCGAAGGCCCCATACCGGATGACGCCTGTCGAGATGCTGGAGTTGAAGAAGCAACTCGAGGAGTTGGCTGAGAAGGGTTTTATCCGCCCTAGCGTGTCTCCATGGGGAGCACCTGTCCTCTTTGTACGGAAGAAGGACGGATCGTTGAGATTGTGTATAGATTACAGAGAGCTGAACAAGGTGACCATCAAGAACAAGTATCAATTGCCTCGTATCGATGACTTGTTGGATCAGCTTCAGGGAGCGACAATATTTTTCAGGATTGACCTGCGTTCAGGGTATCACCAGCTGAGGGTGAGAGAGAAGGATATGCACAGGATAACATTCCGGACCAGATATGGACACTACGAGTTTGTAGTGATGCCATTTGGGCTTAAAAATGCCCCAGCCGTCTTTATGGAGTTAATGAACAGCATATTCATCGACTTCATGGATCAGTTTGTGGTGGTATTCATAGATGACATTCTGGTGTACTCTCGTAGCAGAGAGGAGCATGCAGGGCAGCTGAGGACTGTATTGCAGGTTTTGCGGGATAAAGAACTTTATGCTAAGTTCTCTAAGTGCGAGTTCTGGATGCCAGAGGTAGCATTCATGGGTCATGTTGTATCAACTGAAGGAATCAAGGTGGATCCGGCGAGGATAGAGGCAGTAGCAGCATGGACGACACCGACGAACGTCAAGGAAATACGTAGCTTTCTTGGCCTAGCCGGTTATTACCGACGCTTTGTAGAGGGATTTTCTGTGATTGTCCGTCCACTGACGAGTCTACTGAGGAAGACTACCAGATTTGTATGGTCTGATCAGTGTATGCAGAGTTTTGAGGAGCTGAAGAGACGTCTGACTTCTGCTCCTATTTTGGCACAACCAGAGGGTACAGAGGATTTTGTGGTTTACAGTGATGCATCCAAGCTAGGCTTGGGATGTGTATTGATGCAGCGGGGCAGAGTGATTGCATATGCGTCTAGACAGCTGAAGACGTATGAGGAGAACTACCCGACTCACGATCTGGAGTTGGCAGCGGTAGTTCATGCCTTGAAGATCTGGAGACATTACCTGTATGGTGCTACATGTCAGATCTTCACAGACCATAAGAGTCTGAAGTACATCTTCACGCAGCGGGAATTGAATAACCGCCAGCGTAGGTGGCTTGAGCTGATCAAGGATTTTGATCTGGAGATTATGTACCATCCAGGGAAGGCGAACATTGTCGCCGACACCCTGAGCAGGAAGACGCCTTGAGAGTAAGCGATTGCGAGACTGACAGTTCAGCATCAGTTGCAGAGAGATTTGATCTGGTTAGAGTTGGACATCTAGTTTCCTTATGAGGATGCCCAGCTGCGTACTTTAGAGGTTCTTCCTGATCTGTTGGGTGAGATCCAACAGAAACAGGAGACCTATCCGACCTTGATGAGGATCAGAGAGAGGATGTCTCGGGATGAGGCACCACAGTTTCTTCTGGGAGAAGATGGAGTATTGAGACGCCGTGGTCGCGTTTGTGTACCCGTTGATGCGGAGTTGCGCCAGAGCATTTTACAGGAGGCTCACTGTACACCTTACTCTGTACATCCAGGTGCGAGTAAGATGTATCAGGATTTGAGACGTTCATATTGGTGGGGAGGGCTGAAGCCCGATGTGGCCAGATTTGTTGCACAGTGTGCGACCTGCCAGCAGGTCAAGATAGAGCATTGCAGACCTGGAGGTGAGCTCCATCCACTTCCTGTTCCACAAAGGAAGTGGGAGGATGTCACCATGGATTTTGTGACTGGGCTGAGGCTGAGCCGGAGTTTTGATGCAATCTGGGATATAGTAGACAGATTGGGAAAGACGGCACGTTTCATTCCTATTCGGGAGACGTGGTCGGTGAGCAGATTAGCTGAGGAGTACACTAGGCAGATAGTGAGACTCCATGGTGTACCGAGGACAATCGTCTCAGACAGAGATGGACGATTTACCTCGAGGTTCTGGCAGCAGATTCAGACTGCCCTGGGAACGAGTTTACACTTTACTACTGCATTTCATCCTCAGACAGATGGTCAGTCAGAGAGGACCATTCAGACCCTGGAGGATATGCCGCGAGCTTGTGTATTGGATTGGGGACAAGTGTGGACGGATCATCTCCCACTTGTTGAGTTCTCATACAACAACAACTGACATGCATCTATTGAGATGTCCCCACATGAGGCACTGTATGGGAAGAGATGTCGTACCCCGATATGCTAGGATGAGCAGAGCAGTGTTAGTTGTCTGAAACCTGATCAGATTCAGGATGATGTGGCTCGAGTAGCACTGATTAGAGAACGGATGTTGACTGCACAGAGTCGTCAGAAGTCATATGCTGATAGGAGGCGTAGACCTCTAGAGTTCAGAGTAGGCACCCATGTGTGGCTGAGAGTGTCTCCGACACGAGGTGTTAGGCGTTTTGGCATTAAAGGGAAGTTAAGCCCCTGATATGTCGGACCGTTCGAGATTCTGGATCGGGTTGGGAGTGCAGCATACAGATTGGCTTTGCCTCCGAGATTAGAGGGTGTTCACCCTGTGTTTCATGTGTCTCAGCTGAGGGAGTATATACCAGATCCGAGACACATCGTGAGTTATGATGATTTAGTGGTTGAGCCGGACCACACCTTTGTTGAGCACCCGATTGTAGTCCTAGAACGAGGTATGAGACGCTTGAGTTCGAAGGACATTCCTATGCTGAGGATACAGTGGTCGAGACGAGGACCTGATGAGGCTACATGGGAGACTGAGGATAGTATCCAGAGGAACTATCCAGAGTTCTATACCGAGATAGATGCACCAGTAGGATCACCGAGTAGATCTTAGTACTATCTTGGTGAGTATTATGTGCTTATATGCTTATATGCTATGATGTGTCTATTTTCATACTAGCTTTGATGTGATATATGATCTTATTGGATCTTGTTGTGCTAGTATGATTGTTGTTTATAGCTAGAGATGGTTCTTTCCTCCATGCTATTGTGATACGTTTAGGATTCAGCTGGAGATGGTTATTCCTCCATGCTATTTTGATGGACATAGTGTTGTTGGAGATGTTTTTCCTCCATGCCTTTCTGTTATGAGTATGAGTTGGCTAGAGATGTTTTTCCTCTACGCCTTTGTGATATGATGATGGTTTGGCTAGAGATGTTTTTCCTCTATGCCCTGGATAGTATAGTGATCTTACATCTGGAGATGATGAGTTTCTCCATGCCCGTGCTTGAGGTTATAGAGCAATATAGGTTGATACCATATGTGCGGAGATGTGATTCCTCCGGTAGATCGAGTTATACCTCGGCTTTTGAGTCCGAGTGGTTAGGACTTTATAAGTTTCGGGACGAAACTTGTTTTTAGGGGTGTGAGGTGTAAGAGCCTGAGTCTTTGGAGCCACTTTTGGCCTTAGCCGCCCCTGCGGGGTAGTGGAGTCGCCCCTGCGGCTAGTGTAGTGATCCGCCCCTGTAGTTTCGTGCGGCTGCAACCGGCTTTGTTGACCTTTGACCCATGCTTTACTCTTTCACTTCCTTAACCTAATTCCTTTGCTTTGGCTTGCTGAACATCTTCATTCCCATTCCCAGCTGCCTTCACGTCCTTCTTGATCTTGTACTTGGTTTCCTCTTGATTTGGAAGAGGTTTTGTGTGGCCTTGTTGAGGTTGATGATGTATGATGTTGTTGCTGAGCTTGGGAGCCAGCTAAGGTTGTATTGGTGATCTTTTCCTGGCCTAGGACCACAGACGTGGGTTGATCACGTGAAGAGCCGAAGAGGAACCGCGGGATCACCTTCTGCACTGTCGCCGCCCCCGCGGTCCAGCAAAGCCGCCCCTGCGGGTACCTTGTCGTCGCACCCGCGCCTGGAAGTTGCCGCCCCTGCGGGAGCCGTGTCACAGCGCCTGCGCCCGTGCCTGCGCTTGCCTGTGGCCGAGCGTTGCCGCGCCTGCGGGTTGCCTGTTCTGCCCCTGCGTCTTTCCGTCACGCAGGTGCGTCTTATCCCGGGTCTACCTAGAGTTGGGTAGATCATTTCCTTTCCTAGTATGAGCAGTTTAGTGGCATGCTAGGTACGTATATGAGGATAGAATGAGGTTGATCATGTTATCGTTTATGCCGGTTATGGCTTTGAGGTTTATGAGTTAGGATACGATCCTTATGGATCTCTTGGGTCTAGGTGTGACCCTGTGATGGATATGAGTTTGATATAGTTGTTATGCCTTGTTTAGGCAGTGTTGATCTCCAGAGTTGGAGCCATTTGGGTTTGAGACTTCCGAGGTTGAGGTAAGTCCATAGGACTTACTTAGCTACCATCCCTATATTGGATGTGTGCATGAGTGGTGTTTGATATATGATTGATAGCATGTGAGGATTGATTATTACCGAACTATGGTTTAGTGACTGCCCATATAGGGCCGTGACAACCTTGCCCACTTATCCCTCTGGGAGACTGGGAGGTTCTCTGCGGAACATCCAGATCTGGTACACGGAACGGGCACTGTCTCCATCCCCTCAGGGTACACGGAGGAGTCGTCCCGGTTGACCACTCCAGCTGGCATTACCACCGAGAGGTGAGGGTTATATTCCTCGTGTCACATATATTCATATTGATATTTATATATACGATTTGAGTGTTGGACTATATTTATAAAGATAGTAAACTGGGTAAATGTGTGATATCATGATGAGGTGTTTAGTATTTTAGACGTGTGCTTGTGCTTATGCTCATCTCATATATGTGTATGGTTAGCTAACGGTTTTATACCGTGTTGTAGATCCCTTGCAGGTTAGGAGAACTGCAGAGTGATCCAGAGTGGGTGATCTGCTGAGGGCTCAGTACACTGGGTCGTTCTCGTGGGATATGGGATCTTTTGACCATGTATATATTTATGTTTTGTTTGTACTCAGCAGCACGTTGTATAAACCTTTTGATACTTTTATATCTGTTTGATGTTTTGTATTTAATCTATCGGTGTCTTATTGTATTATGGTGGGATCCTCTACTTCCTTAGATCACCCCTCCCTATAATCGTCCCAAATCAAGAATTCACTTTTTGTCCTTCCTCTCTACTTTCTCATTGATAACATGATTTAGCGACCTAGTTTAGTTGATCATATATGTAGTTTTTCCTTTTCTACATTCATGTTTTAGCCATAGTTTGTGTGTCTTTTATGCTTGTTTGGTGTTACTTTGCAAGTATGGATGTCTACACACGCTTTTGGTTACTTTGTAGGTATTTTGGCGTGTTTTGGAGCTAAAACGATGCATTTGAGGACTAAGCCTCGGAGTGGACGCATAGAAGTTGTCATACGAGCATTGGAAAGGAGAGAATTACGCTTTTGGAGCAACCGAGACGAAGTGACCGAGATCGAGATTTATCTCGGACGAGATCCACCTATCTCGGTCCGAGATGGAAGGCTTGGAAGCCACTGTAGTAAAATCTCGGTCACCATCTCGGTCCACATCTCGGGTGACCAGACCGAGATCCCATGAAGCTAAAGTACGAAGTCGAAATCTCAACCCCGACATCGACCAATCTCGGCCGAGATCCAAACCGAGATATTACCTTGAGCGTCGATTCTTATTTTATTTCGGACTCTCAGCCCAGCCCACGAGTCTCGAAGGGTTTTAGGTTATAAAAGTAGAGTTCCGAAGTCCGAAAAAAGGACGCCCACCGAAGAGAAGAAAGAAGATTGTTTAGGTTTGGAAAGCGAAAGTTCGATTGTTGAGAGAAAAGTCTATTCCTTTGTTCTTTGTTTCTTTTCACCATTATTAGTTAGATTAGTTAGAGGAAGATCAAGTGTTGGAGTTTGTTTGGAAGTTTGTTAGAGTTTGTTAAAAATTGCAAGTTGAAGACAGTTTGTTTTGATTTCAATAAAGCTGGGTACTTTCTCCATTCCCTTTTCTTATTCCATTCGTTTGCTTTCCCTTATCAAATCAAATTTAGGATTAGCCATGAGCTTTTGTGGCTAGAACCCTTATGTGGTTCCAGGGTAGATAGAAATTTGTTTATACCTTGGACTATGATGGATTGAGTTGTTCTTATTTCTAGTTTGTGTAAATCGCTTTAAATCCTATGGAAAGATTAAGTCTTTCCAGGTTTAGACTCAATCTCAACCATCTTAACCTAAGTAGGAACTAAGTCGTAAGTGAGATATTCCTATTTAGATACATAAGAGAACTTTTTCCTAGGTAATAAAGGTTTAACCTTAATTGGATAGAATGTGCCATTATTCATTCCTTTGAGGCATTAATTCCTTAGACGTAATTGTAAATGGTTATTGTGTTTCCTTGATTGAAAGAATAAGGTTTGTTTATATATTTATTCCTCATTATCTTGAAAGCTATAGATTTTAGGTTGCGGACCTTTGTGTTCTTGAGACGTCACTATAAAAGAGCATAGGCTAAGAAACATTCATCCTAAGCGTTTCATTCTTTTATATGGGACGTGTGATTTCATTATATCATGAGTCCTTATGTATAAATAATGATCTTGAATCCCTGGAATTGCAGATTTTCCTCTTTTGATTGTTTTTGTTTGTTTGCTTTGACTTTCAATCAATTCTGATAATTGATTGCGAGTCCACAAAACCCCCTAAACCTTTTGCGATCCTTTTTCCCTATTCTTTTCCAATCCCCTTCTCCTTCTATATCTTTACTATTCTAGATCATTTTCATTATCAATCTAACTTAGTCCCTGAGATCGATTCCGAAATACTTGCTCATTGCTGCATCCGATCCATACACCGTGGGTTCGCTGCATTGAGTAATATCACGGAACTATAAATTTAAAGCAGATTCGTTGTTTTGTTATCTTGCGGATTTCTATCATTCTTGATAGGAGTTTATAGGTGTGCAAAACCAGTGAACTCATCACAATGAGTAGCATCTTCATCATCCGGCTACCCTGCCTACTCCTCCTCATAAATATTTGTCTTAAAAGCCTCCCTCCAGAATCTCTTATCTCTAAAGGTGTACTCACTCTTCCACTCAATCCCAACCTTCTCATCTCAAGGCATAACTACTCTAAAGGACTCCTTGCCCTTCTGGATCAAGATTTTCCTACGCACTAGATGTCTTTTACCCACATCGACAAGCAAGTTCGTCATCGTCAACCTAGAGAGGTCAATACCAAGCCTCAAAGCAATGTGGGTGATCAAACCACCAACACCAATAAATCAAGAGCTCTTCTTGGACACCTTTTTCAGGTGTTCAACCATCAAAGTGGTTGAATCTGGGTTACAGTTACGGGTAATACACCACAACATAAACAACTCCCCTAAGAGAACCTGATGTTGCATCTCTCGTTGTAGGTCGATAAATCATGTTATCAATGAGGATATGGAGCCTGCCACTGAGGCAGAGGATCCTATGTATGAGACAGGGAGTGCAGATACACGTCCCACAGGTGTAACACCCCAAATCCGCGGGACTCGGGATGGTACGGGCGAGACCTCACAATGGGTCCCGACCCTTAGCTTGACAACAATTTCACCGGACCTTTCCAACAAGGCACAAATAAAGGCGAAAACTCAAAATGTTTTTAATGTATGCGGAAACCGAAATCTAACGAAAACAAAGTGGAAACTCACCCGAGTCCTCAAAACAACATAACCCAAATACGAAAGTCTAAATCGTACAATAACATCCACAAACTAACGATATGAAACATAACCCAAATGGCCCCGTCCTATAATGTACGGAGACCCCGGTTGTCCACTCCTCCACCTCACTCGGCGGCGTCCCTAACCTGCAAGTCATCTACAACCACGGTTTAAAACCGTAAGCTCATATTCGAAGCATTAGAAAAGCGGCGAAGGCACAAACACATACATAACACATAACGTAGAGCACACAAGTCCGGTTTATTAACTTTTTATTATTAAGTCGTATCCCGTTCTAATTCAACTTCGGTTTGTGACATGAGAGCCACTGTGGTCTCGCCCCGGTCCCCACTTACCGGCAAGAATGGTACGGATGCACCCGACCATATCATCCGCCGGGCTAGTCGCCGAGATCCTCCTAAACTTCACGCAGAGCCAGACAAGATGTCACTGCCCATTATCATACACTTGGGCCAAAAAATATATATAAGGTCGGTGGTCCTAATTACTGGTTTAATTGTTATAACAAGAACATAAACACACACCACCAAAAACACATCAATGCTAATACGTAAAATACGAGCTAAGTAAGTCCAGAGACTTACCTCGTCACCACACTCAAATCACCACACTCTTGCTTCCTTAAGGAGGAAGCCCACAACCTGCTCACAAGAGATATGCATATCAATACATACTCACGCTCAAGAAGTCTTAGACTTCACTCTTAGTGATCTATGCAAGATCACCTAACCCTCAAACTATGAATGCATCCTAGGTCCCAAGTACCCACCACACACTCTCCACACATGAAACAGCCCACAACAGTTCATAATTCCACAAGATATTAATCCTCAACCAAAGAGGCACAAGCTAGCCTAGAAGATCCATCATGCTCACATGCTCATATCCAACAATTACATCGAGCCTGAAGGGCTCCTAGGTTCACAACCACTAAGTGGCATTCTCAAGCTACTCTAGGTCATCTTAAGCATGATACTAACATGATTCAACAACAAATCTAAGGAAGGAACGAAGAGTGAAGGAGAGGAGAAGCCTACTGTTGCAGAAAACGCAGCCGCAGAGTCAAGCTGGCGCCCCATGCGGACACAGGAGCTGCCCCCGCGGAACCAGGAGCCGCACCCGCGGTGGACTGCGTCGAGTGTCAGGCGCCGCCCCTGCGGCCGTGCCGAGCCGCACCCGCGGCGTGCTGAGCCGCACCCGCGGCCTTGCTGAGCCGCCCCTGCGGCTGGCCGCTCCCACGGTCGTGCTGAGCCGCCCCGCGGGTTCTGTGCAGAACGTCGTCTTCTTCGTCTTTGATCGTGGATCCTCGGCTCCAAAGTCTTTCTTCTCTTGCTGGATCTTCTCCAAACACCCACCACTGGTCTTAGGCACCTCTCCTCGACCTAATCGAGCTAAGAACCTATGCATGTAAAGAGTTGATCAAAACTCCTCAAGATCTTCATCCATAGCCATGGATGAAGGAGGGAAGAAGAAGAAGGGAAGAACAACAAAGAAGAGAGGGGACGGAGAGGAAGGAGCTTACCAAACCAAATATGGAACCTCTCCACTACAGTCCACAGTCCAAGCTTCAATCAAAAATTGAGAAGAGAAGAGAAGAAGAGAAGGGAAGTGAGGAAGAGTGAATGAAAGAAAGTGACGTGAAATGAGACCAAGGGAGGAGAGAGAGGGAGACAAAGGCTGAAAAGGAGGTGTGGGGATCAACGGGTCAGCTGACCTCTTGTCCCTCACCATGGACCGAGGGGTCAGAAATGACCCCTTGTCATTTTTAACCCGGAACAAATGGTCGGAACGCGGAAAAAAAAGAAGGAAAAACGACGAGTCGGCTCGGGATTTTCTTAGGAATAAATCCCGGCACTCGGCATCTCGGGACTACGGGATAAACTACAAGGCTCTCTAAGTCCGGAATAAATTCCGGGCGTTACAACAGGTTCACCATCTTGAAAGAATAAGGTTTGTTTATATATTTCTCCCTCATTATCTTGAAAGCTATAGATTTTAGGTTGAGGACTTTTGTGTTCTTGAGACATCACTGTAAAAGAGCATAGGTTAAGAAACATTCATCATAAGTGTTTCATTCTTTTATACGCCACTTGTGATTTCATTATATCATGAGTCCTTATGTATAAACAATGATCTTGAATCCCTGGAATTGCATATTTTCCTCATTTGATCTTTTTGTTTGTTTGCTTTTGACTTTTAATCAATTTTGATAATTGATTGCAAGTCCACAAAACCCCTTAAACCTTTTGCGATCCTTCTTCCTTATTCTTTTCCAATCCCCTTCTCATTCTAGATATTTACTATTCTAGATCATTTTCATTATCAATCTAACTTAGTCCATAAGATCAACTCCGGAATACTTGCTCATTAATTGTTGCATCTGATCCATACACTGTGGGTTCGCTACATTGAGTAATATAACGGAACTATAAATTTAAAGCAGGCTCGTCGTTTTGCTATCTTGTGGATTTCTATTTCTTTTGATATGAGTTTATAGGTGTGTAAAACCAACGTGACTCATCATTTTTTACATAATAGTGAATTAATTGGCTACTAAGGTTTGCTAAATCAGATACAATCCCTGAGTTCGATAAACTGTATACTACTAGTGATCCCGTATCCTTGCAGGGGAAGAAGTTTTATTACGGTAAAACTTACAGGATCATCCATGCATCAAACGAAGCCCAAATCCCTTACGTAACACGACAACCACGGAATATATGCATCAAACTTTCCACTAGTTCCTGGTAAACAACACACACTAAATCATTAGCCATATGGAGCCAAAACGCTCCTCATTTGATAAACACCCTCCATGGATTGCTTTGTAGATAAACATATGACATTGTTTGGTCATCTTTTGCTTCCAAATAGACCCATACAAAATACGATGTATACAAGAGATTTCCCCGCCCTTTTGATCAACCGATACCCAGTTGCCACGTAATACGCTTCCGAATGAGTAAAACCCTAGCTCAGCTCATCACTTTGTAGCCGCCATCTTCAATTGCCAGCCGGAAGACTTCCGTTTATCTCATCCCACTTCCAAGAACCCGATACATACCATAGTTCATTCATTATGTGGCCATTGGCACAATAAACACAGTAGATAACTCCACTAAAGGAGTAATTTTCAACCATGGATCCAACCAAAAGCGAGTTAATGTTGTAGATTCATCACATATCTCCCACTTTGAATCCTTAGTTATAACTTCTCTTAAACCTCAAACCAACCTCCTCCAAGTATACGATGTAACTGCAACAATGAAAGTACATTGCCGAATATACTTATGCTTCAACACCTTTATCCACGGAAGCGTTTTTTTTAAGAATACTAAAAAATGATTTTTTTTATATATAGATATACATTGGATTAGTTTAGAAAATATTATTGATTGTTTAGATGAGAAACTAATAATTGTAAAATTGAATATACCTTGCAAACTCACCTGGGAAAATTTGATGGCAAAACCCTAAAAATCTCGCAAAAAATTTCCTAATTCAAATCACCTGTTCCCTCCCATCTACTTTCGCCTGCACGTCTATATAGAGCGAAGTGGTTGCGCACAATTTCAGTGCACAAAACAGTCTTCGACTAAATTGGGTAAAACAAAAGAGTAGTGAGGATGTATGTAGTTAAGAGAGATGGTCGTCAAGAGATTGTTCATTTTGATAAGATTACTGCTTGATTGAAGAAATTGAGTTATGGGCTCAGTACCGATCATTGTGATCCCTTATTGTGTCATAGAAGGTTTGTGTTAGTGTTTATAAGGGTGTTAATACCAGCCAACTTGATGAACTAGCTTGTGAGACTATTGGTGTTGCCACCACTAAACATCTTGATTATGCTTCGTTGAGATCATTTTACTTCCCTTAGGTTTTGCATTAATTGGATTGATTATTCCTAATGTATGTATTGGATCGTGAACTAGCTTGTGAGACTGTTGATTTTGCCACCACTAATTATCTTGTAGTTGGTTGCACGGATTGTTGTCTCATTTGTGTTACTAATTATCTTCTTTCTTTTTCTTTTTATTGATTATAGTATCAAAGATATGTACAACCACTGTAGTGAGAGATCTGGATTAAAAGCACCTATGATTGTTGATGATGTTTATGAAATTATCATGAAGGTAACGTGTATGATCTCTTCAAGTTATTTACGCTTATTATGGAGTAATAGAGGACCTAAACCCGGTTCAAGACATTAGTATATATAAGAAAGAGAGATTATAAGTTAGGCGTGTGTGAACCGATTATTTTCACGATTACTGTATTCATCTAGTTCTCTATGTAATGAACTTCTCTCTCTCTCTCTCTCTCAATCAGGGCCGTCCAGTGAATTTTGGAAGCCTTGTGTCAATGTTTCTTTTATCAAAATTTAAAATTATGTTTCATCGGAAAAAAAAAGAAGATGAAAAATACTTTTTCAATAAATAATACATGAAAGAATATATGACATAAAAAACCCAAAAGAAGGTTAGCTTTAAATATATTTTTAGGAGAAAAAAAATTAAACAAAAGAAGGTGAAAAATATTATAAAACATGTATATAGGGTATAACCAATCCACGACGAGTTCTACGAACAGGTATAGGGCGGCTAAGGCTGGTGACTTTCGGGTTCAATTGGAACAGGTTTGGGCGGAGAAGAATCCGATTCCAAGGGAAGATTTTGGCTCAAGTTCAACGGCCGGAAAGCTCACTTAAGGGTCCGGGTAGTTTAAGACTCGGTCTCGGTTAGGGTCAAGCCTTGTCGACGGGATAAAAGGTTTGGGTTTTAAGCCGTAAAAGTTGTAGTGTGAATGGTGGGGAGGGTTACTAGGTGGTAACTGGTGGTGACAGGAGGGTGTTACAGAAAAAAAAAAAGGAAAGAAAAAAAGGTGTGCTTTTTACATGACGACGGAGGGTGGTGGTGATTTTCTCCGTGGTCCATTTAGTTCTTTTCATGGGTGTGGTGGTGGTAATTAATGAAGGAAGTATAAGGTTTCTCTTGTTTGACAAGTCATTTGAAAATGCTACACTTGTTTGCAGTTGAGCGCAAGGATGAGGTTAGAGGCATCCTTGAGGGTGACCTTGAAGTTTTTGTGGCATTTGTAGAGGTTTTGACCATTCTCAAGTTGTGGTTGGGTGGGCGGTGTATGAGTATTCATGCTTTGAGTCGTGAGGCCTGTTTTTTGCTTTTGGTGAGAATGGTGGATACATTGTGGGTATCTCGAAGTCGGTTGTGGGTATCTCGAGGCCGGTTATTGCAATAGGGTGTAGGTGATGACGGAGGTATGATTTTTTATGCAGGTTTATTGGAGAAGGTTATGCGCGTTCCTTTTTCTACCGTGAAAAGCATCCCTCACAATTGTCGTCTAGGCTTCTCTCAAGCGTTGTTGGGTGCTCTTTTGAAGGTGCCCGTTGAGCCAAATTGTGTGGTTGCGTAGGTTAAGTTTTTTTTTGCTTCCTTGGTGTACGTTGCAGGTGTTCAGGTCTTTGTGTAGGCGAGACCAAAGATTGGAAAATAGAAAGTCGATCTACTATCACTAGATTTTGCAGGCCTTACCTACTTGGAGAGAGCATGGTGGTGTTTCTAGGCTTGTACAAGGGTTGTTAATTAGACGGATCAGAATGTAGGCCTTTGGTGAGGATTAAGGGTGACTCAGGGAATGAAGCTGGTTTGGAGAGGAGATCTAACATCAAGCAATGTCTTTGTAAGGTTTCGGATGGTCATTTTACAACTGTTGTTAAAGTTTTGTGCTCCTCGGGAGTTGCTCCTTATAATGATGAGACTTTGAAGGTGTTGGAGGATAAACATCCCTACAAGCCTCCTTCTTCTAATTCTTGCACTATATTTCATGAATCACCCCTCAGTGGTTAAGATGATTTGAGGACACAACACCTTTTAGATGTTATGTGTGGTGAGGGGTATGCGGTTGTTACGTGTCTTCTAAGAGTAGTTTCATCAGTGGTTAATTTGTGGTTAAGAGGTAAGTATCCGTTGAGTTTGGTTGAGTCTGTTGCTTCTGCACCCCTTACGCCGTTGTTGAAGCCTGACAATGTGGTTCAACCTATAGCAATGGGTACTGTTTGGAGACGGTTGGTGTCTAAAGTAGCAACAAAGGGAGTGAGTAAAGATATGACAAAATATCTTGGAGATTTTCAGTTTGGGGTCGGCGTTCCAGGTGGTGCATAGGCTATTTTACATAGTGTTAACAAGGTTTTGAATGAACGTCGCGCTGATGGTTCTCTAGTTATGTTGATAGTGGATTTTTAAAATGCCTTCAAGCTGGTTGATAGAATTGTGTTGCTTAGGAAAATAGGGGAAAATGTCCATCTATCTCTTTATGGGATCATTTCTTGTATGGTCACACTGTCCTTTTGTACGTTGGTGATGGGTTTATATGGTCGGCTACTGGTGTGCAACACGGAGACCCTTTGAGGCCGCTCCTTTTTTCTCTTGTCTTGCATCTCCTTCTTCATAGGATCAAAGACTATTGCAAGTTTCTTCTACATGTTTGGTATCTTGATGATGGTTATATTATCGGCCGGTCAGAGGAAGTGGCTAAAGCACTTGATGGCATTTGAGAGGTTGGGCCTAGTTTTGGTCTCGAGTTGAATATTAGTAAGACTAAACTCTTTTGGCCTTCGTGTGATGGGTCGAAGCTTTGGGTGTTAAGTTGTTGGGTGGGACAATGAGTAAAGATGGTGGGTTTGTTAGAGATAGTCTTGAAGAGAGTGGTTAAGGCGGTTGAGTTTATGCATGCACCTTCTTCTAAAGCCGAGGGACCATAGAGTGAGCTTTTCTTGCTTCGTTCTTGTATGTGTGTTGCTAAGATGTATTTTAGCTTGAGGACTTGTTACCGGAGCATGGAGAGTAGAGATGGCCCCAGTTCAAACCTAACCGCCGAACCGGCGGTTTTCAAACCGGCCCAAACTGCCGGTTTGGCCAAACAGGCGGTTTAGGTTTCGGTTTGAGATTTCCAAAAACCTAAACCAGCGGATTGGGCGATCCAGCCGGGTTTTTTTTAAAACCAACGGCTCTTTTAAAGAGCTGTTGGTTTATAATTTTGCCTCAACGGCTCTTTTAAGAGCCGTTGGGGCATATACTTTTAAAATAATAATAATAATAATTTAATACCCCCACCCACAACTTATCCTAATTTTCTATAAATACCCAATCTTTCTTCCTCTAAAAATCACACAATCTACAACTCATCTTCTCTACTCTCCTAATCTCTTATTCTTGAATTCTCGATCCCTCGTATTCTCGATTTCTCGTGATGGCAAACCCAAGTGATCAAATTCCCTCTTCTCAATACTTTCCTAGCACCCAAGAGAGCGAAACACGAATTCCCGACAATCCCGAAGTTACCGAAGTTCCACGAAGAAGTCTCCCCTCTCCGAAAATGCTTACATCCGAAATATTTACGAAGCATTACACCAAGGGGGAGCCGGTGAACGATTATTGTCAAGTGGCATGCAACTATTGCCCGAAGGTGTACAAGTGGAAGGTCAAGGGCGGCTACGGGACATTGCAAACTCACATGGCAAACGTCCATCCGGAGAAGCTCGGGATTTCACAGGGACAAACACAATTGTCCCACGGGTTTGCATCTTCTACCTCTCATTCTCCTTTATTTACATATAATCATAGTGAAGAAAGTTAAGGATTGACCGATGTTATTTGTTCACATTCATTACCGTTTTTTTATGCCGAATATGAAGAAGTTAGGGAATATAACACTAGATATGTTCAACCTTCTTTTAAACCAACTTCTAGGAAAACCGTTTCAAAATTAGTAACTAAATTAAAAAAGAAAGAAATTTTTTTATCGAATTTGGCTAGTTTTGAACATCAAGTTTCAATTTGTAGTGATATTTTGAGTAACAACATTTTTACATGGGCATTACTTTACATTTTATTGATAACGCTATGTTTTTGCATAAATATGTTATTGGATTTCGGCAATATTTCAATCAAAGACATAATACACTAGGCATTGCAAGCATGATTAAAACAGTTTTACAAGAATATAATTTACAACATAGAATTTTTTCATATTCTTTTGATAATGCATCCGCAAATACCGCCGCCGTAAACCATTTGGTTGAGGATGCGGGACAGTATATAAGAACTCCTTATACTCATCAAAGATGTGCATGTCATATTTTAAACTTATGTGCTCAAGATGGACTTGAGGTTTTAGGAAATATGCTAACCCCAATCAAACTTGTTATTGATCATATTTGGCACGACTCCGATTTAAGAAGAAAACGGAGAAATTTATGTTTAAACAAAAACGTTCATCCTATTGCTTTTTCAAAAGATGTTGGAACTCGTTGGAACTCGAGTTACAAACTACTTTGTGAAGCCGTACGTCATAAATTTTGTTACAAGAATTTGCTTCAATTCACGTACCTTGGTCAATTTTAGATGATGAAAATTTTTGGAAAACTTGTGCCCATATTTGTAATGTTTTAAAAACTTTTAATGATGCAACTAATACCATGAGTTGCGTTTACACTCCAACATCTCATAGATTTTAAGAAATTGCCGTTAACGTTGCCGAAGTTTTTGTAAAAAATTTTAACATACCTTGTCTCATGGATTGTATGTTTGTAATGAAAGATAAATGGCTTAAATATTATCAAGACATTCTCATGATTTATCTTATAACCGCCGTTTTTTATCCTAGACTTAAACTAGATGGTCTTTCCGATTTATTGACCGCTTATTATGATTGTTTGTGTGTAAACTTAACACAAGAAAACATTAATGTTCCTAAAATTGTGCAACAAGTTAATACCGAAATTGGAAAATTACTTAGTACATTTGAATCAAGTGTTAGCTCTTCTTCTACCGCACCTAGTCCATCTCTCTCTTCTACTAGTTCATCTTCTTCTCTTTCACTTGCACAACAGATTTTTGCTAGAAGAACAAAAACACCTAGACATTCATCTTCAAATGCGGAATATCAAGATTATCCTAACACTTGTTTTAATTTTGATGGTAATGGTGATTTTGATATTCTGGATTGGTGGAAGAGATTAGCTCCCAAATATCCAACATTAGTTAAAATTGTACAACAAATCATGGCCGTGCCCGCACAAGAGAACTCAACTGAAGCCCGAGAAGTTGGAGGTGCAAGTTTGTATTCAAGATTGGATAAGGGCGGCTAAGTGGAAACAATGGAATGCACCGATGTACGACTCCAAACCGGATTCCAACTCCGAAGACGCCGGCACTACTTCCGAGTCCGACATGGAAAGGTAAGCGGGATTAAAAAAAACTCGGAAGTCCGAAAAAAGGTAAGTCAAGGTAAGAGAACTACGTGGGCTTTGATTCCTCTTAATCCCAAGAGGATACGTAGGCAACCGGGAAACCGGTTCAAGCCCTTTATTTTTTAAAATTTTTTTTTGTTAAACTGAATTTATGTTTCTTTTATTTAATTGGTATAAATTTTAATTACTAGTTTTTATATACTAAGTTTTTTTTATAGTAATTTTTTATTTTTATATAATATAAAAAATTTAACATTCTGCACATATATATATATATATATATATATATTAATAAACCGTGCTAAACCGGCAAACCGGCGGTTTTCCGGTTTTAGGTTTAACGGTTTGGGTTTAGGTTTGGCCTTGAGCCAAACCTAAACCGGCGGTTTAGGTTTGCAACCCACCTCTAATGGAGAGTGTGCAACAACTTATTTTAATTTTGAACTCCATAGATCGGTCGAAGATATTGTGGTTTGTGGGGATCCTTTATTTTGGGATCTTCAATGGTGGCTTGCTTCTTTGCCTATTCAGTTTGGAGGGCTTGGTTTATACTCGTCTATAGAGACTTCTTCTTTTGCTTTTGTGGCCTCCAAGGCCCAATCTTGGATCATTCAAGACCACATCTTGCGGAACAGTGGAGTAGTTGATATGGGCTTTGAGTTTTTTGCGCGTTGGACAATCTTCAGGCTTCCATTCCTAGTTTCGATCTTTCTGGGTGTATTGCCAAGAACACCTTCCCCCTAAAGCCCAATATGCTATAGCGAGTGCTCTTTTCAATAAAATAGTGCATGCAATGGAAGTGACTTTTGGGTTGTCCCCTAGACAAAAAGCAGTTTTTAAGTGTTTGCATTTAACGCATAGTCAAGACTTCCTTCTTGTCATACTTATTGATGGGCTTGGACAGTGTATGTCTCCAACTACGTATCGTACGATCCTTAAGGATCGCCTTATGATTCCTTTGTTTCCTGGTAGGGCGACTTGTCCTATGCGTAATTGTCGGAGGGATTTAGATGTTTTTGGTGAGCATGCAGTTCACTGTAAAGAACTCCCTGGCTTCAAATATAGGCATGATATGGTTCGTGATGTTTTATGTGATGTGTTTAGGAGAGCAAGAATTTCGGCTAAGAAGGAGACGCATGTAACCTTCTTAACTAATCCGCGGGAAGAGAGATCTACGTTGAGGCCGACGGTCGTGTTAGTGTTTGGATAGGTCGGTGAAAAACATGCTTGTATTGATTTGACGGGGGTCTCTCCTCTGGTCAGCATGGGTAGCGAGTCTTTTATTGTTGGTGAAGCGGCCCTCAACGCGGTCTGCAAAGGTGGCTAAACATGAAAGGGCTTGCATTGAAAACCAACATGTATTTCTTCTATTCGCTTTTGACACGTTTGAGTTTCTTGCGTCCGATGCTGTCAAGATTCTCAAGAGGGTGCAAAGTACATGAGTTCTTGATTTCACTCTCCATAGCTTCAAACTTATTGCTTGTGATATTGTGTGTTGATGATGTATTCGGTTTCAATTATGCATCAGAATGCTGCTTGTCTTGACAGCAATATAATATATGACCGTGATTTTGATTTTGATTACTTTGTTTTCAAAACTCTTTGAGAGATCATACCTCCTTAAGATTGGAGGGAAAGTTGTTGAGAGGCCTCATCACATGTTAGTGAATCCATTAGGATGATATTGAGTCTACTATTAAAACATATCATGGTCCGTAGTCCGTACTACGGATGATTACTTTATTTAGGAAGTCGACTCAAGTTATCGGATTTTACGGATAAACCAAACAAAACCGAGCCTTAGATATTGGGCATTACCTTCTTTATTTCTTTTCTCTTATTTCCTTGCGGGCTAACCCTGGTTTCAGACATTGCGGCCTAAGTTGGGCTTTTGCCTGTTTACCTCCTCAGGCCTACTTCCTTGTCTTTTCAGGCCCACGAAGAGCATGGTCGCTCATTCTTTCTTCTCTTGGCCGGCAGCTTTGTCATCCTTCTTCTCCCGCAGGATCTCCCTCATTTTTTTCTTGGAGCCGGTTGTTGAGATCACGCGGACCCTCCTCGCTGGGATCACGCTCTCTCTCCCTCTACACAAGCTACCTCTCTCGTTCTTCCCGGAATCTGCAGTCATCGGACCCACGGCCATCACCGGACCTGCAACAGCTTCTCCTCCTGCTTCCTCTTGACTTCTTCTTTTCCCTCGGCCGGCAAGAGCCTTTCTTTCCTCCGGTTCTTCTCCTGGGCCGTCGAGCCATCTCTGGTCTTACTCTCTTCTTGGCTTAGCCATCGGTCTTTGCTTCGCCGGATCACGTAGATGATGGCCTTAGTTTTCTTTTGTGCAGTCTGCGTTGTCTTCGACCCACCGGAGGAGCAAGGGGCGGCCTTGTTTTCTTAAGATCTTTGTTCCTACACCAGTTGCACACAAAATTCAGTTTATAACAGCAAGTTCGGGACTAGGTTTTAATATGTTGTAGATTATATCAGGTGGTTTATGGTATTAAAATTTGTAAACGATTAATCGGTTAGATTTAGACGGTAGACAAACTCAATTTTTAAAGGAGAAAGAAAATTTTGGGTAAGTGTTGAATTAAGAATTTAGGAAAGTAATTTTGACTTTTGTATAGATTTTATGAAATATTGTCCGAAGATTTTGACCGTATGGTATGTGTAGGATTTTTCTCGGAATTTTTAGGTCGTAGTAGAGGTACATATTCGAGGTTAAAGTGGAGTGTTCGACTTGAATTTTGATATGTTGATGGATAACAGTGAAGGTCTTATAACCGTTTTTGAACTTTTTAGGATTTTATAAAATACAGGGGTATTTTGATAATTGTATCTTCTTAATAAAACAAGAGTCGCTTTGGCCGAGTGGTTAAGGCGTGTGCCTGCTAAGTACATGGGGTTTCCCCGCGAGAGTTCGAATCTCTCAGGCGACGATATGTCCTTTTTAATTATTTTCCACCAAATTTTATTTACGTATTAAATACCCCTAAGACTTTTGGTACCAATCTACTACAAGTCTCACACTATGCACGCAAGACAAAATGCAAAATAATTTTTAAAATAATGTATAAAACACAAATAAATTATAAAATATCTTTGTCTATGATTAGTATCATTCTTCGTACTAAATTTTCGCATTAAAATAATTTATAAAATACCAAAACTATCTATATTAAAATAATTAAAATGTCGCTTTTTAGGCACACAAAAAATGTATAAAGCACAAATAAACTGCAAGATAAACTATCTAACCAAAAAATAATTTTAGTTTGGTAAATTTGTTTTCTTTGATTTACAAACCAAAGAAACTTATTAAAAAAAATCATTCTTAAAAGCTTATAAAATTTAAAGCCATGGATTTATAAACCAAATAAAACACAAATAAACTGCAATAAACAATACCTAAATCAAATAATTTTTATAGTTCTATTGAATCATTTTAACTTTTATTTTAACTCGATTAAAAAGTTTGATTTGAAAAAGAAAAAAAAAAAACTTACAATGCCTAGCAAGTAGCAAACCACACAAAAAGTTTAGGGATAATGATAAATGTTCAATGTTATGCCTAAGTGTAAGCCTAACGTAACTATAAGACCCTTACATTACATGTTATATGTTCGTTTTTTTTTTTGAAACTGATTGATTACTATCTTAGTTCTTAGGTTAGTTTTTGGGCCTTACACGTCTCCGGCCTGCAGGTTTATTCAAAGGAACTAAAAGTCCAAATATGTTGCATGGTAGTATTATAAACTTCAATTGGCCCGTAACCCGACCCATCAACCAACCGAGTTTCACCCATACCTTCTAACTAAATAACTAAATATTTTATCTGTATGTATAGATTTATTAATACTACTTCAATCGTTTCAACAACATCATACTCCATAGCCCTTTCAAATTGCACATCGATGATTTTAAAAAACGTGGTACTATTTTATGGATGCAAATATTTGATATTTCTTTTTTTTTTTTTTTGGTAATGGTAAATTCGGAGACCACCCGGTTCGATCGGCTTTGTCGCTCTACGTCCGGATCGGGTAGAAAGTCGTGGCCCATTGCTGGGGGATACCCTCTCAATATCAATTTTTCCATATATGCCGCAAGGAGGATTCGAACTCGAATCTCCAAGCTAAACACTTAAGGAACCTAGCACCACATCCCACTAGACCAACTAATATTGGTAAATATTTGATATTTCGATTTCATTATGTGTAGTATCAATTGATTTTCGAAGAATTACAATCACGAGCATTTCCTTAAGTACGAGGGGGTTGATGAAAGTAAACCAAGTTCAAGATTTTATATAACAATTTGATTTTTTCAGTTTCAAATTTAGATTTTAAGAAATGTAATAATATCAAGTTACCATATAACTCACTGATCATCAGTAATTATGATTTAGGATGAGGATATATACTCCGAAGGATGATCAGGTGAACAATTTTTAGTGTGTATGTGAGGGTGCACTCATCACTTAACTCCTTGATATTCCTAGTTATTGTATGTTGCAATCGAGTTTAAATTTTGTTTGGGTTGATCCTTTATCACAAAAAACATAGAGATATTGTTCTTGTTGGGTTCTAGAGTTTGAAAGTATTGTATCCTGCTCCGAACGTAGTAACAATTCGTAATGAATTGTCGATAACTATAGTACAAAACCCTGATTTGATAGTGCCTTCGAACGTAGTTATAATTCGCAATGAATTGAATGATAAATTTTTGTGTCATATCTTTACCTTGATGCTTTCAAATCCTAACATATCACATTTCCCAAACTTTGAAGTTGCGAGTTCAACCCTAAATTATCTAATTCACTAAAAGCATATTTAAGATTTAATCAATTACTTGTTACAATACCAAACAATAAGAGAGTTTACCTTTCCTATTATATATCGAAAGTAAAAGTGTCATATCTAAATTTTTGTTACGCTTTACAAATAAAAGAAAAATAATTGAGTCAAAGAGGTCAGAAAATATCAATTTGTAATTTCCTCGCATCATCTTGTAAATACTGAAAACTAAATTTCCACTATTATCTAAAAATTAGTCTCATGGTTTTTTAAGAGTTTATGTGATCGCATTGTAATAACCGAGAGTTTAACCCATCGACATAAACCGTAAAATACATCTCATCTTAACACAGTTATTCTCAAGTTGTTCCGAAGATGAGTTTAGTATATTTTATGTTTGATGACTCACCTCATGTATATGTTTTACACTTCACAATCTGAACACTCGTATACATACAACCTCCGATCATCAACTTGTGCTAACTGCTAAACCTTCTTTATTACAATAATTTTAAAAAGTGATGTAAGATTAATCACAAGTATATCCAACACAAACACAAATATGAATTATATATTCATATGATATTATACACTATAGTTTATTAAAGTATTAAACATAGGAATTAGAGTCCAAAAACCATACCTTGATATAAGTATATCATATATACAAATTGATATCTTCTTCGGCTTCTGCAACAAACAACACATAATTAAAGAAGGCTCGATCACCTCTGGATTATTAATTAAATATTAAAAAAAATGCATTCCAGTAAAAGATGAGATCATTTGCATTTAACGGCTCAAGTCCACACACACACATCAAGCCAGCCGTTACAGTTCCTTTTTCCAAGAGAAGAAGATCAGCCAACAATATAATGCATTAATTAACTAAAATTAAATTCAACTCTTATTATAATGAATTATAATAATAGCATGAAAACAACAGAAATTAGCAGTGTTTATTACATTCCCGAGGTGTCTTCTTCTTCTTTCTCTCTTCCTTCGAAATCTCTCAGGTCGATCATCAGTTGTTTCGTACATGAATTGAATCTTCATCATCAAATATTACCAACTCTGTCGATTGTTCATACCAACAAGTTAAAGGCGGTTTTATGTAATATTATCTAAATTTATAATTAAAGGATATGGATAATGATCTCGTTCGGCAAGAGGTTGAAGATTGCTTGGGAATTATCATCGTATAATAATTGTATAATAATTCTGAATAATCCCATAATTCAAGTTGATTTGGATGAAAAAATAGTCAGAATAATTCACAAATTTAAGACTTTCGTAATAATCTCTTCAAATAACCCCTTTCTAAAACGGGTCAATATGAATTACGGGAAGTGATCGATACTAATACTAAGGCATCGTTATAGATGAGCTAATTTAGTTCGTATTTTGTATAGATGTCTTCGGAGGAAAAAGTGTTCTATATATCGGTTTGTCACCGACCGATTCATTTAAATGAAATATATGTTTGGGTTGAATTTTGTTAGTTCAACGATGAGATCCGCTATAAAAACCTCACTATACTAAGGGGGTTATCACGGTTCATTGACATCGTTAACGATGGATAAATTATCGCCCTCGATCGTGAAATTTTAATACTAAGTTCGGGAGGAGTTTGGATCATTTGGCTTAAATATAACCACATGAGTGAATCTTATGCGATGATTTTATATTAGTCGAGTTACTCGTAAATAATTCAGTTTGGACTTGTTCATTTAGCTTTTAAGCTTGAATATAATTTAGGCTCGGGCCAATTTCAAAATAGCTGAGAATGATCACAAACTCGTCCGGCTTAAATAACAAGCCAATCTATTTTATACATCCATCCGACTTTAATTTCGATATGTAATGTGTTTCATGCATACTATAAGTCATATACCTATACAAAAAAGGGGATAGTAACTCGTGTGTATGAAAATACACACATTATAAACATATAAATCCAATGAGATTTCTCCGTATCTTTTCTTTTTTCAAATAGAGTAGTAGTTTAGTTTTAAACCCAATGAGTTTCATCCGATCTTTTCTTTGTTCGAAAAGAGTAGTAGATTAGTTTTGAAGAAGAGCATGATGGACAATAAATGTGTACAAGAAGAGTACTTCAATCCTAGGAAGAAGATGTAGTACCAACTACTTTGTGGGTTTCTTGAATCATTAACTATTATCCCGTAAAAGTAATGCGTAACTGCAAAAATATAAATAAGGAGCTATTATTACATAACTAAAGTATAGCTTTTCAAACACTCAATGTCCATACTCCTTTCAACTTACAAGTATTGTCTCAATTCAAGTTGATGCAACATCATATATGCATTTACATGGTCAACCTCTAAATTTAGCCATAAAATTATTAATGCTAACACTAAATGAACACCAAACTATGCATTCAACAAAAGAGCATATTATATACTTCATTAATAAATAGGATTTACCATGAATATATATATATATATATATATATATATATATATATATATATATATATATATATATATATATAGTACTTTAAATCAATAAGAAATTTGTCGGTCTTGCCTTTTGATTGTCCAGATCAATCGATCGGTGTCACTTTTAATTTAAGATCACCTCGTGATGCTTTTGGGATATCTCTCAATATCAACTTATTCATTGTCAATAAGAAACTATGCCTCATTTGTTACTTCTAAGTGGATTTT
Source organism: Fagopyrum tataricum (assembly GCA_002319775.1). Classification (NCBI taxonomy): domain Eukaryota; kingdom Viridiplantae; phylum Streptophyta; class Magnoliopsida; order Caryophyllales; family Polygonaceae; genus Fagopyrum; species Fagopyrum tataricum. The sequence continues at coordinate 39,515,762 of CM008284.1, read as the reverse complement.
AAAGTTTTTGATCTAACATGACGCCCTAAAATAGCTACATGAATATCATAGATTCAACATTCACCTTCAAAAGGGTCATGGATGTGAGATCGACTTTGAGTCTCAGTTTTAGGGGTTCATGGTTTGACGGGTTTTGTTGACCGCTTTCCCAAGATTTATCTTTTTTCCTCGATGTTTCCATTATCGAATCACATGCCATTATCAAAAAAATCAATCTACTATTTATACTACATTTTATGCTAATACTACATTTAATTCCTAAGCCTAGTAATGTATAATTTTGTTAATTCATATATACACCAACAAGCCCAATTCATCAACCTAATGACTAATGAGATAATTCTTCGTTATACCAAAATTATAAACTTAAATCATATAAAAAATATACTAGGGTACATTTGATTCATCATCATCATTATCATCCATGCATGCAAATATGTCAAAAATTTGAACCATATAACTTGGTCAAATCTAGCTAAGAACCTCCATTGAAGGCTTGAATTCATCCGAATTTGATTGGGTACATCAAATGGATCATAAAATAGTTTATGATCATATAACTAAAGCCCTCGAAAGCTAACTTCAGTTCAACTAAATGGTAATTAAGATTAAACTACATCAAATCACATTCACAAATAACTTAAGTTCATGCATGCACTTAATTGATTATAACATTAATCTCGATGATACTACTACGATTAAACCCTAGAACATATAACAATTATATATAAACTTACTAATTAACTAAATACACATGCTAATACCAATTAACATCTTCAACCATAATGCAAGTCATAAGCAATGCCATCTCCAAGCATCCAAAACGACGTCGTCGGCGATCTATTTGTTCTAACTCAGCTAAGTTCAATTAAAAAAAACTAAATTCATCAAAGAAATTTCAACAAGCTAGCTAGCTATCTAGCTAGGGTTTTTCTTACCAAGGGTATGCTTATTGTTATGCATCCAGACCTTAAGAACATGGCGTTTGATTCCAGTTTCATCACAGAACTGTTGAATCAGACCTTCATCTTGCTTCTGTAACCTCCATCCAACTTTCTCAGCAAGCTCCATCATCTTCTCCTTCTGATCGGTAGTGAATTTCGTTCTGAACCTCTTTTTACCAGATGATGACCCTAATCCCATCGCTGACATCGGATCGGAAATCATCTCGGCCTCTTCTATCTCTCCTCCGCCGCGACTACCTCCACCGGAAGTCGACGGGAGAGCTAGCGGCCTTTGATTCGGGTAACCGCCCGGAGCTGATCTGCTGTAGGGGTAAAATTGGAAAAGAGGGTGAGGAGGATGTTGAGGATGGGGATTTGGAAAATAAGCGATTGGTGTTTGTATCTGATGGTTGTTGTTATGGAGGATGGGGTGATTCTGTTGCGATGTGGGGTCCACCACCTCTTTGCGGTGGAAGTTGCGGTGACAGTTACACGCTGCGCATTTTAGCGATTCAAGAGAGCCGTCGGGGCCAGCTGGCATGAACTCGCCGCAACCGTCGACTGCGTGACCACCGATTCCAACGGCGTGGTTCTTCAGACACTCTCTGTACCTAGCAGGTGCCGTAGGTTTCTTCCCCGCCGGAAACGAAAGCGACAGCGGTAGAGGCGGAGGCGACGGTGACCTAGGCTCAGTGCTTACCGGAGACTGTACCGGCATTTTGAACGGCCGAGAAGAGGAATTCGGAAGCGAAGATTCGTAGTTCGGTTGTGGGATTGTTGAATCTTCTTCGTCTTCCTCCATCTCATCCTCGTCGTCTTCAACCTCGTGCGGATCCTCAAATTCCATCATCGTCAACCTCTCGATTATCTCAGCTAATAAAGACAAACCCACTCTCTCTTAGTTTTTCCACCAAACCACCAACATCAAATATATGGAAATCGGAAATATCTGTAATCAATCCTAATCCATAAAGAAAGATCTGTTGCAGATGCAAAAATTGCAAAAAAAAGAAGAAGAGAGATATAGAAGCAGAAGAAGTAAGAGTGTTTATGTTTAGGTATTCTTTCTCTTTGAAAAGAGACTTGATTTAAGACCTGTCTTTCTCAATCCCACCCTACTAATCATGTCTTTATATTAAAAAAATCAAACCTTTTTCAACAAAAAACTAAATTCCTCAAAACACCCCCAAATTAAGTGTTTTTACACAAAATCACCCGTAATCACTATTTCTATCCTTAAACCGGGAACGGGCTGCAGCCGGTGGTTTACAGGGGGTGTAAAAGTAAAACGTAACGCAATGAAACCAAAATTGTTAAAGAACTGTATGGCTTTTTACCAAGTGAGGTAAAACTGTAAAAGAGTAAGCGGGGTAAAAAAGCAGGTGGAGCGAATAGTACTGTTTTTACTGTGTGGGAATCAGATTCAGAGTAAGAGAGAGAGAGGGACAGGAAAAGTATGGCGTGGAGGGAAGATGATGGTGGCAGTCAGGTTGCAGTTTCTGCGGACCCCACTTTTTTCCCTCTCTCTCTGTAAGTCTATCAGAATGACGTGTACTACACGCGCCACGTATTCAGCGCTGAAATCGAGCGTGGGGTATGTTTTCGATGCGTTTGCCTGCACGCATTTCCGTATTCACCCCTAATTTCATGCTTCCCTCTATTACCTCTACTCAGATGACGTGATGGTGGGCCCTACTTCTCTTGTCTCACCTCCCACCGAATCGCGCGTGAACTTCACTCGCTTTAGGGTTTAGCACAAAAGGACAAATGTCTTATATTTATCTAAATTTAGACTATAATATTGAAGTATTATCTTATATTTTACCGGTAATTGTTTCGTCTAAAAATGGTATTGTTTCACCTTATGATAGATATTGTAAGTGTTGTTATATATTTTTTTTATGTAAAAATGGAAACTACTCTTGCATCTAAAATTGGTGCAACATGTCGTATTGGTCACATTTTTTATTACTTGAATTGGACTATTTAGAAGCTATATATCTATTATTGTGTAATGAACAATTGAAGTTATTAAGTTGGTCGTCAAATGCAATGAGTAGCTTTTAGAGAAATGCACGACATTATATGATAGCTAAGGCCTAAACAATTCAGATACATATAGCTTTTTTAAATACACATGTACAAACTAATAGATCATTAAACTTACAAATTTATTTTTCTGAATGATAATTTATACTTTTACTTATAGTATTTATAATTTGTCAACATAATAGTTTATTTTTCACAATACTTGTATATAAATCTTTATAAGAATGGTTAATTTAACGCCCTTATAAAATTCTCAAAGTTGTATTTGGAGGATTGAACTCCTTAAACCTACTCAACTAGGTTACATTTTCAAATCTTAGACATGTTTTGAGGAAGTTCGTTTGAAAACTTAGATTTTATTAGAGTTGAAGTTGAAACTGAAGTATATTAGACGGTAGATTGAACAAGTTCTTTCTTCTTCTTTTTTTAATAAACTTAATGGGTATTCGCAGCTAAGTGTAAAATTAAAAAAAAAAGTTTATTTTTTATTTAAATATATATTTTTTTAATGTTACAAATAATATATCATTCGATAAGCTAATATTAATTATCCCGTAAATTTATTTTATGTAACTCATTAAATTATTTAACTTACGTAAGTTATATAAATCCTTGCAAGTTACGTTACTTCTACTAAACACCTTACCATCGAGTCTATTTCTTTTAACATAATTTTTATAAACTTGATAAGCTTCTATAAACCGCCTCTCAAATGAATTAAACCCGAGTAAACAAAATCGTAGTTTGGTCCCCATCTTAACATTTTTACTTGGATACAATGAGCTCAAACTCAAATATAGATGTAACCCTAGAATATATATATATATATATATATATATATATATATATATATATATATATATATATATATATATATATATATATATATATATATATATATATATATATATATATATACTCAATACAAATTTCAGATATTAAAAGACAACTCAATACAAATTTCAGATATTAAAAGACAACTTCTTTAATTGGTCACGAGAAGGGTGTTTATAATAAATTCTTATCACACTTCAAGGGCGCAATATCACGCAATAAAGAAGACAAACATTCAAGTTCAGAAATTAATACCAAGGTTTTATGAATTCAGACAATGTTCGTAGGTGACAAAAAATTAAATAGAACAAACTTAGTATCATAAATTTCAGATTTTAAAAGTACAAAAAAAAAGTTACAGTGTATATACGTTAAATTAAACAAAGGTATTACAATTACATTATTTTAAGTATTATTTCATTATATAAAGCGAAACTTAATCATATTATATATAACCTCAATTAAATAATATTTCGTCCAATTATAAATAAATGATTTTTTTAATTTCTAGATTTTGATCAATTTTAATGTCATTTTATATTATTGAGGTTATTAAGTAAGAGAGAGTTTTGAGAATAATTTTTAAAAATTATTTTTGTTATGTATTTTTTTTATAAAAAAATGTTCACTATTACTCTAAAAGGGTGGTGAACATTTAATAAGTGATAAAATTGAAAAAAATTTATAAAATAAAGTTAAATAATAATTTTCTTAATAATTTTTTAATAATTGTATCAATGAGTGAGTAGAGAGCTTTTTTTTTTTGTAAATCGGAAGAAGTACAATACACTAGGTATATAAAAACTAATTAGAATTTTGTTATATAAACTTACAAAGAACCGGTTTCATTTTGTAGCATTTTTTTTTCCAAAGCTTAATTATACTTTCAAAATAATATATATTATAACCTTTTATAAAAGTTTGGGTCCATTTTCTGAATTTTCAAATTAGAATATAAAGATTTTAACCCGAATGTTTGGAGAGGATATACCCGGATGGATTTTCAAGTAGAGTTTACACTAGCTAGCTTTTGTTTGCGCGTACGAACACGGTCTAATTCAGTTTAGGGCTTTGAATTCGGGTCGGGTAAAAGGGTCGGATAAGCACACACTCCTAGCTCTGGTACTTCACTAACACTCACAAAACGGGAAATGGCATTATGGACATAGTACCCCACAAAAGATTGCATATTTATTCTTCCTTTTTATGCTGATTTATAGGTTTTCTTTTGTATCATCATTTTTCCAACAACATTATATCCTTTAGGGCTTTGTTATTCAACCTTTGGACTTTAATGGTTCTTTATAGATTATAATCGTGTTATATGAGATGATTATATATATGACAATGTTAGGTAGATTGGTCCATGAAGCTATCTTGTATATCTTTACCTCATTAACCATAAAATAAGTTGTTATAAATCATTTTCATTACAATAATGCACAATATAGTACTAATGTATTGGTGGATGAGTTAACTAGGATGTAAGTACATGAGATTGGATAAGGTTCGGAACGTTTTTGTGTTTTTGACGCAGTGAATATCATAAAAATTCACTTTAAATGTCATATGTTCAGGATATATTGATTGGACACTATACAAAAAACGAATTATTTATATTGCGTTCATGTTATCTAATGTTTACAAAATTACGATCATTGTGGAAAAATAACCCCAAAGATTGAATCTTGTTCCTCGTTGAGGTCTAAGGTATGACGTTTGTGTAAGGGTATGTTTTTTTCATCTAAAGGTATTTCCATCGCCCTTGTATGAATATTGTGAAGCATGGAAGGGCGAGATGTATGTTATATTTCATTGTGCAAATGACATGAGATTGTGGCGATTGTGTTTGGAGATCGCAAGCACATAAAAGGGATGAGGAGTGTGTGAGAACGGTGTGCTTTCTAGAATGTCGGAAGGGCTACGTGCGGAGTCGACAAATTTGATATGTATGATTTGACATGTCCAAAATAAGAGGATTTTTTGTGGGGGTGTTACAGCTCGAGGAAATGGTTGAGGAGCATTTTCAACAACGAGAAGAGTTTAAGGAAGTACGAAGAGGACACCAAGGAGTGTAGAGGATGTTGTGAGACACCTTATAGTATTGGGTTAAGATAGTCCACGGGAGTGAGAATAAATTGTGATGATACCTCTCGTGATGATGAGTTTAGAATTGTATTAGTTGGTAGGATGGATGATGGGTCGCTTTGCTTGCTCAGTGCATATCTTTTTCAAAAAGGATTTGGTCGTCGAGAAAACCCTAGCCACCAAAGCTCCTTCTTTGTCTTCACAACCTCATGAGGTAAATCCTCAACATAAAATATCTTTGGCCTTACAAGCTAGGCGATAGCAACCATATCTAAAAGCTAAATTACCCAAGATCTAAAAGCAAAAGAGATTTTCACAAAATCGACCTCAATCATTTTGGGACTTTTCTTCTTCAAATCTCTTGAGGAACAATGGTATCATTCACAAAATCGACCTCCATCATTTTGGAACTTTACTTCTTCAAATCTCTCGAAGAACAATGGTATCATTCACAAAATCGACCTCTATCATTTTCGGACTTCTCTTGTTCAAATCTCCCGAACAACAATGGTTGCGGTTGCACGCAACAGATTTCAACAGATTACTGTAAGATCTAAAATCTTGTAGGCGTTACACTCGGATTTGATGTCTCCCAAAGGGCCACTGTAGGAAAAGTGATTCCGAATCATATTCGGAATTTTCTCGAACCATAGTCGTCCTCCACGAAGCCTTGCGAGATTGTTTCAACCAAATCTTTCATGTCCTTTGTCTGGAGTTTTGTTAAACTTTGTGAATAAAAAAAGAGAGGGAAAGAATCAGTAATTCTATACGGCTGTATCTCTTCCCTTTTCATGGCACTTCTCTACTATGATTCAATATCAGTAGGCAAATATGACTAGGGTTTAGTGTCATGAGCCTCTTTATCAGATTTAACCAATTGGGCTCTTGGCCTAGTTTTCTTGGTTAAGCTTAATCCAAAAATAATTGAGATAAAAATCTTTTTTGTTCATAAATTATAAAACAAAAAAAAAGTTTCCTTAACAAAAAGCCCAGTTATCTAATAATTAATTGTGCCCAAATGTCCAAATATCAAATCCTTGTATCTCTATTAAATCGGTAAAAAAATATTGAACCAGCTAAGACTTTCAAACCTTACAATTCCTCTAAAAAAAAAGTTCTCAACTTCATATTTGCTTGACAAATTAACAAATTGAAGATTAAAAGATTTCTTTGTTTCACAGTACGGTGGTCCGATGGGATGGGTACGATGGTGGGAGCTTCGTTTGGATGAGGAGTTGAATTTGTTCGTGAGAAGGAGTTGAGGATATATAGGTGATTGAAATCTGAAGGCTCGAAAGATGAGTCCAAATATGAGGTTTTCACCGGTGGTCCCTAGGAGTTGTGTTCTCTACTTTGCACTGCTTCTACAATCATGTTCTTGTTTTCTCCATCGCTTGGCTTGCTTGATTTTCCTTTGGTGCTCTTCCTCGATCGGTTCATTGTGTTCGAAGTTTCTTTTTATTTTATTTTTCTGTTTTGTTTTATATGGTTCCTTCATGACGGTTAGTCCGTCTACCGATTTAATCGGCCTTTCGATCCATTAGACGGTGTGTCGTCTAATGTATTGAACCGCTTTCCTTTATAAAAAAAAAGGTCGTCAAAGAGGCTAAAGTCATTTTATGGACGGTCGAGCTAGCAGTTAGTTTGGTTATTTCTCTTGTAACTTTGAGTCTGACGGTTGCCACGGGTTATGAAGCTCAAAAGGCGATATAAAAAGATTGATGTGGTTGAGAGGATGATTATCTCCACAATTCTTGAGAAGTCTCATAACTTAACAAATGTTACCCGATCTTTTGTAGGCACGGTGGAAAATTTTACAACTACTTATTGAATTAAATTAAACCTCTAGCAAGTAAGTGTCACATGTCCAAATCATCTAATCAGGTATGTGCATTTTCGTTATGAGAAGTAAATCAACACACTTAAGTCATAACTAACGTCATCTTATTACAGGCTCATTAGGAGATCGAACAACTCTAGTATCCAATCAGGTCGGGTACATAGGATACAGACGTCATATCTCCTTCATCACCATTAAGTCCCGACTCGAGACATGCATGCTCCACAAATTTAACCAAATCGGCATACAAAACATGTAAAGCTTAAATCAAATTCTCAAAACTATTTCGCGTTTTTTAAGTTTATAACTCAATCACCCCCTTGTTTAAAGGCAGTGTGACATAAAATCATATGATCTTGATCAGTACGTAAAGAGTTTCACAATTAACACAAAATCACAAGTTAATTAAACTCATGGTTAAGTGAGTATGTGTTGCTGTTGAGTGGTGAGATTGTGCCAAACATTGTTAGAGAATAGAGATGTGATGCGACATACGACATGCTTCTTTCTCTCTCTGTGTCGAACTGTCACGTAAAAATTCTTCTCGTGGCTGTCAGCTGGCGGGAAACCCCGACAGAAAGTGAAAGTGCAATCCCATATACACAAAACCAAAATCGTAAATATCTCTATTTTCCTTAGTTTTTCATTCACGCATTTTCCTCATTTTATAAAATAAAATAAAAGGAAAAAAGGAAAATGGAAAAGCGTTGGGGATCGTATTCGTCCCCACACTTTCGTCGTATTGTCAACATCGAATGCAGAAAACGTAACCCAAAACAACAAACCCTCTATAGCTTACTTACAAATTACACAGCTACCATTCTGCTCTCTTTCTTTACCTTTCTTTTGAGTTTTGAACCGAACCACTTATTATCATTTCAAGATTCTCGACTTTCAACTTTTTTTTCTTTGCATACATATGAATATATGATATGAGATTATTGAACTATGTATTTTTATACTATGTATTACGTACAAAGGTGTAAATCAAACGTAGTCGGGATACGCAGACATACTCGCGTGGCTCAGACATTTTCTCGGATTCACATGATGAGCTAATTCCATTATACCTTTAAAATCTCATTCGAAATAATGCTTTATAGCATACATTTTCTAGGAACTAATTCCCCTTTCTCCTTACCTTTTATCAAAAACAAGTAAATTATGTGTTAGTTCGTGCTAATAACAAATGTTTTACCAATGTAATGTCAACATATGTACTTAAAATAAATGTATAATTTAAAAAAATTTAAAAAAATATCTTTTTTCTAATCAAAAGATAAAAACTAAAAGATGAAAAAATTAAGGGTAAATTTTCAATTTTATGATTTTTAGTGATTTTTATTAAATTCTTTCTACAAATTATGTTTTTTTTAATGGATAAGGGCCTGTTTACTTGCATATTGGTTTATTTTCGGGTTTATAAATTAAATGAGTTTATACGGGTTTATAGTTTATTTTCGGGTTTATTTTTCAATGGGTTTATATATAAAAATCATATAAAGTTGTTTACTTGTAGTTTATTTTTTGGGTTTATTTTTGTTCAAAATACACTTATGCCCCTAAAAAAAATCGAAGAATGACGGGGAATATATAGGGATGAACAAAGAATATCGGGTTGGAAAAACACAAAGCTAAAATCGGGTTTTAAACAAAAATAAACCCATCCAAGCAAAAATAACCTTGCTCAGATAAGTTTATTTTTGAGTGGTTTATAAACCCGAATAAACTCATAGAGAATTAAACCAATCTCCAAGTAAACACGCACCAAAAATAAACTCAAGGTTTATAAACTAAATGAAACAGAAATAAACTACAAGTAAACATGCCCTAATTTATTTTTTTTATTAATTTATAAAATATTTTTTACAAAAGTGTATATTGTAAATGAAAGTTTAATTATCTCCAATATTAATTGATTTAATTCTTTATATTGAGTTAGAAAGTAGGCGGCCAACAAGTTGCAATGCTACCCCTTTTTGTATATTAAAACCGATCCTCCTAAAAATTACGTCTGAAGACCTAGGAGACACAACATTACCATGTAAGACCCGTTGCACCCTCTTGAGAATCTCGACGGCATCGGACGCAAGAAACCTAAATGTGTCAAAAAGCGAACGGAAGAAACACATGTTAATTTTCAATGCAAGCTCTTTCATGCTTAGCCGCCCTCGTAGAGGCCGCGTTGAGGGTCGCTTTACCCACAACAAAAGGCCCGCTACCAAAACTGACCAAAAGAGAGACCCCCGTCAAATCAATACAAGTATGTTTTCCGCCATCCAATCAAAACACTAATACTTTGAGGTCTCAAAGTAGATCTCCCTTCCCGTGGATCACTTAAGAAGGTCACATGCGCCTCCTTCTTTGTCGAACACATACTCTCCTAAACATGTCACATATAACATTACGAACTAGATCATGCCTATATTTGAAGCTAAAGAGTCCTTACAATGAACTGCATGCTCAAGTATCCAAATCCCTCCGACAATTAACATAGGACAAATCGCATCAGCCGGAACAAATGAATCATAAGGCAATACTTAAGGATCGTGCAATACTCAATTGGAGATATACATTTTCCAAGTCCCTCAATGGGTATAGCAAGAAGAAACTCTTAACTATGCGTTGACTGCAAATACTTAAAAACCGCTTTCTCTCTAATGGTCAAACTAAAAGTCAAATTTCATTGCATGCACTGTTTTAGCGAAAAATCACTCGTCAAACCAAAAGTCAATTTAACTATGTACTTTAATTTTAATTTTGAAGTACAAAACAATTTAGATGAATTTATTGGTGTATATTTTTACATGAACTTATATATCTCTCTATATATTTAGCACGAGCGCTTTTTGTTACATTTTTCTTGGTCTAAAATACGAAATTTAGGGCTTTTTGTTGGGTTTCGATATATTCATGATCTATGATATATGTCAATTGGTCATGATTTGAATTAACAAAAACATAAAAAGACGATCTCTTTTGTTTTCCTTTGTCGAGTGGAGATCCATGCGGGATCATGGGAGGTGTAATATAACATTTAACTGTTTTTTTTTTTTTGTATAGTTGCGAAGTAATTAGGTCCATTCATGTCGGATGTTCGATTTGTTCGAGCCAGTTATAAGACCGGACAAAACCGTTACTGTACGGGTTCGGTCTTAATCGGGTCAATATCTTTAATCCCGTGTTTATTTGGATCTATATTTGTTAATGAAGCTGAAATTACTCATTTATAAAAAGATTTCATTTTCATTCCGAATTTTACAAAACACAAGTGTTTGAAATGAATCATTTATATTCATGATTATGTAAAATCAATAACAGACCAACTAATGTCAAACTGAGATATGTTATATGAGTCGAGTTACTCGAATTTCGAGTGTCATTTCAACTCTATTTGAAAATGTTCAATTGAAGATCGTTATCTTAAACAAATATCTGTAATCTTCAAAATTATTATCGAAATTAAGATTCATGGATAAGTCGAATATCGATCATTTTCTTAAACCGTTTAGATTAGGTCAAAAGTATTGAAATATATGTTTTTTTTATTTCCTTTTCTTGAATATTATAGTAATGAAATTCTGAGCCCTAGCTACCTCCAAGAGAGACAATACATATGTATATATCCAATATATACACATGAGGACACGACATGACCTGCCCTTGTATAGTCGATCCCTGCTTATAGTATATGAAGAAGCAAGCTGGTCAATAATATATAAAGTTTTAAGACCATGCAAACAAAATATTTTATATTGGGTCGAGTTTTTTAAAGTCTATCGGACCGACCGTAGACCACTAAGACCAGGAATCATGTGTGTATGAGTGTAATTAAGTATACGTGCTTAGACTCAATCTTAGTATATAAGTCTAATAATATTTTTTTCTTCATAAAATCAATTGTTAAATCTAGTTAGTCTACTAAAATTATATACTCTAAAATCTCTTAATTTTAGACATGAAAAGTTTATTAACTCAACACGCTTTTAAGTGCAAATAGAAAAACATTCTATTATATACATGGAACTAGCATCTCATTTTCTTAATAATTAGTTGGCGTGTTAGAACCGACAACCCAGTTATGTTAACCGCTCTTATATCATGATAATGTCCGGCTATCGAAATGTAGATTAGGGGTCGTGTGCATATGAGCGCACATACGATAAGCCTAAACCAACACATAAGCTCATTCAGATTTCATCATAAATTCAATAGGACACAGGAGTAGACCGATTACATATGCTAGACTTGGAATCTCGTAACTTTAACTTAAATGTCATAAGTTTATTGTCTCAAACTTTAAAATGTAATGGTTTTATCTACCAACCAAGAAGATGAGGACTACATCATCGAGTTTTTATATCATACTACATATTTTATTTGTTATCAATGTGAAATATCATCATAACATAACAAGTTTGAGGGCCCGTTCGACAGTATTAATAGAGTTGATCATCCCCACTTCAACCCTTTCATTTTCATAAGTCTCTTCACATAATTCGACATTTTTCTATAAATTCCAACCCTTATAATACTCTTTAAACGAACGGACACATAGTCTTACTTTATATAATCCGTTTGATGTATAATTTTTGTTTTTCATATAAAAAACACATTAAAATATAATTGATATATATTTTATACAAAACAATTTACAATCTAAACTAATTTATAGAAAATATGGGTTTTGGCGTGGTATAGCATGTGACTTTGATCGAGTGTTGCAGTAAACATATTATACGGCTGAAAAGCTCTTATCTTTTGGTGGGTTACCTACTCACAAAACAAATCAATCCTACGTTTGCATGTAAATAGAAATAAATCTATTTTATATATATTAAACGTATTTGTACAATTTATAAGTAATTATATAAATATAGTATATCCCTTTGATCTTATCAAAATGAGTAGTCATAAAAAGCTCAGTTTGTGTGTGAGTGGTTCGTAGTTTGGCATTGCCCCGTCCATCCATCACTAGCTTCTTTCTCTTATCTTCTCAACTATACCTACTTTCACCATCTTCATAAGTAATCCACTTTGAATGATAATATTTAGTAAAATGTTTTTATTTATATTTATATATATATATATATATATATATATATATATATATATATATATATATATATATATATATTGTGAAGTTTATTTATATTTATTTGAGCAATTAGAAAATGGTGTTTGTATGAATAATAACATATATGGAAATAAACTTCCATTGGACATGTAATTAGTGTAGCACCTAAATATTTAGATAGTAATTAGCTTAGTACCCGTATCTTGTACAAGATGTCAAAAAATTAATTATAAGTATATTCATATATTTTAATCATAATATTTATATATATTGTTCAAAAATAAAGATTTAGTTTACTTAGTATATACGTGAGAGATAGTCTATTAGAATATTTGACAAATCTATTTTATTATATTTAAGCAAAAAAATATTATTAAATTATTTTAAAATAAATGCAAATTTTAAAAATATCTAAAAGGAAGTTGGATAGGATTACCATATTATAAGATTATCATAAATTAGAAATATGAATAATAATAATATAATATCTGTATTGGTTATACTAGGTTTTTAATATTTTCTTTTATGTAATAATTGATTATGGCAAAAATTAATTTTTTGATAAAATACACTTAAATGAAATAAAATATAACCGATTACTAAAAAAATAAAAATAAATAATATGATATGGAATAAATATCCAAAATATCCGATTATTTAAAATGGGAAAAGTAAATGACAAATCATATATTTTGTTTTAAAAATAACTTGATTTAAGAAAATCTATATAATATAATCTTCTAACACATAAATAGTATAATATTTGTTAAATATAGAAAGTTATTTTTTATATATTATAATATTTTCTTATATCTCATATCATACCTTTAATTAAGAAACAAAATAAAATAAAAACGGAAACAATTGACTTTGTATAAATAAGACATGACAAAAATCCGACGTGGCTTAATGTGGTGGTGACACGTGGCAAAATCCTAGGTGGCTTAATGTTGTGGTGACACATGAAAAAATCCGAGGTGACTTAATGTAAAAACGACACGTGGCTTAATTCACTTCTGCTTTAGTATTATATAGTAGATTAAGAAAATGTTTAGGAAAATTCAAATCAATACATGTTGTAAGTGGGTTATCAGAAATTTAACGAAACGGTGAGTACACTTGACATACTCTTTCCTTTATTCTTAAATCTCCTCTTAGTACAATGCGAACATAATCCGTAAATATAATTGTCCGATGTCACAACTTGGGTGACCAACCGAGACCTACGAGAACCGATTCGTGAGCCCGACCCGAAGCGACTCGGCGTGCATGCGTTTAGTCTACTTGAGCTAGAGTGTCTCTCCACAAACCTTGATAATCATATACTATAAATCTTGGTGTATATAATACTATGAGTTTTCAACTATCAGCGTGAAATATTTTATATCCTTTTTAAAGTATCCGATGCGTATATTATACACCCAACTTTTTGACATTAATTCTTATTAATCCATAAATCATTTAATGCAAATATAATACGTTATAATATTTAAATACGAAGTCAATGCTTCTATAATTCTATTATCAGGTGTTTATCATTATCCGAGCCAACTGAAAAATACTCCGATAACACTCCTTTAAACAAGTTCCAAAACAATTAGAGATCATTTTGGTAAAATTATATATATATATATATATATAGGGTCAGGATCCGGTAGGAACAGTCCTTAGAGTAGGGAATAGGAACTCCTCAGATACGTTGGATTAAAATTTGTACGTTCATGATGGAAGGTGCATAATAAGCTTCCCAAGGTGAGAATCACATGATTGTTCATTTTTCATTATTCATTCATTAAATAAGATACAAATTAGGAAAACATATTTCTTATTTTCGGGCTATCCCAAAAATAAACGTTGAAACAATTGATTGTTAATATATTTTATAAGAAATTTGATCGTTAATATATTTGGTCGTTAATATATTTTATAGAGAAATTTGATCGTTAAATTTGTTAGGGTTAAAATTTGTTTTGGTAGTTAAAATATGAAGAAAAAAAAATATTTTAACCACCAAATTTTCTCCATAAAATTTTAACGACCTCCAAAAGTTTAACGATGACTATAATAATTATATAAAAAAATATTTTAACTACCAAATTTTCTCTATAAAATATAATAACGACCCAATATGAAAATAATTTAACGATCAAATTTCTTATAAAATATTTAACGACCAAATTTAACCAGCATTTTTTCCATATTATAAAATTTAACGACCAAATTTAACGAACAATTCTAAATAATTTATTTTCATATTGGGTCGTTAAAATATTTTTAACATAATTCTATTAGAGGCAATATAATATTCTCATTAATTATTACTATAAACAATGTTAAATCTTGGACGTTTATCTATATTAATCCAACGGCTATTATAAGTCCCTATTCCCTACTCTAAGAGAGGTTCTTATCTAACTCTATATATATATATATATAACTATAACATACTAACACTTGTTTAATTTATAAAACATATATTATACATCCAAATATGATGATCGAGATTATGATAATGGTGCTTCCTGTTCTCCAACGAAGTGGGGTCTATATATATGTACACAACCTTTTGCACGAATTATAACCAAAGTTAATTTTGTGTAAATACAAGCAAATAAGGCACCGTGAATGGTTCAAAGTTGTTCTTCATTACCTTTAAGTCTTTAACCATGTAAAATCAAATCATTTCCAAACTTCAATGATTGTAATACATGCTATCATTCAGCTAGCTAGTTCACTAACTTATATTGCCAAAAGTACGGAATATTGTTTTTTTTTTTGGAAAATAATATAGTTGTTTAGGTCTTTATTTATTTATTTATTTTTGATGAGCGGTAAAAGGAGGTTTATTTACGGAAATTGCACAATTCTTAGGCATTTTTCCGGTTGAAAACCTCGAATTCTTCGAAAACCGTGAACCGACAACAAGAATGTCATGGTTGGTTAGTTATAACGCCGCCGACTTTCCTAAAGATGTACAAGATGTAAAAACTCAAAAAATGAAAATAAGAATGATAAAATATCGGTGAACATTAATTCTAATTTTCATAGTTGTTTTCGGACTTTTATATTTATATATATATATATATATATATATATATATATATATATATATATATTTGATGACATTTAGAGATGGCAAATTATTATTTTTAAATCGGTGTCTCAAATCAATAGCTCAGCCTTAATCACATGTATATTTCCAGTGTGGCTCCCGTGAAGTTGGTTTCAACTTCATGGATCAAATCTGATCAACCGTTAATTATAGTGAAGGTTGATATTGATTTGAGGTTAATTTTAAATATTAAAAAAAAAGGTAAGCATATATCTCCAAATCAACAAAATATTCTCTTTTATTTTTTAACTTGATAAAAATATATTAATCTAAATCAGCAAAGTGATATCTTTTTAAATTTGATAATAGGATATTAATCTTCTATACTCTATAGCTTTTTTTGGAAGGGAATTTATCGCTTATTTCTTTTGCAGGTCGATTACAGTATTTTTCATTAGCATCATCGCTCATCTCGTTCGTCTTTGAATCGTCTAATTTGCTTCATGATCCGGTGCTTCATGTTCTTCTTTCAATTCATAATACAATAATTTGGCTTGTGGATGGTAGTAGATTGATCTAAATAGATGCAATTGTCAATTGGATTCCTCAAGTAGGTAAGAAGTTTAGTTCAAAAGATGAAGTTTGGAGGTGTTGGGTGGAATATGACGGAATAATGAGTTTTAACGTTCGTAAACAATATGCGAACAAGAACAAGATGGGAGAAGTTACTTCTAGGAGATTTTTCTTGTGCAAAGGAGGGATATCATGAGATTGGTAACGAAGTCACTTTAGATAAATGTTTTCGGGCTGAAACTAGAACAAGTTCGCATCGGGTTTATGTTGAACAAGAAAACTGAAAAATATGAAATTCATAATTTTGTATCTGAGCACAATCACCCTTTTCATTTACCAGAGACTAGCCACTTATTATCATCACACAGAAAAATATCAGAAGCTCAAGAAGTTGAAATTGAGCTTGATGATAACTCAGGAATTAAGCATAAAGCAATGCATGAGTTTATAGGATCATATGTTGGAAGATATACTAATCTTGGCTATACACACCGAGATTACAAAAAATATCTACAAAGAAGACGTCAACGAAACTTGATGTTTCGGGAAGTTCGGAGTCTATTGAGATATATTGATATGCAAACGGTTGAGAATCCTTCATTTCATTACTCAATTCAGTTGGATAGTGAAGAACAAATAATGAACATCTTTTGGGATGATACAAAAATTCTAATAGATTATGAGTTATTTGGTGAAGTGGTTGATTTTGATACTACATTCGGTATGAATAAGGAACATAGACCACTTGGTGTATTTGTTGGCTTGAACCATTTTATAGAACTTGTTATATTTGGTGATGCACTGATATATTATGAAACTATGGAATCATTTAGGTGGTTGTTTGAAACATTTCTAGCAACTCATAGCAACCAAAGACTATTTTTACAAATCAAGATATCGCCATGGAAAATGTCATAGATGAGGTTATGTTGGGGACATCACATGGATTGTGTACATGGCACATAATGCAAAATGCAACCAAACATTTACTACATGATGGGCCTAATGTGCTTCAAGATTTTTTAAGGCTTGTGTGTATGATTATGATAAAGAAAATGAGTTTGAAGAATCTTTTAATGCACTGCGTGCGAAAGTAACAAAATGCTCTTGGTTGAATAATATATATGTTTTGAAGAAGAAGCGGACACAATGTTATATGATCGATCGATATTTTTTCTTAAGGGATGCAGGGTACATAATTGTGTAAGAGTTTGAATATATCGAGATTTGAAAGATTATTTGCATATCAACATGGATATAATGCAGTTTTTCAATCACTTTGAGCGAGTTGTTAGGCAAAACGTCAAAATGAGATAAAATATGAATTTGATTATCGGGAAATACTGCCTAGGATGAAGATGAAAAGGACACCCTTACTCTGTCAAGTTGGCTAACTGTATACTCCTAAGGTTTTTTTAAAAAAATCTTTTTAAGATGAATATGATTGGTCTACAACTGCCTATATCAAGCAACCGGTTGAAGGTCAGTCGAGTAATGAATATTAAGTTGCAATTTCTAGTTTGAATGATAACAAGGTTGATGATTTAGAGTATACGGTTTATGGTGATCCTTTCACTCAAACAATTTCATGTAGTTTCAATATGTTTTATAGAGTGGGATTGTTATGTGCTCATGCTTTGAAGGTTCTTGATGCAATGAATATTAAATTGGTTCCCGATAAGTGTATTTTAAAGCGATGAACAAAGGAAGCACAAAGTTGAAGTTTTAGAATATTAGTAGCAAAATTGTTGTTAAGGACCCTCAATTGGACACAATTCGAAGATATAGAGATTAGTGTCGTCAGTTTGTAAATATAGCTTCACGGGTTGTTAACTTTGAAAGATCATCCTCATTTTTTAAGAGTAAGTTGAAAGTTGTTATTCATGAAGTGAAAGCATACAAATTGAACAAGAGAAAGTTACTTCTTCAATTCCCGATCTCAATGTAAGTGTTAATCAATAGAGTGTAAGCATTTCTCAAAATGTTGTTTTGAAGAAAAAAGATGGAAGAAAAAGAGAAAAGCAAAATAAAAGTTTTATACAAAAGTTTCATAAAGAAAAGGAGAATAAGAAGTGTGCGACGCGTGTTTCAAAATTTAAATCAAGTCTACTAAATCAAAGGATGGAGAATCATAATCCACAACAACAACAACATATGAAGGTAAACTATTAAACTTTATATAATATATTTAAAGTATGCCAGAATATAGTCATTCTTTTTCCTAGAAACAATGCAGTGGAAGTCCCTCACTGAAATCAACTTTTGATTATACAAACTATATTAATCTATCAAGTCAGGTATAAATTAATCTAGATTTATTGCTGGTAAATTAAATAAAAAACATTTTTTGTGTGCTGGGATTTCTTTTCGGGACGTGAATGCAAATTTAACAATTCATAACCTTCAAGTGTTTTTCCAGAACACTTCAACTCGGGTATAATAAAAATAATTTCTAACATATTTTCCGATTTCATTTATTCAATCTACTATATTTTATTGTGTGCTGAGATTTTTTTTCTAGGACGTGAATGCAAATTTTACAATTCATAATCGTCAAATGTTTCTTTAGAATACTTCTACTCAAATATAATAATAATAATTTCTAACATATTTTATAAATTTATTTATATAATTCACTACATTTTGTTATGTGCTAAGATTTTTTCCAAGTGTGAATTCAGATTTTACAATTCATAATCCTCAAGTGTTTTTTCAAAATACTTTAGCTCTAGTAAAATAATTTCTGACATGTTTGGTATTTTCAGCTATACAAATTTATTACATTATGTTGTGACTTTTAATATATTTACCGTAGGGATATGATGGTTGATTATCATTTCAATCTTACAAGTTGACATCCACCCCTAGGCACAAGATTATAATTATATTTCACATTTCTCTTTCTCCAAATATGTAGTCAACGTGTTAAAACCCTTACAATCATTAGATCACCGTTTGTTTATTGCTGGATGTTTAATATTTTTCTCTACATATTAAACACAAAGGGCAATTTTTCTTTCTCGACATAATAAGCAATGTTTGATCTTCTGATCACGATACCACTTTTTGGGTTTATTTTGAAAATTAGGATGGTCACTTGTTTGAAAACTGAATTTTATAGACATCCTTAAAACTTCTAACATAGTTTCAAACTTTATCATTTTGTTTGTTTTTGGATTGAATTTAAAGTTAATCTAAATGTGTCTTGTAGGCAACCTTACTAAATTTATAGGCAACCTTACTATTAACATAGTTTCAAACTTCATCATTTTGTACAAGCATAAAGAAGATTTTCACTTTTCAACTTATATATACATGTGTAACTGAAAGAAAATTTCACCATGTGATCATACACCGTGTGATACGACTCCAGCTAAAATCAAATCGTAGAAGACTTATGTTAGAAAGAAGCAACAACATGATTAAGTTAGATTTAATTTAATAGTTTTCGCATTTGTTAGTTTTCAAAGTAAGTTACTATTTTCTAGTTATGGAGTTAAGTCAGAGTTAGTTTCTTTATTTTCAGAGCACTAGTTAATTGAACCTAAAATCTCTCCTTCGTGGTGTAGTGGAGGAATAGTCAGTTGTTGTAGTTTGTATTATTTAAGTCTTCTGTCCATTCATTTGTAAGGCATTGAATTCATTAATCAAAGAGTCATAAAACTAGGATAATTTCCTACACAACTTCCTCATTGTGAGATTTTCCTGTGAGTTGTATTTATTAGTGTGTTTTCTAACTATCTGTTCTATAATATATGATGCAAAGGTTTCTGATGATACCGTCTCCCCATATGCATCTTTTCAGATATCTTTTTGTAT
The DNA here is from genome assembly GCA_002319775.1 of Fagopyrum tataricum. Classification (NCBI taxonomy): domain Eukaryota; kingdom Viridiplantae; phylum Streptophyta; class Magnoliopsida; order Caryophyllales; family Polygonaceae; genus Fagopyrum; species Fagopyrum tataricum. Next base: position 39,495,486 of record CM008284.1, on the reverse strand, counting down.
GGAACACAAATTGCAACAACCAATGTGCAATTTTCTAATCCTTGTAGTGAATAACTTTTGTACTACTTACACTGCACATAAGAGTGTATTCGAGGCTGTAAAATGGAACTAAAGACAAATAACATCACACAAAGTAGTCTATATATGATTTGAACCTATATCTTTTGTGTGTAAGCACATTTCTCTTCCAATTGAGCTAATGGGCTAAACAAATAATTTACTAGTGTTTTTACCAAAAAATAAATAAAAATTTACTAGGGTATATGCAACGAAATTAACATACATAATAGCTAGGCATCTCATAACAATGATTCTGCAAATACCATATTTGAAAATAATATCTCTACAACCTTATAATCTAAGATGGAGAGGGGCTTACATAAACAACAACAATTCTCCCATTGCTGGGGGGTACCCTCCCAATATCAATTTTTCCATACATGCCGCTAGGAGGATTCGAATTCGAATCTCCAAGCTAAACACTTAAGGAGCCTAGCACCACATCCCAATTTACCAACTGAGTATTGATAATGTGGATGCATCTTTGTTAAAGAACATTGTGGTTCTTGGAACTATATTTCAAATTTATGCGGGTTGTATAATCATGGTTGTTGCAAAATAGTTTTAGGGAGAAATTCTATACTGATGTTCTTTGTGAGGACATCACTTCCTTCTACTATATTAACTCTTATTGTACTTCTTTTTAATTTCTAAACTTCATTACCTTGTAGAGCATGATATCTTAAAGCAATATGTCCAACAATTGAACACTTCATATGCATCCCTGCAAGTAAGGCTATTAACTTTTACACCACTAGTATACTACTAACTCTGACTCCACTTTCAATATTTCTAAGGGGCATCATATCAAACAATTGATATGTATCATGATCAATATAAACAACAATTATCGATTTACACAATCCTATCGATTTCGGTTTACACCAGGCCTAACGATTTTGTACACAAAAACTTATCATAAAGTTTTATTTTATTATAAATTTATAATTACATTCCTCTTTAGATTTACACACATGCTCTTACACAAAACCCTACCGATTTACACACACCCTACCGATTTACGCAAATTCGACTACGGTTATGATGATGAAGAGTAGCAGTGCTTCTCTGGATAGGGGAAGCAAAGTTTGTGATGTACTAGAGCGGAAATCACGAGGTCGTGTAGTTGATAAGTGGATGGAGAAGACCTTGACGGTTGACGAGGATCTCGTCGTTCGCCTGAGGTCTCTACCGCCGGAAACTCCATAGACATCACCAGATCTCTACGGTTATGTGAATACTTTGTTAAAAATCAAACACAATCTGAAGTTTAGGGGCTAAATAAAATAAAAGTAAGATTTTAATTGTCTCTTTCTTTTTACATCAACCTCTATCAATATCGATTGCTATATCAAATACATCCTACATGAAGTGACATTCTCGCGTGCAAATGAGATTAAAGGTGATAATTAAGAATGTGTATACAATCTCACTGCGGTTGTCATCATCTTAATCATAGTCTTAATTTTAAGATTGAAATGTGCTTCTACAATAGTCAAAGCCACTTCCACAAGACAATTATCAACTCAACCAAATTTAAATAGTTTATTAGTACAAATCTCATCGTATTAAACATATTTTTAAAATGGTTGATCGTCTTGACACAACTCGAACACTAAATTATCATTCTTAAGAATATTTTAAGTTCACCTGGTTTAAAAAATATATACTATTTTTTATTATAAAAAAAGAGAGAAATAATATATTTTTGAAGGGAGGGGAAAAAAAACATAGGTTGTCCTCTCTCTATGTAACTGTAGAGTTAGAGTAGTGGTGTGTCATCAGGGGAATGAGACTTACCAAACATGCGCATTATTCACCTAATTCAAACCCAACATAATACATGGACCACTTCTTACTTGCATCTTATATCAACACGTGTCATGTTTCTATTGGAGATATCTTATTGGGCTTTTCGACCAGCCCAACTAGAAATGGGCCGACTTCAAATATAACAAGAAGTAACTTACACAAACAATCTTTCATTATCATTTATTTGCAATAAACCACTCATAATAAATAAAAAAAATTCACCAAACAACCCTTAATTTGTTTGTAAAGAACCAGCTCAACACCATACATTGCAATGGACAATGAGAACCACTATACGCCATTACAATTATGAAGGTAACATGAAGCAACTTCTTATAAAGTTGGGTTGATCTTTGCAAATGATTTTAACCGGGTTTATGCCTATGACCTTTTGACGAAATTTAGATTAAACATATCTTTAAAATGGTTGATCCGCACGAGGGAAGATCTACGTTGAGGTCAGCGGACGTCTTAGTGTTTGGATGGATGAGTGGAAAACATGCTTGTATTGATGTGACAGTGGTTTTCCCACTGGTTAGTTTAGGCAATGGGCCTTTTGTGGTGGGTAAGGAGGCGCTTAATGCAGCTACTGCTAAGGTGGCTAAACATGAGAGGGCTTGTGTCGAAAACCAACACGTGTTTCTTCCGTTTGCTTTTGACACTTTTGGTTTTCTTGCGCCCGATGTTGTTGAGATTCTTAAGAGGGTGCAACGGGTCTTACACGGTAACATTATGTCTCCTAGGACATCAAATGTTGTTTTTAGGAGAATTGGTTTTGCATTTCAAAAAGGGTTGGCGGCGCAACTTGTTGTCCGTCTCCCCTCTAGCTCGATGTAATTAATTTTTTAAAATAATAAAGTATAATAAGATTTTTTCCAAAAAAATAAATAAATAATAAAAATTTAAGATTAAGAGTGGTTTAAATGGGCTTTACTGAATAGACTTTAAAGTTATGGTTGGAATTGGATAAATTTGATCCGGGACCAAGAGTTTAATTACAATAATGGACCTGAAGACTTGTTATCAATAGCCATCATTGGGCTGGACCAGAGGACTGCCTTCACAATATTGATTTCTTTTTTATATATAGAGTAACATTTGTGGTTTAAAAGAATTGGAGCGAAACTTTAAGACTGCGCAGGTGTTTGTTTTTTGTTTTTTTTTTAAAAAATGGAAAACGGTTAGATTGACCTACCTCTTAGAGGTAGTCCAACCTAAAGCATCATTGCGGATGAGAACATGAAGTTCGAGATCTTCTGAAAGATTGGTTAAGACTGCGCAGGTTTGATCCGGATTGAAATCTAGAGCGGAAAAATACGGTTCGGTCTACGGTTCATTATTTTTGGATTCCGGGTTCCGCACCGGTCCAGAGCTGGAAAAAAAACGTCAAATTTGGTCGGGTAGAAAAATTCTATATTTGTAAAAACAAATTTACATATTATTTTTTAAAAGTTTGTACCAAAATAGGGGTTTCACAAAATTATATATATTTTTTATTTTATTTATTTTTATTTCGATCTGGTCCAAGGTTTTGAAATTTTCAAACCGGTCCACACCGGATGTACAACTCTGTGTAACTTGATTAATTATGATACCTTGTAAAGAAACAAAACAGGATACATTTTACACAATAAATGATAAAGCGCACCCTACGGACTAAATTATGTGAATGAACAATAACATATATGAGGATTATATTCGTTTCCTTTCCGTTTTCAAAATCAAAAAGACTTATTATGGATGTCAATGAAATGGGTCGGGTAGTATAACCAGTCTCGTTCTCACTTGGGTGATATAACCATCTTCATCACCGCGACAAAGTAGATTTAATGTGAACAACGTTTTGCCCTTTATCTCCTTAAATTTTCCCTTTTGTTAATGATATGATCGATATACGAGTTGAGTTTTAACATGTTCAACAAATCGAGCTTGAACGGATCCTAAATTGTAACCGAGTTTTGAAATGTGATCATATATGTTAAAGCTTAACACATAGACTTGAGATTTGTGCATAAAAATGCACATGTGATTGAGGTCCAAACAAAACACATACGTCCAGTGACATTATATCTGAAAATCAATTGATAATAATAGGAGTAGACCACAAATTTTATATTTTATATACCATACTCGCAAAAATACATTTTTCTTTCTATTTTCGTTTGATCTCCATTAAAATTTCCACTACCATTCAAATATCTCTATTATATTTTTTCTTTTTTTGGGTAGGAACTTTCTAGTACCTCTTGAATCGAGCTTCTTCTTTTTTTAATGCGAAAAAGGGATATTTCTAATTGTGGAATAGAAACAAAATTAGAGGAATAAAGTCTATTTTTATGATGTGAAAAAAGATAAAATTCCTGCAATTATTTTTAAATATTTTTTTTAATAAAATGGATCGAAATTATGGATCACTTCACATCGAAATTAGAGGAATAAAGTCTATCACTCCGTCGTGCTCTATCTGTATTAATCTTTACCATCCCAAAAGCTGGAGGCTCCCAAACAACTTAAATAGTGCGTCTGTCAAGCTGACAATCCCCGTGCGGGTAAGTCAAAGCAAGAGACTGTTGCCGAGAAGTAACCCGACCATGGCCGCTCCTATAATCTATCACACCTCCATTATTGAAGATCGTCATGTTTCTCCACTTCCAAGTCCACCAGATGTCACCTACAAAAACCTCATTCCAATTGCATTCATTAGAGAACTAGTGGGTAGATAGAAGATTAACTCTTAACCAACTCGCGAATGAAAGATCATAAAAATCGTTCGGGAACATGCTGGCATTCAGACCCCTCCACATGAGTTTGATAACCGGGAAGTCCCTAAACAAGTGTATGAAAGACTCCACAGTAGGCGAGCACAGAAAACACCCCGCCGAAGACGCGAGGTGCCTGCGATGCCTCTCCTCTGTACAAAGAATCCCGCCATGAAGAAGCTTCCAATAAAAAAAAAAGCCTAGCACACTCCGATACCCGAACCTGCCATAAACAAGTAAATACCTTACCTTCAACGTGTTGCCTGATCGATGACTCATATAACAGGGAATACGTTGAGGCGACAGTGTAATTTCCGTTAACAACCCAAGCGATCTCATCACGCAAAGCAACAACATCAACAGAAAGCTAAAAATTCCCGTCGTCGGCTATCGAGAAGCTAAGTAGAGTAGAAGAGAAAGGGGGACAAGATCATCAAACCCATCAGTGACCCACCCCGAAGTCGGGCACCAATAAGAACGGACGATCTCATCCCTAGTAATTGTCGCGTAAGCCGTTGGATACTGATTTGCAAAGGGTTCTTTGGTAATCCCCTTATCCTCACAAAATCTAATTAATATCCTTACCGTCGCCAAGAAACCAATAAGACCCATCCGTGACCACACCACGCAAGCTGCGAAGAATACCCATCTAGCAAGGAGACGGAGCACAATGAGAAATAACCATTAGCTCGGACATACTTGTTGCGGAGAGCAGAAACCCAAAGGCTATTAGCATCCTGTAAGAATCTCCAACCAAATTTACCAAGCGTAGGATTTTTCATAATGTATATTACTCACAAGGTAACTAAAAATTATGATTTTTCAAATGGTGTCCTTGTGATTTCGGATTTTTTGGATTTTGACCTAGAGTTTTTTTTGTAGTCTGAACGATACTCTTAAGTTTTATACTTTTTCAGATTTCAGCTTCATTAAACAAAACAAACACTCCTTATCTTTGAATGTAGAGAATAAAAATAAATTAAAACACTATATAAAAAAACAAAATAAATAAAATAAAATACAAGTAAAAGAGTGAGAGTGATGTTATTCGGATAGACATGGGAGCCAGCACACACGCATTGTGTGTTTGCCTCCCGGGCAGATTCTGAATGTGTGCCGGAGGCGCATTCAGATTGTGCAGCGGAGGCGCAATTTGGTTGTGCACTGTTGCCATCTTTAGATTGCGTCCGGGCCTTGTGGGCCTCGTCCGTCTCTCTTACCTTAACCGCCGCATCGCTTTTTTTCTTCGTGTTCCTCACAAGCTACCGTCTCATTATATATTTACATAAATCCAAATCAATATTCATATCCTAATTGAGAAAACATGGTAAAATATATCGACATTTACCGAAGAGATCGAAGTTGAATCCGATGGTGAAAGCATTAATATTCCGTTCAATGAAAAGAAGTATAGTGATCCAAATGAGCTTCTTACACATATGGAAGTAAGTATGTTATTTGCAATTAACGTGATTATTACCTTATTTTTTGTCATTCTATTTTCAAGTTTTAGGCATGGTAGACATGTTCTTGAGAACTGAAATTTTAGAATGAATAACATATTTCCTTTTTATTAGTTTTAGACATGACACTCCATGAAATCATGCACACATGACACTCCATTAACCTCCCTCCAATAAATATCCCGGCATACAACATCATCTCTTGTTCTCCTAGCTTTGGTGTAGTTACTCCACAAGAGTGTGAAACCCTCATTGGTGACGTAATCTCGAAGCAAGTTAAATATAGGTATACGCACCTCTCGAGGAATCCTCTCCCGTGACATCTCTAACGAAGCTTGTATGTTCTGGATTTGATCCGTGACAATCAAATGTATATTGTCACACACCAATTGAAATCCTCCAACACTCAAATCTAGAGTTTATTTGAATAACTTGTGCGTGGACTCACACCTGCAAAAAAATATTAATTATCCACAAGAACAAACTTTAATTATATGATAAGAAAATGAATAAAAATTAACTTTCTTACTCATTTGTCGTCCTTGTGCCGAAATGATGATATAAGTTACACCATGCTCGAATGATTGCCTCCTTGAATGGGGTGATCCATGTCGTCTCGAGGTAGTTCATTAACCTTGGATATGGTGCCCAATGTACCCTCATTTCCGTCAAACGCCGTTCTTATCTTTCACTCGATCTCGACTCAAATAAGGTATGACAATGGGATGTGAAGACGGCTTGTACTTCCTTACAACACAAAACAACACCCGCTTTATGTCCAATGTTGCACTTTATACGGAACGTGCATAAAATATACTTCACCTCAGAAAAACATTATCCAGGGCACATAAGACCTAACTCTCGATCGATGACAATCACCTCCGGTATTTTTCCATAGCACAAATGATGAAGCCTCTTTAAAGCTCACTCGTAGTGATCTCTATTCTCATGTGCCATGAGTACGAAAGCAACAGCGAATGTTTTCTTCGAGCTTGTGATGCCGACAATCTCCAACAACGGCATATTATATCTACAAATAATATAAAAGAAGGATTAAGGAAAAATATTATGCAATAATAAGAAAGACGTTTATCAAACAAAGTTAGAACAAGAATACTCACTCATTGGTCTTATACGTCGAGTCCATCATAATAACATAAGGGAACATCTAGAGCAAATGCCTAGAATCGGGATTTGAGATTAAAAAAAAAATCATTCACCTCATCGGAGTCTGGACATCTCCTTGCACTCACATAGTATCCACGTTCCTTCAACGTATGGAGTGCTTGTTGCGACGACCCTCTTCCTTCAGCTTGTTCCATCCTCATCTTCAAATATTGTAAACTTGCCGGATAATTGTGACTATTCAAGGATCGTCTAACTGTACGGATTTCAATATATGTCTCGGTTTCAAACCCGACCCCAATTCACGCTCCACCTTTCGATATTGGGTAGGAGTCAAACGACCGGCATAGGCACGAACTCTTAAAACCGATGGAATTATGTGGTTGTGGACTCCACATATAACTCTCAATGTCCATTTTTGTTCAACCTCTGTCACCTCAAGTTCAAACTTGCACATACACTTCTTCGAGTTCTTTTTCTGGCTAGTACTTGACACGTGATCAAGATCAATATCTTTCTCCTTTCTAGGTGCTCCATGTCTATCGAATGTCAAATGAAAGATACGGAACCCCGTCTATCCAACCATGATTTGTTTATGACCAACACCATATTCATTGAGTACCCCACAAATCGAGTTCAACCCAATAAGTTATCTTTATCCAAAAAAAATATCCCTGAAGTTCAAACTTGGACGAAAAATCGGTTCCGATCATACAAAAATATTCCATAACATCCAATTAAAAATGAATAAAGTATTAATTTAAAATTTTCAGTTTATATTCTAACATGTCTAAAACTAATTAAAAAGAAATAAACTATTGATTCTAAAATCTCAGTTGTCAAGAACATGTCTAACATGCCTTAAACTAGGAAATAGAATGACAAAAAAGAAGGTAATAATCACGTTAATTGCAAATAACATACTTACTCATATGTGTAAGAAGCTCATTTGGATCACTATACTTCTTTTCATCGAACGGAATATTAATGCTTTCACCATCGGAATCAGCTTCGATCTCTTCGGAAAATGTCGACATATTTTACAAGGTTTTCTCAATTAGGATGTGAATAGTGATTTGGATTTACGTAAATATATAATGAGGCGGCAGCTTGTGAAGAACACAAAAAAAAAAAAAGCGATGGGGCGGTTAGGGTTAGAGAGATGGACGAGGCCCACAAAGCCCGGCCGCAATCTAAAGATGGCAACGGTGCACCCAAACTACGCCGCCACTGCACAGTCTGAATGTGCCTCTGGCGCACATTCAGAATCCGACCGGGAGGCACACACAAAATGTGTGTGTGCTGGCTCCCTTATCTGGCCGAATAGCAACCCCTAAGAGTGAGGATCGTAGTTCTCCTCCTTCGTTCCAATGCAGATCAATAGGGTGTTACCCTCCGGGAACTCGCGGCGGTATCTGCAGACCATCGGTTGTGAACCCTAACTAGCGGCGAACCCTAATCATGTCTCTAGTTTATTTTACTTGGAATTTGAATTCGGATTTCATGTTTCCAGGTATTATGAAACTTCAAGAGTGGCTAGAGATCATCGCGTCTCCGGGCCCAAGTGGAAGATGTCCATCCGCTGCTTCAACCGTTACAAAGGAAACAAGCACGCAAATTTCCATCACGATCCCTTGAGTTATGCACTTAATTTCGACAAAGGCTCTACCAAAATCTGTATGAATTAATGATGAAGAACGTTGTTTCTATCCTGATTTCACTTCATCTCTATATCTCTCACTTCCAAAGCTCCGACGGATTTAAGAAATCACGTGGCCTCCTCTAGTTAACAATGTTTGTTCATAATGATTAGGTCATTTGGACGAAACCATACTACCCGATGCTTGGTGACTGATGGATATATGAGAATCATACGTACTATTTTCTAGAATTGCATTTTTATTTCTCATTTTATCATTTCAAGCAAAGAATTTGGTGTTACAATGGACATGTAAATGTATACATATTAAACAATATATATGCTGAAACTTTTGGGCATTCACTTGTTTGTATTTACTAATCAATGGCATTGCAACCTTTTTTGATTACTCATCGGTTTCATTGTCTTTGTTAATCAATTTTTGTGGCGATATGTTAATATTTGCATGAAGCAATCATGTTCTTTAGAAACACTGATGGATAATGTGAATACTGTAATCAATCCATGTGATGGAGAACTGGAGAACCATTGTCAAAATTGAACATAACCTTAATAATTTGTATGGACTCAATCACTTCTAAGTTTAAGCAAGTATACAAGAAATGAATATCAAAAGGGAGGAGTGTTAGATTATTGGACCATACAATGGGCCGTATATTTGGACTTATCCTTTATTTGTTAATTTATCTTTATCTTGTCCTTTATTCTTGTTATAAATATTTTGTCCGATCAATGAATAAGTCAAGCCTTCAGTTCACAAATCTCTTCATGGTATCAGAGCCTACGATCCCTAAACACGCTTCCGTAGAAAGAAACCCTAAAACACAAACCCTAGCAACACCGTCATCACCGCCGCCGGTGATGGCGGCGACGGCTATCCCGCCGACCAACCGGTGCTCTACAACCGACTTCTACCATCGAAGTAATAAAGGTAGGAGATCCATCAAATCCTCACAAAACTTACCCTAGGATGCTAATCAACTTGCGTTCTAGGGCCCAAAACAAGGAGCAATGTAGGAGGAGTTCCATCAAGTCCTGATATGATCCTTTCGCTTATACCTACCCTAGGACGCTAATCAACCTGTGTCCTAGGACCCAAGACGAACCCTAGGACGCTAATCAACCTGCGTCCTAGGGCCCAAGACAAATCCTAGGACGCTAATCAACCTGCGTCCTAGGGCCCAAGACAAACCCTAGGACGCTAATCAACATGCGTTCTAGGGCCCAAGACGAACCCTAGGACGCTAATCAACCTGCATCCTAAGGCCCACGACGAACCCTAGGACGCCAATCAACCTGCATCCTAAGGCCCATGACGAACCCTAGGACGCTAATCAACTTGCGTCCTAGGGCCCAAAACAAACCCTAAGACACTAATCAACCTGCGTCCTAGGGCCCAATACGAACCCTAGGACGCTAATCAACCTGCGTCCTAGGGCCCAATATGAACCCTAGGACGCTAATCAACCTGTGTCCTAGGGCCCAATACAAACCCTAGGACGCTAATCAACCTGCGTCCTAGGGCCCAAAACAAACCCTAGGACGTTAATCAACCTGCGTCCTAGGGCCCAAGATGAAACCTAAGACGCTAATTTACCTGCGTCCTAGGGCCCAACCGGTGCATCGACGCCAACAAAATGAAGGGAAGAGGTCCATCAAGTCATCATTTCATCTCTTCGAGTTTCTATTGTTCAAGCTTGGAGTTGTTGAATCACACCTCCAGCTTGATGGGGAGTGTTAGATTATTGGGCCATACAATGGGCTGTATATTTGGGCTTATCCCTTTATTTGTTAATTTATCTTTATCTTGTCCTTTATTCTTGTTATAAATACTTTGTCCGATCAATGAATAAGACAAGCCTTCAGTTCACAAATCTCTTCAAGGAGGAGGCAATAAATTAGCAACAATGCCAACAAGAAAAAGGATAATCCAGTGATAAAAAAAGGAAAATTTTCATTCCTAATGCTACATATTTTTACACAAAGATTGAATATATATTATCCGATCGAGATACAAAACGGATCTAACGTTTTCATCACTGAAGGCCCTGCATGTTAATAGTTAATGACAAGACATAACGAAAAGGACCACCACTAATCAGATTGGTGACCAAAGAGCTTGTCATTTTGGCCTTCTTGGATCATTGTTATATCTTGGATATTGAGAACCTTTCTCCATTATTAATGCTACTCCTAATCCTTTTAGCTTCAACATCACCATCGATAGGTGGCTGGGAGTCACTGATTTGTGAAGATCTCGTATTGACCATCAAGTCGGAATCACCATTCACATACTCATGTGACCCCATTGAATAGCATATTCTAGCATTCAAATTGCTATTACTAATCTCCTCATAATTAATTTGTCATTATGATTTTCAATATGCCTAAACTGACAGAGTAATCATTTCTTCTTCCTCCATAATCCTTGGCTTGTCATGAGCGGAATGCACCCATCTAATCCGTTTATTTACAAAAAATCATTTAAAATTTATGAAATAAATTAGAAAAATAATTAGGGTCAAAATTCATGAAGTTTCTAAATCTTTCAATTTCAATTCAAATTCACAATTCATACATAGAACACATGATTCCATCTAAAAAGACCTAGAGAACGGGACAAACATAAATTAAGGTTCGAAGTTTCCGTTGGGTCTCGAGAAAGCTAGTTAGGGCCCTGGTCTACTGACGCCACCTCTGGTTACCGGAGAGTAATGAGTATGCGATGGCGCGAAGGAGCAAAAGTATGATCCTCAATCTTCGACCTTGTATTGTGTTTTTATTTTACTTTTCTTTATTCATTTTCTTTATTTTTTTAAAAGTTTGCTTTATTTTTAATTTTATTTTCTTTATTGAAAGATTGTGAGTGTTTGACAAGTTTAGTGAAACTGGGCAAATTCCGGAAAAATATTAAACTCAAGGGTATTGCTCGAACTATAAAAAAAAAACTCTTGGGAAAAATCTGGAAAATTCCAAACCACGGCGATACCATCCGAAAAATCCCCTTAAAATATTATAATATATAACCTATAACTTCCGTAAATTTGAAATTTTTTAGGTTTAACTATAATAAATTTTGAGCTGAAGTTTTATCCAATTTATATTATATACATTGCACTTGAATGTACTTTTTTTTGTTAAAGGATATTTGGTATCCTCCATGCTTCTAATGCGTGTTATCGTAAGAAAAAGATAAAGTAGTCCGCATACAGAGATAGTTGAGTTAGATGAGCGGCATACCCTTAATTGACATTTGCATATCAAGCTTGCAAGAGAGTGACATCGTAGCATTTGTTTGTCCAAAAATATATTGGGAGTTGCGAGTCTAATTTCAAAATCACATGCATGTTACCATATATGTTGCCGACTTGCCGGCCACCTCAAAGCCTATGTAGCCACTCCCCCGACTCATACATGAGTACCGCACATATTTCTAAGTTAGCAACAAATGCTTTTTGCCACTCACCCACATTATTCTTAATCACTCCCATCTTCATAATAGGTTTGTCCTCTCTCCATCTATGTTTATCTTCATACAACTTTCCTGAGGAGAATCCAATTGTTGTGCTCTAACTAGCACATGCGACTATCGTTCTCCTCTTCTTTTGCCGTCCAAACTCTATCATACTCCTTCACTTAATCCATAATTATTTATCCGCCACTTCTTTTTCTTGAAGATTCAGTCATTTCTCCACTTCCAAATCCGACAATTAACTCTTAAAAACATCATTCCTAAGTATTTATTGTATAAATGTATCATCGTTCAGAATAATACCGTTTTTAAAAATAATAACTACATAGCTTATAATTAGATTTGGGCAAAGTCGGGTTAGCCCGTCCATCCGGATAAACGGACGGATATGGATAGGGTACAAGCCCATTCGGAAAGAAAAAGTCATACTTGAAAACCCTTTTTCATTTTATCTTTTGAATTAGAATGTAAATATAGGAATTAAAATGTAAAACATAGGGGTAGAATTCAAACTTAATACCTCACGGTAATGTTCTAAGTGTCCACAACATAATTGGACTACTTTGTTTTGTGTATAATACTTTGACTACATTTATATTTAATAGTAATAATTTTATTTTATTTTTTGTTAAAAAAAACCCGGAACTCACCCGACTTGAAGCCCAAGACAGGCGTGTATGGACAAGATCATAAGCCCGAATTTCGGATTTAATCGGACCGAGTCTGATCCGAAAAAATGGACAATATTTTTTGTAAAATTCAGTCCGAATCCGGATTTTCCAGGTCTACCTATAATTTATAAAAATGATTGATTAATTCAGTTTGTTTTATAATTAATTATGAGCTAAAAGGCTGAAAAATCACTTATATCATTATATTCTAATTATTATAAGTGCGTATAAAGACGTACAACCTTTATGTTATTAAGTGGCTGAATTTTGGAGAATTATTGGAAGTTTGTCGGTGGAGGTTGGCATGTTAACCACAACTTTTATTATAATTATTTAGTTCATTTCTCAATTGTGAACCGACAAAATAAACCATTATCACGTTTAACTTGTCTCACCAATACATAGAAAAATAGGAAAATCAATCCAACTTACAAACTCTACTATGAATTATATAACGTTTTAAACTTAGTTAATCATATATATTGACTTGATTGTTTGCGGTATATTTTGATTTTCTAATAATTACAATAGTGAACATTTTCTATGTACGAGAAGTAGGTAAAAGTTGATCAAGTTGAAAATTTTTACAAAACACCCAACTCGAAAAATCACCTGCTATTATAGTTTAAGATGAAAGAATTGTTAGATAAATGATAAATTGGATAAACATTTCAGTAAACACCGAGTCATCGATTCATTGTCATCCCGTGTGTACATAACTTGTGTACATTACCACCACGTTGCACTGCTGTACTACCCAACGGCAATTTTCTAATACTTCCAATTCAAATTGTCATATTTCTTCTGCAAGAAAAACTCTAAAACAATCCAATTATTGTACATCAACTCATTATAATTATATTGTTGTGTAAATAGAATAAAATCATCTCATAAATAATAAATATTATAATGTGTACCAATTTATCTGTCAAACTGGAACTTGTACAATATTATCTGTTAGGTCCTTTACTTAAACACGGTACCAATCAAATATTCACATGGGTTTAAGCTTTGTTGGAGTATCCACAGAGACTACTGTGGATTTTTCATTATAATAAAAATAAAAGTAATTTAGTAGAAGCCCTATACCTTAAATAGAAAATAATAAAATACAATAATAAATCAGACGAAATATCTTATATTCATATATTTTATTGTGTGTTTTAATAAAATGTACATAGTTGTTTGGTGTTTGGATTTAAGGTAGAAACTTTGTAAAATGGGAAAATAAAAAGTTGAAATTTGAATGTTACTAATAACAAATTAGAAAAAAAAATTCCAATATTCATAATTATAATTTATTTGTACCATATTATTAACTATATGTTTTCAAAATTGGAAAATTTTAAACGAAAGTTATCGGGATATTAACTTGGTAAATTATAAAGATTTAAACTACTTAATAATCCTTTTGAATTCATTGAAGTGCGGAATAGGCAGATAAACAGTTAACAAATACTCTAGAAGGGGGGATGAATAGAGTATGGAATCTTTTCGCAATCTCAGAAAAGATAAGACCTTATCAAGCTGAGGTAAGACCTTATCAACCAGAGATAAGATCTTATCAGATGCTCAGAGATTGGAAACGAATAAAACAGTAAATAAAGACAAGCAATAGAAGATAGATAAGAGTAAAGAGCAGAAGTAAAAAGGACACGCGATATGTTGACGAGGTTCAGTCTCAAATTGACCTAGTCCCCGCCTAGGGTTATCCAACCCTAGGATTGTAAGTAGCTTTATTTCTCTTCTTCTTCCGATGAGCTTCAGATACAACCTTCAGAAGAACTTCCCTCTTCTAAACTCAGAAGCCTTACACTTCCTATCTAGCAACTCAAACACTCAAGAGAAAACAAAGTCCTACCGATACCGAAGTATCTTACACGTTTGGGTAGAGAGTAACCCTTTGTATGATTCTAGATGAATTGTACTATGACGCTCAAAGAAGATCTCACACACTCAAAGAGATAAAACGCTCAAGCTTGAAAGGTGAGATCGATGCTTTGGGAGATAAGAAAGCAGATGGTTCTTGTGTACGCTTTGGATCAAGTCGTCCTGTCATCTTTCTTGTCTCCTTATATAGATACGCCCATCATTTTCAAACAAAACGAACGTTGAGAAAGATCTTGGGCAGCTTGAGATTTGTTACAAAAAATCCGATCGTTTGATTGAATGTTGATATCTTGATTTGTTGCAATCTGGACGTTGAGATTTGATTTTCCAATGGCTGAAAATCCGTTCAATATAGTTGCAGTAAATCTGGATTTTTAAGATTATATTGGTTGAAGATTTTGTTCAAATCAAATTCCTTGAAAATCTCAACAACCTTAACAAAATTCGACTTAATATATTTGGTTAGAAAATCAAACCAAATATAAAATCCAGCCTATAAGAATATTGTTAGCCCAATAAAATATCGGACTAAACTAAATAAGCTCATTCGAACTAAGCTACTTGAGCCAGTTTCGGTAAGGTCTTACCAAAACCCGTAAGGTCTTACTAAAACCTGGAAACCAAGGTTTTGGCTTTCATCAACCGGTAAAGCCTTATTGACCATTAATAAGATCTTATCATCAAGGTGGAGTTAACATTCATATTAGTTTGATCATCTTTATCTTTATTTGATGAAACTTTAACTTGTTTTATTTATCTTTTATACATGAAAACATTAGGGGTCATACTCGTACCAATATTCAGTAGGTAGGACGTCGTACTTCCTTAATGAAATGTGATGGATACAATTGGCTAATCACTATGATCCACGTGTCCATTTCTTGCTATGAAAAGTCATTTGTCAATGCAGTACCGGTAAATCTTCGGTCTCATTCACCTTATGATCGGTTAATCCTATATTAAAATAATAATAAAATTATAACTTAAAATGATTAATTAATAATTTTAAAATAAAGTTATCGGATATAAAACAACTTGACATGAGATTGGAAAAGAAAGTGGTTTCGCTCCGACGAATAATAATACTATTTTATTATTGATGGGGTGGACAATGTATGTCTTCGATTTGATATCGTTTGGTCCTTAAGTATCATTTCATTATTCCTTTATATATGTGGTCGATGAGATTTGTTCTATCACAATTTTGGATGCTTTTGGAAAAATGTTATTGAATTGGTTGCGAAGATCATTGACTTGAATTGGTTGTAAAGATCATTGACTTCAAATATAGGCACGATTTGGGTCCGTGATGTGTTTGTGTGACGTGTTTAGAAGAACGATTGTTTAGGTGAAGAATGAGGCGTATGTGACCTTCTTGACTGACTCACATAAAGGAATGTCCACGTTGAGGCCGACACATATCTTAATGTTTGGTGGGTGGGTGAAAAACATGATATTGATTTGACGAGAGTCTCTCCTACGATTTGTTTGGATAGCGAGTCTTTTGTGGTGAATAAGACGGTGCTTAATGCGACATCTGCTAAGGTGGTTAAACATGAGAGGACTTGTATTGAAATATAACATGTGCATCTTTCTTCTAACTCGATGTAAATTATATTATATATAAATAATATGAAGTTTGTTTTACTTACAATAAGCTAAAAATACAAATTGAAAAAAAAAAATTTAAAATGCCTCAAATCTAAATATTTTTTTTTAAAAAATTATTATGAAAATTTATATTTCTGCCTAAGGTTATGGTTAGTCGTAGGTCTTTAGGAACTAATTTTAGGTTTGAAGTTATATTTTTGATGTAATTAGTTGTAGATTTAGAAAATAAATTACATTTAGGCTTAAAATATAAATTATTCCGGATTATATGAAATTATATTTTAAACGTGTCTTTTTATTCTGAAAAAAAATTCATAAAATTACACAACTAAATACCAATATCAATTATATAAATAACACAATATAAAAAAAAACATCAAAATTAATCTATAACCTCATTATATTAAAATCTGAAATATAAACTCACCTACAACTAGTAACAACTAAGTCCTTATAGACTATTACTCATTTTTCTTGAAAAAGAAAAAAAACTAAGCATATATCTTATAAAAAGTCCAGATCCATTTTCTTTCATTGAGATTGTAGCTATATTATTAGTACATATATCTTGTGATTCTTGTACATTGTATATACATACCATATTTTCATGACATCAAAATTGAAATCTACAAGAATCATGCACTTATGATACACAATAAAGATTTTAACAAATTAATTTTATTTTTTTGAATAATAGGTTCATAACATTAATTGTTTAGATTTTGTTTTAAAAATATCTTCAGAATTTTTATTTATTTTTATTTTAGATTGTAACGTGAACTATTGAATTTTTTATTTTTTTTGGTGGAAATGAACTATTGAAAATGACAAATACATGTTTAAGGAAACAGCCCAACTGGAACATTCGAAGAGAAAATTCATGTTATTTCAGAAAAATGTCTGTAATTCTTTAAAAATTTAAAATTTATATACTTTTCACCTATAAAATGAGATATATTTACAAGTCTAGTCCTTTTTTTTTATAAATGTAGTTTTGTTGTAATTATATATTTGATATATTTACAAGTCTAGTCCTTTTTTAATCTAAAAGCGAGAACAAAAGGCTAAAAAGAATAAAAAGCTTAGCTTAAAAGACAAGCGGGCATAAAAACCTAACAAAGGAACAGCACAACCCTTGCTGTACTTGATGAGCTTGCTCATTCCAAATTTCCAACCTCTTTTTCTCTGTAATAAAAAAATAAAAAAATAAAATTGTATTTCCAGGCTGGACATTCCCACAATTGCATTTTCATCATCAATAATTTCACACTCTTCTTTTTATACCCCACAACACTCATCAAACTTCTCCCCACACTCCAAAACCTCTCTCTCGCATTCTCTGTAGATCTGAGCGATTTCATACATCAACAATCTCAACAATGGAGGCCTCCAAGTTCCAGATGATCCTCATCTTCGCTCTCCTCGCCACTTCTTGCTTCGCTCAAGCCCCTACTCAATCCCCAACCGCATCACCACCAACAACCACCGCAACTCCACCTACAACCACCGCAACACCATCTCCAGCTCCTACCACCACCACCACTCCTCCGGCAGCAACTCCATCCCCTGTCGCAACTCCTCCTTCTACTACACCAACCTCATCTCCATCTCCATCAGCCTCCTCCCCAACCGCAACTCCATCCTCCGCCCCCGCCTCCACTCCCGATGCCTCTTCTCCACCGGCTCCAACACCAACAAGTGGTCCCAGTGCCGATGCTCCTTCTCCGTCCGACAGCAACCCCGCTCCTAGCGCTGCCTTCTCTCTCTCAAAGGCCGCTGTCGCTACCGCCGCTCTCTTCGGATCTATCGCCGTCTTCATCTTCTGAGCCTTTCAAGAATGTTCTTCTTAGATCAATTCCTAGATCTATTTTTTCTCCATCTTTCATTCTGATTGTTTCGGCTACTTTTATTTGTCACTGTGATTAATTTGTTTGGATTTTATTCCTTATAATTTATTTCGAGCTCTTTTCTTCTCCTGATTATTGCTTAGTGTTCATACTATTGAGTGTGATTATTTACTTTCGATTGAGATTGTTGGATCTGAGATGGTAGATGACGATGGATTCTGATGTAAACACGATGAAATTTGTTCACGAATCTGTTGTACATTAATAAAATTAAACATTCTTTGGCGTCATATTAATCTATAATACTATTATTCTTCTACTTTCCCCTTCTTTAAACATGATTTGTATTGCCTAATTACAATCAACTTTTGTTACTGTATCCATTGATTCTTAACGAGGCTATAACGATCCAGAACCACCGTACTTTAGCGATTCTCACCCCTAATAATATTGAAGAAAAAAAATCGTTGAACCAAAAATCAAGCTGAAAAGCAAAGTAAATCTCATTGAATGACAATTCCAAAAAAATAAAAATAAAAAACTCATTGAATGCATGATCCAAAATGTCTAAAGTAGAAGGATTTAATTCCAGAATAATAAAATCAAAGTATTTTTGTTTTAGGCACCTATGAAATTTTATTTACGGAATAAAGTCATAATTTTTATTTGGTTTTTCTTTGATTCACTTGGTTCGATAGGCCAATACCGGTCTAATCACCTATTCCGATTTTATTATCATTTTTCATATACTTTTCAAGATAATCTTAACTTGAATTTATAGGATGACACTTAAATATTCTAACATCATTTTACTATTAGACCTACTTAAACATGGGTAAACATAATCATAGTTAAAGTTCACAAAATCCTTATTTGAAACAACAATTTTCGAAAATAAACGAAACTTGTTATCTTTTCGAATTTAAAGATTTATCCTGAATTTCTAAAAAAAATCAAATTGATAATTACTCGAGTTAGATTATCAAGTTTCCTCAAAATATGAGTCAAAATTATATTTTGTAATAATTAACAATAAATCTTTACAAATTTAATACTACAAATTATTTTTCAACAAAATATTTTTAAATTACACTCGGTAAATTTTCAGAAATTATTTTTTATCAAAATATATTAGAAAGTTTTTTTAAATTAGTTATCAATACATTAAATTTTTTATATGTATTTATCGAATAAATGTTAAAAAGATAGGTAATAGATGAGCAAAAACATGAGTGAGTTGGCGAGTAGTAGTTGAATCACTGAAGAAAAGCACTGAACAGCGCATGTTTCATCATAAATGACAAATACCCAACTCATTTATCGTCTGGAATATCCTTGTCCTTAAATTTAAATGCATTCAGGAGTATTTGATGTGTAATATTGATAATAGACAAAACTTGTAAGTAATTGTCAGTCTTTTACTATTTTTTAAAATTTGTTTGGTATAACGTGATTTATGTATACTTTGTGATCGAGTTGTGACCTTATCTAACTATTAATGTATTACATCCGGCCAAGCTAGTAATCAAATGGTAAGGTTTTAAGTTGAAATTTTGATGAATAGTATTTGGTTGGTTAATTTTTAAAATAGTCATGAGATTAAAAGTTATATTAAAGGAGTAACTTACATTGTTTTACTTAGGTATAGTGTTTTTCAATTTGAAAAATATATTCTTGTGTTTATTTTTGTATGTAACCAGGTAGTCAATCTCAAATTGCATATGCAATAAGTTCCATACAGAAGATTCGGCTTTGATAATACTTTGTCGTGCGGGTAGTCAACTTTGGACTAAACTTTTCAAACACAACTCACAGGGCGTAAAACAAAGTTTGATAATTGGAGAAGTAACCATGTATAGACATGAACAAAGTCGGTCATATCCGCATGCTTAAATAATTGGGTAGATATGGTCAAGGGTTACATGTCTGTTCGGACCACTAGCTTGGACGGGTAAGACAACTGAACAAGGATTCATACCCAATCAGGTCCGAAAACCATTAAAACTTTTTTAATATATATATATATATTCAAACCAATACTTCAAGGTAGAGTACGTATAAGTATAAGTATGCGGAAACATGACTACTCTTCATTTTTTCATCTTTAATATGACACTTTTTTCGTGTATTTAAAAAAAAAAGTCGGAACCCGAAACCCGACATACTGATATGGACAAGGGTTCAAACCGAGATTCCGAACTCAACCCGTATTGGAAAAAAAAATCTAAAAAATCAGCCCGAATTCGGATTTGCCCATGTCTACCAACTTATAAGGCTTTTGACTTTCCAGTTTAAGTAACACAAACCGTATTTTTCTACATTAAAAATTACTTTTTTTCTTTATACTTTTTTTTTAACTCCGGGATGGGCTTGTAAGGGTGGGTCATTGGGCAATGTTTCTTTGGTGGGCTTTATTTGGTTATGGGTATATGCTTCGTTAAATACTTATATTTAATTTGTATAATAGCTAAATTGTCATCAATGTTTTTTTGGTTAAAATACATCGTACACGTATCGTTATTGGTCTAGTGACATTTGATACGAAGATGACAATAAGATCAATATTCGATATTCACATTTTATATTTCTATACATCAAACCCTTATATGTGTATTTGATATTCAATATTCAAATTTTTTCTCAAATCAATATTAAATAAACTCTTAAGGCTCGTTTGGTATCGCTAGAAATTATTCTCGGTACGGGAATGATTCCAAATTAATCAAAAAACTATGTTTGTTTAGAGGTCTTTTTACAAATGAAGTTAATCTAATCAATTACATTTTCATTCCTTCCCCTTAACCGATTACATTCCGTTTCCATTTCACCACTACAATCAAACGGACACTTAACATGAATTAAGAACTATATTTAAACACTAAATTTCTTAATTAAAATTTACATAACTCTTTGCCAAAAGTCAAATCGAATTGTTATGTTTTTTTTTTGAAAATCAAAATTTTAAACTAACTTTATATATTCCTTCCTTTATGAACTAAATAAAGTAAAGGTGTTTTCACATCAACTATCCATCACCAATTCACCATCATATAAACTATCTTGTTTTTCCCTTTTTTTTTTTTTGCATTTTTTAGAAGAAAAAAAAAACGTTTTATCATATACTACCTATAATGTTAGTATTCAAAATTATTTTTGGGTCCCATTGTAATTATTATAATATAATTGGAACAATAAGTGTAAACCAAATCCAGGATCGTACTTGAAATTATCATTGATATCATATTATCATATTTATTACTATGTTAAATTTTTTTTAATATTGAAAAGAATTAACAATAATAATGGGTTGAACACACAACAAAAAAAACGACCTCCTACACAAACTAAAATTAGAAAGTTAATAAATATAATAAAAAAATAAGTACAGACACAATTTTGATAACTAATATCCAACTTTTACAGCTTTTTTTATATTAACTATATATAGGCAAATTCGTATTTTTGTCATTAATAATACTTTTGTGAAATTGTAATGACATTGATAAGATAAGATGTGACTAGATGTTACGTTTAAAATATGCACCATGCATTCATGCATGTGAACGTGTCTTATCAAACACCAACAAGTTATTTGTTTTCACACCAACGATTTTTTTACGGATATTATTTACCCGACATTAAAAATAAATAGATGTTGAAGATCATCGTAATGCAACGACGTAAAAGGAGAGCCATGTAATCAAAAACCGTTGATGCAGAAAGTTATTCTTAGATGAATGTTAAATTCAGTTTTTTTTTTTTTTTTTTTCAAAAACCAACCCGTATTTTATTTAATATGCAATAAGAGACTAATATGTAACATACCGTTGGGTCGTTATCCCTTTGGTATCAAAGTTCAACAAAGTTAATAAACCGGTAGGGGGTTCCAAAAGTGTATGATAACCCTACGAAAAATTAACAACAAAAAAAGCAAGGAAGTCAGCTGAGACATTTGCCTCTCGAAACACATGTCGAAATTGGATGTCCCAATCTCTACGAAAGAAGCCTTGACACCTCAATACCATACTAAACAGTGGGTGTGAATTTGAAAATTGTCTCCTTATCAACTTGACCACAAATTCCGAATCCACTTCCACTTCCACCTTACGGTAACCCATCTACCACGCTAAATATAGTCCCGCATTTAGTCCTTGAAGTTCAGCCATCGGCACATTACAATTGTTAAACCTGTAGCAAAAACCACATAACCATTTCCCATCTTCATCGCGAACTAACCCACCAGTTGAAGCAGCCCACCATCCATGAACAGAGCTCCATCAGTATTCAACTTGACAAAGCCCTGTCGGGGACGATTCCAAGTGACAAGAACCGGAATCTTAATTGGCTTAACACTGATCCTCTCAGATAGTTCTAAGGCCAATGAAACGGTAGCAATGTGGGATGAAAGAAATACCGTTTTGTTCCTCGGAGGTGGTACGTTTTCAAAAATCGCAAGGTTTCTCCATTTCCAAATCCACCAAAGAATAATAGCAAACCAGGACTCCCAGTAAAGATTGTGAGCATGGATTCGATTCGAACGCATGTTATATTCAAGCCATTGATTGTCATTAAGGGTGAAGAAAGGCACCGCCTCTTGATCCAAGATGGAACTTCCCCATAGCTCAGTAACACCAAGATAATCACGGAATGTGTGCATCAAAGTTTCCGCCTCACAGTTGCAGATCGGGCATAGATCAGAATTTGCAAGGTGGTGTCTTGTTCTCTCAACATTAGTCATTAGTCATCATTGAGAAAAAACCCAAAGGAACGTACAAACTCGACCTCTATCTCATGTGCTCAGATAAAGGGTTGATTTAATTGTGTTGTTTCATGTGTTTTTCGTAGTTTTGCATGGGTTTAGCCATTTACATCTTTTCTAGAGCTTATATGCATCAAAGAATGACTACTCCCGTTTGTCTCTTGTGCTTAGGTGATTTTGGCCTATTTGGAGCATAAATGGATATATCTTAGTCTCAAGGAAACAACCACCTCATCATCAAGGATGGAAGCATGGAAGGAAACTGCAAAGGGAAGGTCTTGAGCAAAACATGGAAGAAGGCTAAGCAATACATGAGGAAAGTTAAGACTCAATATGGAGATGCAAGTCCAGAAGGTTGAGTGTCTGTGCAAGCTCAACTGAAGGCTCCCCTTCACTCACACAAAGAAGGAGGACTAGACTCGGATGTGGAGACTTAGGTTCTCCCGCAAAGAAATGAAGCAGATACATGAAGTTACTCGACCGCGGAAGAGTCGCTCGACTGAAGATCAAAAAGTGACTCGATCGCCGACTGAACTAGGCTGAAGACATGTCACGCCGCTCATGTGTCAGTCAAGTTTGGAAACCCACTCGATTGAAGAGGAAGACCATGTCACCGACTTACTTTTCAACTTCATTCTAGTGGATCTGGGCCGACTCGATCGATAGGCAATGTCAGTACAACAACTCGCCCACGTGATAACGGTTACAAGGGAATCTTTTGTGTTGAGGCTGGTGATCCGTGCCTAATTTCATCCGATTTCTAGCCTATTTAAAGGGCTTAGCTGAATGTAATAGACACCAATTCACTACTCCACAATTCACTTTTCTTAAATTCTCTCTTTAGATTGGAGCTAGTCTCCTTAGGATAGTATAGAGGTTCGAAGTTTGTAAAAGAGTTCTTCCGAGTTTGTGCGAGTTGGATTGAGTCGATTCGAGTTGGATAATTGCTACTTCCGATTATTTGTTTGGTAATTCCGATTCTCTTAGTTCTCTGAATATTTGTTCACCATTTCTCTCTCTCTTGATTCTATGGATTCAATGTGTATTATTGAGATGACTGCATGTTCACTTTCTGTTGCCAAATCTCGGTCCCGACTGGCCCGATCTCGGCCGAGATTTCTGCCCGAGATTTCCTGTTCGGCGATTTTATCTTATTTTTGGATCGGTTTTGGCCCAGCCCGTCCTTTAGAAGATTGTTGCCTATAAAAGGGAAGCTCTAGGTTATTTCTAAGGGTCCGATTTTTAGGGTTAGGTTACCCCATAGGGGGGAGCCACCTCTCTCCCTTTCTCTTCTTCTTCTCCATTGTTCTTCAATAGTTTTGATTCAAGAATCATACTTTTACATTCAGTTTTATTTGGAAGACCTTGTTGGATTCAAGATTGAAGGTTTCCATTTATTCAAGTTAAGTTCTTTTTATTCCCTTTGTCATTTATTTATTTGTCTTTCCTTGATATGATTGTTATTGGCTAGAATCTTGTGGTTCCAAGGTTGATAGGGATTTATTTATGCCTTTGATTATGATGGATTAGATTGTGCTTTGTTTTGGCTTTGAATTGCTAGAAATCCTAATGGTTGGCTTGGACTTGAACCTAGTTAGAATCCTTCTAGCTAGTAACCTAAGTTGGAATTGAGACTTACCCGGTGATATTCCTTCATAGATACATGAGAGACTGATCATAGGTAATAAAGGGTTATCCTTTATTGGTTGAATGTGCTTAGATTCCTTGCTAAGTAGGGTAATACCTGAGACTTACCCGGTAATGGTTTACCTTTCCCTTAGTTTGTAGTCTGGTTTGTTTAAAATTTCCTACCTCTCTACCTTGAGACTTACCCGGTAATAGGTAGTTGGTTTGGAACTAGATAGTCTTGAGACTTACCCGGTAATAGACTGTCAGCCTAGAAACGTTCATCCTTGTGGCTTTTCTACCATATATCTTTATGACTCTTCCTGAATCTATATGTATAAACAATGATCTTAAATTCTTGAAATCCATTTTCTTCCCTTTTAACTTGATTATCTTTGTTTTCCCTTTTTGCTTATTTGATTTTCAATCAATAGTGACAACTGATTGTGAGTCCTTAAAACCTTTTAAAAACCTTTTTGATTTATTTCCCTTATCTTTTTCAACCCCCCTTCTTATTTGAGATCTATCATATATTTAATCATTGCTGCAAATTAATCCCCTCAGTCCCTGAGATCAACCCTGAAATACTTACCTTTACTGTGATTGACCCATACACTGTGGGTTCGTTGCTATTTAGGGAATTATTTTCAGGTAATAAATTTAAAACTATCCCTTCCTTGTTTTACTAACTTATAGGTCTTTATCATTATTGATAAAGGTTTATAGGGGTGTAAAAACAGCGAACATATTTCCATACTAGGGGTTGGAGTGAAAATCTCAATCCAAAGCTATGTGATGTTTATAGTTGTTATAATGCCTAGAATTATGTGAGTATCAAAGCATGATAGTAAGCATATAGGAGGTACGAAACTAATTAGAACACTTGGATCCATGTTTAAGCTAATATGAAAGTTTGATGTTAAGCCTAGTTTAGATTGTTCCTTTATGCACTTTGTTTAGTTCTTAAACATGATCTTATGTGTTGATAATTGGCCGACTAGTATGAATGAGACTCATAAGCAATTTCATAATCTAGTGATGCATGTTAGATGTCTATGATGCTAGAGTCAGTACTTCAATTGTTCCAATAGCAAACACCATGTGAGGAACGATTGATTGCTAACTTGTGAAGCATAAATCCACTCTAGAATCAATACAATTTATGCATGCCAATAGCAAATATCATGTGCGGCTTGTGTATCTTGAATTGAATCCTAGTTTAAGACCGTAGTTGACTAATATCTTGTGAATAGTAAACACCATGTGACGCTTGATGTTGGATTGACTAGCATGCTTACATTTACATTTGCTTATCAATGCATACTACCGTTTAGTTATCATTAACTTGATCACTCGAGAAAATAGTTCTCACTCTTTGGCATTATAACATGTATGAACACTGCATTATCAAGGATTGGGAGAATTAGTCCTAAACCCCTAGTTGTTTCCCAATTTAATTCGAAAACTAGCATACTCTGTTTTTTACTCAATCCAATCAGAAGCTACAGGAATTTGACTCGGTTGAAGTTGTCTTGGAACTCGATTGTATTTACATGAGGAAACTCGATTGAATCAATTTTATTCTACTCTTGAGGTGATTTGGATGATCATTTGATCACACTCTTTTGTTTTATTATACACACTTTCTTTTCACCTAGAAGGTTTCTTAGTATGGGATAAGGATAACATAGTCCCTAGGGAGAGATGATTTAAATCATCTTTTATTGTCTCATGAACAATGTACCCCGATTGTTACAAAAGCTTGGACTGAGACAAGTGTTGGCCCATTGGAAAAATAAAAGGATGTGCTACTATCTTATCGGGTTGGACTAAACGGGAGTTCTCAGGCTGGAAAAGGAATATTCAACAGTTGGAGGCCCGGCTTTTAATTCTCAGCATAGGCTGCTAGATGGGCTGCATTTAACTGAGATTAATGAATTTTGCTCGCAACTTGAACGTCTCTCAAGCGAACATGAATCATTTTGATTTATGCACTCTAGGTCTAATGCTTTGCAGCAAGGGGATAAGAATACCCCGTACTTTCATCATAAGGCGAGCCACCGGCAAGAGATCAACCGTATATAGGGATTGTTTAACACTAAGGGGATCTGGCGGACTCAAACGAGGACATTAGCGTGAGATTGTCTGGTTTTACTCTCATCTATTTTGGTCTAAAGCCTCTAGTAATTATGAGCAAGCCTTGAGAGGTATTATGCCATGTTTAGGCCCATCTATTAATGATGAACTAGATGTTTCACCCTCCACTGATGAACTCCATCTTGACCACTTCCAGATGTACCCTACAAAGGCACTAGGTTATGATGGTATGCATGCATTATTTTTTCAGAAGTTTTGGCCTATTATAGGACACGACGTGGTGGGTTATATTCGGTTATGGTGGGAAGGAGGAGCCAGTCTACATGCGCTCAATAGAACCATAATAACTTTGACTCCGAAAGTTAAGAGGTCAAGTATGTTCGAGATTTCCATCCTGTTAGCTTGTGTACTGTTTTGTAACCTCCAAAACGCTTGTGAATTGCCTACCGCATCTTCTAGAAGGGATAATCTCACCGAATCAGAGTGCCTTTGTACCAAAACGGTTGATAACGGACAATGCTTTGATTGCTTTCGAGGCTTTCCACATGATGAAACACAAAGGACCTTCGCGAAAGGGATGTTTTAGTTTGAAGTTGGACATGATGAAGGCTAGAGGTGCTTATGCTCGGAATGGGGTTCTCGGGTTCATGGATTACACGGGTAACGAGTTTCTTAACATTTGTCTAATTCACGTTCAAGTATAATGGTAACGTCAGAGGGAGCGTAATTCGAGTCGGGGCCTTCGTCAAGGATACCCCTCTCTCCGTATTTATTCATTCTTTGTACGGAAGCGTTATATTCTCTATTGTGGTGCTCAATGATGCTCAAGGAACTTAAGGGAATACAAATAAGCAAGTATGGCCCTTCTTTAATTGTCACATTTGATGTTTAAGCATGATTGTCTAATGTTTGCTATTGCTAATCTTGGGGAATGTTTGAAACTAACTGAAATTTCAGTGTCTATGAATGAACATTCAATCAGAAAATTAATGTGCTAAAATTTGATATTTATTTCAGCAAGAACGTCAATTTCAATCTACGGTTCGTTATCACGACTTTGTTAGGTGTTAAGGAAGGGATTGTGTAGTCTAAGTATCTTGGTTTGCCTTCGATCATTGGTCGATCAAAGACTGCTATTTTTAGTGTTGTTAAGGACCGCATTTGGAAAAGGATTAATGGTTGGATAGAAAAGCTATTATCGCATATGGGTCAGATTGTTCTCATTAAATCCGTTTTGCAATCTATCTCAATTTATGTTATGAGCATTTTTAAATTTACCGGATAGCCTGTTTGATGAGATACATATGATGTTTGCCCGTTTCTGGTGGGAGCGCACAATTAAGACTGAAAGTTGCACTAGTTCTCTTGGGCGCAATTATGTCTTCCCAAATCACAAGGAGGAATGGATTTTCGGGATCTTAAAGTGTTTAGTTAGGGTTTACTCTCTAAACAAGGGTGGCGGTTCATAACTAACCCTAACTCTCTTGTGGCTACGGTTTTTAAAGCCGAGTACTATCGGTTTTGAATTTTTGAGTAGTCTTATCGTTGCTATCTTCCTAGCTATACATGATCTAGTGTTTGGGGATCCAAATCTCTCTTTCTTGAAGGCCTAGGGTGGAGGGTTGGCAGTTGGAGGTTTATATCGGTTTGGTCCGAGTCGTGGATTCCCTGCAAATCCACCATGCATCGTCCTTCAATGGTTGGTCACTATATGGATGAGTTGCTTGTGTCATATTTTATTAATGTTCATTCATCATGTTGGGATGTGGACAAAGTACGTAATGTTCTAACATCTGCTAAGGTTGCTACTGTTTTGGAAATCCCTCTTCTTGATGTCTTGGTTGTTGATCAACAGTGTTGGACCTATACTCCTACGGGTGAATATACCGTTAAGAGTGGGTATTGATTGGGCTATATGGGTCATGTGATGGGCCAACTCCTAGCACAGTATGACACACCCTGGGCGTTAGTGTGGGCTATTGTCATCCCTCCAAAATTGCGTGTATTTGATTGGCATCTTCTCACTGGATCTCTTACGCTCAAACCGGACTTGGCTAGGCAACATGTTTTCGATAACTCAACATGTGATCGATGTGGTATTGGTGATGAGTCACTTTGGCACATGATTTTTAAAAGCCACCATTCTCGAGGATCGTGGCAAGGTTCTATTCTCTTAGATTTTTTTGAATGATTCTCCAACGACCCAAGTATCGAATATTGCTACGCTTTTGTTGGCTCTTTTTGACAAGGTGGGACTGAAGGATTTTATATTACTTTCTTTGGTCGCATGGACATATCATAATGATTTGGTCTTACAGCCGGTGCCAAAGCAAGGAATGGTGATTAAGGAAGATGTTTCCCGGATGGTGGCGGGCTACAAAGGGGTTTAGAGGCAGCTTACCCATGCAGGTTTCGGAACCTATCCTACATGCGGCAAGAATACCTCCTTCAATTGGAACACTTCGTGTTAATGCTGATGTTACTTTGAATGCGAATTTTACGGGACTGGGGATTGTCATTCGGGAAGCTTATGGATTTGTGGTGGACGCAGCAGCTAAGCGTATCCCTCCGGTGTCCTCCCCGGTGCTGGTGGAGTTACTTGCTTTGTAGTTTGGCCTTAAGGGTGTTGTACTCAAACCGGAAAACCCAAAATGAAAATTTGTCTACGTATATAAGTAATAGTCACATTAATTAACATTCTACACACTTATAACTTTATAAGAAAACCATCAAATTTACTATTATATTCCTAATAAGTAATAACTAAAATTACTATTGTTTATCATTTTTGTATATTTTAATCTGTTTGTCGATTTTTTTCTCCCAATATTAGGCTACGTGTTTTCTTATATATCATATCTCTCGTCTTGAAAATAAAATAAATAAAGTATTTATCATATATTTTCAAATATAATATACTCTTAAAATTTTTGCTTAAACTTAACCTCTTGTGCAAATAATCTCTCTTTCTTTACAACGAAAAAGATCGCATCGTAAACCATTTCAGCTAAACCTCCATGGCATCGAGGTAGACAACATGCAACAACTGATACTAATGATTGATATTTATGTCTGCAGTGGGCCACTATATGGGCCATGAGGTCCATATAAGTGGCCCATATACAGTTCTTATTGGATCAATTGGACAGGAAACTGTATACATGGCCCCTTAAACGGGCTAGGAAGTGCCAGACGTAGAGAGATATATAGTCGATCGAATCAATTAAGTAAAATGGAAGACTATAAAAATCATTATATTAAAAATATTATAGTTTTTCTTTTAATTTTAAACATATTATACTTCTGCAGGAAAAAATTATTTTCATCTCCTTCCTTCATCAAACACTTTTTTTATTTATTATTATAGGTGCAAGCCCTACTCTAAGTTTTCTTAGATGTATTGTAAATAATATTTTTAATTTATACAATTACATTACATGTAATGTTTAAAACCATCTTGTTAAACATAATTTATACAATTAATATCACAATATTACATAGAGAGAAATTTTGATATTTGAAAACAAAATCCATTTGACGTAATTACTTTTATAAAAAAATTCAACCCTAAGAGTCTTGATCTAAAAATATATTTTCTATCATATTTACCTTCTTTATTTGCTATCATATAATAAGATAATAAGTTGTTCTATAAGCGATGTTCCCTCTTTAGAAGCAACACAGAGTGAGAAAACAGTGTACAAATAATATTTTTATGGCATTATATACAACGTAGAAGAAGGGTAGTACCCTGGTACGTGTAAAATTCTACTCCTAAAAAAATAATCAATTACAAATAATTTTGTATTATAGAGAGAGATCAAAAATCATATAAAAACGAATTTTAGGGTTAAAAATGAGAATAACTCGCACAACTCATCGATCAAAATAACTATGAGTTGTGATTTGTCTAAATTAATTAACAATTGTCATATACTTAAGTAAAAATTTAGTCGAAATACTAAACATATAAATTAACATTTGAATAATTAGTTATATAGTTGAACAACTTTTAGTCGAACAATTGATATATTTGAACAATTACTAAAATAGCTGAATAATATTTAATTGAACAAATAAATGTTATATTTGAACAATGGCTACTTGATCCAATAATTGTGAGTAACAATGATATAATTAAAACACCGTTAGAGGGAACAACTCAGAAACAGTGTGCTTATTTTAAACGAGATTTGTCTAAAACCTGATTTGTTCAAGTGTACAATTTATTTGTTCAGTTATATTTCATATTTGTTCAAGTATACAATTTATTGTTCAACTATATTGCAGATTTGTTCAAAACTTGATTTGATCAACTATATTGCATAAATCTTCAAAACTTGTTTGAATATATAACTTATTTGTTCAACTATATTGCATATTTATTTAAGACATGATTTGTACAAAACCTTGTTTCGTTCAGTTAATGCATTTCTTGTAAAAGTTAACAAAATCATCGATGGATTAGTATTGTAGAACTCTATACATTTTCGCTTTCTCTTGTTGAACATTTTATACCTTGAGATGCTGCATCCATAGAGATTAGAGGAGAAGGAGAGAAGAAATTTAATTGAAAGAAATCGAAGAAATTAAAGCGATTAACATGAAATCAAATAAATCAAAGAAAGAATTGGAAGGAAAATAAGAAAGGAACCTAGAATGAACGGCGACGTAAACGGCGTTAATTTAAGCGCGTTATGTTTAGGAAGAGCGAAATAATCAAGGCCATTAATTTTTGTAGTCGGACGATTGTGATTGCTTCTCACTTTTTTTGATCTTAAAATTTCTTCCTATATGATTCAAATCATACATTCATACATACAAAAAAGTTACGTTTTTAAGATGTAAGACATGTCATTGTACATAATTGTTACCAAATTATCAATCATGCATTCATACGTCATAGACATGAAACCGCGTTTTAAGATTCTTATAATGTAAACAAGATTTGAAATTGTGGTACATCATAGAATTCAACGGAGAAATCGAAAACGATGAGAGTTTGATTCATATACACAACATATATTGCTACTTCCGACTGCATATTTTTCAAGCTAAATATCAAATTTTGACCCTACTACATGATCTGTATTTTGTCACATCAATCTTATAAGAGACCATCCCACATAATGCAACCAAAATTTTCATAAATAATGTACCTTCTTCAATTTGCATTTCTTGATTTTCCATTATTGAAAAAACGAACTAGAAATTATGTACATTGTTTACTTGGTTACGTTCTTGCTTTATTTGGTTAACGTTTTTACGCTGCTTTTTAAGTTCGATTACCCTTTTTAGTTTGGGATTTTTAGTTTCCATCCATTTTTGCTTTATTCGGTTAATGTTTTTTCATTGTTTGAAATTTGGGCCTAAAGTCTTGCCTATACGTGTCTGAGTTAGACATCGGGTCGAGAATACTTTTACTTCTTAATTATATTTTCAAAGAAAATGAAAAAAAAAATATTACACAAAAAATAAATTAACAATGGTTGAAATTTGAACCATACCGAGAGGTACCGGCTGTTCAAAACCGACTGTCAATGTGGACGGCCGACTACACTTTACCCGACTCTACATAAAATCGATTGATATAAAAATAATAGTTCACCGATGTATATATTATACTAAATAATTAATTTATACTCGAGCTAGTTTGAATTCTTAATTCTTGACAACTTTATATCATGAGTGTTACTCTATTCACATTGATTGTTAAAAAAAAAAAAGTTACGTGCTGCCATATCTAATAAATTTCGAGAATATTTGTCAGCATATCTAATAAAAAAAAAGTTACTCTATTCACATTGATTGTTAAAATATATATATATATATATATATATATATATATATATATATATATATATATATATATATATATATATATATATATATATATATATATATTCTCGCTACTTTTATGAGAAAAGTATCCTCATCCAAATCAACACCTCTATATATATCACCAAATATTCATGAACAAAACCTCTATGTTTGTTCCATTTATACTTAGAAACAAATTAGGAAGATGAGCCTTGAAGCTGTTGTATATCAACAACTACAATCCAACAGCAGCTATGCAAGCACAGAAAGTAGAAGAACCACTATCATCACCACAAGAAAAGAAGATGCGTGTTCGAATCCTACGGTCCGTCGTGATCAGGATACTTATCTTAGTACTAATCTTGTAAATATCGTATCCCCATCCTCATCCTCAAATACGACTATTCAAAACCCATCTAAGCCTTCAAACCCGGCCTCCAATGCGGAGGATTCCACGATCATATCTCGCAGTAATGCGAGAAAAAGGGAGAAGAGAAGAAGAAGCAACGATCAAATCAACGGTAATTATGACTACAAGTCGAGGAAGATCGAAGAGGAGAGGCAAAGAAGGAAGCACATAGAGGTGGAGAGGAATAGAAGGAAACAAATGAATGATTATCTCTCCATCCTTAGCTCTCTCATGCCTCCTTCCTACTCTCTTAGGGTATGTTTGTTTTCTTTCTTTCTTTTCTCTATTGGTAAAACGTCAATCATTCCTAACACAACGTTACAAAAACACGTACATAATTTTGATTTTGTTTGATTGGGATTGACAATAGAGCAATATGTTCAAAGCTACAATGATCAGATTATAGATTCGGATAGTTGGGGAAATATAGATTGGATTGTAAAATTTTACAAAACAACTAAATATAGAATTATTTTGAGTTAAATTATAAGACTAGTAAATAAGAGAAGGGGTCACATAATTTCTTTTCACTCTTTTAGATCATATCCAAAAAATATTTTTTGTAATTTTCAATATAAAAAACTCATTTTGCTCTAATAATTAGAGAAAATAGTTTACATAAGTTCCTGTTAAATATAACTTTTTGGCATTTTAATACTCTATTTTTGTATTTTATTTTTACTTTTTAAATTTAATTTGTGTTTTACTTTAAATTAATATTTTTAGTAAAATAGAAAATATTAAAAAATAACAACATATATACTCTACTAGACTACTACGTAAATGATGAAACATAATTTGAAGAAGCTACGTATAAGAATATCTGAATATGGACTATTATAGTTCATTTTTCCAAATTAAGATATGAATTGACTAAAAGTCCTTTGAAAAGAATTAAAATAGTAATATTATACATCAAGGACAATAATTAAGATGGTTACATACGTGATAAGACATTAATTGTACTATATAATTTTCTTATAACAATGCTTTGTATTAGCTACTAGGAAAAAATAGATGTTATTATGAAACTTATTAAAAAAATATTCTGAAAATTTTACTGATTAATTATGAATCATTTTTTATAGGGAGACCAAGCTTCAATAGTGGGAGGAGCCATCAATTTTGTAAAGAAGTTAGAGCAACTACTCCAATATCGTAAATCTAACAATATACATTCCTTGTTCACCGAATTCTTCAGTTTCCCACAATACTCGACCACCGCCACCGGGGAAGAGCCACCAGAGGTGGTGGCAGATGTGGAGGTGGCGGTGGTGGAACGACACGTGACAGTCAAAGTTCTATCGAGGAAGAAACCGAAGCAGCTTCTCCGAATGCTGATTGAGATGGAATCTGCACATCTTACAATCCTGCATCTTAATGTTACTTCCATTGATGAGTTTGTGCTGTACTCTTTTTCTCTAAAGGTTAGTGTTACTTCCCGTCCGGTCTAGATAGACCTGTTTTTTTTATAAATTATACATCTTATCCAGTATAGTGAACCGGGTTACGGCGGTTCAGTCGAGCCCATTTGCATATCCCTATTATGTATATGAATTCTGATGTTTGTAGAAGTGTTATTGTAGAAGGAGGATGAATGCCAACTGAATACTGTCAATGAAATCGCCACCGCTGTTTACGAAATGATCAGAAGAATCCAACGCCATTCCGAGTTCGAGATTCAGCCTTTACAGACACTAGCTAGAACTCGGTCTACAATGGAGAACCCGAAAACGAGCCTCGAGCAACTGTAGTAACTGTAGTGACGGGCCACCAATATTACAAAAAAAAAGCGAAAAGGCTCAAACAGAAATGGACAAGATGTGAATTGTTTGAAATCATTGTTCACACTTTTCTCTATAGAATTCACCATGACAGAAACCCTATTTCATGATCTTCTCAAGTCTACTGCACTATAGGTTAAGGACCTTGGTTTGCAAAGAAATCATTCTAAATCAAGTACATAAACAATCATCTTTTACATAAATGTAAAAGATGAGAAACAGATCACGGGGACTCAACTAAAATTCGATTTTCTCTTACCCTGATCTTATTCCTATGAATAAGAATCAAGCACAAGACTCGCTAGATTACACACATATACAGGGGCGTCTCATAAACAATCATCTCTTAACCTGATCACAGAGGTTTAAAGACGAACATAAGATTTTCTTCACTCTATTACTAGACTGCTAAATTGCATTGCAGCTACTTCTCTGATCATTATCTTACAAGGTTGGGTTATCAAATTCCATAACCAGAAACTGAAACCAAGTATAAAACTCGCTAGATTACACACATATACAGGGGCGTCTCATAATAACTAAGTTAGCATCTATATTCACATTCAGAGATGGTGATGATAAAGGGATAATTTTTTGTCTAACCTTTCATGTGATGCTTTGGTGCACTGTTCTAAGATGAGCATAACAGTCATCACTTGAAGTGAAATGATTCAAACAAACCCAGCAGATGTGTCTTTCGCATCTGCACGTGACGTGATTGCAACCCTCCAGCTTCTCAATTGTATAGCCGCAGATAGGACACCTCTTGATGTTGTCCCTCCCAACGCACCATTCCTCGAGAGATGTATCCGGATCTTCTTTAAACTCTTTATATTTCTCACAAGATAAATAAGGATGGTACTCAACATGACACTTTGTACATGTCTCAGCGAAGCATGCTCCACACATGAAAGGCTCGCCAGGCATCTCGGGGGGCGATACCTTGTAGACGGAGGGACAGTCAGGTGAGGGACAAAACCTGTAGGTCCCACCACTCGATGCAACATATGAGCTCAAGGAAGCCCTAAAGAGCTCTTCTAGCTTTTCATTAGACAGAAGAGTTTTCAAGTCTATGATGAGAAAAGGAGCGCCGCAACCCTCGTGAGAACAGCGTATAGGGAAACCGTCTCGGCTTCTCAATGCAGACTCACACTGGTCAACTAAACACTGGCTGCAGAATTCATGCATGCAGCTCTCAAGCATATACTTGTCCTCCACTTCACACAGGCAAATGGGGCATATGTGTTCACCTGTCGTCGAGTCCTCTCCAGATGAATTATGATCTTCATTTGCAGCAATCTCATGAATAATCTCTTCAATCTTTTTCTTAGTATCTTTATTACCGCCAGTAAAGGAGATGACATGTTGACGAGTGTTAAGAGTAAACTCAGCTTCGGGAATCTTGTCCTTGAGTCCATTGAGGTTCGGGCCAAATGTACTGACAACAGACTTCATCAAATCAGGAGGCAATTTATCCCCACGGAGATGAATTACCATTTTCTTACTCTCATGGATATCCAGGAGGCGCTGGACGAACTTCTGCTCTGCTAAAGCAATTTTTTCAGGTAGGCCAAATATCTTGACATTAAGAGCATGGCGGTCAAAGAGGATGTATGTGTCCGTCTCTTGTTGAATAGATCTCATGAGAGCATTACCATCCCTTGAGAAGAGATTCTGTAGGGCTGCAGGTGTAAGGCTGGTATTGGTTATGACTGTACCCTTCATCAGCATTTCCAGTGGCCTCCTTAAGTCTGCCACTATCTTTGTTGCATGGCCAGATATCTTCACTCGGAAAGAACCATTGCTGTTCCTCTCTAAACCACATTCTACCCCTGTAAACAAGAGAGTAACTTAGAAAAAAAAACCAAATTTATTTATTACATTTCATTTATAGTACAGATACTGTACGTACACAGTACAAATGAGAATGTTGTAGCTCCTAGACTAAAATGCAAAGCAGCAAAAGAGAGTAATTTAATTCGAAATTCTGAACTGGAAACAAATCACTAGGGGCATTTTTCTACTAAAAATATAATTCAAAGAATCAAATACAGGTGTTTTCCATTCATAGGATGGAAGTTGACTTTTTTGGTTTATTGACGACAGAGAGTTAACATGAAAATGTGAAAATTCTGCCTCCAAATCAACTTTTTATGATCATCAATGATATAATTCTGTTTTCCAATTAGCTAGTTGTGATCATCATTTGTAAAGCTCATTAACTGAAGGTGTCTCATAAAACCATTCTGGCACTATGCGAGCAATACCTTTTATGATCATCTTGAAACTGCAAAAGCTGATTCCAAAAATTGGTAAGTTGAAACAAGAGCTTGGAAAAGTCAATGTAAGTACCTTTCCTATGCTTAAAGCGAGCAAGTAGAGTGTCAAGGTCACTATGGATAACATGATATACGTACGAAGGGCAAGAAACAGAGCTGTGGAATAGGCGTTGACACTGTATTTTCTGCCAAGGTTGGAAACCAGGCAGGACCTTCCCTTCAATCTCCTCCAATGCTTTTGCTGCCTCCAAATGAAACCTGCCATCAAAAGTGATCATGGCTTTCATATTAGTATCCTTCGGCTCAGGCTGAAAGACCTGCACTCTACAACAATTGCTAAGAGGGTTCCCCCTTGGCATGAAAGAAGATATCTCTCTGGAGAGTGCTTCTTCACAGGAGTGACATGGTGGGTTATCTACAGCATCCCCTCTCACCAAGTAGAAATCAAGAATTCTAAAGTTTGTAGCAGCCGTTAATGCATTGAGGATTTCGGTTTCAGAAAGCCTTCTATCAATGCCAGAGATCATTATACTATCTGCATTTTTGGTGCTACGCTCACATCGAACATAATTTTCCCCAATACGCAAGTGGGAGAAATCATCCAGCATGTTGCAGACATCACAAAATTCACATTTCACAAAACAAAAACCCTTGCTGTGTTTTCGTGGCCAATAAACCTTAGCACTGACAGCAGAAAACGAAAAAGATCGGTCTGCTCCAATGTTTGCCGAAGCCAGATTTGCCTGCAGCAAGGAGCCATGAAACTCAACATCATTTAACCCTAATGCATTTTGAGCAGCATCAGGAGAAAGAAAAGTGACGCTGCCCCATTTTGCTTTGTCCTCAATATCAGCAGAATGACCAGTAAATTTGCGAACACCGCAAACACCAGGCACATGATTCTCAATCAACATTACAAGTTCCTTATCATCAATATCGCTAACATTTGAATGATACACATCAACAGTTAAACATCGTTTATCAAGCTCCAAATGTTTGATTTCAGCTCCAGATCCAAATAATGCAACAGGTTGGGACGCACCCGCACCACCCTGATATAGACATTTCTCCATACATTCATTCTCCAGCCATTTTTTCTCATGCTCCAAAACATTCTTCACATGATCAAGAACCATCTCCATATCATGCAAAGCAGCAAATACGCGGACTTCACTTCTATCAAAATTGACTTGAATGCGAATCCTATCGTCACCACAGATAGTCCTGATGTTGGATAACAAACAACAAAGACTCGCATTAGACTTCCCACAGAACCTCTTGAGGATTGTGCTACCAAAACAAGACAATATCTGCATCTGCAGTTTCCGGCTTTCTACTCTCAACACATCAAATGGAGGGGGAGGATAAAGTGTAGGCAAGAACTCAGCATCAAATGCAGATACACACACAAGAAATTCATTAGATGCTGATAAAACATCTCCAAATACAACCCAGCTGGGCTTCTGGCTGAACATATGCAACGAACATGAAGGATGCAGCTGTATATGCTGTCCAGTCAAAGCAACTTCATACCCAAGCTCATCACAACCAGAATAACAAGCCACATTTTCAGAAAGGGAAGCAAGGATGGCCCTTTTAAGATTCCTATCATGTTCTGTCACCGCATCTGGAATCCAAACCCAGTAACTGGGAATAATTTTACGAAGTTCAGTCTGAAGGCAGTTTTCCAATTCTAGAACGGTATCATAGCACCTTCTCATGGTTTTAGCATTAATACTGTTCTCCCAACACCATTTATTTCTCATTCCAAATGGAAGATCTTCCCATTTCTTGTAAACAGAAAGTAAAGTGAAGAGATCACCATATTGATGGCAGAAAGGCACCTTAAGGCAATCAGACTTCAGCTTTTCAGTAAAATTCCCCACTCTGCAAAATATGCTACTGGAATTAGCCATCACGGCAGCAAGAACAAGACCCTCTTTGCCCAAGCGCTCTCGGAAGCAGCAAAGAATCAATTTTCCAAGCCTGGGCTCAACACCCAACTTTACCATGGCTAGACCTTCTTCAGTCAAATCAACTACATCACCCCTCACCGTGACAGCCCCCAGTTGAACAAGATTACGAATGGCCATATCAATAGCTCCAGCAGACGGTGCATCAACAAAATCAAAATTATTTACATCTGTCATTCCCAGCGCAAGGATTTTCAATACAGCAACACCAAGATGGACACGGCGAATCTCGGGTTCTTGTTGGGCAGGCATTTGCTCAAATTCATCTTGGGTGTACAGTCTGTAACACTGCCCTGGTTCTGTTCTCCCAGCACGACCAGTTCGTTGATTAGCAGAGCTCTTGCTGACCCAAGAGACCCTAAGAACATTCATTCCAGTACAAGGTTCATACCTGCTTTCCTTAACCATACCGGAATCAATAACATATTTGACCCCGGGGATTGTCAAGGATGTTTCAGCTACATTAGTTGCAAAGATAACTTTCCTTTTCGCAGGATAGTTTTGGAAAACATGCGACTGCTCTTCGCGGGAAAGTTTTCCATGTAAAGGCAGTGCAACAGAACCAGGCATCTGAAACCTTTCACAAGCCCATTCTACTTCCAACTGTGAAGTCAAGAAAGCAAGGATGGTTCCATCTTTCTCTTTGCTATGAATGTCAGCTGCCATACGTATAACACTACATACATATGGAGCCATGTTACTAGAAGAATCCTCTGTAGCCATACCCGGTACATACTTCACATCGACTGGAAAATTTCTGCCAACAACTTTGAAGGTGCCGCAGCCAAAAAAGTAGTCAGACAGCTGGTCAGCATCAGCTGTTGCAGACATTATAATAAGACGTAGGTCAGACCTAGAGCAGAGCAAAGTTTTGATCAATGCCAAGAGTAGATCTGTGTTCAAGTTTCTTTCATGAGCTTCATCCACCACAATGCAGGATACATCGGACAAAGTTTTGTCATTCATGCAGTGCTGCAGTAAGCAGTGATCTGTCATGTATATAGCCTCACCATTAAGCTTGTGACTTGAAGAATAGGATGCATAAAACCTGATAGCATTCTTGTCATAGCATCCATTGCATTCATCTTGAACCCTATCTGCTAATGACAAGGCGGCAATTTTACGTGGTTGAGTGCAGACAATAGAGCCATTAAGTGACACTCCAGTGTCAATAAGAAACTGAATCAGCTGCGTACTCTTGCCTGAACCCGTCTCTCCCACCAATACCACCACCTGCATAGGGTTAGAATACAAAAAAACAGCTAGCACAATTAGAAAAACCACCAATCAACTACTTTCAGAGCGACTTCCAGAGCCACTTTTAAAGCTTTCATATTAATGTAAAAAATGTTTCTCAAGATTGATGTATCTACGTAAAGACAAAAATCGCCCACTGGCCACCATGAAAGAGCCAAAATCAGATACAATGAAAATAAAAACCGAGCACAGAAATCTTTTTAAATAATAACCTGCTGAGAGGTAATCTGCGAGACTATTTCCCGCCGGAATGCGTAGATTGGCAACCCTTGATCCAGTCGCCGGCGTTCTCGCATAATCAGTTGAAAAATCCTCTCCCAATTGAATTTCCCTTCTTCAAAGTAGAAAACCCTCACATCCCGACATACATCATCTTCAACATCCTCTTTCACACCCAGATGATGAAGAATACCCCTCAACCCCGCTCTGAATTCCTTCATTTTCTTAAGAATGAGGTTTTTCTCACACATTAGCCCCTCCTTCTTCCTTACTAGCTCTTCAAAAACCCTAATTTGTTGAGGCTTCTTAAGCCTCGCAGTCACAGAAACAATCTGTCTTTCCAACTCATACAAACTATTCTTCAAATTAGTCGTCTCGTCCCCAAGAAATCCCTTAATTCGGTGGATAAACACCGATTTCAGCCGGGCTTTGAGTTCTTCAGAATCAGACTTCACGATTACCCTCGGTATAAGAACGGGAGAGAAGCCACTTTGTTTTCCTCCGTCAAAACGCTTCTCCCACAGCGCCACCATAGTCTCCAAAGCGGATTTCCACGTAGTGTAGAACATCCTCGCACGATTAGTGGCTGAATTGAAGTCTCGAACGAAGGAGTCTGGCGAGAGTTTGCATTCCTTGATCAAAGATTGGTAATCTTCTACGGAAGCACGAATGCCGGCGTCGGGATGAAGCTCGATTATGAAGTTCATGCGCCGAGTCGGAGGTGGCTCCGGCGGCCGCTCCGAGCGGCGAAAGTCGCGGGAATTGGAGTTTCCGTTCATACGATAGCGACTCATGGAGCTTGAATTTGGCGGAGCCGACGATCTTGGGCGGAAATTAGGGCTCATGGTGGTGAGAAGTTCTTGGAAGTGTACTGTTAACGAAACATGTTTCTAGATATAAGGTTTTTTCCATTAATTGCATTTTATTTTTGTTTTTCTAATGTGACTCACTAGCATTTACTTATTAATAAATAAAAAAGACGAGTGGTTTTTCTTTTCTTTTTCTTTTTTTTTGAATCGACGAGGCCCAAGAGGGGTCATTTTCGGTGATATAGGAGGCCGAATTCATCTCCATAATTCGATGAAAAAAATTTGAAAAGGAACTTTTTTCACAAATATATATATATATGGATAGAATCCTGTAGGAACACTCCTTAGAGTAGGGAGTATTTACAACCGTTAGATAAAACAATGAACGTTTGTGATTGAAGGACCACAATAAGCTATTAAAGGTAGGGTTGTTCACCGGTCCGAACCTGGACCGGACCGGAAAAGGAAGGATTGGAAAATTCGGTCCAAGTCCGGTACAGGACCGGATGGACCGGAAAATATTTTATTTTATTTTTTATTTTTTTATGTAAAAAAAAAATTAATTTTTTTTCTCATTTTTTTCGCACCAAGCCTATTGGGACCGGATCGGACCGAGACTTAATTAGTTAATTTTAATATTTTTATTTCACTCAAATTTTAATATATTTATAATATTTTATAACTAAAAAAAATTCTTTTTTTTTTAAATATCGGTCCGGACCGGTTTTGGACCGGAATTCCTGGACTGAGGACCGGACCTGTTTGTTCCGGTCCGGTCCGGTCCAAAACCCGGACCGGACCTGTTTGTTCCGATCCGGTCCGGTCCAAAACCCGGACCGGACCGGAAAATGAACAACCCTAATTAAAGGGGTGTTCTAGTGGATTGTTCATAGGTTATTAATAGACCTATAATAGATTTATCTTTATGGAAAGATTATATGTTATTTTTGGGTTGAATAATCTTTACATCGAAATAAATTAATTGTCAACGATTATGTTCACAGTTTAAAATTATAGGTCGTTAAACTGTATAGGTTATAATTATAGGTTGTTAAAATACGTATTTTAAATTAATAGGTCGTTAAAATACCTAGTTTATATTATAGGTCGTTAAATTGTATAGGTTATAATTATAGGTAGTTGATTTACTATGTTAAAATTATAGGTTGTTAAAATACGTATTTTAAAATTTTAGGTCGTTAAATGTCTAGGTTATAATTATAGGTTGTTAAATTACAATGTTAAAATTATCGGTTGTTAATATACCTAGTTTAAAACTATAGGTCGTTAAACTGTATAGACTATAATTATAGATGATTAATTTACTATGTTAAAATTATAAGTCATTAAAATACGTATTTTAAATTTATAGGCCGTTAAAATACCTAGTTTAAAATTATAGGTCGTTAAATTGTATAGGTTATAATATAGGTGGTTAATTTACTATGTTAAAATTATAGGTCGTTAAAATACTTATTTTAAATTTATAGGTCGTTAAAATACCTAGTTTAAAATTATAGGTCTTTAAATTGTATAGGTCATAATTATAGGTGGTTAATTTACTATGTTAAAATTATAAGTCGTTAAAATACGTATTTTACATTTATAGGTCGTTACATGTCCAGGATACAATTATAGGTGGTTAAATTACAATGTTAAAATTATAGGTCGTTAAACTACCTAGTTTAAAATTATATGTCATTAAATGTCTAGGCTATAATTATAGGTGGTTAAATTACTATGTTAAAGTTATATGTCGTTAAACTACATAGTTTAAAATTATAGGCCGTTAAATGTCTATGTTATAATTATAGGTGGTTAAATTATTATGTTCAAATTATAGGTCGTTAAAATATCTAGTTTAAAATTATATGTTGTTAAATGTATAGGTTATAATTATAGGTGGTTAAATTACTATGTTAAACTTATAGATCGTTAAAATACCTAATTTAAAATTATATGTCATTAAATGTCCAGCTTATAATTATAGATGGTTAAATTATTAATTCAAAATTATAGGAAGTCAATGATCTTAATTTAATTTGATAACTTTATTTGTCAACTTTTGAACTCTATTATAGAAAGTCAATGATCTTAATTAATTATATCAAATAATTACCATTTATTTGGATTAATCATGAACGTCCATCTAAATAAATCTAACGGCTATTAATAGTTCCTACTCCCTACTCTAAGAGAGGTTCCTACATGATATGCCTAGAGCGGTAGTCTAACCTAAACACGAAGTTGGTGACCATCATTAAAAATTGGTGTTGGGGTCGAGATTTTAAATAGATGAATCGGTCAGCAACGCCGTTGATTTCTCTGGAAAAAATGTATGATTTGGACATCGTAAAAAAAATAAAGATTCAGTATGGAGTAATCATCTCGACCTTCCACGGACAACTCCACAAGCCTTGAAGTGGCTTGATAACACACAGATTATCACCCTCAATTTCGATCTTTTTTATCTATAGTCTTTTAGCCTCATAAGGCATATTTAAGAGCAAAAACTTCAGTTTTTATTACCAAGTTTAAATTATTATTTTGAGCATCGAGACTAACAACCTCTCCATTGTGATTCCATATCAAAAGGTCAAAGGATGCTACTCCCGAATCAAGTTTTGATCCATCAAATTTAACTTATGAAAACCTGGTTTTGATTTTTGATGATTACCTTTTTATCAATGTTAAATGCTCCACCAGATAGTTGCAAAACATGCAAACTTGGTAAGTCTTTTTTTTTTCTTGTAAGAGGGCACGAGCCTTTTTATAAGCAAGGTTGATGATGTTAAATTCCTCCAAGCTTAACCTATCAATTTTGACATTGATTTGTTTACTAAAAGTACATTTAATAAGTAGGTGCACCAAGTCCTCAAGATGGTGGTTGCACAATTCACAACGTCTAGTTACAACAATTCTTCTTTGTCAAGCTTTGTCTTTGTTGGTATTCCGCTTTTTGAAATTTTTCAAAAGAAATTTTTAATTTTAGATTAGGTATCAAGTTTTCACATTCAATCACAAGCATTGTTTGGGAACATGTTCAAATCCTCCTCAATCATCT
This sequence comes from Fagopyrum tataricum, assembly GCA_002319775.1. Taxonomy (NCBI): domain Eukaryota; kingdom Viridiplantae; phylum Streptophyta; class Magnoliopsida; order Caryophyllales; family Polygonaceae; genus Fagopyrum; species Fagopyrum tataricum. Next base: position 39,451,020 of record CM008284.1, on the reverse strand, counting down.
CCAAAGAAGATCTTATCGTGAACCAATCATTTTTACAGTACTACACCTTCAATATAATCTATCATGAATTTCATTTTTTAGTATAATTATTTCCTTTTTTAAAATAATATTTGAATTGATGATACGTTGTAGCTGTTTATCAATTTTGTTGACATCTCAATCTCTCGAATCGTTAATAAATATTAACACAGAGGAGTCAGTTTCAACTAGCGTAATCTAATTACACTAAGTTGTAGAAAACCTTATGACTTTATTCTAATAAATTCAATTTTCATCATCATGATTCCTACCCACCAAATGCACTTAATGGTTCCAGGTTAGTACATGTTGCCCTCCTCGTGCTACACTACGTCCTCTTGTGTCTACATGGTTGTTGCCACCTATTGATATTGTTAAGGTCAATAAGGACGCTACTTTACTTTGTGATGATGGGTTGGTCTTGGTGGTGTGGTTCGCAATTCACATAGGTAGAGACAAAGGGTAGGAGAGAAGACCGTAGTCTTGCTAACAGCGATATTATTTCTAAATAGGCTGATATAATTCATACTATTATGCTAGTTCATATGGTAGATGGAGGAAATAAGGGGCCTAAAGTGTCGAGTTTGACTCTCATAAATAAAAAAATAATTTATTTTGTTTTTATTATTGCTTAACTCTTTATTAATACAATCAATTCAATATAAATTTTAATAAACTATTTTATCAACTATCAATTAATTTAATTTGACAGTTTTTTAATAAAACACAATTTTAAAATTAATATACAAAACAAACCTTGTTGTATATTTTCTTAAATTCACTTTTACTTAATCTAATGTAATTAATACAATAATTCTTCATATACTATCTAAGTTATTTGACAGTTTATTTATAAAAACAAACTAAATATATAAATCAATGTAACTATCATCTAAAAAAAAAACATATATAATGAAAACTCTAATTTAAAGTACGAAAACTTTATTATACTTTTTTATATTTAATTTATAGATTTTAATGTTTAATTTTTTACATAATATGCGAAACGTCTTATACAATTTTTTTTTTTGTTTGTCCCCTATAAAAATTTTCTGCCTCCGCCACTGACAATTCATATACATTTCTTTTGGTTGTGAGAGTAAGACGTCTTACTACTCGATTGTCATCGCAATGGGCTGAATACTCAGCTATCCTTTATGGCCTAGCTTTAATTGATTTGGAATAGGGGACGACGCTCAATTTAAGTGAAAACTAATGTTCTTCATTGTGTCTTGTAGTCGACATGGGAAGCCCAACCACGGCGATCCCGCACGTGTGAAGGAACTTTCCTAACAAATTATAACAACTTATTAACTATGATTAACGTTCACATAATACGCTAGCTCATTATATAGCGCATCTCTTACTGATTGAGAGGACTGATTTTAGGGGTGTAAATGAGATGGGGATTTCCCGGAATTCATGAGTATTAGCCGTCATGGGGACGTGTATGGAGATTTTAAACGGGACGGGGATATTTTTGATTCCCCGGTTGGGGATGGGGACGGGGATGAAGATAGGGGTATTCGCTCCGCTCCCCGATCCGAACCCGCGAGGAACCCGATGGAGATCCCCAATGGGTACCCGCGCGGGGAATCCGATGGGGATCCCCGATGGGAAGCGCGCTGGGGAACATAAATAAACAAATTGTACTTATATTAGACTTTCATTGTAGATTCAAGTTTAATTCAAAAATTGCCGATTATTACTAAAGTTTCAAAGTATATACAATTTTGACTTCGATATCATATTCGTTCCTACTTACACAAATGTATTTTATGTTTAAATGTTTATTTGATAATTATATGTGTAGTTATTCTGCTACTAACCTATATTAATATGGTTTTCGATCATATGAGGATAACACCTCGCAAAATTTTTGAATACGTTGTAAACATCAAATCACGATGATCAAATGCACGACATACTACATGTTTGTTTTTTAACGTGTCTTACTCTCTCAAATACATGTTTTGATGTGCAATCCTAAGCCTTGAAATTAAAATGATAAAACAAAACACTTTATCTTGAGATTGTAATTTAAATGTTAATAAGATATAATTATTTTAGTTTACACTAGTTTGTATTAACGAGTCTTGATCCTACTTGAACGAATGAAACTTAATATATACACAATATACTTATACTTTGGCAATTTGGATAAGGTGATACGTTAAACAACCAATTAAGTGACCTCAACATTTCAATTAAATTGTATATTAATATAATAAAAATTGACAGTTATCTTTTAATCATGAACTAAGGGTTAATAAACTATATACATTTTTGTACTTAAAGACGTACTTAAGAGTACCATGCACGCCCGTTCCTACTTACGCAAAATATATTTTATAAATATGAGGATAACATTTTAATTAAAATGTATTTTATATACGTAAATATGTACATGAAATGTTAACCTATATTAATTTGGTTTTCGATCATATGAGGATAACACCCTCGTGAAATTTCTGAATACGTCATAAACGCCAAATCACGATGATCAAATGCATCTACTATATAATAATACTAAATCATAAGTTAATTATGTAACTTGTTGTTCTCACGGTAAGCCACCTCGGATTTTCCACATGTCATCCCTACACTAAGCCACATAAGATTTTGCTCGTATCGTTTTTATGCTGCGCACCTCCTTTTTTACTTATTTTATTTATGGAGACGAGCTATATAAACTTATTTTCATTTGAAAAACAAAATTGATCTTGTGTTATTTTGTATCAATTATAACTATATACATGATTTTATTGGCTTAAATAATTTTCTTTATTGAACTACCATTTTATCACATGTCATCTTTGTAACACCCCGAATTCTGGGAATCCGGAGTGTTACTAGCTAGGACCTCACAGTGGGTCCCGACCTTAGTTTGACAACAATCACAACGGACCTTGCAACAAGGCACAAATATCAAAACAGTAAATCCTGAAATAAAGTACTCAAAGTATACCGACAGGACTAAACATAACATAGCCAATCTCTAGGACGCGTAAGTCTAACATTAAAAATCAACTACATAAATAAATAACCGAGATAAATAACCGATCACCCGATCCTAGTACGGAAACTCCGGCTGGCCACTTCACTCTCGATCTCTCGGTAGAGATCTAACCTGCATCATCTATCAACACCGTATAAACCGTTAGCTACAATTTTAATACTAAAGTGTCACTAGAGCACAAACACACACAAGGGCATATACTATAAATCACTCAGCATGCACACACATATCCGGTTTATTATCTTTTCATTACGTGACTTGATCCAGTCTATTTTCCATCTTATCTTGTAACACAAGAGTCTCCCGAATCCTGCCCCCCGTCCCGTAAACCAGTAGGGCTGATGTATGTACCTCTTCCCGTATACCTACTGGACTGGTCGCAGGGCAATTCTCCGGCACCATCGGCCCGGACCGACGGTTACGGCACGTTATCATACACTTGTGTCTTACTTAACAACAAAGTACCGTGATCTAATCCGTTCATTTTATTTCTCATAATATAGCACACACCACTCAAATGCACACTCAGTATAAAACGGTAACTAAGTGAGTCCTACAAACTCACCTTAACGGTACTGGTCTCCTCGTCTCGTGATCTTGTCAGTCAAATATCCGATTATCCTGATCAACAATTTATCATCTTTTAGAATCATCTGGATTCGTATAACTGTTCGATTTATCATTCTAAATAGTCAGGATATGACATCTAGCGTCAATACCTTGACATTACTTAACACTTTGGTTCGGGGACCTACACGTCCGTTCACGTTTTCTTATTCTTTGCTTCACCATCCTAATAGTTCATACTCAACTCGGACAACATCAAAATCTACGATTAACGATCGTTCTCATATTCTCTATTCTCGTTCCAGTCCCCTAAGTACATTTTCTCCAAATCCGCTAACTTAAGGTTCCGTCTTCTACTTAGATATGTATCCTTCACTATTTTAATATTTCTGTGAATAGAAACGATTTCATTAACATGCATCTCACCATTAAATACATCTATATAACTTATAAAACTTTACGGAATTAAATTAATCGCAAGGCTCGGATTCGGATCTAATTGGGATCGGCTTGAGAGTGAGTAGCCGGGTATAAGGTATCGGTTGGCATCGGACAGGGATCGCGAGACCTGCGGTAATCACAAAGCACCGAATTAGTTTCTTCCCAGTTTATGAGGACAGGAGCTCGATTCTCCACGTTGACATACAACCTACAGGTACCCGATACGTTACTTACTCAAGGCCGAGATCGGTCTTTCGACCCTTGAGAACAACACTTGATTACCAAGGAACAGCGGGATTCTGCGTTCGACATGTCTCCCACCTGCAACAATTGAGTCAAGCATATCTTCTCCATGGATGCAGGAGCAAGGTCAGAAGGAGCTTACCCTACCGGCGTCGACGAGTCCAGTGGTGGTGTGAAGTTGGTTCATCGGTACGAGCGCGAAACGGACTGGGATTGACACCATGAGGACCCAAGCGTGCTGTCGGAGTGAAGAGACGGGAGTTATCGGGTTTGATCGGGGTGAGGAGAGATGGGTGGTGGTCGGAATCTGGGCAGGGAGAGTCCACCGGAGTTTGCAAAGGGAGAGCACGAGGAAGGCAGAGAGTGAGAGAGGTTGGAAAGTCGTGCAGAAAAGGTCGGAAGACAGGGTGCAGTACCGTTGCAGTTCGGGAGGGAAGAAGGTCGGCTCCCCGTTCGTCTTCAATGCCGCATTCAAGGTGTCATCACTCATCACTGCGCTTCGGCCGGTTGACTGGCGTCCGTCCCGTGAGGAAGGCGAAGGGATGACCGTTATTCATTGTAGGGAGTGGAAGCCTCCGTTGCACCACTCGTGGTATTGGGCCAGTCCAAGGGAGGGAATTGGGCTGAGAAACAAAATACATCCAACAACTACACTAGGCCGGGCGGTCTACTTGGTTCTTGGATCACGTTTCCGGTTTAGTCTCAGACTCGGTTTGTGTAATAACTGGAAATTTTGGAGAATTTATTTAGTTAATTTAATTAAAATGTTATGAACTTAATTAGTAGAACTGAATCGAATTTTTCTAAAAGTGAAATCGAGCGAACCAGGATCGAATCGAGTTATTAACGATTATACCGGATCGGACTAGTATATCAAACCGAACCAACCTTCCTTGGCAAGGAATGACTTGTGACTTCAATCCGTCGTATTCAACCGGGCCAATTTAACATGCTTTAACTGGGCCAAGCTAAGTGCAAGTTTGGGCTAAGTGGGGAATGAAGCCCACCGGCGTGCCTTCACCTTAGCCCAATCCGAGCCGGCTTCTTCGTCTTCTCGAACGCTGGTCAATGCAAGTTACAGGTGATGAATTGCGGTATTGAAAGCGGACGTTGAGAGTGCAGTGAAGACAACGCTAACTCACCTCCTCGATTTTCCTCTACCCCTCTACCCTCCTCTACACCACAACCGGCTTCCCCGCTAAAGTGCTACTCGAACCGACGGCGTGTCTCGACCTCCTTCAATTCCCGGGCTTCCCTGTTCTCGTCACCACCCTCCAACTCTTCTCGTCCCTCTGCACGACCTTCACATACGAACCGTCTTCCGCCCTTCGCAACCGGGTCTGTGGACGAACCCTTTCCCGTCCTTTTCTCGACCGCACCTGAGCGCACCTGAGCCGCTTCGCATCTACCTTCCTCTGGATTTAATCTCTGCAACCGAGATTGCCTCTCACGCTGTGTCTCTTCTCAACCGGTCGTCAACTGAGCCACGCAGAGAGCCGACATAAGGTGCAGTCCGCCACCAGTGGGAAGGAGCAGCACCAGTCGCCCTCCTCTCCTACTCTGCCGCTGCCTTGTTTCGCCGACGGAGTATGGCCGATCTCTCCGCCTTCTGAGTACCGAGCAGTCAGAGCAGAGAGTACTCCGGTGACAAGCACGGCCCTTCCAATCCCAGTGAGTATTAGTTTCGCCATGTTATCGAGTACGGACAAAGATCGAGAGTATAAATGGTTCTCATGTTTCTGTGTACAGAGAGGAGGGAGAAGTGTGGGCCCCAAGGAAAAGAAAAAGAGAAGTACAAATTGGTCAATCGGACGTTATCTTATTCGTTAAAGTTGCTGCCAATCCACTTGATCCGCATCTCAGCTTTTTTATTAAAGTAAATTAATAGGATTTTATTTATAAATTATTCTATAGTTAATCGTAAAATATATGATGGGTAGTTGTTTATACTTAGCGGAATAGTGAAAGATTTAGTAATACGGAATTAAGTGGTAGAATCGGAATGAAAATGTGAAACGGATAAGTGGAGTAATGACGTGAGAATTTTGTTGTATGTTCAGGATAAGACGAGTGAAAATAACTAGAGTACAGACCTAGATAAAATTGACCAAAAAGTTAGAAATATAACAAGTTGGAAAGTAATACCATAGTGAAATCCGGATCGAGAATTTTAAGTAGTAAGGATGTTGTATAAGGATGGATAAGTATAGAAGTAGAAACCGCAACCTAAGTTAGCGGATTCGAGCAAGTGTATGCCAAGAACCGGAATGGGAATAGAGAATAGACGAACTACTTAATGATATTAGACTGGAAACGCTTTCCGAGTTAAGTACAATTGAATAAGATGATGAGACTATTGCTAAGAGAATGCAAATAGACGTGAAGGTCCCTAAACCGAAATGTTAAAGGATATCAGGGTATCGAGGCTAGATGTCGTATCCTGACTTTGAGAATGATAAGTTAAACGAAATTAAGTTTTGAATGATTATAAGAGTGAATAATATAATGACCAGGATAATCGGATCTTTAGCTGGCAAGATCGCGAGACTTTGGAGACCAGTACCGATAAGGTGAGTTCGTAGGACTCACTTAATTACCGCTTTATACTGAATGTGCATGTGAGTGGTGTGTGTTAAATTATGAGAAATAAAATGAACGGATTAGATCACGGTACTTTATTGTTAATTAAGGCACAAGTGTATGATAACGTGCCGTAACCGTCGGTCCGGGCCGATGGTGCCGGAGGATTGCCCCGCGACCAGTCCAGTAGGTATACGGGAAGAGGTACATACATCAGCCCTACTGGTTTACGGGGACGGGGGCAAGAGTCGGGAGACTCTTGTGTTACAAGATAAGATGGAAATTAGACTGGATCAAGTCACGTAATGAAAAGATAATAAACCGGATATGTGTGTGCATGCTGAGTGATTTATAGTATATGCCCTTGTGTGTGTTTGTGCTCTAGTGACACTTTAGTATTAAAATTGTAGCTAACGGTTTATACCGTGTCGATAGATGATGCAGGTTAGATCTCTACCGAGAGATCGAGAGTGAAGTGGCCAGCCGGGGTTTCCGTACTAGGATCGGGTGATCGGTTATTTATCTCGGTTATTTATTTATGTAGTTGATTTTTAATGTTAGACTTACGTGTCCTAGAGATTGGTTGTGTTATGTTTAGTCCTGTCGGTATACTTTGAGTACTTTATTTCAGGATTTACTATTTTGATATTTGTGCCTTGTTGCAAGGTCCGTTGTGATTGTTGTCAAACTAAGGTCGGGACCCACTGTGAGGTCCTAGCCAGTAATACTCCGGATTCCCAGAATTCGGGGTGTTACAGTTTGGTTTGGTTTGGTTCAACTATCTAATCGGTTTTAACTCCGTTTGGATTTATTTCCTTATACTCGATTCGGGTTCTCTGTTTAAATAATAATTACATTACCTTAAATTAAAGTAACTAAAGTTTTAAAATAACCCATAAATTTATTAAAATTTTCCGGTTATTACAATCTTAATATTATGAAATACGATTTTAATTTTTTTACTTAATTTCGATAAGATTATTAATATATAAAATAATTTTTATTTATACTTTGGGAATAGTTTTAATACTTTCTACCAAATTGATTAAAATAATATAGGATTAACCCGTATTTTAGTCAAATTATTAACAAATTAATTAACTTATTTATTTGTCTAATATATATTTAATAAACATAAGAGACAAAAAGCTTATCAACTAATTATTATTATGAAATAATATATAGATAAGCAAATGATATCTTTAATAAATATATTTGATGCAATCCAAAATCAAAATCAAAAATATTATATAATATTGTATAATTTTTACAAATCCCGTGCAACCAACGGGCATTAAGCTAATGACAAACTACATATTGTGTTTTTTTTACGTGTGTATTAGTCTCAAATACATGTTTTGGTGATGCAACCTAAATCCTAAATCATAAAATTAAAATGATATAATAATATCATTTTATCTTAGATCGTAATTTAAATGTTTGTAAGATATAATTAATTTACACCACACTAGTTTGTACTACGAATCTCGATCCTACTTGAACGAACGAAACATAATATATACACGGTATACCTTTACTTTGGCAAATTAATTTTTTTATTTATAAATAAAATGGAGTTATCTTCTTCTTTTTTCCTCGTATTTTTTATGTTTATATAGTTAAATAAAGTAACAATTTTGTATTTTATGGCCTAATTTTACATATTTTTATCCGGGTTAAATTTTTTATTTATCAAACTCCAGAAAGTTAAACGAGGATAGAGACGGAGAGTCTTACAGAGAAATCCATACAAAAATTGAAATGGGAAAAATTAAAAGGGGACGGTATTCCCCAATAGATATGAATATCCGACGGGGACGGAGATGGAGTGGCGAGCCCATAAAAATATAAATGGGGAAACTCAAACGGGAACGGGGATTCTCCGATGGTGATGAATATCTGACGGGGACAAGAATAAGGATAATTTTCAATATCCGAACGGGTATGAGGATGGTGATGGGGGGGGGGCATTATGCTAAACGGTAATGGGGATGAATAAGGTATTTTCCGCCCCAAATCTGACCCATTGACACCCCTAAGTCCTAACTAATACCTTATATTTTATTGACTTTCCTGTCGAATTATAAACCGAAAAATAATACATGTTATCTATATATTATTAAAACAAGTCGCATTTTGCTTATATATCGCATCCTAAGGCATGTCATGTGAGATTTTTCAATTTATTTAAAAATTTGCCACAATATATTTACTGCTTTACCATTAATTCTTTTATAAAAAAATCTTATTAAAATTACTAAACAATCATCAAGTGACATCATCTTTCGTCAAATATGTCACCATGACACGCCATCTTATTAATTTAAATAGATTATTATCAAAACATAATTAAATTTTTTTTGGTTAATTCAAATACCAAAATACCAAATTTAAAATAATTTATATTCTAACAAAAACAATTTTAAATCGAATCTCATAATTAAACAATAATTAAAGTAAAATAATTTTAAAATTACAAACCTTAAACCAAGCCATTATATACTGCCCTACACGTTTCTTAAGGAAGTAATATTAATTACTCCAAATTTTCTAACTAATAATTAATTTTATTTAGATCAATATTAATACATTAATAAAAATTATGATATAATATTTTTATTCTGATAAAACCCGCACATCATTTATGTATAAGTAACATGATTAAATATACATAACTGATTTCCTTTTAAAAAAAAAACACCTTAACTAAGTGATATTTTTTCGACTCGTTTCATGAGAGTAGAATTGATACGGTTATAGGAATTTAGTAGAAAGTTAAAAATAGGTTTAATTTTACATTAAGATTTTTTTAAAATTACTTATTATAATATGTTTATTTAATTCAGTATTTATGTATAAGTAACATGATTAAATATATGTAACTCTGTCGAAAATAATTAATCTCCATTGTACATCATTTCTTTTGCTTGGAATCTAAATAAAAATTTACAATATGAGATTTTTAATTTAGAAAAGGTTGATAAACTTAAATGAAAAATATAAATTTCAAATCACTCTTGCAACCATTGGAATACAACTCAATAAATTAACCGCGATAATTCACTAAAAACACACTTATGTTACAAAATATAACTACTCCTAAAGTTAGTGTTTTATTTTAAGTTTTAAAGTTCTTATTATCACTGAGCACAACCTTAGTGGTAGTTAGCACAACTTTACCTTATTCGATATAGAGGGATGGACACGGATCCTTCAAATCTTGATCGCGTTCCGGTCTCATTCCGATCTCGGTCCTGGAGGAATTTCATCCAAAATATATCAATCCCGTCCCGTCCAATTCTGGCAATTAATATTGGGATACGGACATCAACTTTTTCGTCATTAGGTTCGTCTTATTCTGTGTATAACTATATAATAACTTAAAATTTAAATTAATCATTACCATTGATCAATTTTATCTCAATCTTTAACTTCTTTTTCCCTAAAGAGTAAGACCGGAAATCAAATTTCAATATCTGTGTGTCGTATTGTACATTGCTCGACTGCTTAAAATCTTTAAATAAGCATACAACCACGACTTCATGGTTCTTCATTCCTACAATTTGCCAATCCTGCTTCTTTGATTATTCACAATCGAACTACATCGTGTAAGTCCGGTGACTCTACATTCTTCATCCATAAAAGCTAAGGCGGGTTGTTTATGGATTTGTAGCTAGTCAATTCTCGTGTTATAATGAATTATTGTAGATTAAGATTTTTCTTCTTCCTATCAATCAACATATAAATGAATATTTTCATGTGTAAATGGTAAAAGGTGAAGTAGCATGATTGTCACATCTCGTTCATATTTTCATGTGTAGACGGTAAAAGGTAAACTAGTAGGATTGTCATGTTCCGATCCCAACAAAGATAGGAATCTAAATTATAAAAGACTCATCTCAATTCCATGTATAATATATGTGATGGGAAGTGGGATGACCTTAATCCCATAAATACATTTTATTTTTCTATTCTAAAAATAACTTGTAATAACATTTGAAAAACCAATATAAGAATGATTTTGTAATTATAGTTATTTTAAAAATGAATCACTCGTAAAGTAACTTTGTAACAATTATAACGTTTTCTTTTTTCTGCATCCATTTTAGTGAAACATGGATAGACACTTAACTCCAAGCCCTACTCTAGTCACAATATCCACAGCCATCTTGAATATATACAAAAACACACAAACCAACCTGAACCAACTCAAAACACAATTATGCAAACACAATATAGTATCTTACAACAATCCTCAATATGACATGCCTAACTCGTCTTGCTTAAGTCGCTTCCTAGTTTTCGAGTCGATCTGCAACTTTCACAACAAAGTCCAGTGATTAATGAACCAAACAAGGTTCCTGACTGAAACCAAAGAACACGTTAAAAATTAGCAATATGCTTTATAAGCAGACCCAAACATAAATTTTATAGAATGGAAACCACCTAAAATCATCGTTGGAAAACTATAGGATGATTCATGTGAAGACAATCAAACATGAACCTCATTACTCAAAAGGTGTCACAATCACATACTTCGGATCATTTGGCTATTTTGAAAAACATCAAGGTCTGATTGGTATTCATATCTACATATCAATATATCAAATATCGGTATTAAGATACGAGTATGAAATTGATACATGATAATATGATATCTACGTTTGATAGGAAGAATGAAAGACAAAAGAGAAATATATTTGATATCAAAAAATAGAAGAAAGTATTATGAGTATATCAGGATATCAAATTGATATCCATACAATATAATTATATACAAACCAATAGGTGTGAACTTTTTATTTTATTTTTTTATATATATATTTTTTATGTTGATAGCCATATTTGATATCAAAATATCGATACCAAACAGATCCTAAACGATTTGGGTTTTGTTTTCAGTAACAAGCTGAAGCAAAAATCAAAGTACTATATCGTGAATTGTAGCTGAAAAAAGTCATAATAAATCATCAGAGAACAAGTTAATGTTTACCATAAGCTGTAGAGTTACCCGCTTAGATCCTCGTGAGGAAGATTTTTGCTGTACAAAGGGAGCTCAAAGAGGAAAACTTTCTTGAACCACAAAGGCAAACTTCCATATAATGCTGGTGGTAATGGAATAAGTGGGCTGAAACAATTGGAAAAAAGTTTAGTGAATCAATCAACTGGAAAGAATTTGTTCTAAGAAAGAGCAAAAGGCTGAACCTCACCTGGTAACGCTTTTATACAGCCTGTAATCAGCCATGCGGCCAAATTTCTTATCAGCTGACGTCTGCATTTAAGTAAGATCAGCAAATTGACAAGGGATGTAGCTATAGTACTTCAACTTGCTCAAAAATTCTACCTCAAGTATTGGTAACCCACTGAGGAAAAGAAGTAGAGAAGTGAGGAAAATGGGTCCAAGAATTACCACCCAGTCAGAACCTTCTAAGACAGGTGTTGCAGCGACGAAGATACCCCACCAAAGGAAAATCTGCAGCATGCAACTTAATGGATTAGGGAGAAAAGCAACCATATAGATTGTTTGTAGAAATGAAATCAGCTGCCAAAGTGTGATCAAGAGTGTCAGAAAACAAATTTGCAAATTGGCTAGATTACTGTCAAGGTAATTCCATCACTATTATGGATGCAAAATAGCAATCACTCTGCAAAACAGTCAGGTAAGTTTACCTTTATCAGGCAAAACTAGGAAGGATTATAGAAAAAGCTGAAGCTTATAGGGCATTTAGGCATCCATTAAAACAGGCATGCAACATGAACAACTATACAAGTTCAAGTTTTCAGACAGTAGGAAAATAAATTTGAGAAGGGAAAAAAGCAAATATCTGCAGTAAATGATTTTCTAGAGGAAATTCATAAATATGATTAAAGCAGCAGCTCCAACCTCACCAAAGTAGTTTGGATGTCGAGAGTATTTCCACAGTCCCACATCGCACCATTTCCCTCTGCTTTCTGGTGAACTTTTGAAGGCGAGTTTTTGTTGATCGGCTAATGCTTCAATTGCAAAACCTATGCACCACATAATCCACCCAATAATATCTGCTGCCTGGAGAGATGGATTTCTATTACTTGAATTGACAACCGTTACAGGAAGGCTCACAGTCCAAACCCAGATAGCCTGCAAATGTTTGACGATGATGGGAAAGTTTCAAAGTTACATTCCATATGAAGCTCCATAAGAACAGCAATGACAGAGAATATCAGAGATTGCAAACCTGAAAGATCCAAAATACTGCTAATTTGCCCAAATTTCCACGCATTTCATCAAAACGTTTATCCTCACCCCACTGCAATATCCTGGAAAAAACTACCAAAACTTATTAACTACAATGATTACTCGTACCTTCAATTTTTTTAGCAGCTGTATTTAATGTCCCTTTGGTATTTTATATGAGCAACAAATCCATTTTTGAAGATATAAATACCAGACTTAGTTCAAAGTAATGGCACGCTTTGTTGTAACCTAAAAGCTTACAAAAGCAAGACATATGACAGTCACACCTTACTCCAACTTTGCATGTCTAAGTGAGAATAAGAAACAAGGAACCCGGAGCAACAGTGTTACCTCATTAAGAGAAATATCCCCAAACGAAGGCCCCATATAACTGCAAGCATCGACAACACCACCTGAAGAGTGCAAAAAATCAATGGAATAGATGTATACTGTCATAGACACAAGCAATGGACTTGCTCAAAGAACCAAGAGTAAAGGAAAGAACTAAGAGTGCAGCAATGAGGATGATAATCAGAAGGTGTCAGTAAGATTAAGACAAGATAAGAAACCGATCAATCATGCAAAGAGCTGTTTCCTTTAATATTGAACTTGAAGAGGGAATGATTTAATTTGAACATTTACGAAATACAAGAAAAGTAATGAAGGCAAAGAAGTAGTTGTCCGGTATATATTTCATTATACAAGGAGACACAAACACCCTTTTAGACGGGAGATCCCTACCTGCCGGAAATGCCATGTGCCTTTGACAATGAGAGTAAGTAGAGCGAGAATGATAAAGTTGGTACTTCCTGAAAAACAGACCAAATATTTGATTTAGTTACAGGACTGAGCACAAAACAAAAAGGGAATTCTACTCAACATAGAAGGAATGCTTTGTTTTTGTAATCCATTCAAGACCATAACAGTTCATTTTATTTTGACCAAACAAACAAATGAAACTAACTCCTTTCTCCCATTCATTATAATTTTTTTCCACCCAAACAGCAAGTGAATAGGTTCCGTTACACTATATAATGAAAGACAAGTAAATTTCATCAAAACTCAAGAGTAAAGATTGTTCCATCAAAATCAATTTGATATTGTAGACCGTCGCAGGAATACCAACATCTTGCTCCAATTCAATTTATTTACACGATACTACATAAATGGATGTTTAACAAAATCACTTTTAGCAGTATATCTGTATATGCTATTGAGACTGCATTATGAATTTAACGCTCATATAGACTATAATCATTCATAAATAAATTTTGATTGCATTAGGGTCACAAATTAAGGCAAATGTTAGTTAAGTTTTCTAATAGCTTATAGAATATGTTCTGTAGCAGGCCCTATCATTCTTACTCAAGGGAAATGTCAACTGGTAGTGTTAGTGTATAATGTATACTTGACAGCAATTTTTGCTGATCCAGCTCTTGTCTGTCACGCATTGCCTATAACAGCACCATTTTCGACACTGATTTTGGATGATGAATTTGAAAAGACAAAACTTCATTACTAATGAAAACAAGTTGTCATTCAAGACACGCGAACATGAACTTCAACCATTGGAATCGAAGAAACCAACAAAATAAACATTCAAAGATGACATGGAAGTTAGTTACCAGCAAAATCGGTGACCTTATCAAACTTGAGAAGAGCAGTAACAACGAAGAACGCAAACTGATAGAATACCTGCAATTGATTAACCAGAAGAAAGGTACATCGAATAAGAATCAACCACAAAAACGAATTCAAAGAAACTACTAGGAATGTGGTGATAACACATACCGTGACAATTGCAGTTAGAGCGTAGAAGTGGGAGTCGATCACAGTCCCCATTGATGAAATCCGAAACGGAGAAACTGAATTTTGGTTAGGGATTACACAATGTGAAATAGGAGAACAAGTGTTACGATTACGAGCTTCACTTGTGGAAATTATGGAAGTGGATGATGGATTCTATACCGAAATGACACGCCAAGGGTTTCTGTGGCTGAGATTCAAACACCGTTGAGGAACATCAAAGACGACTGTCGATTTTTCTCATTACAAAAAATAATTATTAAAAACTTCACATTTCAGGATTTCACTCTTTATTTATGATAAGTCGTTGGGATGCAGACTAGCGGTTAGGGTAAACGATCCGACCCGATCTAGCTATGTCGATCGGATATTGCATATAATTTTTGTTAAAATTTCACTTTCTACAGGACTATCTCATCTAATATCCGTTATAATGGTTCAATTGAGTTGGATAATTATCCATGGATGATGAAATTATCAAATAACTAAATTTTACAACAATTTACAAGGCATGTTTAATATCTATATCGGTACATCCAATATAGGTATAAATGTCACGGAATTGGATCGGATGAGGACATGTATTGCAGTAAAAAAAATTAAAATCAGATCTAGACCCTACTATTTAACTCATTAAAAGGATTAAACGGTCGACAATATTCTCGTATATATTTTTTTTATCAACGTTGACATCTCTAAAAATTTGGACATTATCCCATATCTCCTCTTTCCCTTCGTCTCCTCCGGCTAATAAAGGGCTAATAATCTATTACCGATGTTAGAAACTCCCAAACTTGACCTTTTATATAATCCAAACAAAGATTTAAATGTCAATTTCCTGTTCATATCACGATACCGATAATTATATTTATACACCGACATATCAAATTTGACCTAATAGTATCCCATTGATCCACTGTAAACATAGACAAGAGTTTATAACAAATTAATAATACATTTTACTACCTTGTCTATTAAAACTCCAAAGTATTTATAAATTACAAACAAGAAAACAGTTTATGAACAAAAAAAAAAGCCGGTAAAATCAATACAAGACTTGCACTTCAGATTTAAACATTAACATGAAACAAAGATTCATATAAAATTACTCTATATAAAAATGTAAAAGATATGAATATCTCAGATATCCGAATAGGAAAAACGTGATTCGATGATCCGAAAAAAAATCCCCCAAAGCGTAATCGAATCAAAGCGATTTGGGTATTTCCGAAGTAAATAATTGAATTTTTTTGAACGGATCGTCGGAGTGGATTAGTTTTGCCGTCAATGTGATTATACATACACCTCAGCCGTCGATCATTCTCTGCCGTCAAAGTCGTCCTCTTCGCCGGATTCATGGATCTCTGTCAGTAGTGGCACCCGATCCACAATTGTCAGACCATAGCCCTTGAGGCCAACATAGCTTGCAGGGTTGTTGGTCATCAACTTCATCGTAACAACGCCCAAGTCACGGAGTATCTGCATACATATCAGATCACAGTCCAAACGATCAGTTCTCAAATTCCACATTGTCATTCTTAAAAACAGATATCCAGACATCATTACAAGGCTCTTTCATATATAGTGGTCGTTTGGTTCATAGCAAAGTAAAGATATCATGTTTCTTGCCTATAAGCAAATAAGCTTGACATAAACTATTAAGGCTCGTTTGGCATTGAATTCATGAAATCGGGAATTGGATTGTGTCATTCTTAAATTCAATCATGTTCTTCATTCCAGCCCGATTCCCATCATATATACCAAACAAGCCCTTAATGCTCAAGGCAGTTTACCTGTGCACCGATGCCATACTCACGAGAATCAACAGCTGCACTCATGTCATCGTTAGCATCAGCCACGTCGTGTTCACCCTCCTGTAGAGTGTAAGGACGAAGTTTATGGCCCAAACCAATACCGCGTCCCTCAAGTCCACGAAGGTAAACCAGAATGCCCCTTCCGGCCTCCTCAATCTGTTGCATTGCAAGTGCTAACTGGTTGCCGCATAAACACCTGGCTGACCCGAAAATGTCACCAGTCAGACACTCTAAATGTACCCTCACAAGGATATCCTGTCCATCCCCGATTTCACCCTGCACAGATTTGTATTTCACCATAAAAATATAATCCACATTAAGAGCTTAGCTTAAGTTTAAACAGAGGAGTAGCTTACCTTCACCATGGCAATATGCTCAGTAGTATCTAGCATTGACTTGAAACAGTAAGCAGTGAAGGGTCCCCACATGGTGGGGATCGGTGCAGCTCCGGCCAACTCTACCAATTTATCCCTTTTTCTCCTGTACCTATATTACCCAACATCATTCATTAGCAACAGAACTGAGTAGGTTGCAAACTTGAAGTCCTTAAATCCAATAATTCTTTTCATTTTAAGGACTGTTTGGATGTTATGCTTCTTTATAGCACAATTTCATAGCATTGGGATTGTTTTATTACACTGCAGTAAATGGTGAAATTGCAGGGTAGATAATAATGTACTGGTTTGAGTGGTTTCTAGTGGTATGAGTGCAATACTAAAATTACTAATGCAACCATCCAAACACCACTTCTGGTAAAATGTATTATAGATCATAACTTGCTTTATAAAGCGAGAGTTATGCATCCAAATAAACCCTTAAAATACATACACCATCAAACCGGCTAAAAATAGGCTCGGTAGCAAATCCCTTTTTATGTAGGCAGCAACTTAAATTTGTGCCTTTGTGGTGCAGCTCTTATTGTTATATTATAAATTGATCAACTTAAATATAGTTCAATTAGCATTTAATACTTTTTTGTAACAAAAATCAACATGGACCTCAAAACATTATTGACTTAAAACTAATATACAGATCCTGAGATGGTGTTAGATTGTACCAAGTAACAGACCATAATTGGGAAGTGCACATGTTAGAAAACTAACAAATGGAAGTTATTATTATAGATGGGTAATGGGTTATAAGAATTGAAAATACCTTATTAAATCCGCAATAGAAATAATTTTCAAGTTGTGTTCCTTGGCAAATTGTCGAAGCCTTGGCAATCTGGCCATAGAGCCATCATCATCCACAATCTCACAGAGGACTGCGACAGGTTCAAAGCCAGCCAATACAGCAAGATCTACAGAAGCTTCTGTGTGGCCAGCTCTTTTTAGCACTCCTCCTTCCCTGTATCTCAGAGGAAAGATGTGACCAGGGCGGTTGAAATCTTCAGGCCTAGAGCTTTTAGATGAAAGATCCAATATGGTTTGCGCCCTGTCCTTGGCTGAAACACCGGTCGTCGTGCCATATTTTGCATCCTACACATTCAATTAAAATAACTTGCATTAAAAAAAGAAGAAGAAAGGCTTGTCCATCAAGCTAGTGTATGTTTGGATGCATACTACATGTTCTATTAAAGATGTTTGATGGCCTATTATTACATTTTAGCATATTCAATGTTTAAATAACCTATTACATAATGCATTAGTGAAAGAATATTGTGAACAAAAAAATGTACTATCTATACTACATTTTACACTCAATGCTCAATAGTTTAGTTTTTTGTCACCTGATACTGTATGATTTAGTTTCTACGGGATAATTTCTCAAAATTTAATAAGCTTTGATCATGGCAATGAACAAAGATGAAAGCCTACCACAGTCACAGTGAAAGCTGTTCTCAGTTTCTCTTTATCATCATCATCATCATCTTGTGAGCAAATACATGTACTATTTATACTACATTTTACACTCAATGCTCAATAGTTTAATTTTGTATCATTTCATACTGTATAATTTAGTTGCCACTGGATAATTTCTCAAAATTTATTAAGCTTTGATCATGGGATTGAACAAAGATGAAAGCCTACCACAGTCACAGTGAAAGCTGTTCTGAGTTTCTCATCATTATCATCTTGTTTTACCATAAGAGGAAGCTGAAGCCTTTCAAGATCTTCACCTCTCATACTAACACACACTATCCCAGTTCCATGCTTTACGACAAACGCCATGGCTTCAGGCGTCACAAGAGAAGCTGCCATAATAAGATCACCTTCATTTTCTCTATCTTCATCATCCACAACTATCACAAACTGCCAGATTTGGCCAAGATTAGTCAATGGATAAATTTTAAGCAGCTTTAGGAAAATCAGAACAGGGAATAATTAAACCTTTCCTTGTCGAATGTCCTCGATGGCATCTGGAATGGACGAGAAGCCCTTTGTAGGAGAGTCAAGGTCGTAATCATTGTTATTAGCAGGAATGCCCTTGATTTTTCGGGTTATTTCGGCTGAAAATTTAGAAATATCCTCCATATCAGGCTGTATGTCAATACCATTTGGTTGTATGAGGTGTTCTTCGTCAATAATGAGAGAGTTTTCACTGGGATAGGGCAAGACATCCCCTGAGTTTACTGTACAATTAGCTCTAACACCATTCTTGCAACTAATGGAAAGATTAGTTGAGCCCATTTTGAACACTTTTCCATATGCATACACTGGAGCCAAATGCAAGCCATCATATAGTCTGGGAAGAAAACAGAAACTAAAATCAAAATTTATAGGCATTACACAAAGCTAGCATTACATAAAAACCTTAGCTTCTGCATGAACTGTCCAATTTCATACTTCAATTACATTTCAATCAAATCCTAGCTTCAAGAGAAAACCCAAATCGGATGAAATTTTTTGAAAACTCTCAATTTGAGAACCCATTTAATTCTAGAAATCAAGCAATTGACCCTTTCAATTTCAGTCCGAATTGAAGGAGGAAGACCGAGATAAAGATGATACCTTGAACGAGAAACTGTCGTCAGAGGGTTGAGTGATAACATTATTCTAGTCTGAAAGGAGGGATTTGAAATTGCGTTTGTGGGCATTTGGGAATCAAAGAGGCGGGTGCCGATCTAAAGGACACGAAACCAATTTCAGAGGAGAAGAATTTAGAAGAGGTCGAGTGGGCACTTGACATGAAAGGCGGTTCGAGAATTTGGGTGCTTTGGATAATGAAATAAACAACACTAAAGACGGCGAAAATGGAACCATCCGTAGCGTCGACGTGGCTTCGTTTTTTTGGCCGTTGGATTGGCACCCGAGTCCTCGACTCTTGGCGGGTCTCCAATAGGTTAAGGATGTGTTTGGCGGGGCAAAGGTAACTGCCTAGATTGTGATTATTATTATTTTTTGTCAGCAAAAGGTCGACAACAAATGTGGATTTTAGATTAGAAAAACGATCGTGTAAATGTTTTTTTTACGTTTGTTTGAACATTTTTGTTTTAATTATAAATTCCTTTGATAAAAATATAATTAATTTAAAACAAAAAATTACAAGTCTCAACATTAATGCATTTTTTAAAAAAAATTATGGACTTTAATGAGTTCAAATTTAGTTTATAATCTTAAAATTGGCTTGCGAGTAAGTTGCAAATAACAAAAATTCAAATTATAGGGACATATATACGTTTTATAGAATAAGTGGGTCTTATTTTGTAAATAAAATAAGTGATCTCAAGTTGTTAGAAATTGGTTACAGCTCTCTTATTATTACATATACCAGGCTTTGTTAGAGGACTCTTTTTTGACGATTCAGTCTAATACAATTCTCGTTCATTATTCTCTCTTCCTGTCAACCTTGTATGTTGATATGGTATCAGAGCTTGGAAATTCTTCCATCAATTCATCTTCTCTCATTCGATCAAACTGATCGATAATCCATCTTCCCTTGCTCAAACTTTTATTCTCCAATTACACAATTCTGCTAATTCATCATGTCTCGACCAGAGAATTCAGAAAATCCCTCACTCTTTGATGAATCTAATTTCACCACATGGAAGCGTAGCATACGTATGACTCTAGGTGCTAAGATGAAATTCGGTTTTGTGGATGGATCTTGCGAAATTCCTAGATATGATGATATGATTGCTAGATGGACACGAGCCGATTATATTGTTTGATGTTGGTTAATTCATTCCATGAAAAAGGAAATTGCAAAAGATTTCTCTTATGTTGATTAATCCAAAGAACTATGGGATGGGTTGACTGAGAGATTCGAAGTCTCCGACACTCCCCTTGTGTATCAACTACAGAAGGAATTAAGTAATTTGAAACAAGAAAACACGACTGTAGCTGTTTACTTTAGCAAAATAAAGAAGTTGTGGATGAATTGCAATCAGTCGATGCTTTACCTGTTTGTATTTGCAAAGGAATTGTTAATTACAAATGTGATATACTTAACAACTATCTGAGAGAGAATCCAAGAACAGGATGATTCAATTCTTGATGGGACTTTGTGGTCAGTTCGATCATATCAGGAGCAATATTCTTGCTTTGGGTAATATCCCTATCGTCAACAGAGTTTACCACATGGTGTTTGC
The DNA here is from genome assembly GCA_002319775.1 of Fagopyrum tataricum. Lineage (NCBI taxonomy): Eukaryota > Viridiplantae > Streptophyta > Magnoliopsida > Caryophyllales > Polygonaceae > Fagopyrum > Fagopyrum tataricum. Next base: position 39,429,787 of record CM008284.1, on the reverse strand, counting down.
AAGTGGAAAAGCAAAATAAGATCACTACTCATAGCATTACACATGATGTTCTAGTTGTTGATAGACACGCACCTCCATATAGACATGCAAGAGGTAGCAGGAGAGATTTTCGAAAAGAAAAACCGGATAGGTTATGCACCTATTGTAAGGAAAGAGGTCATTTGAAGGAATCTTGTTTTAAGCTCACAGGAATTCCAGATTGGTATAAAGGTACCAAAGGAAAGTTGACTGATGCAATTGTGGGAGTTCAAAGCTCGGGTTCATTTGTTGCTAATGCTCAGGATATACTAGTTGAAAATTGTCCCTTGGATACTTCTTCTAGCAACTCTAATGCTTCAACATTAGATCCAACTCTGGTTAATTTAGTTTTCCAGGAGATTATGAAAATGATGCAAAGTCAGGGTCATCTCAGCTTTACACCTTCGACTTCCATCAATTTTGTTGTAAGCTATGTTGATGACATGCTTATTACTAGGAATATACCACATGAAATTAAACAGATCAAATATGCTCTTCATGCCGCCTTTACTATCAAGGATATGGGACTTGCTCATTTTTTCTAGGCATGCAGATTGCCAGAAATTCAGATAGTTTGTTGATTAACCAACGCAAGTATATCATTGATATCTTACGAGACAATCACATGATCGACTGTAAGCCAACATCTTTTCCTATGCAACGCAACACTAAGCTTCTCCCTAATTGTGGTGAACAATTCTCTGATCTTGAGGTGTACAAACACCTAGTTGGTTGTCTCCTTTAACTTACTCTGACCCGGCCAGATATCACATATTATGTTCAGCAACTTAGCCAATTTTTGGCCTCCCCATGTCTCACACATTGGCATACAATTCTCTATCTACTTAGATATCTCAAGGGCACAATCAACTTAGGTTTATCTTACCCATCTACGTCTCCTACTTCTTTCACTCCTTATAGTGACGCTGATTGGGGCTCTTGTGCCTATACTTGTAGATCAATCACTGGATTTTGTATCTTTTTTGGCTCCTCTATTGTATCATGGAAGAGCAAGAAACAGAAAACTGTTTCTAAGTCTTCGGTTGAAAGTGAGTATCGAGCCATATCTTCAACTGCGAGTGAAATTGTCTGGCTCGATGGACTATTGCGCGACCTACAAGTTAATGTCCCTCTTTCCATTCCCATGTATTGTGATAATAAGGCGTCCCAACACCTTGCCGCTAACCCTGTATTCCATGAGCGTACCAAGCATCTTCATATGGACTGCCATTATGTCCGGGATGAGGTACAAAAGGGTTTCATTTCTACCGTTCATGTCAGCTCCTCCCTTCAGCTTGCTGACGTCTTTACTAAGGCCCTTGGAGAACAACTTCACTCCTTCTTTACTCGCAAGCTTGGCCTTGTCATTCCAAGTCCAACTTGAGGAGGGGATATAGGGACATATACGTTTTATAGAATAAGTGGGTCTTATTTTGTAAATAAAATAAGTGAGCTCAGGTTGTTAGAAATTGGTTACAATGCAACTCTCTTATTACTACATATACCAGACTTTGTTAGAGGACTATTTTTAACGATTAAGTCTAATACAATTCTCGTTCATTCTTCTCTCTTCATGTCAACCTTGTATGTTGATAAAAATTGAATTTTACAAACAATTTGTGTCATTAAGAAACTTTAAGCTAGGAGTCTAGATTAAACATATTTTCGGATAAATCAATTGTGTTGCATAGAATGATCAATTTCAAAAATCTCGATATCAAATCTCAATTATTCTAATAACCACGAATTTTATGTTTTTGTCCTTTTAAGATAAACTGTATCTTAGAAACACAAGACAACCTACTTTATTTTCAATCATAAAAAACAAAATAACAAATGTGTGAAGAGAGTACTTTCTAGTAATTTTGGTTTTACATTCCATTTTACACAAATGGCCCCAATTTTCACAAACAATCCTTAGAGTTGAATTATTTCCACAATTTGCCATTGTTTTCATATATACTTTGGGCAAAAGAACAACGGTCAATGGGTGATGGATCTCTCCAACTTTCCCTCCTCCCATGGTGTCTCCGATTTCTTCCTTGTGGCTGATCGTATCTTATTCTTCACCGAATTGCTGATTGAACTATCGCGAGAGCTAACTGGGACGCTTTTCTCATCGACGCCTGCAAAGCTAGAAGGTTATTTCTTCACGATTGGACCTGAGAAAATTTGACCTTATAGAATTTGCCCTAGGTTTTGTTCATGTTCTACATTTGTCTGATTTCTCCCTGGCGTGGATTCGACTAGATTGTCAAAGTTGTTATCCTATTTCGTCTCCTAGGGTTTCAAAACTCGTGAGTAGGGATCAAGGCTGCATATACTTATGCCTAAAATCTGTAAAACATCTGCAGATATGAAGAAACGTTGTCAATTGAGTTGGACCTTTCTGAATAGAAGAGAGCTTCTATTTGTTCATTGTGCAAAGGAAAGTAGAAATCAGAAGGGAATACAATGAAATTCGTGCACATCCAAGTTTGATTCTTAAGAAAAGCTGTCTTGTATGCTTGATTCTCATTGCTGTCAGCCACTCTCTTCTACAGAGAAGAGAGTTTGTCAATGTCCCAATATGTTACCCGGAAACTCCCAATGGACATCGTTTAACAGTGGCATGTATTAGCATAAGATTTAGATATGTTTTCAGTTTTCACTAAACAAGTTTACTTATCACCTGATGAGTGATGAACTGATGATAATGTACAGCAGCTGATTGGAAGACAGCATATTCCAACATCAGGCGAAGAAGATTGAAGAGAAAGAAGAATCTCCAAGTGTTGAATGTCACTAATCTGCAAATCCAGGTACAATCTCCTGTATATAATCTACTTCTTGTTAGTTGCTTGTAGATTAAAAACTTTATTTCAATTCAACTATACACAAGACAAGGATTAAAGTCCCAAGCAGGATTCCACTTTTCTTTTACAAAACTAAGACTTTTGGACAGCACTGATAAAACAAAGAAAAAAAAAGAAAGCTAAAAAGAGAAAGCTGCCTACCACAATGGGGGTCTGAATATAAAAGATCTCTAACCTAATCATATCTTTGCCCACAAATACTTGTTTTAACAATATCAGGAATTAACAATCTTGTTTACTTAACTCACCTTATTTAGTTCCCCACCTAATTGGATTCTCTTCTGCACTTTAAATCACACTTATAGGGCATAGGTCTACCAATCACCCAAAAGACTTCTCTCTTTTAATACCCACTAAAGCTATGGCTATGGTTTCTGGTGGTGCTATTAATATTCTCTGTTTTCTGTCATTTTTCTAACATTAAACACTCAATAACACCCATGTGGTCATCGCATATGTAACCATCTATCCACTTCCTTAAAACACAATCTTTCCATGGCTCCTCACTCGTCTTCTCCTCGAAGATAAGATCTTCCAAATACCGGCTTGATTGCATTTCCTGAAACATTGCGAAATTCTAATCTACTGAAATGATTGGCTAATTAGAGTGGAAGTGCATATAAACTGTTTTGGATGATGAATGTTTTTTTCAGGTTATTATTGGTTAACTAATCATTAACCATATGCCAGTCAAGTCTTTGTTGATTATTTCCAAAGAAAGCTTCAATTTGCATGATTATCCTTTTGAAAAAAAAAAAATAACTAAAGAGGGAAATGAAAAGAAGTTGGAATTTTACCCTCTTACTCAAGAATCAAGGTACACAATTCCAAAACTATCCAATTGGATCTGTGGTTGTCAACTTCATTGATCACATCCCTGCATCATCCCATATCAGATCTTGCTGATTAAAATCCAAGTTTTTTTTTACTGCAAACACAATCTCTTGGGCCCATATCATAAGAACCTTTACTTATCCAAATCCTCACTCATTATGTATCCATCTATTGTCAAATATATTGCAATTTTTCATCTCCATAGCTCCTGAAGCTGATTGGGTAAATGAAAAAATGGAAATGATCTCACATCAATTATAAAGTAATAGTGAGCTAGTCAGGAAAAAACACTTGTTCAGCAAGGGAGACCCATTAGTATCATCCTAGTTAATCTTTGATCATCAATACAAAAAAAATAAAAACAAAAATTGCAATATGAAAGCTAATCAGACCCACCAAGTCAAGAAAAAGGCTAAAGTTTGTACCAATCTAAAAACCCTAAGGTCTTTTTAGTTGAGCCCTGATGTGAAAGGTGATGAAACGTAAATAGCCATTACTGTCCAAGAAAGAAAGCAATTGAATCAATGGTCCATACTGGTATACATGTTTTTCTCTTTTGTGGTGGGCCAATTCAGTTTTTTTCCCCTTGATAACACCTTTAACCCTTGGCCTATTCCATTTCAAAGACCTAATCAACAATTTCCCATTACAGTTCTTCCGTTCTTCTCTTATTCGATTCTTCGGGTTTCATGTTTTTGTTATATAACACTTTTCTTTCGATTTACTTGACCTCTCGATGATCCGAAAATTTGGCTTTTCTTTTATTGACAGTGCCCACATGCTTGAAAACTGAGTTCCCCTTTGAGATAGCATAGGATTGAAACTTTGGGAGTCCAGCTCACACGTGTTGCTGTCATTGAAAAGATGGGAGTGGGACCTACCATATTCCTTCTCCTTTTGCACAAAAATCAAACTTTGATTATATTGTGTTGGGTGGTGGGCTCTGAGGTTTATGATTATGATGACACTCTACTCTATACCTATAACTATTTTATTTTTTTATAAATATTTTCCCCCACTTGAGCCACCAAATTTACCTTACGAATCTGCTGTGTTTTCTTGATTTCTTAAAACCCAAATGAACGTCTGTGTGTCTGGCCCTGTAGTAGATCTTGATTGCTCTCTGTTGGGTTCATTATCAATCCACTTAACAATGTAGTTATAGTTTTACATATCGATACGTGTTTTTGTGGGTTCGAGATAAGGACACTAAAAACGTTGCCTTTTGCTGAGATGGGTTTTTACCCTTCTCAAGGGGGACCGGAAAGCTTGCTAAAGCAGAGTTGATACAAGCAACTCTTTTTGACAAAAATGTCATCACTTTACCATATGACTTTTGAGCTCACTTAGTATTCTCTCAAATTAAGGTCAAGTCATTTTTTTAAAGGCTGATGACATTGTCAATTTACACAAACTCATAAAAAAACTTGGTTCGGACTTGTTTAGTATCTGAAATTTGGTTCGGTCCGGCTTGTGTTTTCTTAATAAAATAAAAAATTTGACAAAAAAAAACACAAATCCTGATATAAAACTAGGATAACTTATAAATTTTTTCATTTTCATGATGTTTCGTTTTCGTACAAGGCAGTGAAAGTTTCAATTGGGCCACCTATAGTAAGCTGTAAAATGCCTCTCATCTCTACAGAGGAACTGAAAATGAGGTTTTCCCTTTTTTAATTTTAAATAGAAAAGTCGCCATCAGAACAGTAGAACTGTCCAAAGCCCTTCAACTAGGAGGAGTGTGTAAACCGGCTAGAGCCGGTCCACAATTTCATTTTGCATTTCAGAGGAATTTGAGTTCCATTTCATTTCTCTGAAACCAAAGAGAGTGTAACTTAACTCAACCAAGGTCAGAAATATAACTATGGTTAGATCTTATTATTTAAAGAGAAGGATTGATGTGGGATCTTGGTCTTCTTCATTGATCTGATCTCCTTCTCCTTTCCTTTCCCCTCATAATTTCCATTACAGATGAACAGTCCATGACTTGTTATCAGCATTTCCTGCTATAAAATATCTGATTGGATAATCATTCAGATAGAACTACTTCAATTTCTAATACTTATTGATTACTTCTCTTTTGTGTTTTTCTTTTTTCTTTGATTGATATCAAGTTATCAACTATCAAGTGTATATCTGTTAAGCTTATTGGAAGAAGCTGTTGAGATTCTTTTTTTTTCCCTTTTTTTCCATGCACGACTTTAGAAGATTTAAAGGACACTTAATCTTCAAAGAATTCCAATACAGTTAAGTGAAACTAAGAACAACACTGTGATTTGTTCTCAAGTCATGAAGAGAATTAGCAGCTCAGATTCTCAAGGTGCTCTAATGGCCGCCATCTGCCCATCAACAGGTTAACTTCTCCTCTAAATCTCAAGTCAACAAAGTTTTTTTTCTTCTTCACTAGATCCATTCCTACTTGATCTTGATCTTGTCTTTTATCAACTTTTTTTTTTCTTCTAGTGTTGTGATTCTCTTTTCCTGCCATTGGTCACATGGGCAACACAGATGAAAACAATCGCTTATGCCCACTATATTTTAACTTGTAGTAAAATCTGTGGTCCAATTTTGTAATTATTTTTCTGTATGATTCATTCAACAGAATTCCAGTCCATACTTGATGGGTATGACGAAGAAGAAGCTTGTTTAATTGAAGAATCCGGACATGTACCGGAGAAGAAACGGCGTTTAAGCGTTGACCAAGTCAAGGCTCTGGAGAAAAGCTTTGAGGTGGAGAATAAGCTTGAGCCTGAGAGAAAGGTTAAGCTTGCTCAAGAGCTTGGCTTGCAGCCTAGACAGGTGGCGGTTTGGTTTCAGAACCGCCGTGCACGGTGGAAGACTAAGCAACTTGAAAGAGATTATGGTGTTCTTAAGGCTAATTATGATTCTCTTAAGCAGAACCTTGAGTCACTACAGAGTGACAATGAAGCTCTCGTCAAAGAGGTATATAACATCTCCAAATCCTAAGTATCTGTCTAATTACTGTAAACTATTTATCTTGATCTGATATGGACTTAGGAATTAGATTTGAAGGATTATGTTTAATGTAATATGTATTTGTAGATAAGGAAGTTGAGATCTAAGCTAGAAGAGGAGGATCCAGAAAGCATGAATGTATCACTGACTGAGAAAGAAGAAGGATTGGGTTCAGAAACAGAAAACCCTACAACAGATCAATTACCCATCATCTCAACACCAGAAGAAGCTTCCATGGAAGGATTAGAAAGCTTGAAACAGGGGACACAAACCATGGATTTCAAAGATTCAGGTCCATCAGAAAGCGATTCAAGTGCAATCCTCAACGACGACAATAACAACAGTCCGAAAACCGTCACCTTCGGTAATGAAACCACTGGATTCCTAAATCCCCAAAATTACAACAATGGCGGATTCGAGTTCTTCAATTTGTCATCTGAATCAGGAATTGGAGCAGCTGGAGAAAGTAGTAGCTACCATGGCCAGTATGTGAAGATGGAAGAACACAATTTCTTTAACGAAGAGACTCCTTGTTGCAATTACTTCAATGAAGTTCAAGCTCCTTCTCTCCCATGGTATACCCCTGAAAACTGGACTTGAATCAGCTGCGAAATAGATAAACCCTAAAAATTGAAGCTTTCGATTTTTCACGTATCGTACGATCACGTTAATTGTACAAAAGCTGAAGCTTCTGTCAAGCGAGGAAAACAAAGAGACTGGTTCACGTGGGGGATGGATGAGGGTGAAGTGACAACCGCCATAATTGGGAAGCTCTGTGAGGTCGTTGTGCCCTAGGTATTGGGAATTATGATTAGTATGTGATTAATTAATTTGGATTATCCTGTCCAATGCTGTTAAAAGTTTAAAATAAGCGGGATAAGGATTTTTTTTAAAAAAATTAATGGATTTTGCATGGAGGAAGAACTGAATTAGCATTCAAGGTAAAGGGAGAAGCTTTATAGCTTAGTATGTAATGAAGAAAAAATAAATGTAGAATATTATTATGGTCTTTCTTTCTTTTGAATTATGTAGGAAGTTTTTATCTTATTGCTAAGTTTAAGATTAAGTGCACTCAAATTTTCTTCGAACATTTCGAGTACATCGACTACATGACAAAAAGTCGCAACACAAAACAAATGTTGTAATCTCATTACCAAAAAAATCACCAAATGATCATTCATTGAGAAACTGTTAACTTAAAACAAATGTTGTAATCTCATTACCAAAATACTAAAAAATCACACACCAAATGATCATACATCGATAAACTGTTAACTTGTTGAGTTTGTTGTGATAGAATGCAGATAATGATCTTATATTATAAAATAATTCCTACTGAGTTTGTTGTGATAGAATGCGGATACCAATCTTATACTATAAAAAAATACTTATGATATGTAACTCGTGATTGAAAAATATGCGGTGAGCTATGAAGAGATTGAGATGTCCAATCCGAGCAAAGAAAATGGTCCATGAATTATAAAAATATTGAGATGCTTAATCTTAAGAGAGAAAAAATGGTACAAGGGTTAAAATTGAATAGTAGATAAGCGGAGGAGAAGCATTGAATTAACCTGATACGTAACTCTCAATATAGGTCTCAATATAAGTCTGTCGAGAATATTAAAAAAAAACTTATAAAAGTATAGTAACTTTAAAAATTATATCGATAAGAAAAAATTGAAATATATATATTTTTCATAGGTTTTTTAACATAATGAAAGGAAATTCTTAATTCACTACTCTTCTAAATTCTAACTGGTGTAATACCCGCACATCGTGTGAAGTTTTGAATATAATGGATTAGACGTATTTATTTGTTATTATATATTTTTTTGTATTCTAAATTCACATATAAATATGTTGATTGCAATAAAAAATTAGACAAACATTATATGATATATTTATAGGTCGAAAAAATGGTTATCTAAATTTTTGTAGAAATATGAAAATATTAGAGTTAGCAAATAATCGACATACAAAATATAAGTGATTAAAAGAGTTATATATGAGCTCGATTACAAAAATATACATTAGATCAAGTTTTGAATTCTTTAATTCTACAGGAAAAAAAACCTTTAACTCTAATTAACGTTAAAGATTTACTAATATTTCTATTTTTCATAAACTTAATTAATAGGACTTTTTGTTAACGTTAAAGATTTACTAAATTTTCTATTTATTAAACTTAATTAATATGACTTTTTTATTAACGTAAAATATTAACTTCTTACAAGATATTTTGGGTTGCGTGAATTCTGACGCTGCCATGTGATAATAAGGGTATCTTGTAATACTTATATAAGATAAGATCTTTGTGTTTAGGGTATTTGTTGAGAATTTCAAAGTAGACATATATTTTTAGGTTTGTTTACACTTTTTTTTATCAGTTTGTTTTCTAAGAAGATATATCTAATGTGAATTACTTAATTAACTTGTCATTAGCGACATAATTAAAAAGTCCACTAAAATAGTTTTCTTGTTTGGACCATAAGTTTAATTCAATGTTTGAAAATTTTAGCAATTCAGAAAATTCTTTGATATACCTATTAAAAATTTGAATTTCTCCGAAATATAGCAAAATTAATTAATTAAGATTTTTTTTTTCTTTCTGTCACATAATATTTTTTTTTCTTCTAGAATTATGTTAGAAAAAAAAAATCAAATATAAACTTTTACGACCTACATAAACTACAATTAAAAATTAAAAGGTTAGAAATATTATTCAGGCAATACAATATTAAAATTAAACCAACAAATCTTATAGATAAACCCACATTCTGTGGCCTAACTCTTGCAGGCTGATGAGCAACACCATTAGATAGCCTACTAAAATGGCTATCCAACCTATACAACACTTTTGAAGTGGACAAGATAGATAACTAATTTATGTGTGATATACATTTGAAGTATGCCAATATCTAACTATGGGGTAACAATACAATTTTCTGTTCTCCAAGTATGTAAAACATATTCCTTAATCAATGTAACGATTCGAACTTTACTTGTGATTTTAATATGATAAGTAATTACCATGCCATGTTTGGTTAGGGGTTCCAAAAGATTATCTATATAGATGATTTAGGTTATATCTGCATCATATTGATGTTTAAGTATTTGCATACATATATTTTAATATAAAATTAAGTTTTTTTTTTCTCACTACATGTATTTAAAAGAAAATTACTTTGTGTGTATGTGAACATACGGTTATATCCGGTGAAAAATATGAAAAAGATCGTTCACACGGTTATATCCGGTGAAAAATATGAAAAAGATCGTTTTGTTTTGATAAACACGGGCAATAACAAAAATGAAATGTGATTCTACTACCAACTTTTGTTGATCAAAAGAATAATAAGGAAAAAAAACAGTTTTCTTTGAAGTTGTGTTTTGGTGTGTTCATAGTTTGTTTCGTTGATTTGAGGTATATGGTTTTGAGTCGTGTATGGTTGAGGACCCAAGGTCGTGGTTGTGTGCTTTTGACGGCCCGTTTATCGTGAGGCTATTCGTTGAAGTTTCGTCTTTCACCTGAGAGATAGATTCACGTAGTACCTGCTTTCCGGTGATGCTACTTCGTTATTGCTTGTGATAGATTTCGTTGGGTTAAAATTGACGTGGGGTCCATCGCACGTCCGAGCGCATATGCGCGTTGCTCTTCTCATTGGGTTTATGAACTGGCTTGGACTTAACGCGCATGTGCGTTCGGATTCACACGACCCCCGCTCTACACGATCCATCTGTATCAGACTTTGACATGGTATCAAAGCGGTTAGCCTCTATGTGACTCGCGATCCTAACTTGTGGGCAAGTGCAACTCGGTCTATATCCTCTAGTTGCACTTGCGGGGCGTGTTGGAGATAATTAGTTCCCACATCGAAAGATTGAGACTTCCCATCCTATAGTATAAGGTTAGTGGGCTACTCCTCCTATTGTCAATTGATTTTAGGATGAAACCCCATCGGATTTATGTGTTGGGCTTGAGCCTAATGTGCATGTGCGTTCGGATGCACACGACCCCTGCTCTACCCGATCCGTCTGTATCGGACTTTGACATGGTACTATGTATCGGACTTTAACATGGTACTATGCTCAGAAATCCCCAAAAATTGAAATCCTTCGTTTCTAAAAAAAAATGATAAATATACACTTACCCATTCACGAGTAAAACACAAGTCACAAAACTATATAAAATATATAATATGAAAATATGCATCTAGGAATAATGTAGAACCAACCCTATACATTTCTGTGTAAGATAGTTGACCTATGCACTAATTTACACACAAGTGTAATAACTCAAAATTTGCCAATATATTTGTGTAAACTTTGTCACAACGAATAATTCGGAAAATAACCTACAAAAATTGTACGACCGAATCATTCGGAAAAATCGGTTCAACATTTGAATCATTTTGTATTTTGTCGTGCACAAGTATTCATATGTATGTAAAGAGTGTGCTGATTTTTTAAGTGTGACATGGTTTCCAACACATGAATCAGTTTATGTTAAAAATGTAAATCCGTAAACTTTTTACGAGTAATGTAAATTGTTTAGAGATCGGTAGGTAGAGTTGTGCAGATTTGAACCGGTATAGAAACTCGAAAAAATTATGGTCTAGTATGAGATCGTTAGCTAGTGTTAAATTCAGTCTTGAAACGTAATATTTTGGACCGGACCATTTTACCCTCTTATAAAGAAAAACATAATACAGTGTGATTTTGAAACCGACCATGATAAACCCACACAAAACATTTTTAATTGAAAAAAAATGATCTATTACATCTAGACCGGACAATATTGGATCGGACTGACGGATTCGGTCCATAGACCATTAACACACGGGAGTGCTAACATTTTGGTCGGTAATACTACGGTCCGGACCGAAACGATGCACAAATTAACCTACCGGTAGGTGGAGTTATTTTATATAAATTAAAGTAAGAAAATACGTTTGTTTAACTTTAGTTTTTAAAGGGTTGATTAGAATATGTTTGTTTCAATTAACATTTTTGGATCGAGAAGTTTATGTAGAGGATTAGATGTTCTTACATCGACAATAAATTATTAATATGGATCTAGTATATCAAGTAGGTTAACTACTCTTCTTATTGTTAATTGGTCCTAGAATGAAACCTCTATCTGATCCGTTAGAATATCACATGATATCAGAGCAGTTCGATATCTCGGATCCTAATTTATCAGGTTTGTCAGCCTTAAGATTCTAATTGGGGGCATTAACATTGATAGTCCGTACGAATAAGCTAGCCGACCTTAAGACATATATGTTGTCAACTGGTGGGAACTTTTTTTTTTTTATAACATGCGGGCAAGTGTCAACCTGGTCTATATCCTAGTTGCACTTACGGGGAACGTGTTGGAGATAATAAGTTCTTACATTGAAAGTTGAGACATTCCGAGTCTACTATATAAGGTCGGTGAATTACTTCTCCTATCACTAATTGATTTTACGATAAAACTTCGGTTGTCTTATGTGTTAGGCTTGAACCTAACGTACATATACACTCGTATGCACACGACCCCGTTCTATGGTCCTTATATATCGGACTCTGACAGTATCTGACCCGTCAAAATCACTCTTAAAAATTTATATAAAAATAAAACTCGGTTAAAACTAATACGTGAATCAAACAAAGCGTATACCAAACTTGTAAGCTAATACTAGGGTAAACAGTGAATCTAATGTGTAAATGTAAATACTTTCTAGTTTAATTTTACTTGACAACGTATAAAAAAATGTTCCGAGATGATTGCATACTCGGACCCTGCAACGTTGTTTGTCACCCTGTCGGAAGAATCTTTACCTTTTTCTTTGTTACTTGTCTTGTTTATTTTATTTTCAGTAAGATAACAAAAGAAAAAACATTATAAAAATATGTTACGTATAGTATGATAATTTTGTTGTAGGATAAATTTATGGTAAACGAAGTATAAATAAGTTTTGATAGGCAAAACAAAAATAGTAACGCAGTAAGTTTAGTAAGAAATATAGAAAGAGACTTATATGTGTAAGTTATATGTAGGTGATGTGTGGAATATTTTGGCCTAATACTGACATTTGGTACGTAAGAGTTGTGGGCATGTGAGAGTGGGTCCAAAGTGTGGTTGTGGGACTTATTGACATTCACTCATTCACTACTCAATGGTCACTATCCCTTGAGAATCACTCACACTTCGGACACAAAATTCATGCAAATATCCGTATCCTTACCATCTTGTCTTTTTTATTATTATTTATTACTATATCTTCATTTTATACAATCTCATGTCATAATAATAATAATATTATATACAGAGAAATTAATAAGATTGTCTAGAGCTCTCGTACGATAACGAGTTAAAACGTATAGAAAAATATGTTTAATCAACAATCTTATTAAAGATATCGAGGTGTGTTTTTTAGCCTCTTAGGTGCACAATTGTATGTATTTTACGCATGATCATCTTATAATATTAAATATATAGGTTGAACACATCTTAAAGTTTTAACTTGTAAGGGAGTTCTCACCTTATTTGATCTTACATATATATATATATATACACACAGTATAAACGGTAAGAAGGGATAACTTTATGAGACGTTCAATCTAATATAATCAACGTTATTGACTCGTCACATGTTTCACGTGTGTGGTTCTTAGGTGTACGATAGTGCGCTCTTCACATGATCTTGCATCTTTTTTAGACGAAGAACACAATCACAACAAAAAAGTTGGCTCGTTTTCGTTCATCAATTGATTATATTGTATTGCTTAATTTTTGATTTAGATGTATGACAAAAATGTTACACGAATGAACAACTAGAGATGTACAAATCATGGATCCACGGTGCACGATCATACACCTAAGAACAACATACAAAAAGTAACAAAAATAAGTATCGGTTTTAATTAGCTCAAACATCTCCTAGAATTCATTACTTTCTACCCTATAAAGTATTATTTATTGATTCTACTCACATATACAAATCTATTAAATCGTACTAAAACAAGTCACATTTATGCCACGTGTCAACGCCTAAGGCATGTCATCTACGATTTTTTTTTAAAATATATTTACAAAATATACCACATGATATTTACAAATTTGTCAATTTTCTTTTATAAAATAATTTATATAGGAATTAATAAACAATTAGCAATGCTACATCATGTCTTAAACATGTCATTTAAGAAATTTTTTGCTTCTTTACAGATTTGTCACAACATTACCTGTCAAGTCTTATAAAAAAAAATCATAAGATATTAATAACAAACTTAGATTTTCAAAATTTTAACAAATGAGATTTTGAAATTTTCTTCATATTTTGAAATTATTTTCTATAATTTTTGTAAGAATAATATAGGCTCATTTTAAATTATATTTCATTTTTCTCTCCTTATTTTTATTTTTTAAATTTAATTATTTATTTAACTATTGAATTTAATTTCAATTTCGAAATTTTATATCATAGTTTGTTTTCTTATTTTTATTTTTGGAATTTAAATTTTAAATTTTAAATTATATTTTGAAAGAATTGATGTACTAGTGAGGATTTTTTTATTAGGGGCACTAGTTAAGTATGTAGGCAAAATTAAGTGAGGTATTAACTATGTACGTATAAATAGTGTTTTTTAATTTTTTTCCCCACCTTTTTTCGCTCTCACCTCTCTCTTCTCCCCTCTTTGGCGATTTGGGCGATTCGTTTCTCAGTCTTCTAGTCTCCTTTCTTTGTCGCCCGATTTCTTCATCTTCGATTCTCTCTTCACTGTTCTTCTTCGTGATTAACTCTTCCATCGTCCATCTTTTACCTCTCTCCAGGTTAAGTTTTCGTGATTAACTCTTCTATGTCTCTTCTATTAGGGTTTATGTCTTCGATTTATCATGATACCAAATAGATCGCGCGGATTGTGGTTTAGTCTTGCATTCTAGTACTGTTTCTTTGCTTGAATCTAATCTATTTTGTTGCAAATGGAGAACCACTAGAGATTATGTAACACCAAAATCCGTAGGAATTGAGGTGCTACTGGGCTAGGATCTCACAATGAATCCTGACCCTAGCCTGACAACAAATTTCACTGAATCTTACAACAAGGCACCACTCATGCACACATCCAATATAAGGATGGCAACTAAGTAAGTCCTATGGACTTACCTCAACCTCGAAGTCTCAAACCCAAACAGCTCCAACTCTGGAGATCAACACTGCCTAAACAAGGCATCACCACATATATCAAACTTATATCCAACATAGGGGTCACACCTAGACCCAAGGGATCCATAAGGATCGTATATCCTAACTCATAAACCTCAAAGCCATAACCGGCATACAGATATATCACATCCTCATCATTCTATCCTCATACACGTACCTATCATGCTACTAACCCGCTCATACTAGGAAAGGAAAGGATCTACCTAACTCTAGGTAGATCCGGAACAAGACGCACCTGCGTGACAAGGAGACGCAGGGCGGAGCAAGCGATCCGGCAGGGGCGGCAAGGCTCATCCGTAGGGCCGGTGACAGCGGCCGCATGCAACGCAGGCACGGCGCAGGCGCTGGGACAATGGCCGCGGGACGGTGGCTTCTGGCCGCGGGGCGGCGACAGTGCAGAAGATGATCCCGCGGTTCTTCTTTCACTCTTCACGTGATCAATTCACGTCTTCTTTCATCCAAAGTTACACATATACAAATACATACATAAACCAACATCAATCTATATCCAATCATCTAATCCTAAGCTAAGGAAGAAGGAATCAAAGAAAGGAAGAAGAGAAAGAGAAGATTACTCACCACACCTGTGGTCTTAGGCTGCAGGAAAGATCAACACTCACAACAACTGGCTTCCAAGCACAGCATACCAACCACTAGCATCCACATCAACATCCACCACAACAACTCTCTTACAAACTAAAGGGAAAAAGCACAAGATCAAGAAGAGGAAGGAGAAGCAAGAAGGACGTAAGCCAACTGAGGAAGAGAAGTGAAGAAGAAGTCCTTGATCAGCCCAAGGGAAAGAATAAGAGAAGAAAAAGGTAAAGCACGGGTCAAGGAGTCAACAAAAACGGCTGCAGCCGCAGGAAACCGCAGGGGCGGTCCCTGAGCCGCAGGAGCGAAAACCCGCAGGGCGGCACCCCATCCGCGGGTGCGGCTAAGCCACAACTCGGTCAAACTAGTCTCGGCTAAAGACCAAAACTAGTCTCGATGTGTAGGACTGGACACAAAAAAATATTGTGGAACGGGACATGGGTCTTACCTTCCTCGTCCCGCAAGGCCCGTCCCGTCCCGCATATATTAAATTTTAAATATAAATTAAACAATTAAATATATAAACCTAAGAAGGAGTGATCATTATGTAATTTTGTTCTTATAAAATTAACAATTGTCCAAATATATCTACAAAGGTCAAAAGAAAGGTGAACTTGGTTGCGGCATTACCAAAAGAGTAGTGATCATTATGTAATTTTTGTTATTATATTTTATTTTGGATGTTAGACTTGACAAGTTAATTATGTTTTGTAAACCTTGTTGCGACATATTATTTTGATGTCTTTTCATTTTAAGGATATCAACGAAATATTTTCTTTCGTAAATTGTTAATTTTAAATCGAAAAGACAAAAACAAATTTTAGATAGATCATGCGGGATTTGTCCGTCCCGTCCCATCCCGTCCCGGTCCCAACCGGGATAGGGCCCAATGGGTTTTAGTAAAAAAAACTCAAGGCCCGTCCCGCTCCCGTCCCATATATAATAACCGGGACGGGACGTGGGATGACCTTAATCCGTCCCATGCCCAGCCCTATCGATGTGTATTCTTGTATTTTAGATCTCAACAACCAATATGTTTCCAGTCGATCTTAAGCAAAATTTGAAATTTGAAATCTCTATTGTAGTGAATCAGGCTCGGGTATGAAGATTGCAAATGAAAGTATAGAACCGTCTCAGGTTTGTTTCAATTTCTCTTGGCAGTTGGGTGAAGTTATATGTTAGCAGTTGCGACTAATTACTAAATTTATATCAGCTTCATGAGTTTCATACCTTTCTTCATATATGAGAGAGTTTAAGTTGAGCTTTTTCCATCTTCATTTGTAGTTTAACATGAATTCATCATCTAATAATCACTATGATGAACGTGGGAAGCGATTTGCTACCATCTGTTGTTGGTTTCTTGAAATTGGATCTCTTCTGTCTTGGAACATTATGCTTACCATTTCTGAAAAACAGTACTTGTAGAAGTAAAATGGGTGGGTTCAAATTTGTTAGCAGGGTGTAAAAAAGGATCCAGAAAAATTGCTAAAATGAAGTCTTGATTGTTTTCGTTCTGTAATTTTAGCCCTGTACGAGTAATTTATCTTATGCATATGTTGCTACGCTTTCACTTACACACTTTAGATCCGTATATTACAATCTACTGTACTGTAGTTGAATGGAAATTGTCATACTTTTATCATGCGCTTCTATTGCTAAAATGCAGAATTTGACTTGTGATATGTCCTTTGATGTTTTTAACATGTTGATAAACTCATTTATTTGCTATTATTTCATAGGTCAAATGCAGTTCAGTCTTCCCCACTCGAAGTAGTAGTCCTCTGGTCAAAGCAAAGGCATCTCGGGAGTTAAGAACATGCCCTTACATGATGGTGAACTCTTCTGAAAATCAAGTTCCATCTGATGCTTGTGAGGGTTGAGATTCAGCTAACAAAGTTCAATCACTCAATTACTGACCGGATTGTTTATTAGTTAGCTACTATTATAGTCGGGTTTTATGCAGTTATGTGAGGACAATCGAGGACGACAAGTGAAATGGTTAACAAAAATTGGTGGCTTGGAGTTTGCTTCTAGTTCTAGCCAAGTGACCCCTCTCTTGCAAAGCTCACATAGTTGAAACTCTTTTCTGATTTGAAAATAACTAAGATGTATCAACATTCAATTTACTCAAATCCTTAAAGAAATACTTGCCTTAAAAGTGTCATCTTATCCGAGTTAATTATATCATGAATGTATACAAAATTCAAATCAAAGTGTATAGTGATGGGTCCTAGCTAAGTAATTATTTATAATATTTTACCCTAATTAAGCATAGGCTCAAAACTCCCTATGGTTTTCAATACTAGTTTAGTTCATAATATTTGGCTTACAAATGTTATTATTATTGGGTAACAACGAAGTTGGGTGACCGAAGTGAAGTTGGATATAAAACGTTGGGTATTAAAATCGGGTGACAACGAAGTTGGGTAACCGAAGTGAAAATGGATATAGAAACGTTGGATATTAAAATCGGGTAACAACGAAGTTGGCTAACCGAAATGAAGTTGGATATAGAACGTTGGGTTTTAAAATCGGGTAACAACGAAGTTGGGGAACTGAAGTGAAGTTGGATATAGAAAGTTGGGTATTAAAATCGGGTAACAACGAAGTTGGGTAACCGAAGTGAAGTTGGATATAGAACGTTGGGTATTAAAATCGGTAACAACGAAATGGGTAACCGAAGTGAAGTTGGACATAAAACGTTGGGTATTAAAATCGGGTAACAACGAAGTTGGGTAACCGAAGTGAAGTTGGATATAGAACGTTGATTATTAAAATCGGGTAACAATGAAGTTGGGTAACTAAAGTGAAGTTGGATATAGAACGTTGGGTATTAAAATTGGGTAGCAACGAAGTTGGGTAACCTAAGTTGGGGACACGATGAAGGTTGAATATTAAAAATTGGGTATTACTATTTAAAGGAAGGATTACTTCACAAATAGAAAGTACATAGTTAGTGTTTAGGTATAAATTAGCCTACACACTTTGTAACACTAATAAAAAAAAAGGTACATACTTCCTTAATTTACCCTTTTATTTTTAATTTCAAATTTTATAAATCTTTTTTTCTTTTTTTAAAAAATTTTGAAATAATTTTCTTTTATACAATTGGGACATCTATATATTTTTTTGCTAAATCATAATTATAGTTGGGGCATATATATTTTTACGTATATTTACATCCGCAAAAACAATAAGAATATTTTGCGAGTTAAATAAAATCCTTAACAAAAATATGAAAAATCTTAAAAATCCTTAACAAAAATATGAAAAAATTTCAGGTTAACTATAAAAACGTAGTTGGGCTTTTTAACAATTATTAAAATATTTCTAAAATTTTTGGGATAATTGAACAAGTCTAATGTAAAAGATCTGATGATTTACATTAGCAAGATTTCCTAATTTTTAAAAAATATTTTATCGCGGTTAAATATTCAATTGTAACGCACATTTAAAATTGTAACAAGTATTAAAACTTGTGGGAGAAGCTCTACCGTAACTTAAATTCTGATTTCTTTTTAAAAAAGCCAAAATAACACTTATGCTCGATCAAATCTCATTCATATTCGATTTTGAGATAGATATTTGTTCGCTGGTTTTACACCCTATAAACCTTTATCAATAATGATAAAAGCTCACAGGTTAGTAAAAACCACGATATGCTTTAAATTTATAAAACAATAAATAAATACCCATTTGTAGCAAACTCACAGTGTATGGGTCAATCACAGTATGAATAAGTATTCCAAGGTTGATCTCAGAGACTGAGAGGATTAATATGCAGCAATGATTATAAATAAGATAGATCTAGATAAGAAAGGGGTTAGGAAAAGATAAGGAAAAGAAAGTCAAAAGGTTTTTGAAAAGGGTTTTTTGATTCACAATTAATTGTCACTGTTGATTGAAAATCAAATAAAACAAAGATAATCAAATTAAAGGGAAATAAAATGGATTCCAAGGGTTCAAGATCATTGTTTATACATATGGACTCAAGAAAACTCATAAGACATCTATGACTGGCAAGCACAAGAATGAACATTTCTAAGCTGATGGTCTATTACCGGGTAAGTCTCAAGACCATCTAATTTCAAACCAAACTATCTATCACCGGGTAAGTCTCAAGGTAAAGAGGTAGAAAATTCTAAACAAACCAGACTACAAACTAAGGGAAAGGTAAACCATCACCGGGTAAGTCTCAGGTATTACCTTACTTAGGAAGTATTCTAAGCACATCCAACCAATAAAGGATAAACTTTTATTACCTAGGATTCAGTTTCCTAAGGTATTTAAGAAGGGAATATTACCGGGTAAGTCTCAATTTCAACTTAGGTTACTAGCTAGAAGGATTCTAAATAGGTTCCAGTCCAAACTAACCACTAGGATTTCAAGGCTAAACAAACCAAACATAAAATCAAACTATTCCATCATAATCCAATGCATAAACAAATCCCTATCAACCTTGGAACCACAAAGTTCTAGCCAATAACAATCATATCAAAAGGAAAATAAATAAATAAATAAATAACAAAAGGGAATAAATAGAACTCAACTTCAATAGATGAAAACTTGCAATCTTCTCAAATCTCAAATCCACAATCTCTTCCAAACAAATCTCAATGCAAAAGTCTTGAACTTTAATCTAAACTATGAAGAACAATGGTAGAGAAGAAGGGAAGGAGACGACTCCCTCCTCTAGGGTAAACTCTGGGCGACTCCCAACACACCTTGAAATGAATCCAAGACTTCCTTTTATAATAAAAATCTAGCTAAAAAGGCATTGGGCCAAAAAGGAAATAGCCCGCAAATAAAATATAATTCTAAGGAAAAAAGCCCGCAAATAAAATATAATGTTCCAAAAAAGGAAAAAGCTTGCAAATAAAATATAACGCTCAAGGAAGAAATCTCAGACTGGATCTCGCCGAGATGGGTCATCGTCGGGACCGAGATTTCGTCTTCGATCTTCAGCGTCATGGATCTCGGTCGGGTCACCCGAGATATGGACCGAGATGGTGCCCGAGATGGTGACGAGATTTTACTGCAGCGGCTTCATCTCGGCCCGAGATAAGTGGATCTCGGCCGAGATGCTCTTTGGTCATTCCCTTCATGCATTTAGCTTGGAACCTAGCCCTTTCTCGTGCACGTATGCTCGCTCCAATGCATCCACTTCGAGGCTTGATCCTCAAATACGTCGTTTTAGCTCCAAAATGTGTCAAATCACCTACAAAGCCACAAAATAGCGTGTGTAGACATCTATTCTTGCAAAGTAGAACTAAACAAGCATAAATGGAACAAATTAAGGCCAAAACATGAATGCGGAAAGGGGAAATCCAACTAAATGCATGAATGCAACAGGTCGATAAATCATGTTATGAATATTGATTCCGGATTTGTTTTTCCTGCGTGGTTCTTTTTTCGTTTCTCCTTCATTCTTTTTTCGTTGTTACTTTGTAATTGACTCTTTATTCATTATTTTGTTCTACCTTCAGCTTTCCTCCTAGTTCATTACATTTCATTCTTTTTTCGTTCTTGCTTAATCCTTTTCTTCGTTCATTCGTTCATGTGTAATTGACTCTTTTTTTTCATACATTACCATAAGTTTTTAACTTTGGAATAGATTCATAAAAAGAATATATAGTTTTTAACTTTGAATAGATTCATGTGTTGATTGGTTTTACATCACATGTTATAACCCTTGTATTTATAGAAACTGTGAGAGCCCTTTTCTTTCGGACCGAGATCGACCATAGCCGAGATTGGCTTTGCCGAGATTGCCTTGCCGCACCCGCGGGCACGTATGCCGCCCCCTGCGGTTCCCGCCCTGCGGCCCTGTGATCCGCCCCTGCGGGTTACGGCGGCTGCAGCCGTTTTGTTGACTTCCTTGACCCGTGCTTTACCTTCTTACCTTACCTTCTCTTACCTTGCTGAGCAAGGGTTTCACTTCTTCACTTCACTTCTCCAGCTACCTACGTCCACCTTGCTTATCCTTCTTCCCTTGTGAGCTTGTTCTTGTTTTCCTTGGAGTTGGCTTTGGAAGTGTACTTGTGGTTGTGTGTGATGCTAGTGTGTGTTTTGTGTGCTTGGAAGCCAGCCTTGGTGTTTGATGATCCTCCCTGCAGCCTATAACCTTCTGCAGTGGTGAGTGCTTGTTCTTCTCCTTCTCTTCTTCTTTGATTCCATCTCTTTAGCCTTAGGTTTAGATGTATGTTGATCCTAGTTTGATGTTGGAACGTGTATGTATATGTTTGTATGTGGTTTTGGATGATTGAAGACGTAATTGATCAAGTGACGAGCCGAAGAGAAGCTGCGAAGTGTCGTTCTGCACTGTCGCCGCCCCGGCCAAGAGCCAGCCACCGCCCCGCGCTACCGTGCCACAACGCCTGCGTCGTGCCAGCGGCGTGCCTTGCCTGCGTTCTGTGTCACCGCCCCTGCGGCTTCCACCTTCCGCGCCTGCGGGTGACCCTTTCCGCCCCTGCGGTCTTAGTTCACGCAGGTGCGTGTTGTCCCGGAACTACTTATAGTCAAGTAGTTTCCTTTCCTTTCTAGTACGAGGGAACTAGTATCATGCTAGGATTCGGATGATGATGAGTATGGTATAGTTATGCCGGTTACGGCTTTGAGGTTTACGAGTTGGAATTGATCCCTTATGGATCCCTTGGGTCTAGGTGTGACCCTTTGTGTGTGATAGGATTGTGATATATATATGTGTGCCTTGTATAGGCTGTGTTGTCCTCCAGTTGGAGTGGACGTTTCTGGGTTTTGCTCGTAGCGAGATACTTCTGAGATTGAGGTAAGTCCATAGGACTTACTTAGCTGCATCCTTATATTGGATGTGTGCATGAGTGGTGTTTGTTATATGCTTTATAGCATGCTTCATGTTGGTCACCGACCTATGTTATATTGACCGCCCATTGTAGTGGTTGTGACAACTTACCCTTTCATCCGTAGGAGTCTGGGAAGTTCTCTGTACGCTAGCTAGACTTGGTATACGGGAAAGGTACTGATACCACTCCTTATGGTATACGGGAAGGTGCGCTGATACCACTCCAGCTAGCTATTGCACGCAGAGGCGAGGATTATATTCCTCGTGTCACTTATTTTCATATACTGATTTATATACTCTTGTGTGTTTAACGTTATAAAGATAATAAACCGGGTAAATGTGTGATATCATGTTGATGTGTTATTGTTTATATGATGTGTGGTTGTGCTCTTGCCTATCTTATATTTGTGTATGGTTAGCTAACGGTTTTATACCGTGTTGTAGATCCTTTGCAGGTTAGGAGAACTGCAGAGTGATCCGGAGGGGTGATCTGCTGAGGGTTCCGTACACAGGGCGTACTCGGGGTTTTGGGTTATTTATATTGTACGGATTTATGGTTGACTTTTGTACTCAGCAGTACTGTGTATTACTTTTGATCAGTATATATATATATACATCAGTTTTATGTTTTGTTTTAATCTATCAGTGCCTTGTTGTAAGATTCAGTGAAGTTGTTGTCAGGCTAGGGCCAGGATCCATTGTGAGATCCTAGCCAGTAGCACTCCGAGTCCTACGGATTTGGGGTGTTACAAAGTTGGTATCAGAGCCCAGGTTGACAACAATGGCACTAGTAATCTGCAATAAAGTTCGAATAGATAAATAAACAGAACCCGAAAGGGGTCTGACTTTTCAAAAGGTTTTGGTTTTGAAATGAGTACAAATGTTTTGGGATATCGTGTACGTGAACCATCGCCCCTCTGAAGATCTCGACAGTATAGATATATATATAGATATTCTGTTGTGATTGATCTGTGATATATCTATACATATGGCATATATATAGCCTTCTAAGATAGGTTTACGTCTTCTGCAGATGGTTCAGACTAGAGCCTTACCTGCAGCAAGACGAGGTAGGTAGAAGACCCCCTCTAGGTAGAGGACGGGGTAGGACTCCTGCTGACGGTTCACATGCGGGAGAGATACATGAGGAGGTTGCTGAGAGCGCCGTTCCTGAGACTGGGAACGGGGCAGCTGAGAGACAGGGGCCACAGAGAGCCCAGTCTGGTGAGTCTGATCGCGTCTCTATGGGTAGATCAGAGTTTCAGGATTATATCAGACGAGTAGAGGAGGCTGCCAGAGCCGGTAGGCGTGCCCCAGATTTACAGGCACAGGAGGGACCATCTGAGAGGTCCCACACTGTTACTTCAGGTACCAGCTGTACAGGTAGCCTGCTGCTGAGATTGCTAGAGCACCGGAGGAGCATAGAGGGCCTAGACCAGATACCTGGTTGAAGGCATTTCATCAGATGGGTGTACCCCTTTCACTGGGAAAGTGGGGCTAGAGGTGGAGCTGTGGATAGGACATGTAGACTCAGCTCTGGAGTCTATTAGATGTCCAGCTGACAGGCAGATTGAGCTGGTGCAGACCTTGTTCAGAGATCTGGCACAACACTGGTGGAGGTCTGTACGAGTCCAGGTTACTAGCTATGAGCAGATGAGGACTCTGATCCGAGAGCGTTTCTGCCCTGCCTCTCTGAGGAGGGAGAAACTGCGAGATTTTGTGGAGGCTGGGTTCGAGGATGTACCAGTCTCTGAGGCTATCAGGAGGTTTCAGGAGGAGCTGGCCTTACTGGGACCAGCTGCACCTGCTGCAGACAGCACGTTTATCTCTTTTTCCCGACGACTGAGGGATACTACCGGACCTACATGGCGGGATTTCACTGTGAGGACTCTTACAGATTATCAGGACAGAGCTTCCGATTATGAGAGGGAGCGAGCTGGACAGAAGGAGAGCTTCTCAGACCCGGAGGGTCTGAGAAGAGGCAGCGTACAGGGCAGACCAGTGGTGCTGGTGGTTTCTGCTAGTGGTTGGCGTGGTCAGAGACGCCAGAGTCAGCCTTCATCTGCGCGCGTTGCAGAGAAGGACGTCAGTGCTTTAACTGTGGAGATTCAGGGCATATGAGGCCAGAGTGCACGAGGCCATTGGTGACATTGCTACACCTGTGGTAGGCAAGGTCACCGAGCTGTTTACTGCCGCCAGGGCGGAGCGTCATCTCCAGCAGGGTTCTTCTCCTGCTAGTGCAGCGGAGGTGGGCAGAGGCCACCTCAGCAGCAGCAGACTCAGGGACAGCAGAGAGTCCAGATCGCCCTACGACTCAGGATCTGCTCTGGGCCGAGTAGAGGCAGAGGTCGTGGTGGGGCACCACTGATACCAGAGGCCCACAGGGGTCGTGTCTTTGAGCTGAGGAGTGCAGAGGAGCCAGCTGCAGCCTACTGTTACAGGTACCATTCTGATTCATGGTTTATCTGTTAGAGTTTTATTTTGATACTGGGTGCTACGCACTCTTTTATTTCTAGATTGCCTGTGTAGAGCGTCTTGGGTTAGATACAGTTGAGGGTATGCCTTTTATTATAGGGTTACCCGATGGTGGTAGGGTCAGAGGTACCCGTGAGATTCACGGTTGTCCCATTTCTGTAGGGACCCGTGTGTTACTAGTTGACTTCTTTGTCATGCCATTAGAGCATGAAGAAGTCATTCTAGGTATGGACTGGATGGATAGACACTCTGCAGTCCTAGATGTAGGTAGGAGGATTGTTACCCTCTCTACCGAGTTAGGCCAGATAGAGGTTTTCCGAGGTTGGGACCTTGGAAAGACAGGTACAGTTATCAGCGCCATACGAGCAGCTAGATTGATTGCACGGGGTTGCGAGGCCTTCTGGTGTTATGCCATGAAGGAGGGGGAGAGTCCAGCGTTAGAGGATATCCCAGTTGTTTGTGAGTATACAGATGTTTTTGCTGAGCCGTCCAGTTTGCCGCCTCAGAGGAGTGTGGATTTCAGTATCGAGTTGGAGCCTGGTACTAGACCCATCTCGAAGGCCCCATACCGGATGGCGCATGTCGAGATGCTGGAGCTGAAGAAGCAACTCGAGGAGTTGGCTGAGAAGGGCTTCATTCGCCCTAGTGTGTCCCCCTGGGGAGCACCTGTTCTCTTCGTACGGAAGACGGACGGATCACTGCGACTGTGTATAGACTACAAAGAGCTGAACAAGGTGACCATCAAGAACAAGTATCCACTGCCGCGCATTGATGATTTGTTGGATCAGTTACAGGGAGCTACTGTGTTCTCCAGGATTGACCTGCGTTCCGGGTATAACCAGCTGAGGATGAGGAAGCAGGATGTGCACAAGACAGCATTCCGGACCAGATATGGTCACTACGAGTTTGTAGTGATGCCATTTGGGCTTACGAATGCCCCAGCCGTCTTTATGGAGTTGATGAACAGTATCTTCATCGACTTCCTGGATCAGTTGGTAGTGGTCTTCATTGATGACATTCTGGTATACTCTCGCAGTAGAGAGGAGCATGCAGGACATCTGAGGACTGTATTACAGGTTTTGCGGGATAGAGAACTCTATGCTAAGTTCTCTAAGTGGGAGTTCTGGATGCCAGAGGTAGCATTCCTAGGTCATGTGGTTTCAGCTGAGGGGATCAAGGTGGATCCAGCGAAGATTGAGGCTGTAGCAGCTTGGACGACACCGACGAACGTCAAGGAAGTACGTAGTTTCCTTGGCCTAGCCGGTTATTACAGACGCTTTGTGGAGGGTTTTTTTTGTGATTGCCCGTCCACTGACGAGTTTGCTGAGGAAGACTACCAGATTTGTGTGGTCTGATCAGTGCAGGCAGAGTTTTGAGGAGTTGAAGAGGCGTTTGACTTCTGCTCCTATTTTGGCACAGCTAGAGAGTACTGAGGATTTTGTGGTTTACAGTGATGCATCCAAGCTAGGCTTGGGATGTGTTCTGATGCAGCGAGGCAGAGTTATTGCTTATGCGTCTCGACAGCTGAAGACGTATGAGGAAAACTATCCGACTCATGATCTGGAGTTGGCAGCGGTAGTTCATCCACTGAAGATCTGGAGACATTACCTGTATGGTGCTACATGTTAGATCTTCACAGACCATAAGAGTCTGAAGTATATTCTCACGCAACGGGAATTGAATAACCGCCAGCGTAGGTGGCTCGACCTGATCAAGGATTTTGATCTAGAGATCTTGTATCATCCGGGGAAGGGGAACGTTGTCGCCGACGCCTTGAGCAGGAAGACGCCTTGAGAGCAGGCGATTGCGAGGCTGACAGTTCAGCATCAGTTACGGAGAGACCTGATATGGTTAGAGTTGGATATTCAGTTTCCTGATGAGGGTGCCCAACTACGTACTTTAGAGGTTCTTCCTGATCTGTTAGATGAGATCCGACAGAAACAGGAGACCTGCCCGGCTTTGCAGAGGATCAGAGATAGGATGTCTCGAGATGAGGCACCACAGTTCCTGCTTGGAGCCGATAGAGTTTTGAGGCGCCGCGGTCGCGTCTGTGTACCTGCTGATACAGATTTGCGTCAGAGGATTTTACAGGAGGCTCACTGTACACCTTACTCTGTACATCCAGGTACGAGTAAGATGTATCAGGATTTGAGACGTTCATATTGGTAGGGAGGGCTGAAGCCCGATGTAGCCAGATTTGTAGCTCAGTGTGCGACCTGCCAACAGGTCAAGATCGAGCATTTCCGACCTGGAGGTGAGCTCCATCCCCTTCCTGTCCCACAGAGGAAGTGGGAGGACGTCACCATGGATTTTGTGACCGGACTGAGGCTGAGCCGGAGTTTTGATGCCATCTGGGTCATAGTTGACAGACTGACGAAGACGGCACGTTTCATTCCTATTCGAGAGACGTGGCCGGTTAGCAAGATTAGCTGAGGAGTACACTAGGCAGATAGTGAGACTCCATGGTGTACCGAGGACGATCGTCTCAGACCGAGATGGACGATTTACCTCGAGATTCTGGCAGCAGATTCAGACTGCCCTGGGGACGAGTTTACACTTCACGACTAGGTTCCATCCTCAGACAGATGGTCAGTCAGAGAGGACCATTCAGACCTTGGAGGATATGCTGCGAGCTTGTGTGTTGGATTGGGGGCAAGTGTGGACAGATCATCTCCCACTTGTTGAGTTCTCCTACAACAACAGCTGGCATGCATCTATTGGGATGGCTCCATATGAGGCACTGTATGGACAGAGATGTCGTACCCCGTTATGCTGGGATGAGCAGAGCAGTGTCAGTGGTTTAGCACCCGATCAGATTCAGGATGATATGGCTCGAGTAGCATTGATCAGAGAGTGTATGCTGACTGCACAGAGCCGCCAGAAGTCTTATGCTGACAGGAGGCGTAGACCTCTAGAGTTCAGGGTTGGAGCCCATGTGTGGTTGAGAGTGTCCCCGACACGAGGTGTTAAGCGTTTTGGCATTAAGGGGAAGTTGAGTCCCCGATATGTCGGACCGTTCGAGATTCTGGATCGGGTTGGGATTGCAGCTTACAGGTTAGCCTTGCCTCCAAGATTGGAGGGTGTTCACCCTGTATTTCATGTGTCTCAGCTGAGGGAGTACATACCAGATCCGAGACACATTGTGAGTTATGAGGATTTGGTGGTTGAGCCGGACCACACGTTTGTAGAGCATCCTATTGCAGTCCTAGAGCAAGGTATGAAATGCCTGCGTTCGAAGGACATCCCTATGTTGAGGATACAGTGGTCGAGACGAGGACCTGAGGAGGCTACATGGGAGACTGAGGATAGTATCGAGAGGAACTATCCAGAGTTTTATGCAGAGATGGGTGCACCAGTAGGATCACCGAGTAGATCTTAGT
The DNA here is from genome assembly GCA_002319775.1 of Fagopyrum tataricum. Taxonomy (NCBI): domain Eukaryota; kingdom Viridiplantae; phylum Streptophyta; class Magnoliopsida; order Caryophyllales; family Polygonaceae; genus Fagopyrum; species Fagopyrum tataricum. The sequence continues at coordinate 39,401,619 of CM008284.1, read as the reverse complement.
ACTAGCTTGGTGAGTCTTATGTGCTTATATGCTATGATGTGTTTATTTTCATGCTAGCCTTGATGTGATTATGATATTATTAGATCTTGTTATGCTAGTATGATTCTTGTTTATAGCTGGAGATGGTTCTTTCCTCCATGCTATTGTGATACTTGTTTATAGCTGGAGATGGTTCTTTCCTCCATGCTATTTTGATGGACTTAGTAGTGCTGGAGATGTTCTTCCTCCATGCCTTCTGTTATGTTTATGATACGGCTAGAGATGCGCTTCCTCTATGCCTTGTGATATGTTTATGGTTTGGCTAGAGAGGGTTTTCCTCTAGGCCCTGGATAGTATAGTTTACTGCTGGAGTTGATGTTTCCCTCCATGCTTGTGTTTGAGGTTATAGAGAGTGTTACCTCGGCTTCTGAGTCCGAGTGGTTTGAGGACCTTGCAAGTTTCGGGACGAAACTTGTTTTTAGGGGGGTGAGATGTGATAGCCCTTTTCTTTCGGGCCAAGATCGGACCATAGCCGAGATTGGCCTTGCCGCACCCGCGGGCACGTATGCCGCCCCTGCGGGTTCCCGCTCCTGCAGCCCTGTGATCCGCCCCTGCGGGTTACGGCGGCTGCAGCCGGATTTGTTGACTTCCTTGACCCGTGCTTTACCTTCTTACCTTACCTTCTCTTACCTTGCTGAGCAAGGGTTTCACTTCTTCACTTCACTTTTCCAACTACCTACGTCCACCTTGCTTACCCTTCTTCCCTTGTGAGCTTGTTCTTGTTTTCCTTGGAGTTGGCTTTGGAAGTGTACTTGTGGTTGTGTGCTGATGCTAGTGTGTGTTTTGCTGTGCTTGGAAGCCAGCCTTGGTGTTTGATGATCCTCCCTGCAGCCTATAACCTTCTGCAGTGGTGAGTGCTTGTTCTTCTCCTTCTCTTCTTCTTTGATTCCATCTCTTTAGCCTTAGGTTTAGATGTATGTTGATCCTAGTTTGATGTTGGAACGTGTATGTATATGTTTGTATGTGGTTTTGGATGATTGAAGACGTAATTGATCAAGTGACGAGCCGAAGAGAAGCTGCGAAGTGTTGTTCTGCACTGTCGCCGCCCCCGTGGACAAGAGCCACCGCCCCCGCGGCTACCGTGTCACAGCGCCTGCGTCGTGCCTGCGCTTGCCTGCGTTCTGTGTCACCGCCCCTGCGGCTTCCACCTTCCGCCCCTGCGGTCTTAGTTCACGCAGGTGCGTGTTGTCCCGGAACTACTTATAGTCAATTAGTTTCCTTTCCTCTCTAGTATGAGGGAACTAGTATCATGCTAGGATTCGGATGATGATGAGTATGGTATAGTTATGCCAGTTACGGCTTTGAGGTTTACGAGTTGGAATTGATCCCTTATGGATCCCTTGGGTCTAGGTGTGACCCTTTGTGTGTGATAGGATTGTGATATATATCTGTGTGCCTTGTATAGGTTGTGTTGTCCTCCAGTTGGAGTGGACGTTTCTGGGTTTTGCTCGTAGCGAGATACTTCTGAGATTGAGGTAAGTCCATAGGACTTACTTAGCTGCCATCCTTATATTGGATGTGTGCATGAGTGGTGTTTGTTATATTGTTTTATAGCATGATTCATGTTGGTCACCGACCTATGTTATATTGACCGCCCATTGTAGTGGCTGTGACATCTTACCCTTTCATCCCGTAGAGGAGTCTGGGAAGTTCTCTGTACGCTAGCTAGACTTGGTATACGGGAAAGGTATTGATACCACTCCTTACGGTATACGGGAAGGTGCGCTGATACCACTCCAACTAGCTATTGCACGCAGAGGCGAGGATTATATTCCTCGTGTCACTTATTTTCATATACTGATTTATATACTCTTGTGTGTTTAACGTTATAAAGATAATAAACTGGGTAAATGTGTGATATCATGTTGATGTGTTATTGTTTATATGATGTGCGGTTGTGCTCTTGCCTATCTTATATTCGTGTATGGTTAGCTAACGGTTTTATACCGTGCTGTAGATCCTTTGCAGGTTAGGAGAACTGCAGAGTGATCCGGAGGGGTGATCTGTTGAGGGTTCTGTACACAGGGCGTACTCGTGGGTTTTGGGTTATTTATATTGTATGGATTTATGGTTGACTTTTGTACTCAGCAGTACTGTGTATTACTTTTGATCAGTAAATATATATACATCAGTTTGATGTTTTGTTTTAATCTATCAGTGCCTTGTTGTAAGATTCAGTGAAGTTGTTGTCATGCTAGGGTCAGGATCCATTGTGAGATCCTAGCCCAGTAGCACTCCGAGTCCTACGGATTTGGGGTGTTACAGAAACATCTCTTGCAGGTCATGGAAACATCATGCCAATGCCCGGTAGAAGCATACCACTTATACATCATCGTGTAATTCCGATTTATTACTTTTTGTTTTTTGAGTATCATTTTGGATTTATAAGAATAACAAGATTGTTTCAAAAATTAAAATAAAGTTAAATAAAGAATAAAAATAAAAATAACAAGCCATATTTGTTAGCCCGGTTTGATAGGGATGAATCGAGTATTTCTGGTGGAGGTTTTTAAAATCAAGTATCAAATTTGGATTTATTAAATTAATTCACATATCAAAAAATTTTTGCATGCGGTTCGTTGTGAAGAATTACCCGGCTTTAAATATAGGCACGATCTGATTCGTGATGTTTTTGTGACGTGTTTAAGAGAGCAAGAATTTCGACCAAGAAATAGGCGATTGTATCCTTTTTGAATAGCAAATAAGATTTGCTATTCAAAAAGGGTTGGCGACACAACTTGTTGCCCGTCTAACTTCTAACTGGATATAATATGCTATTAAAAGAAGGAAGTTTGGGTAACATAATATTACCAAATATAATTATATCAGAATGACACTAAAATCATTTAAAGGGGAATACTATCGTTAGAAACAGGCAAATTTGAAACTGAGTAAAATAAATATTAATAGAACTAAATATAGGTAATTTAAAATGAAGGTAATTTAAAAATGATAATTTAGTAATATATGGTCTTAAATCTCACTTTTAAGGGAAGTAAATTATTTAAATATTGATATGTCTTAAATTTCTAAACTTATTATTTTACTTTTATAATATATTCAAAGAATGTAAAATTAAGTGATCGAGTTTTTACGATATTTTTTTAGTTTCGATTTACAAATTAATCATCCAAACATTCCACATAAAATTGCATATAACTAATATGATTTGAAACTAAAAATCTTTACATATATTTAAAAGATTTCTGAAAACGGTTAAGATTTGAACGACCATATTGATTTTTTTCATAAAAATTGATAATGGAGTTTTGAAAAAGGTTAATACTTGTTTTTTAACATGTTTATTATAAAAATAAATTTAATCTGTAATCCCGCACAAGGTGCAATAAACCAACATATCAAATTAGTGATGGACTCGGTTTGATTCAAACCGTCAAACCGCCGGTTTGTCCAAACCGGCGGTTTAGGTTTGCCGGTTCACGGTTTAGGTTCAGGTTTGCGAAAATAAAAAATCTAAACCGTCGGTTTGAACCAGCCCAAACCATCGGTTTGAACCGACAGTTTTAATGGTTTTAGGCTTTTTAATTTTTTTTAAAAAATAATAAAACCGACGATTTTGTTGGTTAAACCGTCGGTTTTGGATTTTAAATTATTTATATTTTTTATTCCGACGGTTTTAACCAAAATCGCTGGTTTTACTTCAGGGCCGTTTTTTTAAATTTTTTTTTAAAACCGTGGCTAAACCGACAAACTGGCGGTGTCGGTTTAGGTTTTCAGCCCCCCCTCTGTATCAAATATATGTACATTTTATATACGTGATCTTTATTTGAGTTGAAGTGTGTTTTTGTTATCGATGTATAATAATACTAATACATAATTACTGTAGCTTTTTCGGCTTGTACACACTACACATGCATCTTTGTCGAGTTTATATGAACTAATCGATTTAAACGTGGGAGGACTAGCGTGGAGATTGTGAACCAACTAATCGATTGTACGTCTTTGGTAATTGTTATATTACATCGAACCAATTAGTGAATATGCCTTTAATCACGTGAAAATTGTGAAATTACAAGAGATTAAAAAACATGTGGGAGGAGCACATCAACATTATATTTTAGGTCCATTATAATATTTTGAAGGATAACATTTTTAAAAAGAATAGTGGAGATACTAAGTGATGCATGCATACCCGATTTTTTTATTTTTATTTTTACATGATGGGGTTGGGGTTGTGTGTTATAAGTTTGTATATAAATTTATGTCAAATTAGAACCAAATTCATAGTTAGGTTTAATGTTCAATTGTATTTTAAGGTTGACAAATTACTTTTAGGTGGGGAAGTAGACGCATATAAATACAGTTAGGGAAATTTTTTTCTTATGGATTTTCGGTTCAGTTTGATCCATCTTAGACAGGCCTTGAACATTGTCTAAGGTCCCGTTTGGCAAGCATCTAATGGAGTTTATGGAAGCTGAATCTTGTATAAATTTGAGTGGTGTACGTTTGAAAGCCACAACTGATGGAAGATGAAAGAGATTATCAAAGCTGATGAAAGATAAAGAAATGACGATTTCCATCAGCTCCCCATGATGATTCCCATCTTTAATTTTCTGAAAGTGTTTTTATCCCAATTTGTTCTATTAGTTTGGGATAATGATTTTGTAACAATAATCTATACTAAATATTACAATGCTATATATTATAAATTTTAAATATCTATTAATACTATTGCATGTTTTGTTTAATATGTTACCACTAATATATATATATATATATATATATATATATATATATATATATTTATTTATTTATTTATTTATTTATTTTCTACTTACACAAATTAAACAATTTCATACATTTCTTTATTATATATTATTTGGGATAATGATTTTATAACAATAAACTATTCTATTGATAATGGTTAATTCGATTAATAAAGACCTTTCACATAGTCCAAGAGGCCTATATGGCCGGTAGCAAAACATACAAGACAAACGAGGGTTCCAAATCACCTAGCCATACAAAATCCTAGGTTTAGTAAGGCAAGACCCATCGGCATTCCACAAAGGAGTAAAATACCAATTGCTATGATCATGCTTGTGCCTACGTGAACAGTGTCATGCAAGGCTATACAAAACATTCCTATTACAGTTATAAACCATTCTATTATAGTATATCACAAACTTTAGTAGGGTACGCATTGTTGATAAGGAGGATAACATGGTTGATGATGAGCTTCGTGGTGATGTTGGTCGGGGCTTTCTTCTTGTCAAACACCATGGCGTTTCACAATAACTATTCTAAATATTACATATATTATGAATGTATTTTTTAATAACATGGATATAGTATAATTCGTAACTATCTATTAATACTACTATGTCGTATTTTTAATATGTAATAACTATTAAATGGTAACAAAAAAAACCCATAACATTTATATTATTAATGAAGGGCTTTTTCGTCATTATACGTTTCTATCAACTTCGATAAGCTCGTTCTTCCCAAACACTAAATAAACTTATCAAAATAAATCAGCTAGTTCAGTCAGCTACTTGTTTCAGCTTCCGATACAATCAGCTCCAGCTCCAATAAGCTCGGACGAGCCAAACGGACCTATATCAGTTTGTAACTAAATGCAGACATGACGTCGAATCAGTTCACATGTAACCGATTTGTTATTTTACTCCTGGATTCTTAAGAACTTGTACATAAACAATAAAATAACACGTACTAGTTCGAAAAGTTCAATGTAAAAATTGGAATCCAATTACTCTAGTTACATTACAAATATGTCCAATATATAAAACGAAACACAATAGGGTCTCAGTGGTACTCTTTCTTGCATGACATATCAAAGAGAAAAAAACAAACTACTAAAAAAAGTGGTATCATTCGTGGTAGAGAAATTATAAAGCCTCAATATTATCAAATTGTAACATCCCAAATTCTAGGAAATCGGGATGTCACGGACTAGGACCTCACAATACTTAGACAAACTTTAGAAGGTTCCTAGACTAGCAAGTAAGTTTCCAGAAAGGAAGAGTAAGAAACCCTAACCTTTAAGGAAATTACCAAAATGCCCCTAACATTTTCTAAAATTTCGCAAAGTGTCCAAAGCGGTTCTAAGTTGTAACGACCCGGGTTTTTAGTAACCCAAGACATCACTAGGCTAAGGACCACAGTGTGGGTCCCATCAGTTAGCATGACAACAACTTCACAAATGGGACCTTGCAACAAGAAGCCCGATAAAATAAAGAAAACATTCAACCTATCATATAGAAAACATTTTCATAAGACTATCATGCATGTAGTTAGTATTATCCCAAAACGACACTTCAAACATAATAGATGAACAATTGTCTTAAACATCAGCCTGAAAACAACACTTTAACATAGTTGCACACATGCAACAAAAGACTCGCTTGCATGCGATTAGTTTCAAAAGAAATTCAACCAACCCTTAGGTTAACAATGCCCCGGATGTCCACTTCCTGCAGCTAACGTCTTTGCAATGTTCCTATGATCGGCGTTACCTAAAAAAGAATCGGTTTAAAACCGTTAGCCACCGATCATAATCTATCCACGAGAGTTCATATCAACACATCATAACACAACAGATGTATTCAGATACCATATACCGTGCTCATGAGATGATATCATGCTTTTATGAATGATGCACGTGAATGTAGTATGAAATTTACAATTAGCGACCCCGGACCAAATCCGAAATCATTTCTTATATGGTTCTGGCTTTGGTGTGAGCATCACCATTGCACAAATTAGGTTAATTCAGACACTTTGCTCTTAGGTCGGAGTCAGGCTGATCAAGCCTCGGGCCAAGATTACTCGTGGCGGGTTGTAATCTTAACCACTAACCACATGCAACATTTTCCCGTTCATGTTTATGCAACATTCATCATTTTAATTATGTGTGCGACCCAAGTCTGGAAAACCATCAGACTCGGTATCATTCTTATACAAGCGCAAGTGATCTGGGCTTGGTCAAGCTCCGGCATCACTACAATTGCTAGCGACCTGACTAATGGTTAAGCTCAACGCCTTGACTTACGCTAGCAACCTGGGCGACGTACCGGCCCAGCATCACTGTTGCTGCTAGCGACCTGGCTAATGGTCAAGCTCAGCGTCAATTACCCACTATACATGCTCTTGACCTTCACAGGTCATCATCATATCACACGGCTCAAAAGGCTTATCATGTCATGCATTACCACGCCTCAACAGGCTAACACATATCAATTTAACAATTTCTCATAACCATGACATGATATATTCACAACAACATTAAGCATGCTTTACACATCATATCATCATATATACTCGTCATGAAACACATCAAGCATGCTTCAAACATAACACATCACAATGCATAACATCATTCACAATTCAACACAACAAAACATTTCAACACAACAAGATATGAATCTCTCAGGGACAAGGTTTTGCAGATCGAAGCTAAGTAAGTCCGAAGACTTACCTGGATACGCTCACACGGCAACTAAACTACTTTTAGATCAAAGTCTTCCAGAACACCTGTCAGGAATATCAGATTCCCCGTATTAAACTTTTCGCTTCAAACATCAATTAAATTCATTCCTTTGAATTTAATTAGCTTTACGGGATTTTCCAAATCTAAACTTAATTAATTAATTAGATTTCGACAGCATAACATTTTGCCCGAAGGCAATTTCCGAACCAACCTGTCATCAGATCTCAGCAATAAATAGCCAAAGTTCACCAGAATAATATAACGAGTATAATGGAATTTCCATTTATCTATTTTGACAAGCCTAAGGTCATATTAGAACAACCCACAATATGGTAAACGAATAAATTCATAACTTATTCATTACTAACCCGATTGACGAACCGAAAGAAGATTCAGAATCACAGGGACGAAGGCTACGCTCGAACACCACCAAATTCACCGGAAACTGAGCGACGGAATCGGCCAGGTAAGGGATATTTCACGACATGGCCTTAACTTCGACAGAAATGCGAAACATTGGTACCGAAATGAAGAGAATGAAGAGAGGAATCTGAAACCTCAAACGGAATTGAAATCGGATTACAAACGAAGAGTAGATCTGAGTTTGAAGGTTGAGAGAAATCAGAGCTTTTACGAAGAAATGTGAAATGAAATGAATTAATAAATGAATTTTCGGTATTTATAGTGAAGACGATAATTATACTTTAGCAAAGTCGATAATTATACTTTTACTGTTTTGAAGGCGGTTTGAGTCCATTTTCCAAACTTTTCGAAATTGGAGTAATAAATCTGGAATATTGTCTGGATAATTATTCCACAACTTTTTCGGAAAACGCGTATTCCTAAGCCGTCTTTCTTAATCTCTAAGAAACAAAATAGCGACTCTTTTGGCCGCTTTGCCTTTTCATGTTATTTCATATCTAGGACATATCCGATGTCCTGGTCATTTCTCTCAACTGCAATTTTATTAATTGGAGCTCCCAAATGCTCCAAATAACACCGGAGGGTAAAAATTATTCCCCGGAGGAAAAAGTGCAAATTTACTCATAAGTCCAAAATTACACCACAAACATAACGGTGGAATTTATACTCGTCATTTACGCATTATTCGCGAAACAAGTCAAGTGCCCTACTTTGGCCTATGATATATACATTCTACTAAATCCCAAAAATTCCGAGAAAATTCGTAAACGTACTATTTCATGTCTACTTCTAGCTAGAATGATCAAAATCCACAAACATTTGTCCATAAGATCCATGCAAAATTCCAAAGTTGTCTTCATGAACACTTATTTCTATACTGAACCAAATTTCCTTATTCTTCTACAAACTGAGTTTGGTCCCAACTTCACGACATCATAAGTCTTAATCTAACCGTTGGATCTTTCCCAAAATTTGACAAAATAAACTACGTAATGTCATCCACAACATATCAACAATTGAACGGTGAATGGTGAGTTTAAAGTACTTAAACTTGATCCTAAAGTGAACTGGACGAATTTGGAAATTCAAGAAAAAAAACTGGCACAACCCACAAGGTCTAGAGTTTGAGTCCTACGAGAGGCTAAAATTTGGAATTTGCACAAGACCAACATATTCTAGGTACGACTCCTGCGAAAGCCAAAAAGGCAAAAACTTTAAAACTCGCACAGGCTCACCCGACTGACAGTCACGTCCGTACAGGGAAGGTTATGCGGTCGACCTCTGCATACCTTATCATGGGCTCTCACGACTCAACTGCAACCTATCACAAGTAAGAAAGCATGAGCACTTGCACCAGTTTAGAGATCGATGAAGATGGAAGAGAGAGAGAGAGAGAGAGAGAGAGAGAGAGAGAGAGAGAGAGAGAGAGAGATACCTTATCTGGTGGAAATGCAGACTGGGAAAGGATCTCTCAACTCGGCACACCTGGCTAGGATACGTTGCTCGACCGGGATTACAAGAAGGATGAGAAGAATCTAGTGAAGCTACCACGGTGGCCAGCTCGGGGATAGGGAAGACTCGAATTCACGTGCACGGGAGAAGGACAAGAAGGATGAATAGATGACGGTCAATGAGTCTTCCAGGCGCCTGAGTAGCGTCATCGGTTTCACTGCTCATACAATGTCGGCTTCAAAGTCTCGTACCCAACCGCTTGACGGGGAACGCAATAGAAGGATCTTATGTTGGGTTTTCGGGCAGCCTACTTCGTCAAACGCCAGGGAGGAGAGGGAATGGTGTTGGGCCGCACACCTTCGTTTGGCCTAGAAGTGGAGAGAATGGTGTTAGGCCATCTCTTGGACTAAAGGAGGTAGGTGGGAAGGAAGGCTATTAAGCACAACATGAATTGGTAGCCCGAAAGATGGTTTTGTTCAATTAAAAATCCGATACCTTGACCGGGTTTTCGGAACAAAAATTTTCGGGTATTACAAATACAACTACATTATGTATTTAAGTTAGAAGACTGGAGTTTAGTTTAAATAAGATTATATATAGGGGAGGGGCTAGCATTCGGGCTAACATAATAACTCAAGTCATCTCGTTAAAAGAAGGGGCGTTCTAGTCGGGCGTAATCGGGCTAAATTGATGTCCATATCCATGAACATTTTCGGTCGGGTCGGATTGGCCCTATTTGAATGAAAGGTATGCGTTAAGTTCGGTAAGACAAATAAATCATTATTCGGACAGAGTCGTTATGGACCCCGTTCGGTAACATGAAAATTAAGGGACGAGGATGAAGATTACTTCTTTTCTTCAACCTCATGTCTTTTTTGGCGTTTGTTTGTGTTCAATTAGAGAATGAAGAGGGGGATGCAGATTAAAAAATCGATTGAAGAGGATGGAGATTATCAAAAAAAACTAATTTGATGCTTGCTAGATTACCGGGTTGAAAATGAGTGTTTCCACTCTTCTACCCCTGCTTTTTCTATGACCAAAATAATAATAAAGTTTATTTATACCCTTTTTGTAATTTAACTATAATAATTCCCTTCATATCTATAATAATTTCCTTTTTATCAAACACTTATTTTTATTGCATTTCCCTTAATCTTCATTCTCATTTTTGATCTTCAATCTTAACTTAATTCTCAACTTCAACTTCATTTACGATAAATCTCCTTCAACTGAACAGACCCATGATATCATATATGTTAAAGTTCGATGGACCAATCGTGATAGGTGCACACATGTTTAAAATGTCAATACATAAGTTTGGTGTTCCTTCTTTCCGACGGTGATCTTGTAGTGAAAATGTTTTGTCGCATTGTCATGTCCTGACTTTTTGTTCCAATCTTGTGATTGACTCATTTGTAAACATAAAATTTTCACCGGCGATATTAATGGTAATCCATCGCTAACTTCATCTTCGAAACTCAAAAGGATCTTTCCTGGTCAATCTTTTGAACTGTTAAAATTAAGATTACTTTATAATATAATAGCGTTGTGTTTGTAATCTTTGTTGTTTATGAAATTAATTAATTTAATAATTTATTCATTAGTTGCCTCATTTTAATTTACATATAAATTATTATTTTTTTCAAAAGTAAGACGATAAACTAACAAAAAGTTATAGTGAGAAAGTGTACAAAACTATAATATTATATAATTCCTTCCCATTTCCATTTATACGTTCATTTTTTCAACCACCAACATTTTATTTTTATATATGCAACACTAATTAATTTCAAATATTACAATTTCATTAACCTGATAATCTTTCAAATATATTTTTAAATTAATTTCTTAAATAACCAGCTTCTGCCGTGGCATGTTCCACTTTCTTCGAACAAATATGTATTGTTGTGCATTTTATTCCCCGAATTTATTTATTTTTGTTATCTTTTCGTATATAATTCTTCTGAATTCGAATCTAACCAATAGTCATGGCTTTATAGCTAGCTAAGTTCTAGCTACAAATAAAATACTATGATCTTACAACTAATCATCAGATTTTAGAGAATATAGTCAATTGTTAATACTAATTAATTATGATTGTGATGATTAAGTGGCGATTCCATTTCACAAATGCATGCACCCTATAGCCCTCATGATAAGGGTTAAGAGCCATCGTGATCATAGTACGTACGAATTCTTGCAAAAAAATATTCATCTATTATGACAAACAATCCCATAATTTTGTTATTTGTAGAAAACCACCCTTGTTCATAGTTGATTACTGAAATTTTGCCCCATCCATTTTTTTAATCTAGAAATTTTAAATGGTCTCCCCCTATACTTGTGACTTTTCCGGATTAATCCAAGGATTTTTCAGTTTCTGAATGTTGACATGAGTTTTAGACTTTTCCGAATTATGTCCTTTCTACTATAAGTTAACATTTGAGAGTCGGAGGGAGATAAAATTATTTACTAGATATTGTTAATAGTCAATAAAAAATATAGATAATTTATTGAATGAATAAGTTATATTTTTGTTCTCTTAAAATATTAATAAATGTTAAAAGGGCACAATCCGAAAACTGAAAAATCCCTCGGGCATAATCCAGAAAAGTCAAAAGTACTGGAGGGTTTAGTCGCACGTCCGAGCGTATAAATCAGTAAAATTTTATTATAAAATCAATTGATAATAGGAGGAGAACTGACTCGTTAATCCCTTTGTTGTCAACGTGAGGAATGAGAACTTTCATCCTCTTGAACAACTTCCCTTGATCGAACAATAACTAGGATCAAGTAAAGACTCGACCGTCGCTGATCCCATAAATTGTTCTTCTTCCTCCATAATCGAAATATCATAGAGGAAAATGGAATGGTTTTTTTGTAATAAAATACAACTAAGTAAAGACTTGTTTTCCATAAACAGTAGCATAAATCATTAATTAAAACGATGTTTTTCGTCAAAAAAAAAAACCTCGATTGAAAATTATAGATATAGACCCACATGGGTGATCGGCATGAAAATTATATGGTTATGTGGAGAGTCATCGTATGAATCAATAATCATGTTGATTTTTCTAAGATATTTTACATTTTTTTAAATAAATGCATCTTCAAATAAATATAATAGTTCGGTATAAATGTCATTTGAACCATCAAACATTAAAATTTACCAATGTTTAAGCGTAATCTTAAAATTTTAAATTAAAAATAGAGATATTTAAGAGGAGAGAGAAGAAGAAGACGAGGAAAAAAAAAATCAACTCTAGTTTGTAACTATATTAAAAGTTAGGTTTTGAATTTTTTACTTTTATGTCCGTTTCTTGTAATAAGTGATAAATAAAGGGTTACTAGTGTAAATAAAAATTAGTATATGTCTTTATAAGGGCTCGATGGATCCAAGATGGTTTGAGAAGCTCGTACATGGACCATTAAACTATATAATATCTTTTAATATTTATAATCTAAACTATATAATATTTATGTCATAGGCTAAGGTGTCAAAAAGTCTATGTAACGTACATTTCTTGATCTTGATGTATATTGCTTAATAATTAGAAGCGGTAACGTATGATGATGTTGTAGACTTGTAGGAGTATCTTTATAGCTTAATCTTTTTTAATTAATCCACATTATTTATTTTAAAATAAGTTATTATGAGTTTAGGAACTTTCCATGTGTCGGTTTGTTCTTGACAATTGGAAAACGTATTTTTGTAACGATGATTCGCCCTACACACATTTTTTTTATATGTATGGCTATGGTCTACTCCATCAATAATGTATTGTGCTTTACTTTTTTTTGGTTTAAATATAGTTTTATTTGGGTATAACGTGTACGTGTGCTCGTATGTACACGATTTTAAATAATGTCGGAGTCAAACTTTAAGATGATATCAAAGCAGTTCGATGTGGGATCCTGATTTATTGGGTTTGTCGTACGTAAGACATTTTATGACGGGCCCGGAACTATGATTGTCCCATTGGATTGGACTAGTCGACCTTAAGACATTTCATCAAGTATCAATCGAGTCAGACGGTGTCATCAAGTGTCAACTGAATTAGACAGTTGCACTTGAGGGAGCATATGGAATATTACATGTTTTCTGATCGACAATAAACTAATAACAGACCTCACATATAAGGTTTGATGAGTTACATCTCTTATTATTAGTTTGTTTTAGGATTCAACTCAACACGTGAATTTATATTTAGATTCAGCTCAACACGTATATGCACTGGATCAGCCGTGAAAACTCCACGTGAACTTTGACATGTCGCAATTTTAGTGTTATTTATGATGAGAAGAAAAATTGTTTAATTGAAAAAGAAAAAAGAAAAAAGAAAAAAGAAAAAAGAAAAAAAGTCAATTTAAATTTTACATTCATTCCGAGAATAAACAAGAAGAAAATTTTCTAACTCAAACAACGAATAACGTGATATTTAATTAAAAAAATCTAAAATATAACACAAAATTCCAATAATATAATCAATTGAGTTTTCATATATTAAGTTAACCACGTTATTCAGGTGTGAATTATAATTATAGAGCTGCATATATAAAAATAATAGTAAAAGTGAGATAAGAAAGTGAAAAAGAGAGGGGGAAATTAAAAAAATGTATACCGACGTCGCCGTGTAAGACAAGTTTGAAAATGACAGCCTAGGATCTCTAAATAAGAGTAAATAAGTACTTACGGTAAATATTTAATAATTAAGTGAAATACTCCTCGGGATTATTCAAATATTAATCGAAATTGACGTCTATGGAGGGGATTGCTCCTCCAAATAATTGTACTATAATATTAAAAACTGATTTGATTTTAAAACTGCAATCCTCCAATCTGCATTTAAGTTTGCATATCTTTGTTTAAATCGAATTGTTTAATAATGGACAGTGGAAAAATGACGTCGAAAAGCCATACGAAAATTCCTTATAGTACAAAGTAAATTTATTAAAATATTTATCTACTAGAACGATACGAAATGGTTTATGAACGATTTTCATGCTGATACTTTTGTTCTTTATTTTATACACAATCGACGTGTTTAATATTTCATTAGCTAGTAAAAAAAGGATGTATAAGTACACGGCGGTGGTAAAATTCACAATTGCACGGCGTTTACGGGAACCGAAATCGTAACGGTTTTATAAACCGTAATCGTAAAAATATGTAAAATTCACAATTGGACGACGTTCACGGGAACCGAAATTATAACCGTGAATACATTTTCACGGTCGCGGTTTCCGGAACAGTGACGGTCATGGTTCCTGAAATCGTGAGGTTTCTGAAACCCTATAAAGCCACGGTTTAGGAACCAGTGGCCTTATGCATTATTTTGAATCATAATGCATAAATACATTATTTTGAATTAAATCGAATTAATTTGAAATTAACTTTTTATAATTGATTTTGATTTATTAACATAAATTACAATAAATGAAAAAAAATGTATTAAATTATTTTAATAATATTTTATTAAATATAATTTAACAAAATTATAATTGATTTTAATTGATTAAAAAAAATGTTACAATAGTTAATATTAAATAAAGTACATTTAGTTAAATAAAATATTAAATTGATATTATTTAAATTAATTAAACTCAATTAAGTGTAGATATTAGAAGCGATGGAACGTAGGCATCCTACGATCTCGGCTCGTAAAGCCCGCGCAGAGGCTCGAGCTACTGCGATACAGGACGTGCAGACACCAGTTCAGGTGTCTCGACCACTCGGACCTTCATCTTCAGATCCATCTCAACATGTCCGAGATACAAATTTACCTGACCCTTTGTATCACAATGAGGAAGAGGACGAGGAGGCGGCTGGACCATCATCTTCCGCTGCTATACTGCCAAAGGAGCACGTCCAGTCAACCAACTGATAAGGATGTGACTCGTTTGCACGAGCATAGAGACATACTAGTCGAGGAGGACATACGAGATATTCCATATGACGACCATACAAAGGATACTTTTATCCCGGCCGATCAAGGCCGTATTGTTGCTGGCACGGGAGCATTGTTGACTCATGAGGTGCTGACATGTTGTTGTGGTTAATGTTGTACTTGGCATGAAATGTGCAAATCATGTGTTTCACGTCCAGAAAGACGACACATAGTGCACTTATAAGCCCAAGCTCTCTATCCGTCACAATGACCCCCAAATATAATATTTCCACACACATGTCGGAGTCTCCTTAATGCCCACTCGTAGTGATTCGAGTTTTCCTTAGCCATGAAGACAAATGTTATTGTGAACGTCAACCTCGTGGTAGTGATTCTAACAATCTATAACAACGGCATCTTGTACCTATAGATTTTGAGGAACAATCAAGACACTAATATCCAATTGAACTGAAATCAAATATTTATGTAATATGAAAAGACTCGTAAACAAAATCGATGTTAAAACTTACTCGTTCGTCTTGCAGTATGTCGTGTCCATTATGATGATATAAGGAAATAAGTTTAGGAGATGCATGGAATCTGGATGCATGATGAAAAAATCTGATATTTTCTCTGACTACGAACATCTCCTTACATTGACATAGTACCGACGTTGTTGTATACTGTGGAGTTCTTGTTGGAGTGGGCCTCGTCCTTCAGCTTGTAGCATCCTGATCTTCAATCCAACATTGTATACTTGTCTTATGGAGGTGGTGTTATGGGGTTCATCCAACTGTAGTGACTACAAGATATTTCACGGCTTGAAACCCGACCTGAGTTCTTCCGAAATTGTGTCGGCGTCAATCCGCCAAAAAATGTACGCCCCTTCAACTTCTCTGGAAATGTATGGTTGTGCACTCCACATTTAACATGCAAAGTCCATTTATCAATTCTGCTTTGTACGCCCTCAAGTTCAAATGAACACCCGTCTTTTATCGATTTACGTGCTCGCCTAGATAATGACTCGACATCTGGATCAACATCTTTCTTCTTCCGAGAGAATCTGAAACATTCGCGTGTCAACCGAAACGTAACGAGTTCACTCCCATTTCTCGATGACCTACTTGTGACAAACACCATATTCATAGTTCCTCCCATGAAACAAGTCCAATCAACCATTGTCTCTCGATTGTAGAAATATCTAATCTCAACCATACGAGTATAAGCGGCCCTTCATCCAAAGAGTAAGTCGGTAGACCATAATTGAAGATAAATAGAATAAGAGTTCTTTTTATCGGTATAATCAAACTTACGAGAAAATTATTACCTCAAAATATGAAAGAAATTTGTCCGGCTGACTAAATTTTGAATCATCGAACGGCATCAACGTCTCTTCATCGTCTAGTGTTGTCATTTCCGCTACCAATTTTTTTTGATAGTTTGGGTGAAGTTTTATTCACTTTCTTCCTCTATCACTCTTAATATATGACCCACCAATAACCTTAACGTTCGAATTCCAAATGCTATTTTTCAAAGCCATGTTCGAAGCTTTCACGGCTACGGAAACCGGAATTGTCATGATTTCAAAACCGTGACCGTGAATAGTTTTTCACGGTCACAGTTTTCCGGTTACCAAAAACACCATACAATTGTGAACTTACTTCCGTGCCTTTAAATTCCCGAAAAAAAATCATAAATAAAACCAAACTTCAAGTGTTTTTATTTCATGAATATTTTTTGCTAAATCTATGCCCATACTTTTTAGGAAGAATTAAATATTTATGGTTAACAAAACTTTCAAGGTATAAGATTTGATAACAAAATATAAATTATGTTCGGCATTTGTACAATTTATATAAACTTTCTCATAAACTTCATAATATAGGTTGTGTTTGGTGAGGGATTATGGAATTATTTTATATCAAATATAAGAAAAATGTGTTATTGGTACGTGTTTGGTTGTAGATAAGATTATTAGATAATTTATTAAAATAAAGGGCAACAAAGCTCGACACTATTTGGAGGAATAAGGCCAATAAAACATCTCAAAATTTAACACCCTCTCCACCCCCCAACACACACAAGGTTATTGGAAAGTAATCTAACACAAGAAATCACAATTGCCCTTCTCTTTTGTTCTCATTCCTGTTGTTGTTTCCTATTCTTGTTTTCTCAACATAAGACTTTTTGACAGAAGAATTCTCCCTTCAAGAAGTGATGGATCTCCAACAATTGAAGGAAAGAAGGTTCCCCATGGAAAAAGATTGATTCCGACCAGCCCACCCACGAGGAGGTACAACACTAACTTCTCTATATGTAACCATCTTCGTTTTTAGCATCATCCTTTTTGACGTCCTCGGTTTGTGTCAAAGTCCAATAAGACCGGGTAGAGCGGGTGTTGTGTGCATACGTACGCATATGCGTGTTAGGTCCAAGCCCAACACATAAGTCCAACGGGATTCCATCTTAAAATCAATTGACAACAGGAGGAGTAGTCTGCCGACCTTATATACTAGGCTTTAAATGTCCACACTTTAGATGTGAGATTTTATTATCTCCAACAGTTTGTGTTGTATTTGGGTGTATAGTTTGTGTTGTATCTGGGTGTTTTTATCAACATCAATACCCTTTCTAGCATGTTAGAGTCATGATTATATTTTTCATTTGCTATTTATTAGGTTAACCTAAGGGTTTTCCTTTGTGTATATATTTGGCATTACATTCAATGAATAAATCACATCGTGTGTTTACCTATCTCTACATGATATCAGACTATCGATCCAAAAACCTATTCTTTTGCATGAACTCTAAGCTCTAAACACGATTCTTTTTGACGGTCGCCCGTTTTTCTTCGTGATTCATAGCTCCTCTCACGTCTGAATCTCCCTACCATCTTCATCCATTTGATCATCCTGCCCAACAAATTTGTAAAATTCCTCTTGTTCAATAGAACTATGTAGATTGGTCGATTGATATGATCCATGTTTTTGCTACTAAACGAAAGCTTGGGTTCATCAATAGTGAAATTATTGCACCTTATCCCAAACCAGAGGATCATCCGCATTGGATTTGTGTCAATTGCATGCTTCAAGGTTGGATCATGGCGGAAATCGATCCTACTCTTCGCAAATCGGTTAGTTATTGCGCTTCCGCTTTCTTATCGTGGGAAGACATCAAACAATGGTGTGATGCGGGGAATGGTCCGCGTCTTCTCCAACTTCATGCTGATCTTGCCAAGTGTTTTCAAGGAGGGGAACAAATTGATGCTTATTTCGGCAAACTCAAAAAATTATATGATGATGTTGTGTCCCATCAAATCAACATGTGTTGTTGTACTTGTTCTTACGGTAACAAGTTCAAGGCCAAAGTAGAGGAAGAGTTACATCAATTTCTTATTGGCTTAGACGATGATCGTTATGCTTCTTTTCGATATAATGTTGTTACTCGAGACCATTTGTCTAAAATCAATAAAGTTTATTCCTTGAAAATACAAGAAGAGTGACTTAAAACTATTGCCACTAGGCGTGATGGTCGCCCTATCGAGGATGTTGCCTTTTTAGCAAACAATCAACGAGGTTCTCATCCCTCTACAAAAACTAACAAAAGTAAGTTAGTTTGTGAATTGTGATCATTGTTCCCGTACTGGTCACACTACCAAGAGTTGCTTCAAGATTGTTGGTTATCTGATTGGTGGAAGGGACCCGTGGAGAGATCGGTGCTTCTCCGGCCAAACCACAAACTCCACCTCCATTTCCGGCTCGCTCGTTGGCATACATTGCGGCCCTTGGTATCTACCAAACGAGCTCATTAAATTTTATCAAAATTAATATTTATTAAATATATTTTTAGTCTTACTGAATTGTCTGACCCTCGATCTTATATATTTTGGTTTCTACTATCACCGACCATATTGTCTTAATCAAGATCATCTAATATATTTTCTTAATCATAACTATTAACCTATATGTTAACTGTTAAGACATATATTTGGAAAATAATTTTTTTATATAAACTTTTACCTTAGTGTCACGTTCAACCCTAAAATCAATCTGCTTTCCTTGACCATGCAACTAGTCTACTTGCAAGGTTGAGTTACATCTTGATTCTTAATCACGATGATTTGTAGTTTGTAGACATTAATATTGTTTTTAGCATAAATAGCAAGTAGGGCCTACATGAAATAAGTGTTTTTCTCCTTGATGGGCCATGTTAGCCCACTGGGCTGACCCATGGAGCCCACTATGCTGAACGTGGAAAGCGACTGCCCACTTGCTATGTCTTTAGCCTAATCCACCAAACGCTCCACTAGAAAGCTTGTAAAATGCAATTTACCTCTTTCTCTTACTCACTTTTCCCCGCTAACTATGGTAAATTTTCTTCCTAAACGTGATGACCGGGATTATAAATGTGGTTATTTTAAGAACCTTAAAAATAATAATGAAATTGTGGTCGTGTGTATTCATGCACCAAACAATCATTCAGGATCTAATTCCGGATCTAATATCTTTTATATAAGGGTTCGTTTGGTACGAGAAATTATATTATGTTTGCTAAAATTTTAGAAGAGAAATTTAAATGTTTTTTGAAATGGATTTTTAGGATCGTTAATAATTTCAGTTCCTTGTAAATTAGAAGTTGTAAATCATTATTAATACCTAGATTATTCTAACAACATATTAAAATTTTCATCTTTTTAATTTTAATCCGATCTCTGAAAAATGACAAACAAACCCTAGAGTTAACTCGTATGGTTTGATTGACAGTTGAGTTATTGGATCAAATGTTATGATACTATGACAAAATTTAACCGATAAGAATTGTGTATGTACAAGTACACATGTATTTAAAATGTCATGTTATGAGTAGAATGAGATTTATCTTGAAACGATTTGTATATACTAAATTATATTTTAATATTAACTAGAAATACACATCTCAATACTACACAAACGATAAAATGTTTGTTGTTATCATGATTTGGTTATTTTCAAATAGGTGGTTCAAAGTGATGAGTAATAACCTAAAATATATTTTTTTTAAGTAAGCATTTAGGTATGATTATGCACCATCCTATGTCATCTTTTTGGATGATGTTAAAATTTTACATTTGAATCGATGAATAAATTGTTTTGTTTTTAAGATACAATGCTTAAAGTATATATTTTCAAGAAGAAAACCCTTATTGAGACCAAAAGAAAAAAGAAAAGTATTTTAGACCGACACAATGGAACCAATGTGACCTAACACCAATATAGATCAACTCAAGAACCCATTTTAGTTCGACCTAAAATAACACAATAACTCCAAGTTTAAAATGTACAAAAATCTACTAATCACTCGTGATTTGGTTAAATATAACAAGGGTAAAAGCTGAAAATTTTACTATTTTAATATTAAAACAAAAGTGAATATTGTTACATGTCATCACCAAATTAAATTCACAACATGTCATCTTTGTATGAAGTCATCTCATATTTTTACACGTGTCGTCTTGAGGTTATGCCACTTATTATTTTTATTTTTTAAAAACATATTATACATATTAATAAACTACGTCCTAATTTAAGATATTAAAATATTATATATTTAGAAAGATTATTTTTTAAAATATAAAAAATTAAATATTAAAATTGACAAAGTTCCCCAGATTTGTCGAGAATTATATATATATACCATATTTATACCATATTTACCTCTTATGATATTTATAGAAGAAAAAATAAAACTATTTTTTATTATAATTTTTTTAATAAACAAGGTATGTATAAGGATGGATATATATGACTCATTTTACTCTATTAACGCAATATTTTTATATATGATAATTATTTTTTGTTACCTTACTATTACAATAGATTATTTATAAATATAATATATTAATTTAAAACAAAATCGTGCACGACACAATAACTAAACTAGTGATAAACTAACCTAATTTGGGCATTAATTGATCGTCTACCTAAGTACCGGTTACCAACTTACCATTTATGACGAAGCCAACTTAGGGTCTTATCATGCATAGTCGAAGCTTAAACTATTATAAATCATAATGTTTCGAAATGAATTTTTATTTGAGATCCTATGCTAAATTTTCATAGTTAGGGGCGCAAATATTTGGTATTCGCAGTTGATAGTGATGTTATATGAGACGAGTCATTCGAATTCAGTACGGAAAAAATTTGATTAGAGTTCGCTCGCTTCCTAAACAAGTTGTCGTATAGGAATAAATTTTAAAACTCGTTTAAATTTTTAGTTCGATTTGCATAACAACCCTAATTGTCGGATAACATACATTATAAATCACAGTGATAAGCTGTATAAACTTTCAATAATCTACTTCCAACACACATGAAAAATTCACTGGAAAAAAAAAGCTACAACAAGCCATCTTAACCTTCTATAAGTTTACACTATCAAAATCCGTCATTAATTTCTCATTCTTTTCCATTAGTTTCATGAACTGCGTACTTTTAAAAGTTCTAAAAATGAAGTTCATAAATGGACTCAATATGAGTTTTATTTTCAATTATTAAATAATTATTATCTAAATTATTCATATACTGAAAAGTATAAACTAGTAAAATTAGCACTTAATTTATAGATTACGATTTAGGATAAAAGGATTCGGAGTGTTGAATATATGAGTTTTATTATTATTAAATAATTTACGAATAATACAGTGTTGAACAACTTTTTTAACTGTCAATTGGTTTTAGGCTGAAATCATGACACAATGTTAAAGTGTTGAATATATGAGTTAGGTATGAGCTAACACCCATGTGCATCACAGTGCCGTCTCAATGATTTCGGAGGCCCTGTGACAAAAATATTAGATTTTCGTATAAAAATTTAAACTAAATTGTCCGGTTTATTTTAATTGATAGTATTTTATATGCTCAAAAATGGTTTCAATAAAATTGAAATTATATGAATAATTAAATACTAGAGGTATAGTACAAAGAAATAAAAAAAATTAAAAGAAAAAATATAAGGTTTATTTTTATTAATAGTATTATATAAACTATATTTTATATGCTAGAAAATAATTTTAATAAAAATGGAAATAATTAAACACTAAAAATTAAATAAAACGAAATTAAAAGAACAAGAAAAATATTAAAATACTGAACACAACAAAAATTAAGATAAAAGGATTCGAACCCGTGACCATAGGTCTAAATAACAATTATCTGCCAATCTACCAGTTAGGCCAGCACTTCAATGTGTAGTTAG
Organism: Fagopyrum tataricum; assembly: GCA_002319775.1. Classification (NCBI taxonomy): domain Eukaryota; kingdom Viridiplantae; phylum Streptophyta; class Magnoliopsida; order Caryophyllales; family Polygonaceae; genus Fagopyrum; species Fagopyrum tataricum. Next base: position 39,379,110 of record CM008284.1, on the reverse strand, counting down.
TTAGTAAGTACTAAATTATATTGAGGCCCCTAAAAATCAAGGGCCCTGTTCAATAGAACTGACTACACCGGTATTTGGACCGGGTTTGGTGCATCATACGCACTCGACCCCTTTTACCTGGTCTGTTTGTATCGAACTTTGATACGGTATTAGAGCAGTGACCTCTATTCGGCTGGCGATCTTAACCCGTGAACAAGTGTCAACTCGGTCTATATCATCTAGTTGCACTTGTGCGGGTATGTTGAAGATAATAAGTTCTCACATCCAAAGTAGAGACATTTCGAACCTAGTATATAAGGTTAATCCTCAATATAAAGTGTTATAGGATGAAACCCTGTTGAATTTACGTACTAAACTTGGATCTAACGATATAATTTAAAAAATATATTGTAAGGGGAAAAAAGCATTTTTGGGGCATCTAACATGAGACATCCATTTAACATAACCCACTTCAACCAAATATGCTATTAACTATGGTTTTTTTTTTCTCAATGTGGCCCCAAAAATTCGAGGTCTTGTTCTAAGAACGGGTTGCACCGGCTCCGAGTCGGGTCTGACTCTACCCGGTTTGTATGTAGACTTTTACACGTGTTTAATGACAAAAAATAATTTATATTTTATTGAGTCTAGTTCTTATAAATTAAAATTTTAAATTTACAAAATAAAATTCACGATTAAAATCCAGAAATATTGTCCTTATTAAATTAATCATATTGACGATTTTCAATAATCATGAATATATTAAGAACAAAGTGGCGTAGTTGAAGTGGAAGATTCGAGGGATCAAATTAGTATAATCCTTTGCTTGGTATTGAAATGGATGGATGTTTGTGATGGCCACTTGAAAGACAATCATAATCTTTGCTTAATTAGCTTTTTGGAATATTGGAATCATACAAATGGATTGATCAATTTGACTTTACTTTTTATATATAGTAATATATATATGTAAATTTATGAAGAATCACTTATCAATCAAACATCATTTTTTTTAATGATGTATATTTACCATTGAATATATCCATTCAAGTCTTTTTAGTCCACTATATAGGCCAGGTTAATATAAAATATGAATGATGATATAATCTCTATTAATAATCATATAGCTTTTTCTTCGTAATTTAAAGGTAAAGTATTGTTATATTTTGATTTAAATATATACAACTCTTTTACGATGGAGTGTGCAAATTGAAATACTATTTTACAAAAATACGAAAATCGTGATTTATATACTATAACTGTAAATATATAATATAATTGGGTATTATTTATTAAAATATGAATAGTTTTAGTATAATATATATTCTTTATAAATACATAAACGTAATTTTATAAATTATTATGTGATAAGATATAACGGAGTTAACAATATTGTTTGTAAAATATTTAACATAAAGTATTGTAAATTGTAACATTAAACTAATTGTAATAACCATAAATTTTTAATTTTTTTTATTATTCCGAAAATCCGAACTAAGTACCGATGAGAGAAACTGAACCGAATCAAACCAAGACGATGGATACAATTAAACCAAACCAAGTATTTATATATTACATGATACATCCGGACCGGCTCAGGCGGTCTCCCAAGATCCAAGCACCCTAGACAAGCCGAAGACATCACACCTCTCCGCTAGACCTAATTAGTTGGGTCATGTAAAGGCTAACCAGCACTTCCCTCTTCTCCTCTAGACCCAGGCGACTAAAACAACCAAGCAGCCCAAGGAGTACGTTGATCTCTTGCGTAAGAATGGTCTTCTTCGTCATCTGCAACGGCTCCCTCTCCTTCATGGCCTCCTCGTCAACGATTGTTACAGGGCTTTGATTGCTAGCATTGAAGACTGGAGTTACTACGTTGTGAGTGTTGACGAGACTGGATAGCCACACTAACTCCCTCCCCGCCACCAAGCGTCAACTCCCCTCTCTCTTTCACCTCTTATCTCTCTCCTCCTGAAAATTGTCCGTCAAGCTTAGTCCCGACAACTGTGGAGCTACACCATCTCGTTCAACAAGAAAGTGAACGAATCAACAAGTAGACGTCGACTTACACCGACCGAGACCACGAAAAGACCGCCACTAGTGGAAACACCGGAGATCTTGGCCACCGTACCAATCGCCGGAGGTAAGGACACCTCATTCGTCTTATCTATATATTCCTTAGTTGTGCATAAAATAACGAGTGTGAAAAAGGATTCATTTTTGTACGCATGGTAGTAGGCGGAGCTCGAACCCCACTCTTCAATATATCGGAATGCAACTTCCTTTTGTTGCCAAGAGGTCTCGAACCTCCGACCTCCTTTTCGTTATACTCTTGTCGCTCAATTTGTTTTGTGTCGTCAAGGGGAGTCGAACCCAAGGCGTTGAGAATTGAATGGTTGCGCCTTTGTTTTGCGTCTCACATGACTCGAACCCCCAACCATAGTGGCCTCCATCTCCAGCCTTGCATTATCTCACCGTCTGTTGTTGTTCGCCACCAGAAGCCGTTGCTGCTCTCTTGGCCTGCCTCGCCATATGACGCTGAGTGGTACCAGCCCAGTGCCACCCGTGGAGCTAGGACCAAGCCTCCCTACGCCTTAGCCAAGTTACCTTGCTTCGGTAAGAATCGAGTCTGACTTAACGTACACAACTTTTATTCCGGAACCATAATTATTAATGTAATCGAGCGCATAGCGTTTAGATGATTATATCTCTAAGATGAATTTTATGGACGGAACGATAGTACGAGATTTTAAGGGGAACTAGAGTACTGTGAATGTTGGAGATCCTAAATTAAAGTTGTTGTAGAATTCTAGACCATTGGAAACGATAACGATTAGAATGAGAATATATTTAGCGGAATAAGTTGGTGGATGATATTAGAGAATTGGAATGATCTAGAAATTGAGTAGTTGGGAATGAAAATTAGAAAGTGAGTGGATTTTATGATTTATGATGGATAAATGATGAGATGATACGGAATATTAGGATGGACATCTAGGTCTGCGGAACCTAGGACTTAGGTAATGATAAGAGTAGTGATGTTAGAGATCATACTCTAATAATGATGTATTTGAAGATGTTGTCACATCTTAATCAGGATTGTGATATCGTCGAATGACCGATTGAGTTTTGCAGAGTAGAGTATCATACCAGACAAGGTGAGTTCATCGGACTCACTTAGCTTTCAGTGATAATTTTAAGTGTGTGTCGTGGCATCATTGTCCCTTTAATATTGGAGAGGCCCAAGTATATTATAACGGGCCGTGACATCATTGTACAGCGTTGAAGGCGACTGAAAGGTTCCATGTGACCAGTCCAACAATGTATACGGGGAAAATGCATTGAAACCGGTCATGTTGAATTACGGGGATGGGGGCGAGGGTTGGAGGTCTTCGTGCTACTCTAAAAAGTTGAACAAACTAGAACGGAATCACTGAAAAGATAAAACCGAAACATTGATTGCGCATGTTGTTGTGTTTACCGCTTTCTTTATGTGTTTGTGTTTTAGTTCCTCTTACTATTAAAATTGTTAGCTAACGGTGTATACCATGTTGATAGACCTTGCAGGTTAAGTTCCTACCGAGTATTCGGGAGTGGATCGGCCAACCGGGTTTTCGTACTGGAATTAGTATGTGGGAGTACTTTCTTTCAGTAATAAGTTTAGCCGGATTGCATATTTCTTTCTTTTCGTTACGTATGGTTGTCGAATATTTTAGTGTCAGTAATATTATCGAACATGTTTACTTTTACAAAATATTTGATTTAAATATTTGTATATTACTATCGAACATATTTACTTTTACAAAATATTTGATTTAAATATTTGTATCTTGTTGTAAGTTCTGTGTCTTATTGATGTCAAACTAAGACCGATAACCACCGTGAGATCCTAGCTATTGACATTCCGAGTTCTCAGAATTTGGGTCTTACACTAATGTTATAAGTTTTTTCTTTATTAATTCGTTTCTATTAAAAAAACCATAAAACTTAAATTACATAGTTTTAATCAATTATATTTTTTGAAATTCTAATATCGATTAATAGTTTCTCCTTTTTAATGATGCACCCGAAGTTAATATTCCTGGGACCTGGACCCACCAGAATGCTAATTTAGTAGTTAATCCCTCTTATCCATCCTAAATAATCAAATGTAAATCCTTATAATCAAAACCTAACGGATGTGAAATCCAAATTCTTTTTGATGGAATAAATCAGGCAATAATAATGTCTTTTTGAAAGAAAAAAAATGCGTACATTAGTTTATTCTATTTTATGCTTCAATTCCTTCAAACATAAGCATTTAAAAAGTATATATCATGCAAAAATTTTAATATAGAAATGATTAGTGTTGTATAGATACTATTATTATATTTTCAGTACCTCAAATCCTTTCCCTTCAGTTCAGGCGCAAAAGTAATAATCTAATAGATTGTGATTTTCATGAATATGAATGGTTATGAAAATAGGCCTAAGAACATTTATATTATACATCAAAATTTCGGGACTGTACTGAAATTTTATGTATTAAAATTTTCTTTATATATATATATATATAAGGGTAGGATCAAGTAATAACCATAGTTACGGCAAGAAATAAGAATCAATTTAGACCACATGATTAAATAAAATCAACGATCATGATTTAATATTATTTTTGCATGATTGATATTTTAGGATAGATATACATGGCTACCTTTTAAACTTCAAAAGATATTTACTACCATTATATATAACTTGACACAATTAAGATAAACTATTATTTGATTTTATTTATTTTACCCATTCCGGCGTCTTGCTCATAAATTGAACTTAACGTGCATGATACATATCATTTGATCGTACATTGTGTAATATTATCATATATGCACGAAATGTACATGTGCACAACCAATACATGCACATGCACATAGATGTTCATTTGCACTTAGTCGTGCATGCTTTCAGAAAAACATAAAACATGCAATACTTACTAGTGGACTTACTCATGCATGCTTTCAAAAAAAACATAAATCGTGCAATATTTACTAGTGCACTCAATGCAACTTACTCGTGCATATTATCTCTCATTCATTTAATATTGCACGAGTAAGCATTCTATTTCTATCTCTCTTTCATTTACTAGTGCATGTTTTCAAAAAAAACATAAAATATACGTGTAATAATAAATAAAACGATACATTAAATGTGCAATATTTAAATTACACGTGCAATAATATTTAATCGTGCATATTTTTTTAAATAAAAAACATACTCCTGCGTGCTCTTTGTATAATACTTGATAGTAAATATAAATTTATAAAAACATGTAATCCGGATTTTTATTTAATATATAAACACGAATAAAGAAAACATTAATATTTCTAATTTATATTCATAATAAAATTTACTAAAACAAATTTAAAAAAAAACACAATAACAATATTTTGTTTCCTAATTGATAATGACTTTAAATGTCATTTATACTTAATTACATAATAAATAAATATTCTAATCAAGAAAATGCACATTTACCTTATATAATTCATTAAATTTTGAACGTCTATCATATAATCTGACGACTCATATAGGTTCTTATTTCTTACCGTAACAATGATTCTTACTTGAAAATTTATGTGTTAAAATTTATGCTTAGGTTTACAGTTTTAAGAGATTCTCCCATTTACAATTTACAATTTTCGCGACTGTACTGAAAATTTATGTGTTAAAATTTTCTTTCTAATAAGATAATAAAGATATATATATATATATATATATATATATATATATATATATATATATATATATATATTATGCTTAGATTTACAGATTAAGAGATTCTCCCATTTACAATTTACAATTTGCAATGTGTATTTGTGAATCTCCGATTCTCCATCATAAGTAGGGCTGTTGTATAATACCGTTGTTTGGACTCGGTTCGTTAAAAGCTTAGCTGAATTCATTCATTAAATATTTTTAAACTAATTAAGTATGAACACATTTTAAATATCGTATAATACTTGGATCGGTTTGGACTCGTTTATAAATAAACCGAGCTTTTACATGTCAATGTTTGGAGAGTTATTCAAGTTTGGTTCGTTGAAAGCCTAACCCGAGTTTGTTCATTTTATAACGAAGCAGATACACATTTTAAAGCTCGTGTAAAATTTAATTTTGGTTCGAACTCGTTTATCCTCAATTTTTATCATAATAGATATATTTTTCTATATTATATCATTACTTATACTTATAAACAATATCACGAGCACTTAAATAGATTTGTTATATAACATTTTTGCATATAATTGTAATATATTATCATAGCTAAATAATAATCTACACCTTATCAACATGTGCAAAACATAAAATTTATTCAAGTATATTTTTCTTAACAAATATCCGTGCACGGCATGGGTCCTAGACTAGTTTTATAACGAATTAGATATAAACATATTTTAAAGATCGTATAAAATTTAGTTTTGGTTCGAACTCGATTATAAACGAGTAGGGTTAGAGCAAGGCTCGGTATAACATCCCTAATTACAAGATTCTCCAACTTACGATTTGATTACTGGGCCACTCGTTGAGCTGGTAAAGAACATAGTTCTTTTTAAATGGTTATTTAAATGGGCCAAAGAAGGCCCAGCCCATATAAGCCAAGAACTGCCCATATATATTTATATTATCTTTATTACGTGGACAAATTACTTTTATATGGACCGCATAAATTTTTGTCAAAAAGAAAGAAAAAGAAATTAAAGGTTGTTGCAGTTGACTTGTTGGTAAGTCGGTGACATCGGACATGCCCACGTGTGAGTTGGCGATTACGTGTAAAATAAATAGCAGACTGCATCGCATGCACGTGTGAGTGGACCCACGCACATCGGAGTTCGTACTTCGTAACTTGCAATTGGCAACCGATCCAAGTTAATTTCCCAACGTACGGACCAGTGCATCCGGACTCGGGTCGGGCTCTTTGTTTTTAAGGGCCTAACTCGGTCCTAGTCCGGACTTCGGATATGAGGTATGAGGTATTGTCTCAATGATCTTAAACATTTAAACCTTATCTTGAAGTATAAGGTTTGATTTCTACCATTCGCATATATATATATATTACATGTTTAAATTAAATAATAAATAAACAGGCTTTTAGGCCGGGCTTAGCGGCCCAGACGGACCTACACCCTCGTATGTACCCGCCCGGCGGGTTTGACATGCTGGGCTTAGCGGCCCGGACGGGCCTACACCCTTGTATGTTCCCGTCCGGCGGGTTTGACAGGTCGGGCTTAGCGGCCTGGACGGGCCTACCTTATGCGTCATACCCGCCCAGTTTCACGGGTCGGACGGACGGGCTTGCCGCGTTTGCCCAGGCCTATATCATTAAATACCACCCATTTCCGGTTGAGGAAAATGAGGCGGTGGAGCCTTTTTGGTAATCCGAAAATCAATTGAGCCCCTCTATTATTTTTACATATTTTTAAAATTAAAAATAATTTGTTACAGGGACATAAAAGTAAAAAGTCTTTCCCGTTGAAAATTAGGGGTTCTCTTCTCTTCTGCAACCCTAGTCGCATTTCTTTCTCTCCATACCTGGTATTTACGAGCTACAATGCCATATTCATGGTGTTAATCGTTTTCGATTCAGTTTCCGCTTCGTTTTATCATTTAGTCGGCTCCGGGGAAGAGCATTCTATACGGATCTCGCGGAAACCTATTCTCCTGCCGCCGACAATAATTGACGAAGATGGTAGTTCTCCGGGCTTGTGCAACTATTCCTTCTTCCTTGCTCGTCTTCAATAGATGGAATTGTGCAGGTCAGCGGCCCTGCTTGTTCAGGCGAGGCAAATATCAAGTCGTCGATGGAAGTTTTCCGAGCTTTTACGACTGCTCCCTGCTCGTCTTCGATCAATAAAATTGGTTTGCAATCAACCTCCTCTTTTAAGTTCAATGGTGTATGAAATCTATAAAAGGACCGATGACTTGGGATTGGTCAAGAAATTTGTTCCCACCTCGCTAAAGGAGTATCAATTTTGGAATTCAGGTTTTTTATTGTCCTATTTTGTTCCATTCATCACCATTTTTGCACTCATACATACTCTATAGACTTATGCCGTTTCGTGTTGGAGGCCAAGATTTTGATATTTTGGGCCAAGATTTTGAAATTACGCCGTTTTGTGCTGGCAAGAGAATCTGCCATGGTCTTCCTCTTGCAATGAGAATGATACACTTGATTGTGGGTTCCCTCGGTGTTGAACCAGAAACTATGGACATGGATGCAAAGCTTGGGTTGACATTGCTGAAAACTCAGCCCTTACGAGCTATTACTATCAACTTTATATAGTTATCTTGCTTCCTTAATATATTACATGGATGGAGGTTGGATTATGAGTTGTAATTTTTATAGTTTTTCATGTTGCTCAGCATAAAACTTCACTGTTAGTTATATAAATGCTAGTGTAATCTATTTGTTTTGGGTAGTCCATGTCCTAATGTCGGAGCATGCTGAGCAAGACTGCTATATGTTTCCCATGCTGTTGAATAACAATCATTAATTGGAATATGTGACTTGGAATGGAAGCATAGCGTAGGTTAAACTTATTTTAAAAGGTTGGCTAATGAACATGCCATTGCATTGCATTGTGTTAAATTTCTTCAAGGGCTTGATGTTGAGAGGAAAGATATTGGCTATGTGCTACAGAAGTATCCAAAATTGTTTGGATATAAGCTTGAAGGGAGAATGTGTACCTCAGTTGCATATCTTGTTAGATCTAATGTTACCCTTCAATTTTATAAACCAAATATTTAACTCAATTTTGTAAACCAAATATTTAACTGGGACCTCAACGTACCTTGGATTTGTGTAACTCGACGGACCTTGTACTTGTGTAACTCGACGGACATTAAACTTGTGTAACTCTACGGGCATTAGACGCGTGTAACTCGCGGACCTTGGACTTGTGTAACTCGACGGACCTTGAACTTGAGTAACTCGACGAACCTTGGACTTGTGTAACTTGATTGGGCTTGTGTAACTCGAATTGACTTAGACTTGTATCACTCGACCTTGTGTAAACAATGAAATTTTGTAAACGACGGAAGTATGTATTAACATTCGGTTTTAAGTACAACATTACAAAAAACAATAATGGAATACACAAGTTTAACTAGTCCAATTGGCTATGCTTGTTTATTGGTCCGAGCATAGGCTTGTGTATTGGGTCCGAGCGTAGGCTTGTGTATTGGGTCCGAGCGTAGGCTTGTGTATTGGCTCCGAGTGTAGGCTTGTGTATTGAACCCGAGCCTATGCTTCTGTATTGGGCCCTGTCCGAAGCTAGTGTATTGGGCCCGGGCGTAGGCTTGTGTATTGGGTCTGGGCATAGGCTTGTGTATTGGGCCTTGTCCTATGCTTGTGTATTGGGCCTTGTCATATGCTTGTATATTGGGCCCTGCCCTATGCTTGTGTATTGGGCCCGGACGTATGCTAGTGTATTGGGCTTAGACGTATGCTTGTGTATTGGGCCCGGACGTATGCTTGTGTATTGGGCCCGGACGTATGCTTTTGTATTGGGCCCGGACGTATGCTTATGTATTAGGCCATGTCCGATGCTTGTGTAATGGGCCCTGTCCAAAGCTTGTGTATTGGGCCATGTCCGAAGCTTGTGTACTGGGCCCTGTCCGAAGCTTGTGTATTGGGCCCTGTCCGAAGCTTGTGTATTGGGCCCTGTCCGAAGCTTGTGTATTGGGCCCTGTCCGAAGCTTGTGTATTGGGCCATGTCCGAAGCTTGTGTAATGGGCCATGTCCGAAGCTTGTGTACTGGGCCCTGTCCGAAGCTTGTGTACTGGGCCCTGTCCGAAGCTTGTGTACTTGGCCTTGTCCGAAGCTTGTGTATCGGGCCCTGTCCGAAGCTTGTGTATCGGGCCCTGTCCGAAGCTTGTGTATCGGGCCCTGTCCGAAGCTTGTGTACTGGGCCCTGTCCGAAGCTTGTGTACTGGGCCCCGTCCGAAGCTTGTGTACTAGGCCTTGTCCGAAGCTTATGTACTAGGCCCTGTTTGAAGCTTGTGTATTGGGCGTAACCTTTATTAAAATAATTGGGCTTTCATTAAACCAATTGCGCTTTGACTTTTATTAAAACACTTGGGCCTTCATTAAATCAATTGAGTTTGAGCTTTTATTAAAACATTTGGGCCTTCATTAAACCAATTGAGCTTAAGCTTTTATTAAAACACTTGGACTTTCATTAAACCAATTGGGCTTGACATAAGTAATTTCATATTCCTAATTTGCCCTTTCATTTAATCTTTAAAGATAAGTAAATGGGGCCTAATTTGTCCATTGATATAAAAAGGAGCCTATTTAGTGCTCATCACTACAAAAAGAGCCTAGTTTCCCATTTCACCCTTTCCAGTTAAATCTCATTTTTTACTCACCAAGTTTTTTTATTTTTCAAATTTATTAAGGTTGTGTTTGGTTGCTACCATCATTTGGAATGCTACATTGTAATACGGATGCAGCTATGCTCTTTGGTTCTACAGGGATCAATATTATTGTACGCGATTCGTATGGGTTTTTGGTGGTTGCAGCTTTTGAGGGACGCCAGGAAAGGTTTACGGTGGAGATGGTTGAACTATTGGCTCTTCAGTTTGGTGTGTATATGCTTTCACCCCTTCAGGCGTCGGTGGTGGAGATTCAGATGGACTCACTAACAACTGTAATGAAGGTGAATGGTAGTATCTCATCTACCCACAGTTCTATGAAGGTGTCATATGTGCATAGATTCAAGTTCAACTCATAAAAAGATAATTTAACATGGTATCAGAGATTAAGGTTTGTACGGGTCTCGTTATTTTGTATTTCGGTTGTGATTAGAGAATATACTATCCCCCGTTTGGCTAAGCCGGCTTTAAGGCGCTGTGTCAAGTGCAACTAGTTCAGAATAGTTGCATTTGAGGGAGAATGTTGAGATGTGTGGATTATTGTGTCTCACATCGACTATAATAAGTAATGTGAACCTAGCATATAAGATTAAGGTTACTCCTCTTATTATCAATTGGTTTTAGGATGAAATCCAAAGACTTATGCGTAAAGGTTCACTTGTTGCCTGCATTCCCTCCACGTCTTAGACCGACGAATATAAAAGATAATTTAGCACAAGTAACATCTTTTCTCTCTTTCACTTGTATGTTTATTCATTACTCGGACTCTGTCGCCCATTATATGACCAAATTGAACCAACTGGTCTCAGTTTATAGGATTTTCCTCCGGGCATTATTGCCTTGGCTGAACTCGACATTACATAATAATATCTTTAGTTTTCTTCCCAAATTTTTGTTGTTGTTTTGGTTTTATAGTACACATACTAGCTTAGTTCTCGTGCCATGCACGAGTTTGGTTTAAACTAATGTATTATACTTATGATCCAATCTATTTCGATAATAGGATAAAAAAAACTAATTATAAATAATTTTAAGTTAGTAGAGTGAAATGAGCAATGATCATCTTTATATATTACAATATTAAATATTTATAAAAAGTTATGATAAAAATAAAAAAATTTTTATAAACATTATAAGTGGTAATTATTGTATAATTATTGCATCAATATATATGATTCTCCGTAATTTTCATCTTGTGTAGAAATTTTTTTGTCTAATATATATTTAAAATTTCGTTTTTCATAATATAGTCTTTTCAAATATATATAATTCTAAATCTCAAATTAGGATATAGTACATATTAATATCTTCATTAATGTGTATAATTTTTTTAAGAAATAATGAGGTGGCATAACCTCAAGATGACATGTGAAAAAAATGTGAGGTGGCTTATTGTAAAAATGACATGTGGCGAATTTAATATAGTAATAACATGGGTCAATATTCACTTCTGTTTTAGTCTGTTTTAGTATTATATAGTAGATTTAATTTAATCATAGTAAAAGATTTGTCATGATCTTTCAAAAAATAAAGTTTGATAATATAATTGAAAGTAGTTTTGGTAAAAAATAACGGCGTGTTTGTTTTATATGAATGGGCAAATATGGTAAAAAATAAAATAAAATCAATGATGATTGTTACTTGTCCTTTAACGTGAATTTGAAATAAAATATTTCCAAAATATATTATTTAATTTCTATGAAAATGGAATAAATATTTGTATTATATTAGTAACGTTTTGCAAATACACAGACTTTTTTTTTTAACAAAAATCATCTTTTAGAATACATATTTTTTATCAAGAAAATTCCCCTTAGACGTACCTATGTAAAATATTTTAAAAAAATTACTTAATTCCATGCTTTGGATCCAGATTTTTTTTAATTTCAGTCCGCGTATGGACTCCGAAGTGAAAGTCGTTTGAAGTTGAAAGAGTCAGTTAATTCCGCACGTGGACCACGTATCCAAAACTAGATCAATTCCGGTTTTGAATTACGAATCCGAATAATTTCGTGTTTGGAGTGTGGATTTGGTTTTGGTTTAGGGGTCCAATTCCGATTCCACACTCCATTTGCGAAAATGATTTCACTTTCGGGACCTATTTGAAAAATTGGTGGTTTCCGTTTTGGGGCCCACTTGCTGTGCTAAATGGTTTGTTATGCCTTGAACCGATTTCAATCCCTAATTCCACAATTTGAATGCGTTCTTAGGAATATATTTATAAAGATAATATATGAGTTTGTTTAATATCTCTATTTAAAAATTACCTTAGAAAAACTATTTTGTCAAATCAAACGATTTATATTTCTTTGGATCCAAAAAAAATGATATATTAGTATATTACACTAGCTAGACCATAATATTGGACCTTATTGGTATCATTTTAATTATTGAATTTAATATTTTGTGGAAATCATTTTTTGTTTAAAATAATTAAATGTACTTAATAATTATTGGGTAGATATATTGTTATCTAAGTAATTATTTCAAAATTTATTAAATTGAATAAATAAGTTTACGATGTGTCCTATTTTGTTCTATTATGTGTAATTATTTTTATTCCGATTTTAGGTTTCGTCAAACACGAGATATGAGATGTGATTTTGATATTATATCCTCATTTATTAAATTGAATAAATAAGTTTACGATGTGTCCTATTATGTTCTATTATGTGTCCTATTAATTATTGGGTAGATATATTGTTATCTAAGTAATTATTTCAAAATTTATTTATTGAATATAATATTTTGTGGAAAACAATAAATATATTTGTTAAATAAATCGTTCTTAAAAATACAAATCACTCAGGTTCTTTACACCAAAATAAAAGATATTCAAATATCTTGAACACAACAATAATGTCCAAACACACACCATGTATATGCACATACTTTGATCCTACGACATTCATCTAAAACTTGCAATTTTAACCTAGGCAAATCTAATAATCGTTGACTCTTTGAAATAACTATAAATTAAACAAATAAGTATATATTTGGCATGATGATAAATTTATAATGATTAAACACCATAAAATCAAAATAGTTGTAATTACTTGGAAATTGGGCAACACAAGGCATGGCGACCACTAAATTCGACCCCTTCAAAGAACAAAGTCGAAACATTAAACACATAAATCCCCCTGTCACGTCTTCCAAGTCCCAATCTAATCCCAAAGCATCACAGGCACGGCTCAGCCGTTGGATTACGTAACGAATTAACGTTATCAATCCAAACACAAACTTATGTACCAAGCCTTATGATAAATATGAAAAACGCGTTCTTATACGAAACCCAAGCAACTTACGTCTGTCACACTTTCTCAACGTAAATTACATTTATGTGCATACATTTTATTAAAATTCTTAAATAGGCTCCCCATTTTTTGTTCTGTTTATTCTTGTCCTTTTGATGAGATTTTTTTATTAATTATATTGTTCTATCGAAACAAGTGAACGAAAGCTAGGAACTAATTTAAATATTTATAATTTTAGGAGCTTAACATGTTAACGAAACAAGGAAATATTTGGGATTTGATTTTTATTTCTTTATAGGATTTACAGAATGTCATAACGTAAAATTAAAATCTACTTTACTGCCTTTTTTTTATTATTTAAATTTATCAAAATTGCAGATTAGAATAAATAAAAACTCCTCATTTTACATTTTATCCCTTTTCGTCATGAAAATTCGTTGTTAGAGCTTTAAATTTGTATTTTTATGTTCGCTCTCACATAAAAACATAAAATTTAGACATGATGATTGCATCTTCACGATAACGATCACGTTGAACTTTTTCCATAATCTCCGTCTTCAATGTTTGCGCCCGTCCAGTTCTCACCGGTTGAAGAGTTCACATGGATTTATGAGGTGAAAATTATCATTTTTCTTCGAACAATGTTAGATTACAGATTTTTATGAGGTTTATAAAGCAGTTTATATAAAATTACGGGTTTATCTATCTTTATGAATTCAAATTTTTGATAAATTCAAATCTTATTTCCTTTAATTTTATAGGGTTCAACGTTTTTTACATAATTTTCTATAATTTTCATCCCTAATGAATTTTATAAACTACATAAACCAATCCAATCGAAGAGACCCGATATCAAATGTTACTAACTTAATACGAGGTCATTGAAGTAACGTAGTGGTGTGAAATTGAATGTCTAAAATAAGTCAATGAGGTTGAATCATGAAAGTGTTGAAATATTTGAAGTTTTTTGTTTTTGGCAAGGAAAATATTTGAAAGTTTAGGAAGTATAATGAAATAAACAAATATTTATGAACTAAATTGTAATTTGTTTTCTAAATTTAAGGGCTTTGAATTATCATGGATGTAATGTAACCTGTCAACATAGCCCAAGAAGCCCTCAACGAAGCTTCGTGTTCCCACGTTTGAACGTGTGACAGTATAAATTCCATCATCTCTCTTTCCTTACTCCTCTTCACTTTCCTCAGAAGCACCCAAAATCCGATTGAAAATGGGTGGGTTTCCGGGTCAAGATTCAGATTGCAGGAGACACCACAATCACAAGCAACTACCAGGCGTGTGTTCGTTTTGCTTAAGAGAGAGACTCACGAAGCTAACAACCGCAATCGAAGATTCCAACACCGCTTGCTACTCATCCTTATCTTCCTCTCCTCAATACTCCTCCGCCTCATCGTTTTCTCCGGCAGTAGTAGCGTTTGCGGCGGAGGAGAGTCCCGTCCGCCGTCCGAACCGGAGGAGGAATGGGTCGACCGAACACGTTGCTGTTCCGTTGGGTTTTTTGCTGAGTGAAGGGAACGGTAACGGTAACGTGGATTTGGGGTTGAAGAAGAGCAGGTCCGTTGGGTGTGGTCCGAGGATTTATAGAGCTAACGGCAACTTCAACGGTAACGGTGGCGGTGAGAAGAAGAAAGAGAAGGGTGGGAAGAAGGGTAGTATTGGGTTTTGGAAAAAATTGATCCATTCGACGAGTAAGAAGACGAAGGGAGTTTTGATGCATTCAAGTACGATGAAAGAGAGTTCTAATGATATCAATTCTTCTTCTTCAAGGAAATTGCGATGATTGTTCTTTTTGTTTATTTTGTGCTATATCATATATTTATGAATTATATTTGTAAAATCTTCATACTGGATAATGTATATCAGTTTAAGTGCTCGAATTAATAATTATATATACAATTTTGCATCTTTACATATCACTTCCACTTATGATGTATGAAAAAACGATTTTTAATAGATTTAATTCAAAAAGATTTTGCTAGACTTTTAATCATGTAATTTTATTTGAGTTTTTTTGAAATTTATTCAGGTGTTCTAATGAAAATCTTTCATTTTCTTTCCGGTTGACATATTAACTTATGTTGGGTGTGAAATGACAAAGGACCTTATTGATTTTATTTTGATGTGTTTAGGATATCTTTTAATATTTTTTTCAGAATAGGTATTTTAAATTTGAATAATAATTGAAATATATTATGTAGATTTATCATGTGATGTGTATTTTATGATGAGGAACACCAAAGAAAATGCATGGTGTTAAATAAAGTTAATAATGAAAGTAGGTCCATAAAATGTAAATGAAAATGCTTGAAAGTCAAAAGTTACATTTATTGAAGATTAGCTAACTACTAGCTAAGCAACATCTGGATTTATACATCAATGTTTCATGGAATTGACAAGGCTTGCGTGTTCTTGGCATGTAACTCGATAAAAACTTCATAATGGTTACTAAACGTAAATCTTGTAATTATAAGTGTCATTAATATGATCTAAACTCTTAAAATGCGTGATTTTTCGACTTTAGGGGAGTATATATTACAATTAGCATGGACTATGAAAATATGCTTATCTGTGTATATTGACAAATATAGCTTAAAAGTTGATTGAAAAATAACCCTAAAATCATTACGCTCCTATGATCCAAAGGGCTCTCGACTATCTGATTCCGAAATCTCGATTTTGATAATCTTGATCTTCAACTTCAAGTGAATAACCAACTCACAGTACAAAAGAGAGAGTTAAAAGGAACTCACGGTTGATGAATTGATGATCTTGCTCTTTGAGTAATTGTCGTCGTGGTGATTCTAATTATATGGTTGAATGTGCAATTCATGTACAGCTCACATAAAATATGTTAGCTTTAGCTTACGGACCGAGCATTGCTAAACTCGGTTTCATCTGTCTTCTTCACTGTCACTGTAACTTATATCATCCATGGAGGGTTGTTTTATCCTATCGAAGATATCATCCAATGATTCAGATGACGAGTATGTTTGAGATACCAATCTATTCTCCTCCACCCGTTTCATTGAGATGAACTTTTCCTTAAGATTCTCAAAACCCATCTTCATGGTTTGCCATTTTGTTGATGAACTAGAAGGTGAAGATGTTCTTCCTATGGTGTTCCTTGAATGAGAGCTGCCTCCTTCATTTTGTTGATTAACTAGAAGATGAAAACGTTCTTTCGATTCTGAGTTAGGAGTTTGTTCTCGCTTTGAAGAATACTTGTTGCTCATGGCGTCTCGGTTTGCAATACACCGATGACCATCATCTCTTGTTGTTTTACCACTTCCTCTTGTGCTAGTTCTCATTTCAACTGAACTGCCTTCCTGAACATGTTGAAGCATATGAAGAAATTTAGGTTCATGGAGCATTTTTTTTGCTTAAAAAGATGTTTTTTGAGTAATTGACATTTTTTGGTACTTTTTGTTGAACTACGGAAATTCTTTGAATCAAGTGAAAACCTAATTCCCTTTTCGGCAAAGCTTTTTGTATAGATTTTGTAGAGTTTACAATCTTGAAAAGCTTATTGGTGTTTGAACAGATTTTTGGGAAGATTTTTTGTTAGCTTTTAGTGAGTTTTTCAATAACTAAGGTAGATAGTGATTTTTGGTTAACTCAATTTTAAACCCTTTTGAAAAATCTCTTTATATTATAAAAACATTTTTTAACAATTGTCCTTTTTTGGTAATTTCACTAAAAAGATCTACGCACAAATCTTCTCCTACCAAAAATCTCAATTAAATTTTTTATTAGGCTTCAAACTTTACAAAGCTTTCATTAACCTACTAAAAAAACTATCCAAAAAACTTAAAAGTACCCAAAAAAAAGCTTCGATTAACAAAAATTCTTGTGTTACTGAACATGTCCACACGTGTCTGAAAAAAGTAGATTTACAGGCAGATTTTAAGTCAAAACAAGAATTACCAGAAAGGCCACATGTTAGAGCAAAATTTTCTGAATCATAAGAAAGTTGTTGGAAAAAGTAGATTGTCTTTCAAAAACCTCTGCAGTGAACTCCTATAACCTAAAGCTAATGAAAAAGATTCATTTGCAATATACAACATCAAATTTATAAAACTACCAAAAATCTAACTTTATACACAATTTGTATATTTGCCAAAATACATGAAACAAGCACTCATATTTTATTCGCCATGATTAAGTTTATGAGTTTATACTACATATCTTAAAGGTGTCTGACTCGATATCATCAATGTTTATGTTGTTAAAGTTCCTTGCTAGTGGGATAATATGTTTATCGACTTTTTGCCCATGCTCAAGTCATCGGCGTTCTGAATTTGGAAGACTAAACTTTAATCATTTAAAAACATCTTTTCTCAACCCTATATGTAGAAGTATATGAATGCTTACCTTTATGCAAGATAATAATGCCTGATGGGTCAAAACCATCCATATTATCTGCCTCATCTTGTAACCCGAATCTCTTCCAGCTTCCAAAGAAGTCGATCACTCGATTAAAGAAGCTATTTGCAACCAGAAGGGTGTATACGACCATAATAAGGGGATATAATTTGTTGAATCTTTTTCCAAAGAAGGGAACAACAGAATCGATGTTTCCCATTCGCTGTTAATAACAGTTCCCATAAATCATCATTCATGCACATAAATAAACACATACAGAAAACAACTTGTATATATAAGCCGTGTACATATAATATCAACAATTACCTAACAAGCAACAACTAGGTCTGACCTTTTCAAATGTAGTTTTAGAACCATCACCGAGATTAATAAGATTGAGAAAGTTGTAAGAAATTGGAGTTGCATATCGAGCCACCATACTGTGCAAAAATAATAATACTTTTATTAGGTTCCAAAGCAAACCCATGCAACAATGCAACAGTGGGTTTCAGAATATCAGTCCATATATAAGTCCCATAAAATAAATAACTTACGAACAAATCATGAGCAGGTTGACAGAGCTTGTTTGACTTGGCGTCAAAGAATAGAATGTCAGCATCTCAATCTTGAACAATGAATAATATGTGCAGACACACATGTACATGAGTGGTATAAAAGCAGAAACCTGGAATTAAGCACAAGAGGAGGACACAGAGATTATACGGGCATATAACACAATAATTCAATGAGTAGATATTGCCCCTGAGAGCTGAGAAATATTTCGTGTACAAAGAAGCAAATTTTCATAGAAACAGTTCGATGTTGGGGTAGCTGAGATCAAAAAAACGAGAATTCATCTAGACTAGGAACAACCAGAAGGACCTTACAGGAAAAAGGAGTGGTGACTGGTGAGAACAACTTGCCCGGAATAGTTAGATATTTTTGTGATCAATTCCTTTACGAATTACTCTTTACAGACAAATACAAAACATTTGACCTCAGCAAATTGTTCTAATGAAGTCAGAAACTTAGACAGAGATAACAAGTGTTGTTCGAAAGTAGCAAACATCGTACATTTGCTTTTTATGCTCTTCACCAGACATCATTGATATCCATCAATAATATAGGAGAGGTAAAATTCAAATATACTACATAAAAAAAAGATTGTTCAAGCTAGGTTGTATGCCCCCATAATAGACTAATAGGTCAACAAAAGCAAAATTATGGTATCAACAATGACGGTCTAAAGTTGCAGTTATACCTGCACAAGGATTTCATTGTGTCCAGCTGAATTAATAAGAATGGAGAAAAGAGATAAATTAACACTTGGAAGTAATGTTGCTTCTGTCAAAAGAATAGCCACTGACATGACGCCAAGAATTATAGCCAGCAGTCTATGTAGTTGGTTCTTCAGTATACACCTCCAAATCAACTCTGCAACAACAAACCAGATTATTTGTTTAGCTTGAACGTTTAAAATACATTCATCTAGTAAAAATACTGCAACTATAAGAAGAAAATGTTGGACAAAATACACTTCAGTGACTCGAGGTGAAACATGAGCTTAATTTTGGAGTTCTCATCACATTAACACTTCAAAGTACACGAAAAAGTATCATCCATCACCTAAAAGCATAATTAGACAAAAGTACACATAACAAATCGGTACAATACCAATAGTGTCCAAGAAATTGCCCATAGAGCCAGTACGACTGCCTCTGAGTGTGGAAACATACTTCCTGCAAGCGTTCATGAGCATTCAAGATATAAGGAATTCATCTGAGCAGACATATTTAAAGCAAATTCTACGAGAAATCTTGATCAAGTTGAAAATGACCAAGATTTTAGTGAATTTAAGGTCAAGTTATACGGTTGATTCTGTAAATAAAAAATAATGAACATGTTACGATAATTAAAGGAAAACAATACCTGTCAACCAGGCACTAACGTGCAGTATAAAGATTTTAGACACTAACAAATGCACAGAACCGAAATTGCAAAGGCGAAAAATGAAGGAAGCAATCATTCATGTTCATTAAGCCAGTAATAAGAACATAAGAATTTCTCAACAAGCCAGAAGGCAATAGTACATTTGAAAACCCTAAGCAATCCACCATTTTCATATAGTAAGCTAAAATTGAAGAACTTGCAATGTTGCTTCATGCTTATAAGCATTACCAAGATCAATTCTCACAGAAAAAGCAACCAGAATGGGGAAGGGGGAGATTCGTTGAGTACAAACCAGCCACATGCTTCTCGCATCTCATAATTTTTCATAGTGTCCTCAAGTTCAAGTTCCTCGGTCACATATGTCAGATACTCACTGACAAAAGATAAAACATGTTGTTACAATCAACATATGAAAGTATAAATATGATAGATGTAACAGGCTAACAGTATAATGGGTCACAATCAAGGGGTAAGACACACAAATTGGATAAAAATTAATAACAAAGATTGACAGCTTCAATGAGAGAGCAATAGTTTTAGGTATAACTATAAAATAAACAACAACGTATTTGTGCATAGAAAACTAAGAGACGTGTATATGATTCCATAGTCACGATCTACATAATACAAACATAAACTTGATTATAATACTGCTTGTGACAATTATGAAAACAATAGTTGAGCAGGTTCCCCGGGATGGACATTCATAAAAGCACTTCCATACCATAATTACCTTTTATACCGGTAGTACTGCTCCGAAGCAACTCTAAGTTGACGCCTAAGAGCAGCCATTGATTTCTCATCTGTATCATAATCCATGTCATTTTCACCAAGTTGTCCTCCTTGTGGCTTAAAGAAAGGATCTTCCTTCAACTAGAAGTCAAGAAACTCCCTAATTAGGAAGGTTGAAGACCTAGTGCCTTCTAGGACTAGGAGCATAAAGCAGGAAATCAGCATACCATGTGAACCAACATCTTATCAATAATGTTCATATAACGCCGCAAATGATCACGTTTTGACATTTGATTGGATGTTGCTTGAGCTACCTAACAAGTTTTAGCATAAACAAATCATATGGTCAATGCAAGACCAGAGTGCAATTACAGGAGCATAGATGTGACATGGTTGATGAAAAATTAAATGTGCAGCCCATTACAATTATCTACGATTGATGTTTAGTTTTATAAGCTAGGACATGAAAAATATTGCACACTTTTTCTAGCAATTTAACATTACGACAGAGTGCAATTACAGGATCATGGATGTGAGAGTTCACGTGTGCTAGAAATTGGATGATCTCTTAAAAATCACAGCAATATCATTGTATTTGAACTAGTCGAAATAATGTATGAAGTGTTTTTATTTTACAGTATATGACATTTACTAGCCAAAAGGTAGGCCAAACATAAGTAGACAAACTTTTTAGTAATAATAATTTGTTACCTCCCACTGTAAATATCTAACTGAATAAGAGGAAAAAGAAATCTACAAAATGAGCAACAAAATAGCAATAGATATTTAATGCATCTATTCCAAAGAGTAAAATAGAAAAATAACTTTTGCAACAATGAGAAAAAAAGGATTAATTGAAGAAGGGTTTTCCTGTTAGCTGTTTCAACGCAGTTGATAGAAGGAGTCACTTGTCAGTAAGAATACTCGATTAGGCTGCTAATTTAGAAAAGGAAGACTTACAACAATTGTATTTGAAATTTTATTATGAGCATCATCTAGATTCACAACTGTCGCTGCAATCTTACGAGAAAGTGATTTTTGCTTATAAGTCCAAACTGCATTCTTCCAGAGGTTCCTCGGAATTTCACTTAAACCAAAACCAAGAAGAAATGCTCCTGTAACAAGTCCAAATGTATTTGAACAGGCCATCGCAAAACCAAGCCAAGTTCCAGTCCTGAGTTAGCACCATGGTGTGGGAAGAGATTGATAATTAGACAGAAAGAATTGCTACAATATATCGAGTTCTTCAAGGCCAGCTAATAAAGGTATGAACTATTTAGTTGGCAAAAAGGCAAATCTAAAAGGGTTACCACTTGTGCATGCTGATTAAGAATACGAGTCCGAAAATGGCAGTGGATCCAACAATTGAATAAAAGATTAAGTTTACACGCACACTAGTCTTCAATCTCTGAGTTACTGTGAAGTCTCCAACATCTTCATAACCCTGTATAAGAGGCACTGCAGCCCTGCTTAGAGAAAGCTTGCAATTGAATGCTTAAGTCTATTTGTATCTTATCAAATCAACAACATGTCTGATAAACTGAGTTGTAACTCAGCTATTGCATGAAATGAGTGAATATCATAAAGGAAATGAGAAATATTCAGGTATTGGAAAATAATCAACGAAACTCGTCATAGTGTATGTGATAAGGATATGTACCAAGTGAGTAAAAATGTGCTCCAATAAGACCAGCTCCAAAAGAAAGAGATTTGTTGGTTATGATTCCCAATAATTGTCTGCAAACAACCAGAAAAACTCCTGAAGAGGTACATTTAAATTCAACTATATAGTGAAGGTAAAATTAAGTTGGAATCAAATAAGCATGACAACAAAAATCATGATACACAACCAATTTAAGCAAGATCGTAGAAACCTAATCAGGTTAATCTCAAGTCACAAGAGAGGCGAAACAATCACAACAATTCAAAGCAGCTCAAACTGATAAAATTAATCTATGATCTGAATCCATGAATAAATCCGAATTCATGATTTGATTCAAAACAATGTGGCTAGGTAGGGGAACATAATACCATCCAAATATCAGCGGGGACGAGGACGATGAAGGAGAGAGAACAGAACCAGGCGTAACCGACGGTGAAAAAGACGTAACGTGGAACATTCGCGCCGGCGAAGTATTTGAGGGTGAAGATGACCATCGCCATCGTCCATGGTAACGAGATCAAGTAGAATACCCACATATTTTGTCTTCCTCTCTTTCCTAACTTTGCATATTGTTGATAGTGATTTTATGAGAAAATTCTAGAAATGACAAGCGAGAGATGGCGAAGGATAAATAAAGCAGTGAGAAACCAGTGCAAATCTTCTGTTCCCTTACTTGGCCCAATTCCTGTCCCAAGCCTTTTAATTGGTCCACGTGACAAAAGATTAGAATTAAATAAATAGTGAAAAAAGTGGTGGTTCAGTTCAGTGTAGAAAACATATTTAATGGGTTCGGATTTTATTATCTGTAAAATGAGCCAGTCCAGGTCCATAATTACACAAAAGAGAATGTCTATTGGAATTCCCCTCTTTTTCTTCATCATTGCCAAAAAGAACCGTTAAAAGAACATCGACACAGGTAACCTTCCACACAACAATCGATTTTGAACTTTGAAGGTAACCTTCCCTTCAACGTCGTCATAGATCTTGACACAACAATGATCTACGAGGCTGCCAGGACATCCTGTCAAAAGATTGTTCACCTGAAGAGACTGGCTTTACTAGCATGTGGTCTGGGCGAGAAAGCTTCAATTGACTGGAAATCATAATGAAACTCAATAATAAGTATACATAACAACATAAAATGCCAGCATTGAAAAGCTTATCGATCGTAGTCCATAATCATCATATGATATAACACAAGTGATCAATGGGAAAGCATGGATTATGAATTTGTAAACAGGTTTTTGAGATCTCTAATCTAGTGATAAATCAAAACTCCTACAAATTGGCGCTAGTTTGCTCAATAAAGGATCCTAGGAATGGTAAAACTAGCTGAATCAAAGTGCCAGATTTGAAAAAAAAACAGTCATTTTATGTAAGACAATAATTATGGGATGAACAAACATAATTGTCAATGACTTCAAGCCATGAACAGACAATATACAAATTTAAGATTTTATCATCATGATTTCTGGATCAAAAATTACTTATATAAGAAGAGTAATGCAAGCTCCTTGAGTAATAAGAACTCTTCGTTTTTATCAATGAGGACAAATTAATCAAATGCTAAGCTAACAAGGGTTAACATTATTTGGATTTGCACGCCTTATAATTTGAAAGATATACCACTTAGCGTTCATAAAAAATGGTGAACAAGGTAATGTCAAATAAAGAGGATAAATGCACGGTCAGTAGGTATCCCTAACAGGCCCGGTTCGGAGCCGGTGCAACCTGTTCTTATGAACAGGGCCTCCGATATACTGGAGCCTCATTATGAAAAAATATAAGAAGTTATTACCAATATCTTAACAGCTTAGTTGGTAAATAGGCAATTATTTCAACTTGTTGGTCTCAAGTTCAAGGCCCCTTTGTAGCATTTTTTTCCCTTTTACTGTATTTTTAAAGTTTTGGACTGGGCCTCCAGAAACATTGAGCCGGGCCTGATCCCTAACAATGATGATGTCAGAAGTTGAGTCTTCCTACATTCTCAAATAAAATTGTTATAAGGAAACAATCAAAAGAACAAATTCATCAATAAATCCTTCGTTTTTCCTTTCGGCCAAAAAGTTCACATAAAATAACTCTTGTGATTCATTGTATCTCGCCTTATCAAGAGCATCAAGTAAGATTAATGATCCAGTTTCATCAAAGCTCTCCATGTGCATGCAACAAACAACCTTTCCATTCAAGATTAACCCAATTACTGGGTATTTTCTAGAAAGTTCTGGTATATGAGATAAGCCTTCTGAATCTTTGAACCACCCTGCAAAAACAAAAACATGGTTAATTGAACGAAAATTTCATACTTTCATACCTACTACTGGAAAAGAACGGTACCTTGCATCGACAACGGTGAAAGAAAGTTACCTTGAGAACTCGATTGTAATTAGAAGTTTTACCTGATGTTATGTAAACGTTTCTCAAGGTTTACCTGCATCGATGAAAAAATGAGGGGAATTCCAATAGGCATTCTCATTTGTCGTGATTTGTCCCTGGACCAACTCATTTTCTAAGATGATAACATATGAACCTTCGAATTTATTTTCTTTACTGAACCAAACCACCACTTTTCTCCCAGTTTATTTAATCTAGTCTTCCGCCCACGTGGACCAATTAAAGGCTTGGGACTAGGTTTGAGCCAGGTTAGGGGACAAAAGATTTGCACTGCTGAGAAACGGTCGCGCGCA
The DNA here is from genome assembly GCA_002319775.1 of Fagopyrum tataricum. NCBI lineage: Eukaryota > Viridiplantae > Streptophyta > Magnoliopsida > Caryophyllales > Polygonaceae > Fagopyrum > Fagopyrum tataricum. The sequence continues at coordinate 39,354,052 of CM008284.1, read as the reverse complement.
CGCTACATGCATATAAATCGCATTTCCGCAAGGAGAGGGGATATGTACTCAAGAAGTGCAAAAATATGACATCGATCGAGGTTCAAACCGAACCGGCGAACCGGCGGTTTTCAAACCGGCCCAAACCGACGATTTGGCCAAACCGGCGGTTTAGGTTTGGCCGGTTCACGGTTTAGGTTTAGGTTTGTGAAAATAAAAAAACCTAAACTGCCGGTTTGAACCGGTCAAACCGGCGGTTTTCATTTGAACTCAACTCTATATATACACGTATTATCTTATTTACTAATTTTAATATATACATTATAAAATTTGACCCAATTTTAATTCCTTTTCAATTGATATTTTACTCTCTTAAAAAAAACTCAAACAAAATTCAATAAATTTATAAAACATTAATTCAAATATATTAAAAAAATATGTATTTGTATAACAAAAAACTAACAATTGCTAAAAACATTTGGTTTAGCAATAGTACTTTAAACAAATCTCTTCCTGCCATGAAATATTCTATAATTTTATTCTAAAACTCATATAATATCACAAAAAATAGTTATAATAAATTTTCAATTTTCTTACTTCAAAACCAGATTTTATTACCCGCGTAACTTTTATTAATTACTTATTTTTCATTAGGGGTGACCATAGGTTCAAAACCGATTTTCTTAAAACCTTGGACCGAAAATCGAACCTATAAAATCAGGTTCGGTTTTGGTTTGGACCTAAAACCGAAAATCTGAAATATTAGAACCTAAAACCGAACTTATTAAGGTCGGTTTCGGTTCGGTTTTGTTTTGGTTTTGGACCTAAACGGACCTAAAACGTAAAAACTATAAATATCAATAAATATAAGAAATATGAAATATACAAATCCAATAACGTAAAATCCGTGAATACTATAAAACGATAAATTTTAAATTTTTGACACTTTTAGTATAAAAAGTCAAAGCCTAGAAAAATAACAATCATTTAAGCATCAAGTTAAAATCTTTTTTTTTTAAAATTAAAGTTCGGGTTTTCAGTTTAACCATTGATTTTACAATTTTTAATCGAAACCCAACCAAAACCTATTTTTTTTAAAACAAGGACCTAAGACTAAACCCAAATTGTCGGTTTCGGATTCGGCCTGGACAGAAATTGTCGGCTTCGGTTCGGTTCATTTAACCGAACCTAACCTAACTTTCTCATCCTTATTTATCATCACAATAATAATCCGTTATTTTATTAATTATTATTTTTGATATAAACTTTAGATTTTCAGGTGAAAATGTTGATAAATGATTTTCAATCGACCACTCAAAATATTGGCCTAGTAATACTACGAAGCATGGAAACACGAGGCAATGACGTTTCTCGTGTACTCCCGTGTCGGAAACTTGGAAGCTTCCGAAAACTTTTCGGATATGGACAAGACACTTTTTAACATTGCGAATGGCCGAACTTGTCGGACACATCCAAACCATGGTCACAAATGACGGCTCAATGTAGGCTCAACGTGGGATACAAAGGAGATGAAATATTATTTATATTTATTCCACATGTCTCATATTTTACGTTTTTAGAATTGTCGTTTCTCCGTTTCACGTCATGTCCGTTTTTCCGTTTATATTACCGTGCAACATAGAATTAAAATTATTAAATGTGATGAGTTTTTATTTTCATATATATAATGATATTTATTTTTCAAAGATAAGATATCACTACCAATATAAGAAAACATTGTTATATAACAAATGTGTTTTCAACTATAAAGTTACAAAAAAATAAAGTTATAACTATAACAATATTTATACAGTTAATAAAAAGAAATATATAAATATCTTGAAAACCTAGCTGGTGAAGTTCATTTGCACGATACAATAATTAAATATCAAATTCCCATTATTAAAAAAAAAAATGAAGTGACCTTAAATAAATATGGTATCATCTTAGTTCTTGTAGAAATTAGTGTGCAATGTGTCTTTTAAAAAATAGTAAAGTTCCAGCATTATCTCAGAAGTTAGTGCGTACTGTAGTGCCGCTAGGCACTAAGCCACTAAGGAGGTTGGGCTGTTGGAGGCAAGTTTTTCTAAATTTTCATCCCTACCTAAAATTCAGCAGAATAAATTCTTTCACTCTCTCTGAAAGGTGAGTCACAAATTCTCGTCCGACTCTCATTCCTCCTAATAATTAGGAAAGAAGTTATTTTCCTCAATTTTAATTTATAATCCTCAAACACATATATGTATGATGTATCCCAAGTTTCTGCGTCCTAATTTTACCTTCTTCTGCTCCAAGTTCCCCTCCGATTCTCTAGTCTCTGTTGTTAAATCTCGCTTTTTCGGCAATTTTTGGCAACGAAGGTTGGATGTTCCCTGTCACTTCTAGTCCTCTGCCTCCAATCTCCCCGTAACTCTCAACTGAAGCCCACCATCTCATTGCCTTCTTCGTCTCTCGGTCTCACCAAGCACGTTTGTGGAAATAAGACAAGGTTTATGAATTTTCTTGCAGGTCAATTATAAAGCCTTTGATTTCCACATAAGTACTATGCGACCTCAAGATGATATTGTTGACGTGGTTGAGTTGTCATCACGTGACAATGACTTTCCATCACGTGATAGTGGCACGGGTAATTTTGCATCCATATCTTTTTTTACTACTTATAAATACTTTATATAGATTTGGTCTTACAATTTTTTTAAAATTTTTATTGTTTTATGCACATTAAAAATAGTTTAAAATCATTTGTATTAGCTTCTTTAAAAGAGTTCATATGACATTTTTATACATTATTGAACTAAGTTATAAGTTTTGTATTTACAAAGACACCCATATCTACTTTCATGCCTACACCCATAAGTGTAGAAGTTGGTGTAGAGACCGAATTACAAACCAATGGCAATATTGAAAGCGAAGAAAATGTTCCATCTACAAAATCTATGCAAGCAATAAAAAAACGAAAAAGGTCTCCTATTTGGGCACACTTCGATATTGAATCTGATGATCTAGGAAAATCGAAGGCGGTTTGTAAGTATTGTAAAAGTAAATTTAGTGTTGCAGGAAGGAATGGAACTTCAAATTTAGTTAGCCATTGGGATGCTCGTGATGAGTAGAAATTAGGCTTAGATGACTTGGCATTGATGAAAGGGAAAAAGTTTGATCAATTAGTGTACCGTAAGTTGTTAGCCGAAGCTATTTGTCGACATGCATATAGTTTTTCTTGGGTTGAACATGAGGGAAACATAAAACTACACCAATACCTAAATGTTGGTGTTAAACCAATATCCAGAAACACAACAATGAAAGATTGTATGGAGCTACATGTTGATTTGAAAGAGAAAATTAAGAAGGTTTTAATTGAGCTTCCTGAAAAGATATGTTTCACTTCTGATTTATGGTTGCATGCACAAAGAGAGGTTATTTGTGTATAACTGCTCATTATATTGATGAAACATGAAAACTACAAAGTAAACTGATTTGCTTTCGTCGTTGTCCTCTTCCACATACCGGATTTTTATTATCCGGTGAGGTGACAAAAGTTCTTTTGGATTGGGGAATTGAGAAGAAGGTTTTTTCTTTGTCTGTGGATAAATCAAGCAACAAGGATACAATGGTATCTACTTTAAAACAAGGGGTGTTGAAGGATTTGGCATGTCGTGGAAAACACTTTCATATGTTGTGCTCATATTTCAAATCTAATAGTGAAAGATGGATTGAAGGTGATTGATAAGTGTGTCATCAAAGTTAGAGAGGGTATTCGGTATATAAATGGATCGGAAGCAAGATTGCAAAGGTTTGAAGATGGTGTCAAGAACTTGAAAATAACCTTTTCAAGTGGATTATGGCTTGATGTGGTTACTAGGTGGAACTCGACATATATTATGTTGGATAGAGCTTTGAAATACCGTGTGACTTTCGGGTATTACTTTTCTAGAATGGAAGGAGGTTCAAATTATATTTTAAGCTCTTTAGTGGGGTAAAGTTTCTAAGATATGCATCTTATTAGAGCCACTTTATGAAGTCACTAACTTATTTTCTGGGAGTGAGTATCCGACTTCAAATTTATACTTTCGCTAGGTTTGGAAAATACACACTTCTTTGTTGAATGCAACAATATGTGGCGACCTTGATATTACTACCCCCGCTGTTGAGATGTTAGCAAAGTTTAACAAGTATTGGAGTGAATATGTTTATGTTCTTGCATTTGGAGCTATTTTAGTTCCAAGATATAAGATGCAATTTGTGAAATATGCCTTATGTAAAGTTCGTGGAAAGATAGAAGGTGAAAGAATCGGTGATGAAGTTCAACTCGAGTTTAAAGAGCTCTTCAAACTATATACTATTATTGGTGTTGGCGATAGTTCAAGAGAAGAAATACTAAGCAATGAACCATCTAAATATGATGATTTGGAGGTATGCATAGATATTAATTTATAATTGTTGCTTTTAATTATATATTTATTTACTATTTTTTAACTTTAATGTGATGTATTCAAAAGAGGAATTTGCTTCCCTTCAAGACGCCGATTCGTCATAAATTGATACTTATCTAAGTGAGAAAACAAAGAATGTTCATGTAGAGTTAAATGTGCTAGGATATTGGAAAGATAACTCTTCTAACTTTCCTGTACTATCTACGATTGCTAGAGATATATTCGCTATTCCCATAACATCTGTTGCCTTAGAATCAACTTTTAGTATGGACGGAAGAATTTTAAGCAAATGGAGGAGTTCTCTTGCACCACAACATGTAGAGGCTCTAGTGACGACAAGGGCGATTCCAAGGGTGAGCCCTATTTCTTTTCTACTCTTTATGAATTTACCATTTACCGTCTAGTGACGACAAGGGCGATTCCAAGGGCGACTCCATGGGTGACCGGCGCTCATCCTTTCGATCATCTCTCACTCTCAAATCTCACCAATAATCACTCCTCGTTCATAGATCCTTCATCTCTATCCTTCCACGATCATTCTCATATCTTTTTCGTCCATTTACACTATCATCCGAGTGTTTGAGAGGAGTTGAAGATCTAGTTTGTTTGTTCTTTCTTTTAGTTAACTTAAGTGTCGTTGATAAATCTTAATAACGTTTGATTCACTTAGTGTTTGTGATTCAGATTTGTCTTTATCATTAAGCGTTTAAGGGGCAGCGGAGTTGTGACAACACCGGCGGAGTCCTAGCAATGGGACGTAAAACAAAGGAGATCGGCATTGAAGAGGAAGATCCAGGCGGAGGACGAGGCGGAGGTGGATGCGGGACGACGAATGACAAAAAGGAGGAAACAACGGCTATCCAAGTGGCGGCGGCGGAAGCATCTTCAGCGGCGGGATGTGTCCAGCCGGCAAGGACGAAAGCCGATTCTCTTACCTTCCAAGTATGGCGACTACGTGACTAGGAGAGATGGCGTGAAAGGTGAAGGGAAAAGTCACACCTTCCTTAACCAAAGCAGCCCACATGGAAAGGAAATAACACATGAGATGGGTAAGGAAGATATTCAAACAAATGTAGCCCCACAAGGAAGCAAAGAATATATTGCCAAACAAGATAGAGATTGGTGCTCCTATGGTGGCGGACGGCCGTCTGTCCAAGAAGATGCCGGCGGCCAACATGGAAACAAAAATCCCGAGACCACCCAAAGCACACTCAACGTCGACTAACTCCCTTGGAGAAGAGGAAGGCATAGTGATCATGGGTGATGCCGACACCGGCGCCGATCCTAAAGGTAATATTCCCGCCCTTCAATCTCTAGAAACTAAATTGTTTCATCTTCTGCAGGGGGTAACGCCCCAAGCGGGACGCTTGGCATATGCCAATGCCGACCATAGTGTTAGCATTGCTAACGTTGAGACAAGAAGAGATAGGCACATCTCACTAGGTGTTGTGGGAGACAAGATAAGGCTAACCACAGATGGAGGAAGTCGGGCCACAAATAAAACATAGCTAACAAGGTGAATGCCGCTAATGGAAAGGATCTCGCCGCCGCCGGCCACAAAGACAAATACAATGCCAAGGTAGGGAGGCGGGAAGATAATGAGGCTGGAATTAAAAATACCACGACTAACTTGATGGCTAGGAGCACGGAAATGCAACGAACGGAGCCAGGCGGACAGGCGGTGCCTGAGGTAAGTAACAATGACTTTACACTTGGTTTTAGCAATAACAACGTGTTGATGGTGGATTCAGGGCATGCCATTAAAATTGGCCCGACTATATCACCTATGGAGAGGCCAGTGGAGGTGGTCCCGGCCCTAGGCGGACAAGTGACGGACAAGGTGAGTTTGGATGGCGGAATAGGGACAAGTATGGATACGGACGGGAAGATGAAGGAAGTAGGCCTCAAGAATGAAATTGTCACGACTATACAGGGCATGGAGAGACCATTGGACTTGGAGCAAGCCTCAGACGGACAAATTTCCGTCAGAGTGGCTTTGGAGGGTGAAAAAGGGCCAAATGAAGATACCAACGGGAAGATGAAGGAATCATGCTCTACAATTGAAATTGGGCCGACTATACTGGCCATGGAGAGTACTCTGGAGGCAGCGCCAGGCGCAGGCGGACAGGTTGCAAACAGAGTGTCGTTGGATGACGGGAAGAGGGTGAATGAGATTAGCGTCGGGAAGATGATGGAAGTGGGCTCTGTAAAGGAAATTGGCCCGACAATATGGCCTATGGACGGGACTTTGGAGGTGGTGCGGGGGCTAGGCGGACAAATTAGTAAATCGGATAATAACTTGAGGGAGATTGCAAGAGTAATGGCACGCCAACTATACCAATCATGGGGGCAACGCTTGGTGGCTTCAGCCCCTGTTGTAGATGATGTTGGCCAACAAAGAGCGGACGGAGAGACTAGTAAGGCCAACCACCTAGCCATGACACTTGCGGAGTCGGTCTTGCACGAGGAGGACCGCACAGGTATGGACTATGAAACTGTCAATGATACGAATGATGTCCTTTCTGAAAATGAATGCATGCCTGAAGATGAGTTAAATAATCGTATATTGCATGTCTTAGCTCTGATGATGGGTGATCCCAATATGAACGACTTAGATGTTGCAAATATTAATTCCGATAATTGCATACAAACTACTAGGCTTGGAACTAAGGATATGAATGAGACTACCTCAAGTATGATTGTTTTACATGATAAACCTAGTATGGATATGATTCAACATGATAGTACTACTGCTGCTGTGAATTTGACTGAGACCAACATTGATAAGACTAGTGATGAAACTGTTGTTAGGACAGGGAAGTTTGTTTCCCGTATCATAACTCGTGCTCCCCGTGCCCCTAGTGTTCCCGTGGCCTATAGGATAGTGACTAGACCTGGAACTAGCAATACTAGGGTAGAAAATAATACTGATATTAATGATAAAGATTTTCCCGAATTACCTAGTATGGCTAACAATAATTCTGCTACTGGGTTCCACTCCAAACAAAATTCTTGGACCAAACCCTTGAGTAAAGTTTTCATGAATAGGGGATTAGGGGGAAACCTATCGTATACACCCCCAACGGGTGATACGGTTAAAATTAAATGTACTGAAGCTCTCCCTAGCGAACAGGTGTGGGGCAACTGTTTGTTAGGTCAGTATGTAGGATACTATCCGGGTTATTTTGCCATCAGAGATCTTCAACAAACTTGGGAGGTCCAATCTAAGCTTAAAATGGAAGCCGGGTGGCTTATTTTCATGTTTGATAGTGATGGGGATAGGGATAAGGTACTCCGGGGAGGACCATATTTCAAATACATGGTAGGCCTCTTATTCTCAAACATGTCCCTGACAAGTTTGCGTTTAACAAGAGGGATGTTGCAACCATACCTATCTGGGTCAGGTTGTATGGCATCCCGAATGACTTCTGGTCCCCAAATATCCTGGGTCGGGTTGCATCTATGGTGGATAAACCCCTACATATGAATCCAGTCACAGGGGAGAGGAAAAGGGGATCTTATGCTAGAGTGTTAGTCGAGATACATTTTACTAAGAATATAAAACGTGAAATCACCCTTGAGTTTGATGACGGAGTTAATGTGACTTGCATTGTGCTCATTGAGAATGAGCCAAAATACTGCAAAGGTTGCTTCACATTTGGTCATAATGAGGAGGAATGCTCCTTTAAAGAGAAAAGAGGTAATCCGGGGGTAGGACTAAGCCTAAAACTAACGGAGATATCACTACCAACAAGGGAGAGATCATTAATGATAACAAAAAGGAAGCTGGGAGGGATAAAACGACTTTAAAAACTCAAGATAATGAGGGAATGGCTAACGTGGGAATAAGACGTTATACGATAGTTGAGAAAGGAAAATCTAAAATTGGTGAGGAACCCAGGCTTCCCGAGAAGGAGGGTGAGGCTAAGGTTGACAAGCCTAAAATTGTTAGTAGGCCTACAAACGATGCCGAGAGGCCCATAAGTAAGTCTTCCATTAGACGTCGTCGACGCCGAGAGGCGAAGAAGGCGGCTAATGACGAGACGATGTTCGTGGAGGTCGGCCGGGTGGCTGCTATGAAGGCCACTTTGGTAGAGGGTGACCGAAGCGGACATAGAAAGGAACGACCTTCTGGGGAAAGAAGGGTTAAAAAGGATGGAAAAGAGAGAGTTGAAAGGTAAAACTAAAATTTTACCCCCAAGAATGATAACCAAATCCTCTTCGGGAAAGAAAAAGGTTGTGGTGGAAGAGGTGGTTGAGTCCAGTTCTGAGGAAGAGCTAGCTATTACTGAGGTGGGTTCCGACGGAGAGAGTACGGATTACACTTACACGGAAGTGAGTGACACGGAGGTTGACAGATATGAGGGGGTTACGGGAGTGGAGGAGGACTCGGAGGATAGCCAGGGGGACTCTGGCCAGGATAGTGAGGAGGACAAGGTGAGTGTTGAGAGCAGAAGGAAATATTTCACTACCCCTAACATCAAAACCTCTAATGTCTACAAGGCTTTGGAAATAGAGACTGATAATGGTAAAAGTACTTATAGGGATGAGGGGTTCCAGAGAGTCCTATCAAGATCTGACAAGCGTGCACACCGCACCTAGAAAGTTAGAGGCAATAATGAAAAAACTAAAACCCCTGTCATCTTAAAAGCCCCTAAGGATAGGAAGCAGTAGAGGAGGGAGGTGGTAGTTATACCTGAACGTAGGTCTACGAGGTTTGCCTCTAGTTCACAGATGAGGGCGGATATCAGGGGCCAGGGGAGGACCACAAGACAGACGGTCTCCCGATGAGCGTCATCTCTTGGAATGTCCAGGGATTTACCCAACCCTGGAAACAAAAAGGGTTGACCGAGCTTTTAAGGGAGTTTGATGGGTGCTTATGTGGTGTACTGGAGACCAAGTACGAGTCCAGATCTTTGGATATCCATCGTGTGATGGCCTCCGGTTTTCCAAACTGGAAGTATGTCACTAACTTTGAGATTGACGATAGGTGCGGGATACTTGTTCTCTGGGATGATACCCGTCTCGACCTTGCTGTAGGAGAGATTGGGATACAATTTATTACTGTTTTAGTTACTTGTAGAGTAACTAGAGTGCAGTATGGGGTGTGTTTTGTCTATGGGAAAGGTAGCATTGCCTATAGAAGGCAAGTGTGGAACCCCATCAAACGTTGGTTTAGGGACTACTCTTTGCCCTGGCTTGTTTTGGGGGACTTTAATAATGTCATGCATCCAGATGAGAGGATTAATGGGGAGCATGTACGGATGTACGAGTGCAGGGGCATGTTGGATGCTTGTCAGGAACTTGGCCTCACAAATGTACCTTTCACAAGTGATAATAAGTTCACTTGGACTAATGGTACTATCTGGAGCAGGATTGACAGGATTTTTGTTAATTCTGACTAGTTGGACCAGGAGATGTACTGCCGTGCTAGTTTTCCGAACAAGTGGCAGTTTTTGGATCATAAGCCGGCCATAACACATCTTATTCGCCGTCCCCGAGCTGGTAAGCCTAATTTTAAGTTCTTTAATATGTGGACGGCTCATGACCAGTTTCAGGAGATTGTTGAGGAGACCTGGAATTTTCACCTTAGGAGAACCTATCAATTCCGCCTTTGCAACCTTCTTCGGGGTATGAAAGGACCTCTCCGTGGGTTAAATAGGAGGGATTTTGGTCACATCTTTGAGAAGGCCAGAGTGGCCAATGAGGAGTATGCCACTTGCCTTGAGAGTGTTAGGATGGATCCGACCTCTGAGGCCTTGTGGGCCCGGCTGGACGGTTGTAGAACGAAAGCCAACAGGCTTTCTTCTGCTGAGAGGAGCTTCTTTGAACAGCAGGCTAAGTCGAGGTATGTTCTTAACAGTGATAGAACTACCTCTTACTTCCATGGTCTCATGAAGGCAACTGGACAAAGGAATTTTATTCCTGTACTCCATTTGGTTGATGGCTCTACCACTACTTCTCTGGAAGAAGTAGCGGATGAGTTTGTGACTTACTATCAGGGGTTGTTTCTGGACCAGGGAAGACTTATTGGACCGGTTTCTAATGATGAGATCAAGCAGGCTCTCTGGTCGATTGGAGACCTTAGGGCACCGGGTCCAGATGGTTTCTCTTCCAAGTTCTTTAAGCGAACTTGGGAGACGACTGGGAGTGAGGTTTGTGCTGCCGTTAGGGAGTTTTTTTGTCAATGGGAAACTGCTTAGGCAAAATAACCACACCTCGGTTTCTTTGATAACTAAAGTTGATTCCCCAACTCGAGTAGACCAGTTTAGGCCTATCTCCTGTTGTAATGTTGTCTATAAAATCATCACTAAATTGATTGCAAACAGATTAGGACAGTGTCTTGGGTATCTCATTGACCCGGCACAATCTGCTTTCATTCCAGGGAGGTTGATGTCAGGCAATATTTTCCTTGTTCAGGAACTTCTACGGAGATACAGTGTCAGGAGGGATACTAAGCGGTGTTTCATGAACATTGACTTAGCTAAAGCTTATGACACGATCTCCAGACAGTTTCTCCGTTACGCCATGACAGAGTTGAGTTTCCCGACCAGGTTCATTGACTGAGTGATGGAGTGTGTCACCACGACATCCTACTCCATCCGGGTAAATAAAACAATGCATGGGTTATTTCCGGGGAAGCGTGGGCTTAGGCAAGGTTGTCCTATGTCTCCGTTGTTGTTTGTCATCTGCATGGAATTCCTTTCCAGGATGATACGCAACGAGACCTCTAAACCTGATTTCCGCTTTCATCAGCATTGTGAGGAACTTAGGATTTCTCACCTGATGTATGCGGATGATGTCGTCCTCTTCTCCAGAGGAGATGTTCAATCTGTAAGCATCCTTATGGACTGCTTACGCAGATTTGAGAAGATTTTGGGCTTAGCAGTTAGCCTCCCGAAATCTTCAATTTTCCTTGCCTCTATCTCTGAGATAGAGGCAAATGAATTAACCTCGCTTTCGGGATTCTCTACGAGAATTTTTCATTTCCGATATCTAGGGATCCCCATAGCACCTCATGTTCTACGTGCAGCTGATTACACCCCACTCCTGGACAGGATTGGGAGGCACATTTGTGCGTGGAACAAGAGGCATTTATCTTTTGCAGGTAGACTCGAGCTCATCAGGACGGTCCTTCAGGGTACGGAGAGCTTCTGGTTGTCTGTGCTACCGGTTCCCGCATTGGTGATGGATAGGCTGACAGGACTATGCAGACAGTTTCTTTGGAGTTGGCCCAGAGTAGCTTGGATGCGAGTTTGCATGCTTAGGAGAGAGGGTGGTTTGGGTCTCCTTAACCTTAGGTGTTGGAACTCGGCATTTATGTGCAAGTACTACTGGCACATTCATGCTAAGAGGGACAACCTTTGGGTGAGGTGGATCCACCATAGATACTTACAGGTGGTCGAGCCAGACCTCGGGTGCCCCACCGACGTGACTCGCCTCTGGTGAAGGCTATAATCGGAGCCACAGACGAGGTAGCCACGTTTGTGGATGAGGAGACGACATTGGAGGAGGTTCTCGAGAGCTGCTGCCATGGTGGCAAGTTCAGAGTTACAGGGGCCTACAACATGATCAGAGAGCATGGAGATGAGGTGGACTGGTTCAGGATAGTGTGGGACACGGGCAACACGCCCAAGCACTGTTTTATCCTTTGGATGGCGATTCTAGGACGCCTATCCACCAGAGACAGATTGCACTTCCTTGACATAGACCCTACCTGCCACTGGTGCGGCCTGGAGAGTGAGTCACATGATCACTTGTTCTTTGGTTGCACCTATGCGAGGGAGGTTTGGAGGCAGGTCTGCCACGGATTCCGGATATCTACAGAGATGACCTTGAGGGCTGACGCCATGACATACCTCCTGCACACTGCACCAGGGAGGAGTTGGACGAGAAGGGCACGCATATACGCCTTCTCAGCGACGATCTACTACTTATGGCATTCTAGGAATGCCTTGGTGTTTGACCGGAACATGATCCCTATTGATATCCTGGTCCGGATGATCAGAGGGCTTGTCTACAGATTACTTTATGAGGCTTTTCCAACCAGGGTGGGCGAGAGGTTTGAGATTTAGTGCTTTGTATGTTTTTATGCCAGAGTTGTATTCTGCTCTTGGCTTGCACAATTTTGCTTTGTTTATTTGTCCCGGGCTAGAGACTCATTTGTTGATGGCTTTGCTGAAGGTGAATGATATCTTGATCCGTTGATTAGGCACTTTGTTGGTCTATGAGTGTCCCTTTCTGCTGATGGCATTGCCGAAGGTGGAAGGGCCTTATAGACAATGTCATGAGGTTTATGTTATTTATATTTATAGTCAGTTGATGGTAGTGGTACGTTCAGGGGGTTTGCATGCCTACCGGGAGTACTAGGGCATTGTTTTAGCCCTTATGTGTGTATGATGATAAACTTTGTTGCTTTGTAAGTTTGGTCAGGACTATTCTGGTCCTGGCTAAGCTTTATCTTTTCATTCATTTATGAATTTACCATTTACCGTCTAGTGACGACAAAACAATGGCTCAATGGTTATAATGGTAACATATTAATTAACAACGCGTAATCTAGTCATTTACATTAGTATATACAATTTCAATTAATATTTTAGTTTTATTTAACATTTGGGTGTTTGCATTTATAGATTACTCACAAGAAGGTGTTTATCTAAATTCAAATGACGATATTTCCATTGGAGATGAAACTATGGAATATGATTAATGTTGCAACACCCCGAATCCGTAGGACTCGAGGTGCTACTGGGCTAGGATCTCACAATGGATCATGACCCTAACCTGGCAACAAGTTCACTGAATCTTACAACAAGGCACCGATAGATTAAATACAAAACATCAAACTGATATTAAAGAATCAAAGGTTATACAACGTGCTGCTGAGTACAAACAAAACATCAATATATACATGGTCAAAAGATCCCATATCCTACGAGGACGACCCAGTGTACGGAGCCCTTAGCAGATCACCCACTCTGGATCACTCTGCAGTTCTCCTAACCTGCAAAGGATCTACAACACGGTATAAAACCGTTAGCTAACCATACACATATATAGAGATGCAAGAGCACAATCACACGTCAGGAATAATAAACACATCATCATGCTATCACACATTTACCCGGTTAATTATCTTTATAAAGTCCAACACTCAAATCGTATAAATAATGTATATTTACATATGTGACACGAGGAATATATAATCCTCGCCTCTAGGGAATAGTGTCAGCTGGAGTGGTGATACGGTCACCGTCCCCGTATACCCTATGGGAGTTGAGAAAGCCCGCCCCACAATCCAAGTCTGACCTACCCGCAGAGAACCTCCAGACTCTCAGCGGAATGAAAGGACAAGTTGTCACGGCCCTACAATGGGCAGCCACTAGACCATAGGTCGGTAATAATCATAACGCATGCTATAAAGCAGATAACACACACACCACTCATGCACACATCCAATATAAGGATGGTAGCTAAGTAAGTCATATGGACTTACCTCAACCTCGGATGTCTCAAACCCAAACGGCTCCAACTCTGGAGATCAACACTACCTAAACAAGGCATAACAACATATATCAAACTCACAACCATCACAGGGCTCACACCTAGACCCAAGGGATCCATAAGGATCGTATCCTAACTCATCAACCTTAAAGCCATAACCGGCATAAACGATAACATGATCATCCTCATTCTATCCTCATACACATACCTAGCATGCCACTAAACCGCTCATACTAGGAAAGGAAAGATCTACCTTACTCTAGGTAGAACCGGGATAAGACGCACCTGAGTGACAAAAGGGACGCAGGAGCGGAACAAGGCAAACCGCGGGCGCGGCAAGGCTCGGCCACAGGCGCGGTGACAGGGCCGCAGGCAAGCGCAGGCGCTGGGACAGTGGCCGCGGGGGCGGCAGATTCCGGCCGCGGGTGCGGTGACAAAGCTCCCGCAGGGCGGCGGTACTGGAACGCGGGGGCGACGACGGTACAGAAAGTGATCCCACGGTTCCTCTTCGGCTCTTCACGTGATCAAATCACGTCTTCTCTCATCCAAAATCAAGCACATACATATACATACATAAACCAACATCGACAAGCCTCTTCATACATCTAATCCTAAGCTAGAGAGGAAGAACAAGAAAGAAAGAAGGAAAGGAGAAGCAAGGAGCTTACCTCCACTGCTGGTCTAGGAAAGGGAATGATCCAATACAGTATCTCAGCTGGCTCTCAAGCTCAGCACAACATCCATTAGCATCAACCTCAACAAGGCCACACAAAACCTCTTTCAAACCAAGGGAAAATCAAGCACAAGATCAAGAAGGAGAAGGAGGCAAGAAGAAGAACGTGAAGAAGGCTGGAATGAAGTAACCCTTGCTCAGGAAGCAAATGAAAAGGCTAAGAAGAGAAGAGAGTAAAGCACGGGTCAAGAGTCAACAAAGTCGGTTGCAACCGCAGGAACCCGCATGGGCGGTTCCCTGAGCCGCGGGGGCGGAACCCCACTGGGGCGGCACACAAGCCCGCGGGGGCGGATAATGTAAATCTCGGCTAAAGACAAATCTCGGCTAAGGCAAACTTGGTCCAAAAGACTAAGGCTCTTACAAATGCGTAAGTCTATGTATCTTATATTTAAAATCTTTTACAAAACTATCAATGGTTATGAGTATTGAAAACTCACGTTCTATCATAATTGATAAATTTATTTCTTTTCCACGAATACTTTTAAGTATACCAAAATAAAATAATAAATGAATAAATGTCTTTATTTTCAGGTATTTTTTGGAGAATCTGTAGACACTTGATCTTTATGTGTGAGTTGAAGCAAAATAAAGAGATTATTTGTGTCAATAGTCTAGATGTGTAGCGAAATTTTTTTAGCAATTCTTTTTTATATTTTTAGATACATTTTGCCTATTATTAATTTAAGGGTTGTTTTGTTATACACTTGAAAATCACAAATAAGCAAATCCAGCACTATCATCTTCTACAAGTATACAAAAATAAAATGTTGGCCTTCCACTAATTAACATCTTTCATAAACAATACTTGAGGATATCAATACATAATTAGGTGAAAAAATGTTAAGCAAAACTTAAGAGGAACAAAACTATAAAAACCTTCTACATTTCATACAAATGTATATATATATTAACCCAAACATTTTTCTCATAAAATGCATCATGAAGAGTTCATATTGCATAAAACAAGTACAAGTTTGATATCAAGTCCAAGAAGACGATATACTAAATTGCAAGTTGGACCATTTATTGTCCACTATAAAAAATTGTAAAAAAAAACGAATAATAATAAAGAATCAACATAATTCATTCTCATTCTTCAAATAGAACATAAAAACAAGGGAGGGGGAGATAACTATTAAAAAAATGATAAGTATAATAGAACTTAAAAACGAGAGAGGGGGAAACTATTACGTGTTATATATTTTTAAATAACACCATTACACATTAATATTATTTATTAACCTTTAGATTTTAAAAATATAT
This sequence comes from Fagopyrum tataricum, assembly GCA_002319775.1. Lineage (NCBI taxonomy): Eukaryota > Viridiplantae > Streptophyta > Magnoliopsida > Caryophyllales > Polygonaceae > Fagopyrum > Fagopyrum tataricum. Next base: position 39,338,140 of record CM008284.1, on the reverse strand, counting down.
AATAAGAAGAACATGTTATATATTTAATAATATATTTTATCTTATTGAAAAGAAATAACTATTAAAAATATTCAAGTAAAAACATATACGAGTATGGTAATGAAGTCTAATTTGGGTCAATTTCATATTAAATCGGTTCACTTTCGGGTTTGGATTGTTTCGGTTTGATTTTTTCGGGTTCGGGTTTGATTCGGGTTCGAGTTTCATCAAATTTGGGTTGAATTGTACCGGGTCGGAACAAGTCTCGGTTTGTGATATTTTGGTGAATTTACGGGTTCGGGTCGGGTTTGGGTTCGGGCGGGTCGTGTTGGTGTTTTGGATTTGGGTCACTTGCATATAGATAAAACTTTCAAGTCGGGTATGTTTCGGGTTCGGATTTTCTCGGGTTCGGTTTTACTTCGGTTTCAGGTTCAATTGGATCGGATCGGGCCAGGTTTCAATTGTGGATTTGGATTAATGTGTTGGTTCGGTCGGGTCCGGATTCAGTCGAGTTGGATCGATTTTTCGGATCGGGTCAACTTTTGACAGCTCTAGTTTCATCCACACAATCCCATAATTTTAACTGTAATAATCGGTATTTTATTCCGTTAATCGATCGAATCGCCGGGCTTTAATAGATAGAAACCGCAGAACCAATCTTTTATTTCTGTAGTTCATGCTTTATCAGGCCAATCCTCTTTTATCTCTTTGGGCCAGCCCCTCTTCCTTCTCTAGGCCCGGCCCAGGTCTCGGCTTGCCCTTCTTTCTTGCCCTTCTCCAGGTGGGCAATATCTCCACAGGCCCAAAACGGCCCAATCCACCTTCCTTCATCCGGCCCAGATGCTACCCGTTCTCTTTCTTCTTCTTCCTCCTCTCTTCTTTCAGCAGCAGGATCTGTGGCATATCGTAACCACTTGAGGCGAACAACAGGATCTCCAACTGATTCGATTCCTCTCGTAAGATCCCTCTCGTGGCCTTTGCGGGAATTCCTGGACTGGAGCATAGCTCACGTATCCCCTCATTGTTAGCAGCGGGTTCCGGTCGTTCGATCCTCCGTGCCGGCGCCGGTGATCATCTCTTCTTCTACTTCCTTAAATCAGCGGTGAGTTCTCTTTCTTTCTCTCCTCCATTGTTGTTCATGAGCCAAAAGTTCATTCTTGCCTCTTGTGAACTTCCAGTCGAACCACCGGGAGCGTGCCAATTAAGTGAACCGCCAAACCACCGGAAGTGAAGAGGTTAATCCTTCCTTGCTGCAGAAACTAGTGTGGCTCCTGTCGTCACATGTTACAGGAAGAAGAAAATGAATTTGTGTGGGTTTTGCTCCTCACACGATTCGAACATGAGACCATATGTAATGAGGTTATAGAAATGTTTGCCTTCCACAGGTATCAGGTTTATCAAAAAAAAAGTATCGAACCTGAGACGTGTAGGTTCTGGGTTGCCTCAACAGACTCGAACTCAACAGACTCTATTATTAGAACCAGTTTTTCCATAATTTTCCCGCTTTGAATAGCCAACTTCGAAATTCAAGTTTAGGTATCTTAAAACTTAAATTTATATTTTACCCTTGAATTTTTGATATGTTATAGATGGTAGCATGTAGTTTATCGAGTCAATATTTGGAACGATCCAACGGTTATATTTAGAGTTATGACCTTTCAAAGTTGTACAAAAAACAACTTTTAAGTTTTAACAGAATAAGAGATTTTGGCTAAATGTTGGTTTTAAGTGTTCATATTGGCAACTTTGGTTTTTGTGGCATGGTACGTTTAAGAATTATCTCGGAATTTAGCGAGTTTGGATCTTGTATCGGTTCGCAAGTTTTATGGACATACTTAGCTAGTTTTTCGTAATATTAGTGTACGTTATTTTGGTGGTTAATAATTATAACTTGAGTAATATACTTTATTTACGCTATTGACCCAAGTGTATGCAAATGGGTCGTGGCACATCACTGTCTAGCTCTGTCACGAGTCTGAGAGGTTTTCTGCGACCATTCTAGTTAGAAATACGTTCAGATGCATGAGTATCACTCCCGATGGTTTACGGGGACAGAGGCAAAGTAGGAAACCGCTCGTACCACTTGGTAAGATGATGTGTGGTTGTTCTAGAATAATATTAACTAATATTAAAATTGCTAGCTAATGCTTTTCACCGTGTTGTATATACCTTGCAGGTAGGACTGATATGGGGTGATCTAGAGAGAGTGACCAACTAGATTTTCCGTACTCGTTAGTTTTAATTTTGGGATTTCCTCTTTTGGGCAAACTTTTACACAATTTCAGTTTATAGATTTTATTTGTTACCGACTGATTCTTTTTGTTTTCTTCTTATCATGACTATTTAATGCATAAAAATGCATTTCGATTTTCTTTACCTACGTCTTGTTAAAAGATAGTTTGTTAAATTAAAATTGTGGCTCATTCCAACCCGTAACATCTCAAATTTTTAGAATTCGCAATTATCAATAAGCAAAATATATTTATCGCATCATTTTTTGAACAATAGTTCGTCACATGATTTTGTATTCTAGTAGAGAAAATCCATGTAAAAGTCACGTCGATTTCAATTTTATGCTCTTAACCCATCCAACTACCAAATAGTCAAATAGCGCCAATAATCAATATCAATATGCCTTTGGATGGTACTACCATTTAGCCCCACGCCCCCACGACAAAACCATCACATTAATTATGAAAACAACATCTAAACATAATATTGGATACATTTGGAATATATTTAGGACATTTAGATAATGTTTATTAATGAAGATAAAAGAAATTTTGATATATACTTTTTAAAATCCATAAAAAAAAAATAATTAGTTCGATATCCGCAACTATTTATGAGGGTTTTATCTAAACCAAAAGGTAATTCATATTTTATACGTGTATGACATTCAAGGTAGAAGTCATCTACACATATACAAACGTACAAAGTTACTACATCGGTATTTTTAAAATTGAACTAAGCTCCAACTACGTTGTTGCCCAACTCGTAATTGACTTTTATTTCGAGATTCAAAGACATAGTTCAATTTAGAAGAAAATCGGAAAAAAAACATTAGCCTCGATCAGTTTTGGCTACGCTCCCTAAACACATAGTTGTGACCAAAAGTACCTAGCAACATGACATAGTTTCAGTGTTAAATAAAAATAATTACTGATAATTCATAAAATATTTTTATGATTTTAATATTTCTATTATCGAAAATTGAAAATTGTTTGATAGTTAAATTATAAATCCTTCTTAAATAAAGAAAAAGTTATGCGTGTTTACAGCATGTCTTTTTCTGTCCTATTACGCCTTACAATTAAATACTAACTCCGTTTCACAATATTTGTCCAACTAAGTTCAAAGAAAATTATAAAATAATTACTCATGAATATTCGATTAATGTCAAAACTTTCTAAAAACAAAAATTATATATCTACCTATTCTTAAAAATGAAACTTATATTTATTACTTTTATTTGTTTCTTGTAGTATAATCTTAATATCTGTGAAGAATAATAATAATAATTTTTTTTAATTCCTTTTTAATTTCTATATTAATGCTTTTTTAGTATGTGTGAAAAATTATAGAAGAACAAATATTGTGAAACGGAGAAAATATATATATTTTATATTTAAATTTCATTATTTCTTCATATTGAACTTTCTTTATTTAAAATATATTGATAATAAATTTTAGAGAAATTTCGGATGGTACAATGTGAGTTGTTTTTTTTTTTTCTCCGGAATTTGCCAAACAATTATTTTTCAGTTCGAATGATGTCCTTATGTTTTTTATTTTTCTGGAATTGTCATTCCATTAAATATGTAAATAACCGTTAAGATGTGTTTGGTCAACAAATTAATTTTAAAGAATTTAAAAAAAATTAAATTAAAATCTAAAATAAAAACAAACACCGGAAAGAAAAAAAATGAGTCAATTACTCTGAAATTGAACTTTATATTTATATAACATTGTTGGAGCAAAACTAAACCTAACAATGATGAGGAATGAGCAAAATCAAAGAAGTTACATCAAATTCCTATTGTTGAAAAAACTCACAAGCCATCAATCACTTGATGATGAACGATCTAATTCGAGTTTGGGATTCATGCAGCACCAAAAACCTAATAAAATTCGATTTCAGATACGTAAACCTTTCACCGAACACTTGGCAGGCAAGACAGACTTTCGAGTCCGAAAAAAGATTAAATTGATGATCACATTATTTACGCTAGTTTGTGTAGATGAGAAGGAAGATCTCTTCACAATGGTGGTCAAACATCCTCCAAATAACCACTCCTTACTGCAGTTACAAGAACCGAGGTAAATGCGAGCAGATGGAAGGTAACATTAGGAAGCTCAATGCGGGTGGCACTTGAGGCGTTTATATTGAGTTTGCTGCTGATTGCACCGGTGATGATATGCAAACAGAGGATAAATGAGGGAGAGAACTGAGAAGAGCGTACAAAGAAGAAAAGTTTTTATTCTAATTTCTTTCTTTAATTTATTTTTCTTTGGGCAAACACGGGTAACGGTTGTTTACCTATTGGACGTAGTTGGGCAAAATCTAAAATAATAAAAAGATACAAAGGTACCGTCTAAACTAAAATAAATTATTGGAAATTCCAAAAATCCTACACCAATAGATACTATCTACTATATATAATACTCAAGAATAAGTGATTTTGACCACTTGTCATCCTAACATAGCGCCACCTCGTATTATACCACATGTCGTCTTTAGATTACGCCACATTGAATTTTGCCACATGACATCATTAAGTTGCGTCACATATGTGTACGTGATTCTTTTAATTTTAGTGCTCTCCAAATTAAGATAACAAATGATATCATAATCTAAATAAGGAGATTATATAATTTATATAATTTTGTTTGATTAATGTTTTGTTTTAATTATAGAAGAAGTTTTATCTAGGGGATTGCGTACCGGTGAAAATTACTATTTGTAACCAAAACTACGCACTTTACTGCGTAGTTGAGTGGACTTCAACTACGCATATGGGGTGCGTAGTTGGAGTCCAGAAAAAAATAAAAAAATTGAACAAAGTGAACTACGCAGTTGGGGAGCATAGTAGGAGTAGGGAAGGGGGAAAAAAAGAATTTTTATTTTTTTTTATAATTTTTTTTTAACTACTACTACGCACCCTAAGTACGTAGTTACGGTGACGAATAGCAATTTTCGCCGGTACGTTTAAAAATCACGTTTATCTATTATCATCTACTATCTATCTATATACTAAAACAGCCCGTGAACTTATACGTGGCACTGTCTGGTGAATCCACGTCATTAAATTTACACATGGCACAGTTTGGTGAATACACGTCATTAAATTTACACGTGTCAACTTTTTGTTAATCCAGGTCCCACCATGTTAAACAAATTATTTAAATATTTGATTTACGAATTTATTTTAAATACTTTACTAACTAATTTTTTTGTTAGTCCTGCGTATTATTAATAGACCATTTAATTAATTATAATTTAAAAATCGAAATCGTTAAGATTTGCTATCTAATTTTAAAGATCTTAATATTTTGTTGATATATAATTTTAATTTTCAATTGAACATTATACTTTCTCATTATACTTTCTAAAACTTATAAATTTTATTATTTTAGTTAAAATTTTTAAAGATCTTAATATTTTGTTTATTTATATTTTTAAAAAAATTTTCTTCTAAAAACTAAAAACTTTATTTTTTTAAAAAAATTCGTTTTTTTAAAAAGATTAAATTTTTTTAATATTTCTTCATTTTAAAAAATAAAAATATAAGAATAAAAAAAATATTTCAGAATAAGTTTTTTTTACAAATAAAAAAAATTGATTTTAATATTATTTTTTTTAAAAATCAGATATTTTTCAATCATTTGTATAAAAACTCATAAACTTTATATTTTTTTAGATATTTTTTTTACACCCAATTATTGTCTAACCCGTGCAGGGCACGGGTATTAAAACTAGTATAATACTAAAGCAGAAGTGAATTAAGTCACGTGTCGTTGTTACATTAAGCCACTTCGATTGTTTTCACGTGTCACCACCATATTAAGCCACCTGAGATTTTACCATGTGTCACCCACCACATTAAACCACGTCGAGTTTTTGTCATGTCTTATTTATATAAAGTCAATTGTTTCCATTTTTATTTTATTTTGTTTCTTAATTAAAGGTATGATATGAGATAAAAGAAAAGATTATAATATAAACAAAAATAATTTTCTATATTTAACAAATATTTATACTATTTATATGTTAGAAGATTATACTATATAGATTTTTTTTTAACTTAAGTTATTTTTAAACCAAGATATATATGATTAGTCATTACTTTTCCCATTTTAAATAATCGGATATTTTAGATATTTATTCAGTATCATATTATTTGTTTTATTTTTTTTAATAATCGGTTTATTTTATTTCATTTAAGTATTTTATCAAAAATTTTTTTCCATAGTCAATTATTACGTGAAAGAAAATATTGAAACCTATTATAACCAATAAAGATATATTATTATTATTATTATTATTATTATTATTCACATTTCTTATTTAGGATAATATTATAAAATTTTCTTTTAGGTATTTTTAAAATTTTGCATTTATTTTAAAATAATTTAATAATAATTTTTTGCTTAAATATAATAAAAGAAGATTTGTCGGATATTCTAATAGACTATCTCTCACATGTATATTAAGTAAAAAAATTTTTAAAATTTTAAACAATATATATATATATATATATATATATATACATATATTATGAATACTCTTATAATTAATTTTTTGACATCTCGTGCAAGGCGCGGGTACTAAACTAGTATTTACTATTTAAGATTTATATACCAATTAAATTCATTTGGTGAGAATATGTCAATCTCATCTTTATTTATATATAGATATATATATAAAGTCGAACTACATTTTTATATGTAAAATTCATATATATGAAATATGTTATACTATTATTAATATACTCCATATCACACAAAATATATAGTTAACTTAACTAATACTATAGTTAAAAGTCTTCTTAATCTTATCAAAAAAAAATTAATTTTTTTAATTCATCATTAATTATAATATAATTTTAACTAAATTTTATATTTATTATATTATAATATTAATTTTTTTTTTACATTAATAACTATTTTGTTTACATTTATACTAATCTCATACGAGCACACCTACTAAGATAGTTAAGAACGATATGAGCACCCAACTTGAAGAAATTAAATAAGAAAGAATAAACATTTTAAAGACAAAATAAAAGGCGACAAACCACAAAAGTTTGTGGAGAACTGGAGAAGCATAACCAGCCGTCCGTTCTTCTCGGCAAAGTCACACCGCCCGATCTACTCTTGCCAGAACCTAAACGTACGGTCAAGATTTAAGACAATGAATTCTAATATGCACCTGTCCACACACAATCACTTCACCTCTCCTCCTCTTCTGCTTCATTTCTGGTACCCTAAAATTCGCAATCCCCAACGTGCCCCTCACAGACCCACAGCTCAGATCACCAAATTTCCCAACTCTCCATCCAACGCCGCCGTTGATAATAGTCTCTCAGAGTTTCTCATCCTCATTACAATTAAAATAGGAGCAGAATAATAAAGAAGGAATTAGGACTTTTATATCGGTTCATAGCTGAGATAGGACATCCTTAGCCAGCAGCAGCGAGAACATAATTTGTGGATCGAGTTATTGTGAACGTCGGGTACTGGTGCGGTGGCCGAGTTGAAATACGGATGAGATGGCAACGGACGACGCGCAGGCGGTATTCCGGGCATTGGTAGAGAGTGCAGACAAGAAATTCGCTAGGGTACGGGATGCACCGGCGTATGCCGCCCGAGGAGCTGGAGGAGCAGCTGCAGCGGCGAGCGAACATGACTTTCACAAGGTGTTTAAAGCGTACATGAGGCTTTGGAAGTTTCAGCAGGAGAACAGGGTGAAGCTGGTAGAATCGGGACTACAGAGGTGGGAAATTGGAGAGATCGCTTCTCGAATTGGCCAGATCTACTTCGGGCAGTATATGAGGACCAGCGAGGCTAGGTTTTTGCTTGAATCGTACGTCTTCTACGAGGCGATTCTGTATAGAGGTTACTTTCAGGGGTCAAAGGGATCATTGAAGGATCTGAATGTGAGGTTTAAGGAGTTGAGGTTTTACGCTAGGTTTTTGCTGGTCTCGTTGTTGTTGAATCGGAGGGAGATGGTTCGCCTTCTTGTTGACAACTTCAAGGCTCTTGTTGATGATAGCAAGGCTAATTTTCGGGTAATTTGACTCTTTTTCTTTTTTTTTCCCCGTCTGAATTGAATTTCTTTTTGGTTCATTATTACCTTTCTTCAAAGCTGTTACTTTCCTTGAACTGCTTTCAAATGAGAATTATAGGCTTTTGCCTTTTCAAGTAAGCGGGATTCATTCTGCTAGTAACGAAGGATGATATGGAAAACCAGGGTGAATGGCTAAGAGCTAAGCTGAGATTATTGAATTGTCATTCCTCTTAATGTTCCTGCAACGAACTCCGTTAGAGCATAATTCTGATAGATAGAGCATATGGTGATCATCAGATTGATTTGGAAATTCTACACATATTGTCCACGCTGTTTATCCCAGTGTACTTCCCTATAACCAATAAGTGGCTGGTAGAATGTATATCAATATAGTGCAAGTGAAGAAACCATCAAAAGTATGGCGGTTGTAATGCAAATTAAAAGCATAAAAATATATTGTCTGTGCTGCAAGAATTCTCTGATTCTTTCCCAATTTTTGTATTGCATGCACCTGGTGATTTTTGTGATGGGTAATAATGCACACATTGATTCATTCCCAGTATTAAATTATCATCTACTCCTGTTTGTGATAGCATTTGTTGGCTCATCGAACACTTCCCCTCGACATCCTTGCTGATTTAAAACTTTTTTGCTTATCAGGAAACAAATTTTAAGGAATGGAAACAAGTGGTGCAAGAAATCATTCACTTTATGAAAGTCCATTCACCTCCAACAAATAGCAGGCCCCTACGATATTGTTCTATGTTTGATGCACATCCTGATTCCGCAACAATTATTGCTCGTTTTCATGCAAGGAAAATGCTTAAGCTGCATGATGCTGTACTGACTGGATACCGTCCAAATGAGGTGCTGGTTTCATGTCTTCTTCTGTTTCATATCTTACATCATTTCTGAGGAATGATTCTTGATGTCGAAGAAAATGGTCTTGACTTGCAAATATGGTTCTTTTCAGGTCAAGTTTGCCGAACTGACGTTGGATACCCACAGGATGCTACAATCTTTGGAATGGGAACCTAGTGGAGCTTTCTACCAGAAGCATCTTGTTGAAGCAAGTGAGAACCTTCGCTTAAAAGATTATTCTGGATCTTCTGGATTGATCGATATGAACTTGTCTGTTGAGTTAACTGATCCAACCTTGCCCCCAAATCCAAGGAAGGCTATCCTTTATCGTCCGACCGCGACACACTTGCTTGCAGTGAGTATAAGTACTGTTGTAATTTTATTAGAAACATGATCTAGAGCCACCTAGTACATGGTTGAGTTGCACATGGTCTTTGTGGAGCTATTAACGTGGTTTCTCTCATCTCAAAGAGTTCCAATTGCGCGATATAATATAGTCATATTCACTTGATTGCACGATGGCTCCATTTTTTTGGCAGGTCATTTCTACAATATGTGAGGAACTTCCTCCGGAAAGGATTATGCTGATATATATATCATCTGCAGGTTAGTAAGATCCCCAAAAATTAAATACAAGATCTGCTAATCTGTTGTTAAAATTACGATTATGTTCTGCTGCTGTCAGGCGGCTGTTCTACTATTCCAAAAGTTGATATATCTGGAGGCTCTAAGAGATCTTCAAAGCTTAAAGTTGTGCCAGAAGCCTCTCACGAGCATAATTCTTTCCCTGATGCTCATGATTGCCAAAAGGAATACTTGGGTGGTTACTATGAAAATTATCTTTGCTTGGGTCCAAGGGCTAATGGAGGTCTGTTGTGTTGAATGTCATCCAATAATTCTATAATTAGCATTTTATAGGGGAAAAGGTTAATCTTATCCCCCAAGTGGTTCTTGTTGAATCCATCCCTTAATGTGATCTTGTTTGGGATTTTCAGGTTACAATAACATTTACCCTGGTGATTTGATTCCTTTCACCAGAAGACCCCTCTTCTTGGTTATTGACAGTGATACAAGCAATGCATTCAAGGCAGGTTTGTCAATACTTGTAATAATATCCAGTCAGGTTAATGGGTTGTCAATATGAATAACGTGATCAAAAGTTGGTCTAATAGGTTTTACCCCTGTTAGTGTTAGAACTATATTGTTATTCAGCTCGTGCATGAGAAAATAATTTATGAATACTGTTACTTGCTATCATACAATTATGAAAGAATAGAACTTGCTATTATATAATTTCACACCCAGTTGGTTCTCACGAGTCCCTTAATTGTTGTTTTATCTTTGACAGATCCTACACGGTTCGGAAAGAGGGGAGCCAGTAGCTTTGCTACTTTCCGCTTCGAGACAATCTTTCAAGAACCCATCTGAAGTTAAACACGGTGGAAGTCAGTTCACCCTTTTCCTTACTGCTCCTGTACTAGCATTCTGTCAATTGGTTGGACTCTCTTCCTTCGACGGTGATTCGGTGAGATGCTGACAAGTTCTTTCTAACACTTTATGAAGAAATTATAAATTCTAGTCTTCATCCCTTCTGTAATTTTGTGCTTCTCAGGAAATTTATCAGGAAGCTGAAAAATTAGTTTCCGACTCCTTCTCTAAGTGGGAGGTCATACTTTGTACAACACAGAACATTGACATTGTCTGGGCACAAGTTCTTTCTGATCCATTCATGCGCAGACTTATCCTTAGGTATGTCCTCTGACAAAAATGAGAATTCCACAGATTCACTTGCACAGTCTCAATGGTTCCGCGGAGGTGAATTATACTTCGTTTAAAGTACCATAGGCCCAATATTTAGAATTTGACTTTGTTTATCGACCAGTCTAACTGAGCCTTGAGCCTTGTCTTTTTCACTTTTGGAGGTGAATACATAAATATATAAGTATATAACTAAATGTCCATAGATTGTATTCAAAAAATGCACATTTAAAATTGTGATTTTTTTCTGCTAACTATGCACTTTCCAAAATAGCAAAAGTATTTTGGAGAGTCCATATTTTAAAAAGTGTGTATTTTCCCGTAATTGTTTAATGTGCGCTATATCATTACAAGATATGGACATTTATGAGGAAAGTATCTTTTCAAATTCAGCTTCCTCATAAATTTTCCCATAATTGTTTAGCAAAGCTATTGAATGTCCTGTTCATGCTGATATATTCACTTACTGTTTTGGCAATAAGAGTGCTCCTCTTTTGATCATTTGCCTATATAAACTCGGGCCTTTTTAAAACCTATAATTACTGTTGATAGTGTCAGTGAACTAATACTTAAGAAGCATCTGACCCTGTGTAGATGGGCAAAGTATGTTGTTGCTTACTGTATTTCTTATACTCCAATCCGGCAATCACAACTATTGAATGTCCTGTTGATGCAGTTGTTATACATTCACTTATTATTTCGTCATTGAACACTGATAATGCAAAGTCCATGCATCGGAAATAATAACAACACAATTGATTGTTTTATTCAACGATATTTCAGATTCATATTTTGCCGTGCTGTGCTTTCCCTCTTCCACCCCTCTGAAGACCGCGATCAATACATGCCTGTTTGTGTACCTGAACTACCAAGCCCCGTATCCCCAAACGCTGATGTCGTGCAATCCAGTGTTCTCCGGCTTGCTGACCACCTTAGAGTGACTGGTTGCTTCAGTAATAACACTTGACAAAGGGGAGGAAGCAGCCAAAGGAAATTACACCTTGTGAATTTCGGGTAAAAGATTATCAGCAAGATTCAGATGAAAATTTATTTTGGGAGATAATGAACAACTGATATATTGTGATTTCTTCTTGGTATTGTTTAATGTTAAATTGTTAATTATTTATGGTGTGGGAAAAAAGTAGAATTAGGTTGTGTTTGCCTTTTGTAGATGGTTTTAGTTGAATTATATTTCCTATTATTTGACATGTTTTTTTTTTTGTTTCGAGTGCTGTCGTGTACACGGATCCTGCCAGAGGAAAATAATATGCACTCGTATTATATTGCTCTATTTTGGGGAAGTTGTTGCTGTTGGTGGCTAAAGAATATTATCTTGGTTTGCCTACCTAAAACAGAATATTTCATTGGTTGAATGTTATTTGTTTGTTGCTGAATATTTGTAGGTTAATTGTTTAAATATTTCAATCTTTAGAGAGGTTCCTTACTATTTATCGGTTAATTGCATAACGTATTGCAATATCAATTGCTTAGTCTTTAGAAGAGCTTGCGGATTCTATCCTGAATTATAAATTTTCACTTGTGTATCCTAAGTTAGTAATCTCATAGGCTCATAGCCATATAACGGACAATATGGCTGTGCAAAACTGAACCGGACCGGACCAAATCTGGTATGGTCCACGGTCCAGGGATTTTGGAAATTCTGGTCCGGACCTGAAAAGACCGGCTTGATCGGAATTTAATTTTTTATTTTATTTAATTTTATTAGTTTATATATTTTTTAATATATGATTGTGTACATATTTCTAAAAAATTATTTATATATATATATATATATATATATATATATATTAATTTTTGCAAAAATATATTTATTTTATTTCGGTCCAAACCGGTTTGAATCCGGTCCGGACTGGAATGGACCGGACTGTTACCGTTCGGTCCCCAGTCCAGATTTTTAAAACTTCATGTCCACCGGTCCGGTCTGGACCGGATGCACAACCATAGTAGACAATGTGGAGGATCATATGTTCTCATGTGCAACATCAAATAGATAAAGGATCCTAGTATAAAAGGTTTATGAACTAATTCTATTGTCAGTTGAGATGTGTGAAAGACCCCACATTAAATCTGACCGTTGGAAATTTCACATAGTATCTAAGCAGTTTAATACCGGATACTGACTTATTATGTTTGTCAACCTTAAAATATTTTTGATGACGGACCTTGGACTATCATTGTTGTCCGGACTTAAGTCGACGCTTGTACTTGTGGGTGGTATGTGAAGGACTTGTTCCCACAACAACAACAAAATAATAACGGGCCTAATATAAATTTGATACGCTACTCATTATTAATTGATTTTAAGATGAAATCTCACGAAATTTTGTATCATGTCGAATCATTACAATACTTTGTTTAAAATATTATATTTTTGTAAAGTGATTACGGATTATGTTCTGGATTAATCCAATTTTGAATATCCTAATCTTGTAGCCATGTGCCCATGCTGAGGATGCTACTTTGATTGTTAAACTAGTGCAATACCCGCACTTTGTGCAGGTAATTTTAATTATTTTTTATGTTTATTTGTTCAAATAATTAAAATTCATGCATCATATATCATGATAATGGTTTATTTTATAACCCGAATCTTGTGCGTAGTTGAATTTTAATAATTTTTTAATATTCGTGTATAGCCGAGGAGAATATAAATGAATGATAGCGAAATCTGAAGATTGAAAATTGGTAAAAATAAAATAAAAAAATAGAATGATAGCTATTTGAGTAAAAAAGATTGATAGCAAAAAAGAAGATAAAGAATGATAGCCGAATAGAAAAAAAGAAAAAGAAAAAAAGGATAACGACGTAGAGAATAACCTGAAAAAGATACCACGAAACAACCTATAAATATCTTCAAATCCTCGGAACCTTGAAAAAAGATGAAGAAATATGATCAATACAGGAAAATGGAAGCTGAATGAAAGACGATGGGATATGATCTTTTAATATAGTGTGAGAATTTTAACGTACAGGAGAATTTTAGGTTTTATCGTCAAATAACGTACAAGAGAAATTGATAGATATTATTGAAGTAGATTTTGATATTTCAAAATTAATATTTAGATATTGTTTTAACGTACAAGAGAAGTTTATATAAATGTTTTAGTTAATAATTTAGTAGATATTGTTTTAACGTACGGGATAAGTTTAGATAAATGTTTTAGTTAAAAGGAATTTTATGGTTTAATTAATAATTTAGTAGATATTGTTTTTTAAACGGAGAAGTTTAGATAGATGTTTTAATTAAAAAGATTTTATGTTTTAATTAATAATTTAAAAAAAAATTATTGGGAGAAAAATTCTGAGAGTGTCACGTCAGCATTACGACGACTGTTTTAGGAGAGTACTAGTGTATTACCCGTGCCTTGCACGGGATTTTGATAAAAATATTATTTATTATTATATTTCTGTAAAGGATTATATATAAACTATTTTTTTGTCATTAGATAGAGTTGATAATAAGCAATAAATATGTGTACACTTTACATATACTATTATATAATACATTAATAAAATATCTAACCGAATAATAATTTATATTTTGATTTTTCTCCCCCTTATTATACTGATTCATATGTTAATAGAAATAGTACATTGGTAGTATATGGTGTTAAATTAATTGTTATATATAAATTAATTTAAGAAATAACACAATCTATAATCAAAACTAATTACGTTTAAGATTAATCATGTTTGTTGTATAACTGGCCCATGGCTGACCCAATTTAATTAAGATTTGATTTTAATATTTCGTCAAATAATTTTTTAATGAATAAACTTAATTAATATTTTGGTGGGTTGTGGTTAAATGCTAAAATGACATGTATAGTGAGCATTTTTCTGCGTGACACGTGACAAGGAGTGCTACTCCTATAATATATATAAGATACATATATTCCAACCGCTAAAAAAATTAATTTAATCTTCAATTGATTCACTGAAAGTTCCACCATTCCAACTTTATAGAGGAGGTTGTAATATTTGTCATTGTATTTTATTAAATATCTTAACTTCTAGCTTTGTAGCGGATAATAGCTGAACCTATATTATAATAATTCTTTAGACTATATTTTTTAAAATTTTAATTAGAAAGCGAAGTATGATATAGTTCATACTTATGCTTAACAAAACAACATATAACCCAACGTATCATCTCTCTCTTTTTTTTCTTTGTTATACAAATGTAAGAGTAAAGGAATATCAATTTTTAGAAGTTGGTTGTCCTAAATCATCCATGCGTATGAGGTCTTTAACTTTTTGCAAAATGGTCACATCATTTGTGTCCGAGTCATACCCTAAAGATACGAGTTCATCTACAACAACGTTGAATTCCATAAATTGGGAGGGAACGTGTCATATTAGGGTGAACGGTCCTCTAATCACCACGATGAGGTTGGTCTCTCTTTTAGTAGGCTCAACTATGAATATGAATGAACGGTTTAGACATTAGGCATGAGAATCGGCCAATGCATTCACTCACATCCGTTGATTGTGGTGCGCCATACATCAAGCTTGTTTCAAAGCGGATATCAGGAATGGAAAGGAAGAGTTCTACTGTTAAAGATTTTTAATTTCTTATTAGCCAAATGTTCTACCACGTGACCACTATTGGTCTTAATTATATTTGATTATGTTTTTCTTTTATTTCCATGATGTTGTCCATTACTTCATTGTTGTGATAAATCATGATTTTGTAGGTGATTGAGTTGATTATGTTGTTGCTTTTGTACATTGTGTACGTTGAAGAAAATGTGGTTAGACAAAAGAGAGTAGCGAGAGTGCAGAACTTGTCGGGTTGAGTATATACATTAAGAAGCATCAGTACACGAGTGAATGAGGATCAACACGGATTCCGTTAGGCACAATGACGGGCACGTCATGACGGCGTAAGTCACTATGAGTAATGTGGATAACACTAATTAAGAATTTGTAGCCAACTAAAGGATTTGTACAATTTTCTAGATTGAACTTTGGGAAATATTTTAGGGCTTGAAGTTGACATGAGAGTGTGGACACATACAAGTGATTATGGAAACAAATCATCAGTTTGTGGTAACACTCTTGAACAAACCTACGTCGTGGTGCCATCCACTCACGAACCTAGGGCAACAATATCATTGCTTCATTTAAAAAGACTAAATAATGCAGGAACATCTCAAGACCTAGCCCGAGTCGAGATCATCATCATGGAAGCTAGGAAGCATGGAGTGAGCATCATTATAAGGAGAAGAAGAGGAGGACTTAAACACATTTCTAGGGAAGAAATGAAAGTCAAGCCTAGAAATGGAATGAAGTCCATTTCTAGAGGAGATAAGAAGATCATTCCTAGAAATGATGTGAAGACCATTTCCGGAGACACCTTGAAGACTATTGATTGGAGATGGAAGATTGGTCCAGAAGAAGAGCTCGAGGCTTGCAAATGCCACGTGAAGATGAGGAGAAATGCCTTGGATGTTTTATGGCTAATTTAGGCTTATTTTATTGTTAAATAAAGCCTTAATTAGATCTATCATTTTTCAGCCCATATTTGGACTATTTTAATATTGGACTTGCTTTTATTTTATTTATTTTAATAGTTTAGATAAGATCTAGATATGATCATATCTTTTAAGGCTTGATCTTAACTTATCTTGTTAGTTTGATCTTATCTCTTACAGATTTGATCTTATCTTTTAGGTAGAAGATCCTATCTCTTAAAGATTCGATCTTATCTCTTCGTATTTTATCTTTTCTTCTTAATTAGTTTGGGCTCGATATTAGATCAAGCCCGCAAACCATGTATGTTGTTTTGGACGTCCTCGATGGCCTATATAAGGCAAGATGTACGTTCATTTTCAATCAGATTATGAATAAACACATTTGATACTTTTAGTATTTCCTCTCGAGTGATTCGAGTCTTGATTAGGTACGAAGCCTCTTCAAAACCCTGGACGGGTGAGAAGCACGTCCAATCTTCGTTTTGTAGCTAGAAGAGTCGTCCATCCCGGTGCGAAGCTTGGAGCGATCTCTCTTCGATCTCCAAACAACTTCTTATGCTTTCGGGAACAATCTCGTTCTTTCCCTTAAGACTAAGTTATAGCGGAAGAGTCAATTTGCGAAGGGGAGACTCAACCAGCCTATCCAGCGACGATCCATTCCCAACCACCGGATCAACCATCCACCCATCTCCACGATTTCTCCATTCCCACGCTTATCTCCATCATCTCTCGGGCCTACGTTCTTGGTGTTGAAAGATCGGGAATCCTTACGGCTAACCCCGTATCAAATTGGCATCAGAGCTAAGGTTTATCAACACTAACCGCGCCATCAAAAGAAGAAAAACCATAGCTTTCAAGATCCGTCAAGAAGGTTCTACAAAAAGAAGCGATTGGGGCAGGAGGAGCAACGTTTAGTAATCTATTCTCGTTGACACACTGCTTTTCACAATCTAATTTCAATTACTTGAAAAAGATTAACTGTGGCCTGAATTTTTTCACAAAAAATCAGCCAGAGATCCAATTATTTTCTTTTTCCTATAAACCTTTTGATTCAATCGGTGCAAACCTATCAGGGCTAATTAGCGGAAAAACCAACCTAGAACAATCTTTTTAGCCACGGGCCACCTTGAATCCCCGCCATCTACCCGCAGCAGCCGCTGCACTATAAAAAAAAAATTCCGGCGCCGGAAACCCTTTTCCGCCACCCGTCGTCCGCCGCACTCCCGCCGGCCACCACCAGCGCAACCCAACACTGGTCAGCACCACCCACACCCCTGCCAGCCCCCGCCGGCCTCCGCCACCTCCAGCAACCGCCCCCACCAAGAAATCCCCGGCTTTCCCTCTTACCCCGGCCGGAATCCCGCCGCTAGAGCTCCGCCGCTTCAGCCGCCAGCCTCGCCACCAACCCACCGCCACCCCAGCCACCACCAACCCGCCACTGCTGAGCAGCCGGCCATCCACCACCACACAACAGCCTTTTCCCCCACCAAAACCCCTCGGGTTTGGCCTCACGCCGCCGGTTCCTCGCCGCCGGATTCCGCCACCCGCCAACAACCTCTTCGTATTTTGAATAAACACATTCCGCCACCCGTATTTTGAGCCCAAACTAATTAAAAAGTATCAAATGTGTTTATTCATAATCTTTTGTTTTGGACGTCCTCCATGGCCTATATAAGGCAAGCTGGACGTTTATTTGCAATCAGATTATGAATAAACACATTTGATACTTTTAGTATTTCATCTCGAGTGATTCGAGTCTTGATTAGGTGCGAAGCCTCTTCAAAACCCTGGACAGGTGAGAAGCACGTCCAGTTTTCGTTTGGTAACTAGAAGAGTCGTCCATCCCGGTGCGAAGCTTGGAGCGATCTCTCTTCGATCTCCAAACAACTTCTTATGCTTTCGGGAACAATGTCGTTATTTCCCTTAAGACTAAGATTATATCGGAAGAGTAAATTTGCGAAAGGGAGACTCAACCATCCTTGTAACACCCCGAATCCGTAGGACTCGAGGCGCTACTGGGCTAGGATCCCACAATGGATCCTGACCCTAGCCTGACAACAAGTTCTTTGGATCTTACAACAAGGCACATATAGATTAAAACCAAAACATGAAACTGATATATATAAGTATCAAAAGGTGATACAGAAGTACCGCTGAGTACAAATAAAACATAACTGTACATAATAAAAGATCCCATATCCCACGATAACGCCCCAGTGTACGGAGCCCTCAGCGGATCACCCACTCTGGATCACTCTGCAGCTCTCCTAACATGCAAAGGATCTACAACACGGTATAAAACCGTTAGCTAACCATACACATATATAGAAGATGCATAAGCACAATCACACATCAAGGAATAAAAACACATCATCATGCTTTCACACATGTACCCGGTTTATTATCTTTATAAAGTCCAACCACTCAATCGTATATATATATGAATATGAATATATTTGACACGAGGAATATAACCCTCGCCTCTCGGTGATAATGTCAGTTGGAGTGGTGACCCGGGACTACTCCTCCGTGTACCCTAAGGGAGTGGAGACAGCGCCCGTCCCGTGTACCAGATCTGGACGATCCGTAGAGAACCTCTCTGTCTCCTCATGGGATGACAGGGCTGGGTTGTCACGGCCCTACAATGGGCAGTCACTAAACCATAGGTCGGTAATCATCACTACGCATGCTATCAAGCATATATCATACACCGCTCATACATACATCCAATATAAGGATGACAGCTAAGTAAGTCCTATGGACTTACCTCAACCTCAAAAGTAATCTCAACCCGATCAGCTCCAACTCTGGAGAATAACACTGCCTAATAACAAGGCATAACAAGATATCAAACTCCTATCCATCAAAGGGTCACACCTAGACCCAAGGGATCCATAAGGATCGTATCCAACTTATAAACCTCAAAGCCCTAACCGGCATATCTCTATATCATACTCATCATCATTCTATCCTCATACACATACCTAACATGCTACTAACCCGCTCATACTAGGAAAGGAAATGATCATACTAATCTAGGTAGATCCTGTACAAAACGCACCTGCGGAACGGAAAGACGCAGGGGCGGAACAAGGTAAACCGCGGGCGCGGCAAGGCTCGGCCGCAGGCGCGGTGACAGTGGCCGCAGACAAACGTAGGCACGGGCGCAGGCGCTGGGACCGTGGCCGTGGGGGCGGCAGCTTCCAGGCGCGGGGGCGGCAACTCTGCAGAACGTAGAGTCCCGACTTCTCTTTCACTCTTCACGTGATCAACTCACGTCTTCTCCATTCCATAATCAAACACATGCATATACATACACATTCTAACATCAATCTACATCCACATACATCTAATCCTAAGCTAAGCAAAGGAATCAAGGAAGAAGAAGAAGAAGAAGCAAGATGCTTACCACAGTTGTGGTCCTAGGCTGCAAGGAAGATCAACAACCAACCTCACTGGCTTCCAAGCTCAGCAACACACATCAAGCTCATCAACATCATCAACCACACACAAACTCTTTCAAACTCTAAGGAAGAACAAGATCAAGATCAAGAAGGAGAGAAGGGAGAAGCAAGAAGGACGTGAGAAGCTGAAGAAAGAAGTGAAGAAGAAACCCTTGCTCCCAAGGTAAGAAGATGTAAGGAAGAGAGTAAAACACAAGTCAACCGGTCAACAAAGCCGGCTGCAGCCGCAAGAAACCGCAGGGGCGGTTCCCTGAGCCGCAGGGGCGGAAAGCTACACGAGCCGCAGGGGCGGCTCCCTGAACCCGCGGGGGCGGCTAAGGCCAAAAGACTAAGGCTCTTACAATCCTATCCAGCGACGATCCATTCCCAACCACCGGATCAATCATCCACCCATCTCCACGTTTTCTCCATTCCCACGCCTATCTCCATCATCTCTCTAGCCTACGTTCTTGGTGTTGAAAGATCGGGAATATATCCTTATAGCTAACCCCATATCACTAAACAATTTGTTCTGTCATGCGTTTTGCAAAGTGAATAATGCTATGAAACACATAACTTACTTAACTTTCGGTCATATTATTATTATTTTGACAAAGGAAAGCAATTAAGTTAGATCACTTACAAGAAGGGTTCCAAGTTCCAACCTAGACCAAGGATGAGAATATTAAGTTAATGATCTACACTGTATAGTGAATTGGTGAAGGATGATGTCTCGGGTGAGTCATTTTGTCAACAACTCTATTGATTTGATGTGTTTAATGTGAAATGATTTAAATTTATTTAGCTCAATGTAAAGGTCGGGATTAAAATTTCAATTTTCGAAGCCTCGATCATAATTTTTCAATTTTAAGATTAATTGTTGTTTGAATACCAAAGTAAAGGTCAAATTTTAGGCTCCAAGAAATATTTTGTTTTTGTTTTTTCTTACTTCAAGAATAATGATACTGTTATGTTGATTTTTTTATTACAAAACCAAATTAAACATCATCAGACTCAAGTATTGAATTATCAAAGTTGTGTTTGACAAAAAGGTAGACACAAATTTTTCCTGGATTTTTAATTTTTGTTTTCTTACAGTCATATTATTGGTTTAACTTTTTTGTTTACAGTCATATTATCGGTTTACATATATTGTCTGAAGTGAAAACTAAAATAGTTAATTTTTAAAAGCCTGCAAGGCTGGAACTGATAAGATACTTGATGGATAAGATTTTACATATTCGCAATTGGCCCGTTACTTCGATGACCACGATCTGAGCTCAGAAATCAAACTTCCTCTTCCCCGCTTTCTTCCTCAATCGAGGACAGTGGTGAACTTTTATGCCGTCCAACGCAAATGACAGCCATGGCAAGCAGCGTAGTACACATGACCTCCTCGTCTTGTGCTTTGCCAATGGCTATGGCGGGTTGGGGTTCTCTCCAAACACAGAAACCCCAATTTCTTTTCCCTGTCAGTGAAAATCGAACTGCTAATTTCCATCTTCCTTCACTATCTTCAATTCATCCGTCTTTCTCCTTGAAAACCGCCGCCGCCGTCGCCTCTGAAACCACCGCTCTTAGCTCCTCCGATCAGGTTCTCTAATTCTCTCCCCCTTATAGTTCGTAATTCACTTTAGGTTTCGGTAATTCCAGATTTGAGATGCTGTAGTGTTTGACATTGCTAGATCAGGAATTCTAAGATTACTTCAATTTAGGGTTCCTATTATCTATACATCAAATTAGCAATTAAAACAGATTATTCCTCAATTCATGTACAGAATCAGACGAAGAACAAGTACTACTTCGTCATAGCGAATGCGAAATTCATGCTTGATGAAGAAGAGCATTTCAAGGAGCTTATGTTTGAGAGGCTCCGACTCTTCAGTGAGCGTAATCAAAAGCAAGATTTCTGGCTCGTAATCGAGCCAAAATTTCTCGATAAGTTTCCAAGCATCAGCAACAGACTCAACCGCCCTGCTGTGGCTCTGGTCTCGACAAATGGTCCATGGATCACGTACGCAACTAAGCCTTGTTTCATCACCTTCAATTTCTAGCTAGCTAACTCTGATCTTGATGTCTTGGGCCAGGTATATGAAATTGAGGTTGGATCGAGTACTATCGGAAAGCTATGAAGCAGAAAGCTTAAAAGAAGCATTGGATTCGAATCCTACTAAGATAGAGTTTGAGAAGCCCCAAAACTGGGTGGCACCTTACCCTAAGTATGAGTATGGATGGTGGGAGGCCTTTCTTCCTCCTGGTTCTCAGTAAGGATTGAGAAGAAGAACGATGATGATTCAAATGTTGATTCGAGGTGTATGAAAAGATTAACGAGTGGTTGATCGTGATTTTGGAGACGAGATTTGAACGCAGTGTAAGAAATATCTCTGGCTGATTGTTTATGTTAGTTGCTTGGAGATGTATGTGTTGAATGTAATTTGATTATGTGAGCTTTATAGTGTTTTAGAGAAAGAGAAGAGGTTGTGATGTGTGAGTTTGAAACTTAGGCTAGTTTGGTATCACTAGAAATCATTATTGGTAACAGAATGTTTTCGAATCAATAAAAAACTATGTTTGTTTAGAGGTCTTTTTACACATGAAATGAATCTAATAATTTCGATCTATTTTCATTCCTTACCCTTAACCGATTTCATTCCGTTTTCCTTTCATCACTCCAACCAAACGGACATTTAATTTCAATGCGTGCAACTATGGGTTTGTATCAATAACTTATGAACTCAAATAACTCATTTAGGCTAAAAACTTAAATATAAGTTCATCTACTACAACTAATAGTACAATAACTTATGAACTCAAATAACTCATTTAGGCTAAAAACTTAAATATAAGTTCATCTAGTACAACTAATAGATGTTAATTGTAGATTGAAAAAATTAACTGGATGATTTATTTGAGCTTAAAATCTCAAAATATAGGGTGTATTTGCTCCTACATAAACAATAATTTAAAGATTAGGGTATGTTTAAAATAACATGTAAAGTAATTTAGTGTTTAAATAGTTGTTTTATTAAAACACTCTAACTGACGAGGATATGGTTAATAAAAAACTAGTATTTTATAATAAAAATATTAACCTATCTTATCATTTATTCATCAATAACAAACTAACTATGATCTTTGAGGCAAATAATTGATGTAAATTATCCTGTGAACATTTAAACTAGTTTTGTACCACTTAACACAATTTAATTACGATATTTTAAAACTACAAAACTCAAATTTTATCAATTACTAGTTAATTACTAGTTTGGGACCCATGTCGTACACGGGTATTTGTTATAAAAAAGTAGCCGGGAGTTCATTGAAGTTCCATTTGGAATAATGTCAAAGACAAACTCAAATGACTTGTGGCATATCCATCATCGTCCTCCTTGAATGACGAAAGTAGCCGGGAGTTCATTGAAGTTCGGAATCACCCTTGACGCCGCCATTTCGTGGAAATTAAGATCAAATATTAGTATATGTATAACTAGGAGATGAAAAGAAAGAAAAAGTCCCACCGTGCGTGCCAAAAATATGTTGAGTAAAAATTTACATAAAATTTATAAAAATATTTATATTTATTTTATTGAGCACAAATTCACAAAACACATTTTATTTATTTATTTATTTGAGTTCGACCCTCTCTTTTTGACCTTTTGATTCTAAGTTATACAAATACCAATATTTGGTTGGTTTTTGTGATTTGGGCTGCACCCGGTTTTTGACAGGTTGCCTACGGACCTCTTTAAAGAGAATCAAGCCTTACGTAGTTCAGTGCGGTGTGTTCATGCATCAGAGAATCAAAGTTCAAACCCGGCCACCTTCTAGGAAGAGTTGCCTAGACGATGATCTAACTATCATTTGCATGACGCTTATATCTCGACCATGCATCAAATGATTAAATTAAACCCACCTTCTAGGAAGGGTTGCTTAATTTATCCCGCTATCACGCGCATGATAAAAAATAGTGTTAGGTTGTTTTATTTTATTTTGTTTCATGTGACTGAATTTGGTCCTTATTTTATTCGTTTCAAATTTCCTACGCATTCGTTTTTAGGAATCAAGTCGTATGTAGTTATTAAAAGTTTTATTTTATTTGTGACTTTATTTTATATTTCAAAGTCAATTTAATATGTGTGCTTGAAATTTTTTTTGTTTTGTGTGGTTAAACTCGACGAGCGGATGCTTTATATCGAGTTCAGAAATATTTGATTTTATGTCCAAGTTTGACTTAAATGATATTTTTCTTGGACGGGACGACTGAATCCGATTTAATATCAGATTTCCTAGTAGCTCGAAAAAAAGCATCAAGTCATAACGTAGTTCTTTAAAGAACTATTTTATTTGACTTTGATTTTATAAAAGTCAAAAATATATATTTGCGATTGAATTTAATATATTTTTGCATTAAATTTCCTACGTATACGTAAAAACGGAATCAAATCATATGTAGTTCTACAAATCATGTTAAATTCGGTTTGACTTTATATATTTTAAAATTTTATTTAACATGTGCGATTGAGCTCGACAATTTATAAAGTCGAGTTTCCTACATAGTCTTTATTTGAAGACATTAAATCACCCGTAGTTCTAAAAAGAATATTTGAACCGTTGATGTGGTGACCAAAAATATTTACTTTCGGTTCAACCTCGGGCTCGATGTAGTGATTCAAAAATATTTACTTTCGGACCACATGCGAACTTGGTGTATTGATGTAAATAATCACATCAAGATTTACATTGATAAAATTTAATTACGATTTTAACCGTAAATTAATGATCATATTTATAAGACTTTGTCTTAATGAGGTCACTTTTGTAAAGATTTATTTATATAGGTCATCTTTTACAAAAGATTAATATTTGTGGGTTTATTTAGTAAACAAAGTTACTATTTGCGCGGATGGAAAATTACTCACGCGACTACGGAAGCGGATTCCGCTTCCGCCTCAAGTTGGGGCGGAAGCGGATTCTGCATCCGCCCAATAATATCAAGGTAAATCTAGGGCGGATGCGGAATGCGCTTCCGTCCCAGATTTTTTTATTTTATTTTTTTAAATCCGCCCAATAATGTGAACTGTTGAGGCAACGAGGTTGAATCTGAGGTGTTTTTTTCCCGAAAAAATAAATTAAAAAAAAATCTGACGAATGCGGATTGACGGATGCAGAATCTGCTTCCGTCTTGTCCCGTTATTAATTTTCGGTCACCCGGATAACATCACTCTTTAATAAATATACCAAAATTTACACAAGTGAAACCTCTTCAAAACAATTGCACACCCACGTTGAGTAAAGTGACATTTACTTTACTTTTTTTGTTTGTTATGCTTTGACAAATCAACATAGTATTGTACACACATTATCTATGTGTACAAAATTTGGTTAAATTAAGACAAACCAATTAAATTTGTTTAATAGAATTTAAAAATATATGAAAGAAGGGGGCCCTTCCAAGTGTCTACTCAAAATGTATATATTGATCTTTCTTTTTCTTTTTTCCCTTCAAAAGTCCAATTTAAATAGAAGAACAAGTACTTTACAATGCTTATCCCCACTTGTTCACTCGAAGTTACAAGGGGTCCAATGAAATTAAAAAGTGTTCATTTCTTTTCCTTTTATTATTAATAAGCTTTCTTATTTTCCTTCTTTTCTTTGCATCTTTCTTCTTCTCAAGCTCTTTCCCATTCTTCTCTGGTTTTATCTCTTTGTATTAACTTTTGCAGAAGCAAATAAACTAAGCTAGCCATGGAGTTCGACGGTGGAGAGTCGCTCTCGGCTCCGATGAAATTGCAAGCGGATTGAGAAGAGTTCTAGTAAAAAGCAAGATCAAAAATAAGTTTGGAATTCCAATTTGTTTATGTCTCTCAATTTTAATTGGCCTTTTGATTTCTGAGTGCACCACAATTCATCTCTTTTCTACTTCTTTTGGATACATCTCTTTTCTGGGTGCACCACTGTCTCTCAATCACATTTCAGTTTTCGAATTTTAACAAAATCGAAAACAAATGGCTTGGTTGTAGCGGCGGAATCGTCTGATGTTCAACTACGGTACCAAGTGCAGCGGAGAAACCCAACAATTTCATCCAACTACGGTTGTGGCGGCGGTAGAATCATTCGATTCTAACCCGACCGTGAATTTTGGCTATTACTATCGATTTATCCATGAGATGATGTAGTGGTCGAAAGTAGTTACTTTCGATCCAATTACAAGTTAACACACCAGGAACCACCAACGATTAATATGACAAGAAGTTCAACCTTGTCTCAATCATCTCATATATGAATTAGCTCAAGATCTTCACATGAGCAAGCAACAGAGATAGAAGAATAGAAAGTATATATATACTCAATGTTAAGTGTTGGATTTTGAAAAAAAGAGCAAGTAACGTGCTTTTGTGCTTCTATTTAACTTTTCTTTTCAATTCACTTTCTTTTAACCCTTCTGTAAAAAAAATATTCCAGATTCACGGTAAGAGGAACTCATTGAGATGTTCTTTCTTTTTATACAGGAGAGTGTAGAAGTTTATGAAAATTTAGAGGAGTTAATTTTTTGGGAGGAGTTATATTGATAACTTCACACCCACATAAAAATGAACTTTAATAATTTTTTTAGTACTTCCTACTTGTTGGAAATTTCAATTAAATTGCTCTTACTCTATAACCTTCGCAACTCCCTTCTTCGTTTTCTTTAATTTCATTTGAATTTACTCTTTTATTTTAGCTAATTCTTGTAATTAATTATCATTTGGACTAGTAAAAATATGTGGTCCAATTAACTTTGAATTTGTCTAATATTTATTAGACTTGAACCTAGATAAAAATCATGTTAACAACACATGATTGATTATATTTTAGAAATTCCATTTTTTTCTAAAATATAAATAAATTAACTTTATGTCAACTTTGGAGAAATTAACCACATGGTCCACATATATAACATATAATTAAATTTCGAGTAATTTACATAAAATAATGAATTATGAAAATTCATGAAATTTTACCCCCAAACATAGACAAGTTGAATCTAAATTTTAAACTAACTCGAAGGTGTGTTCCTACTCGTCTGGTTTAGAATGTAAACGAGTTCGGACCGAACTTTTATTAAGTCGAACCCAACATGTGACAACTCATATAATAACCCTTCTCGAATTTATGACTTTATTTATGTTGTAAAAGATACAACTATGTTCAAAAAAATGCGTAAAAACCCCGACAATAAACAAGGAAGAAAAAAAGATGTCATGTGACGATGAAAACCCGTTTGACAACTTCGATCAAACAAAAACATGGATATAATCTATCAACAAACTAAATTTATCGTTCAAAATTTGTTTTTATTTGTACAAAACAAGTTGATTTAAAAATCGAACGGTAAAAGATATGTTCATATTCAACTTATTTAAAAGTGATGGCTCTTCCAAGTCTAACCCAAATAAATAAATCTATTTATATAACGGCCCTATTTGTGGCCCTATCCGTGAATAATTTAGATTTGTTTTTCTATTTAGCACGTCTCATATATATATATATATATATATATATATATATATATATATATATATATATATATATATATATATATATATTTGTAAAATGAAAGCAATTCGAGGCTCTAGGATCCTTGGTCACTCGAGGGGTCGACTAGAACGACAAACGACTAGGTCGTCACGTAGGAAAAGTCTTGAACACCGGCCGACAAAGAGGATCATCCTGAATGAGTTCTTCTACAACATGAAGCGCACTAGAAAGAGCGGAAGGGGACAACTGGATAAGAACAACAAGAGCATCAACCACCTTGTTGATTTTTCTAAATATATGCTTGATGCGCTTCCTCGAAAGAATGAAATGGAACATGATATCTTCAATTAGAATATTTGCTTTCTAGGGTGGTTTTCAAATACCTAAGACACAACTAATAATAAGGAGGTTATCCCCTTCAATTTCAATTTTCCTATTTCCTAGTTCTTTAGCTAGAGTTAGCCCTTTGAGAAGAGCCATAACCTTTGTATCAAAAATTGGTAAGTTTGGAATTTTCCAAAATTCATAGTTAGCCTTTTTGCATCATGGTCGTAGATAATTACTCAAAGGCCGATGTTTCATCATTAAGCTTAGATCCATCGAAGTTCTGTTTAACAAATTTGTTTTCAGGTTTTTCCCATTTTATGCTTTTTTTTTCCGTCTAGAGCTAGGCAAATGTTTTTTTAGACATCTCCCCTTCAAAATTTCCCTTGGCCTTATCCCATTGTTTTGCTACAGAAATACCAGATGCTCCACCAGGTATAGCGTAATAATATAAGGTTGTTTGTGTCGGGTTTGTTCCTTAATAAGTTAATACTTAATAGTAATGTTGGGTTTGAGGTTGTTCTATGTTAATTGACTCATGACATTTGTATAATTTGGGATAATATCGGCATAAGCTTATTTGATATATGGTCAGTTATGAGCAAATGTCCTAAATCTTCTAGAGGATGTTTACAAAAGACACACTTAATTGATATTGCGATCCGACATTCCTCACATTTTAGTTTTGTAGGAATTCCATTTTTTTTAACTTTTCAAATAAAGTTCTTAATCTTTGGAGCAATGTCTAATTTCCAAATCCAATGACATTTAACATCCTTTATCCACTTGTTTGCATTGATAATTTCCGCGACAGAATTGGTTGAGAACCAACCATGTTTATCAGGTGACCAATATTGTATGTCCGTAATGTCATGAGTTGGGAT
Organism: Fagopyrum tataricum; assembly: GCA_002319775.1. NCBI lineage: Eukaryota > Viridiplantae > Streptophyta > Magnoliopsida > Caryophyllales > Polygonaceae > Fagopyrum > Fagopyrum tataricum. Next base: position 39,309,585 of record CM008284.1, on the reverse strand, counting down.
TCTGATAGACTTGAATTGTTCAAGGATCCTCTCAAAGATAAAATTTTGAAATATATATTTTTTATTTTCTCCATATTCCAAGTTTTTTATTGAGTAGTAAACTCACATACCGCAAATTAGGGTCGTAGTCGATTTCTTCAATGCTCAAGTTTAGTGGTTCTGCATTAATCCAATTATCCGTCCAAAATTTAATTGTTTTTCCATCACCAACTTGCCATCTAAGACCGTTTTTAAATATCTCTTAAGCTAAGTAGTTTTTTTCCATTGCCATGACCTATTTCCTTAAGGGACATAATTGATGATGCATGCGCCCTTAAAGTATTTTTCACATATAACACGTACTCAAACGTTATCCGGTTCAACTAGAATTTTCCAAAGGAGTTTTAATTGTAATGCTATATTGAAGTCTTTGTATTTTCTAATGCTATATTGAAGTCTTTGGGTTTAGAAATTTCATCCCAACTAATAATAGGTCTACTTTTCACCTTGTCAAGTTCGTTATGAACGTGAGTTGTGAATGGGAGGAGAAACGGTTGCATTATGAAATTTGATTTGACGCTTATGTTAGATCTTATAAGGAGTGCACGTCCCTCTTGAGAGAGAGAGAAAATTGAGTTTCCATTTTAATAATTGTTGTTTATATTTATTCACATCTTCAAAAAGATTACTATTTGCGGGCCCGTTTTTACCATCTACACGAAAATGCGGACTCCGCATACGCCACAGGGCCAGGCGCATGCGGAATCCGCATGAATTTTTTTCCCTAGGGAAAAAAAAATCTCGGACGCCCGAAACCAGACGTAGTAGTGTGGAAAAAATCTTGGAAGCACGAGGAATCCGCATGCGATTCACCCTGATGTATGCACAATCCGAATCTACCGTCTCGTTGGCTTTTTTCGGCCGCTCGATTAACATTACTCATTAATAATGCGACAAGCAAGGTAATTTTTAAATACCGTATAGCTTGGGAGTTCCAAAATATTATTATGAAATTTTTTGTTGTGATGGTTGTATTTTTAGAGGACTGAAAGACTAATTTGTGAAAGCTAACTTTATATTCCGATATACTACAATAATTGTCTACTATTTCTTGATCTGCTCTCTAGCAGTAATGGAAATGGGTCGGTTTATGGGTGGAAGTTACACTTCCACCAACCGCCCACCTTACTTAAACTCTCACCCACCACCCGTCTAACACTTCACCCATCACCCACCGGGTGTTCGGGTGGTTCGGGTGAAATAACCGGGTGTGTATTGTGTAGTATTTCTTTCAATTGTAGACATTTACAAGTATAAAGTAAATTTATATTTTAAAGTAACACAAATTTAAATCTACTAATTCATGGAATATTATCCAACATTACAAACCAACGTCAAAATGAGTTCTAATTAATACAAAACGATGCAAATAAACGGTATTTTTTGCATGCATTTGTAACACCCCAAATCCGTATGACTCGAGGTGCTACTGGGCTAGGATCTCACAATGGATCCTGACCCTAGCCTGACAACAAGTTCATTGGATCTTACAACAAGGCACAGATAGATTAAAACCAAAAGTAAACATAAACTGTACATATGAAATGTCCCATATCCCACGATAACACCCCAGTGTACGGAGCCCTCAGCGGATCACCCACTCTGGATCACTCTGCAGCTCTCCTAACCTGCAAAAGATCTACAACACGGTATAAAACCGTTAGTTAACCATACACATATATATAGAGATGCAAAAGCACAATCACACGTCATGAATAATAAACACATCATCATGCTATCACACATTTACCCGGTTAATTATCTTTATAAAGCCCAACACTCAAATCGTATAAATAATGTATATGAACATATGTGACACGGGGAATATATATAATCCTCGCCTCTGGGGAATAGTGCCAACTGGAGTGGTGATACGGTCACCGTCCCCGTATACCCTATGAGAGTGGAGAAAGCCCGCCCCACAATCCAAGTCTGACCTGCCCGCAGAGAACCTCCAGACTCCCAGCGGGATGAAAGGACAAGTTGTCACGGCCCTACAATGGGCAGTCACTAGACCATAGGTCGGTAATAATCATAACGCATGCTATAAAGCAGATAACACACACCACTCATGCACACATTCAATATAAGGATGGTAGCTAAGTAAGTCCTATGGACTTACCTCAATCTCAGAAGTATTCTCAAACCCGATCAGCTCCAACTCTGGAGAACAACATTGCCTAATAACAAGGCATAACAATATATCAACTCATATCATCAAATGGTCACACCTATACCCAAGGGATCCATAAGGATCATACCCTAACTCATAAACCTCAAAGCCATAACCGGCATATCTCTATATCATACTCATCATCATTCTAACCTCATACACATACCTAGCATGCTACTAACCCGCTCATACTAGGAAAAGAAAAGATCTACCTTACTCTAGGTAGAACCGGAATAAGACGCACTTGCGTGACAAAAGGGACGCAGGAGCGGAACAAGGCAAACCGCGGGCGCGGCAAGGCTCGGCCGCAGGCGCGGTGACAAGGGCCGCAGACAAGCGCTGGCGCTGGGACCGTGGTCGTGAGGCGGCAACTTCCGGGCGCGGGTGCGGTGACAAGGCTCCCGCAGGGGCGGCTTTGCTGGACCGCAGGGGCGGCGACAATGCTGAGAGTGATCCCGTGGTTCCTCTTCGGCTCTTCACGTGATCAAATCACGTCTTCACCATTCCAAATCCACATACAATCATATACATACACAATCTAACATCAACATACACCTTACAAGCATCTAATCCTAAGCTAGGCAAAGGAAAACCAAGAAAGGAAGAAGAGAAAAAAACGAAGACATACCACACTTGTGGTCCTAGGCTGCAAGGAAGATCAACACAACTCCTTCAGCTGGCTCCCAAGCTCAGCCACAACACTCAACAACATCCACAACAAGACCACACAACTTCCTTGCCAAAACTCAAAGAAACACTCAAGAAGAGATCAAAGGAGAAAGAAGGAGGAAGAAGGACGTGAAGGCAGTTGAGAAGATGAAGAATGAAGAAACCCTTCATCCTAAGGTAAGGAAAGGTTAAGAGGCAAGAAGAGTAAAGCATGAGTCAAGAGTAAACAAAGTCGGCTGCAGCCGCAAGAAACCGCAGGGGTGGAAAGCATCACGAGCCGCAGGGGCGGCTCCCTAAGCCCGCAGGGGCGGCTAAGGCAAAAATTGGCTCCAAAGACTAAGGCTCTTACAACAATAAACGTAAATCACTAAATCAACATAAATTAGAATCATACTACTTTAGAGCTTGATGTAGCGATCCACTTAAACCATCTAAAATAATACAAAGATTTAAAAGATAATAATTAGAACATCAATTTTAAAATGAATAAAATTTTGGATGTAAAAAGTATACATTCTCGATTATAAGATTTTATGGCAGAATCTTCCACATCAACATCCTCTAATATAGTAACAACAATTTGTGAATCGAGTGCAATTCAAAGCCAAATAAATCTATGTGATGCCTTAATCCAAAATTATGACACTAATATAGTAATCCAAATACAGGGTACAAATTAAGATGTATGAATCATATGATATTAAATACTTTGGAAGATAATCCAAAGTCGAATATATTTTCAAATGAGACTTCAAACTCGAATATAGATCTTAGGAGAGGATGAAGAGAACCACTACCAAGTGTAGATTACCATATGAGAGAAACAAGTGAGCACTAACTGAGCGGTAAGTAACCGAGTGTGTGGCTCTCCGATGACGGACTAATGTATGGTGAAGGTTGGGAGATGTGACTTCACTTTGCGGGCTTACAAGTATTTTACAAATTTAGGGATTGAGGTCTGAAGACAACATTTATTTATTTATTTACATATAATAATTTATACGGGTGATGTGGGTGGTGGGTGGTTGTACCTCCACCCATACCCTCCCCACTACCCATCAATTTCACCCGTCAACCGCCCACCACCCGAAATTCTTCGAATTTTCACCCACAAATTTAGATCAGTTGACCGTTGGATCGAGTGGTCGTACCCCCATTTCGATCGATACTCTAGCTTTCGCCCTTTGCACGTCCTATATTTGTTTGAGTGACTAGGAAGGTAACTGCATATTCGAATTTTGGAAATAAAGGGTAAAAAGGTAAAAGGAAAAAAAATCCCACTTAAGGGGGCTAATACCAAGGATTAGCCAATGACAATTGTGATTGCAGCTCCGATCCGTGCCGTTTTCATAACTTATAATCTGAGCCGTCCAAGCAACTGAGAAAACACAATTAACACAATCTCTGACCGTCAGATTACGGATGAGAAAGCACATAGAGCGTCTCTTTAGACCGTTGGATCTTTCCCAGTTGGCCGACACCTCTGCCATATATAAAGCGCGTTGATCCCTACCTTGTAAGCTGCTGCTATCGTTTCAAAAGACAGAAAGAGGAAAACACCGAACGTTTTCTGCGATCCTCGCCGAAGAAGATTATTTCTCGAGGTCTGATTCTCATCTAAATCTTCACAGCAATTATTTTTTAAAAATTTTATATGTTTCTCTTCGTGGTTCTGAGTCTGTTTCTTCTAAATTTCCTTTCATGAAGTTTGCGACCTGGTAATTTAGCGATTTTAGGGTTTTGCGATAAGGATTTCGTAAAACAGGTACAATTTCCCGAGTTTATAGATCAGTCTGTGTATGATTTAGAATTAGTTGTTCGTTACTCGGGATCACCTTGCAAGTTACTAGCGGATTGTATAATTTTGTTGCTGTCAGCGCAATTGTTTCTGGAAATCAACTTCTGTTAGCTTTATTTAGGGCTTAGCTTTGAAAACCAATTAACATGTGTGCAATTGACAATTGAAATGTTCAATATCCGCTTCTACCTCAGATTTATATGTGATTAGATCTGGTAGCTGTAAAATGATTATGTAAATTTCAAATCCGTTGATTGTTCAACAATTCGCATTGCAGATGGCCCGTACTAAGCAGACTGCTCGTAAGTCCACAGGAGGAAAGGCTCCTAGGAAGCAATTGGCTACCAAGGTTACTCTCGCTTCATTTGCCCTATAAATTTCTTGGCGTTAGGGTTTGATTCATATTTTTCTTGCCATCTAACTATTCTCTCGTGTTTGACCAGGCTGCTCGCAAATCTGCCCCAACTACCGGGGGAGTGAAGAAGCCCCACAGATACCGCCCTGGTACCGTTGCTCTTCGGTTAGTGTGTATCTTCCCTTATTACTGGTTCATTGCTTGTGCATCTGAACTAGAAAAATTGGCGTGAAGGCTGAATTTGGTTGCCTCTGATGTGTAGTGAAATCCGTAAGTACCAGAAGAGTACTGAACTGCTGATCAGGAAGCTGCCATTCCAGAGGCTTGTTCGTGAAATTGCACAAGACTTCAAGACTGATTTGCGTTTCCAGAGCCATGCAGTGCTAGCTCTTCAGGAGGCTGCAGAAGCTTACCTTGTGGGATTGTTCGAAGACACTAACCTCTGCGCCATCCACGCCAAGCGTGTTACAATCATGCCTAAGGACATTCAGCTGGCCAGGAGGATCAGGGGTGAACGTGCTTAGGCTGTTTCTTCAGCTCTTCATCATCTGCCTGGTGGTTTATTAGCTCAAATATTCTAGTTTTAATGTGTTTAGGTTGCTTAGGAGAAGACAATTTGGTTGTTTTATGAATTTGGGTATGTAATGATCATGAATTCATGATGACATTGATAGTTTCTCTATGCTTTTGTTATTCGAATCTGATGGCACTGTAACTAATGGCACACTTTACTGTGTGAACGTTATATTTTGGGTCTCTAATGTGTAGTTAATCGTTGTCTGTATCTGATATCTTGTGTCTCTGTATTTGCTCTGAGTTAAGCAACACACCACATCTGTATGCCCTTGAATTGTAGTGCTAACGTTGTAGTAGTATAAACATAAACTTCAGCTGCTGTTGTCAAGGTGGTCTATAAACCACCTCAATTAACATTCTGTAATTTCTGTAATTTATGGTTGGAGGGTGTAATGGGAATCTGCCATAAACATAAACTTCAGCTGAATAAGCCTGATTTTGTACAGAAATCCATATTTCTCCTCAGGATTCATTCTTCAGTCTTCACCATATGATCGATATGTTGGTTGTAGTATTCAAGTGTGAGAGAAAATCTTGGTGGGTGATTAATAGAAGGGGTGGAGTGTTTGAGACGGTGGACAAATGAGTAATTTTAATGATCCGAGGGGAACGTGTTAGTGAAATCCATATCCTTATATTTACATTTTAAGACTCGGGTATTTATATATAATATACTATTAGATTTTAATATTTATATATAATATAGGATTAGATTTTAATATGAGAGTAATTTGTTATGTGTTTTTTTTTATTTTTTATTTTTTATTGAATGTATATGTATTAGACATAGATTGAAACCTAAACCTAAACCCTGAATATAAAACCACGGTTTAGCCATGGTTTATTAAAAAAAATATATATATATATAACCGTTTTAAAAAATTAGTATAAAATAAATCGAAATTAAAACTTAAAATAAATAAATAATCAAACAAACTGAAATTCAATTTAACAAAAAAAAGGGTTTGAATCTGTTTTCCTGTTGCCTACGTATCCTCTCGGGATAAAGAGGAATCAAAGTCACGTAAATCTCTTACCTTGACTTAACTTTTCGGGGGTTTCCGAGTTTTTTTTTTACCCCGCTTGCCTTTCGGCCTCGGACTCGGAAGTGGTGCCGTTGTCTTCGGAGTTGGTATCCAATTTGGAGTCGTACACCGGTGCATTCCGTTGTTTCCGCTTCCCCGCCCTTATCCAATCTTGAATACAAACTTGCATCTCCAACTTCTCGGACTTCAATTGAGTTTTCTTGTGACCGAGAATGTTTCCGCCTTGGCTAAATGCTTGCTCCACCGCAACCGTTGATGCGGGCACGACCATGAGTTGTTGTACAATTTTTTAGGAAAAAAACAAGATAAGATCGATCTTTTAATAAGATGAGATCTTCTAAGCTTGGTCCTCAAGTATCTCTAGAAGTTATGATTTTCAAATCTACCGTTAAGCTTCTCTATGAGAAGACTTAAATTATTTTGCACAGAGAGAAGTAAAATGTCTTGAACTTTAAATGCAATTAAAAGCCCACGAAATTATACCACAAATAAAAATGTCCTTATGGGATAATAAAATATAGGAGGCCCGATTAAGGCACTCATGGTGCGCCTTCCACACTACAAAAGGGTCCAACTACGTCTCATGTGTCATGTGGATGATATTGTGAGTACTCGGATAAGTTGGTCCAATCCTCGGATGGGTGGTCAGTAGATTCCGAGAGGAGGGCCCGAAAGGAGTATCTCTCAAGGTTGTGGGCCCTAGCTGAAAGGTCTGCAGGGATAGGGATAAGGTGGTAAATTGGAACCGTGGGTTGGTCCGGGATGGTGTTGGGAGGTTTGCATGGCTTGCATGGCAACTCTCTACGTATGCATGACCTATGTGATGCTAAAGCCTTTTTTTGTTAATTAGGTACATAGTAGACCCTTTTAATTTTTGGAATTAAAATAAAGTTGAAATCTCGGGGTTAATTTTGGAACTTACGGTTTAATGGAGGGATAAGGTGGTAAATTAGTATTTGTGAATTATGGAAAGATTCTATTCTGAAATCCCGCATATCTTCAACAAGATGATAACCATGACTGTTCATCTTCTTCAATCTTACTCAAAAGTCTGTCCAAACCCTAACCGACGATTTCATCCTTCTTCACGGCTATTGAATTCGCCATCTTCATCATCTGAGCCGTAGTCTTCATCCTCGTTGTTTCATGAGCCCAAGTCGACATCTCCATTTCCACTCCACCTATTATTCATCTTGACTCAAAACCAAGTCAAAACTCTAACCTGCGATTTCTCACATCCTTCATCCGAACTCAAGGTTGATGGCTTCACAATCTTCATCTTCTGGTGTCGTTGTCTTCATCGCCGCTAATTGGTAGTCTTATTCGACATCTCCATTTCCAGTCTACCATCTATCATTTTGCTCCTCGATTTTGAATCGACATCGCCTTCTGTCAATCTGTCGCGATTCCACAATTTCTTTTGCCGATTACTAAATCTGAAGTGTCTCTCTTCACTTCGGCCACATATCCTATCCGGAACAGGTTTGTATTTCTTCAATCGTCCATTTCCGTTTCATATCTGCACAATAATCGAAGTGATTGAAGAAACCGTTACATGAATACACAAAAACTAATCTTTTCTCGAAACAGAGGCCCGAATGTGTTCTAGGCTAATAGTAGTTGTGTGTATGATTTGAGTTTACCTTGTTTTAATACATTTGCCAATCAGTTGTTACATTTTGTGTGTATATTATGCAAGTTGTTATTGTGTAAGTAATGTGAAGGGTTTATTGTAGTGAGTTGGTGAAATGAAATGTAGTTAATTTTGTTCATTTGTGTAGTAGATCAAATGAGGTGGTCTGTTGGTTTGCTTCACTAAGAACATGGCTCGAACAAAGGCTAGTGGATCAAAATCAAGAAAGGTATCACCATAAATGCAAGTAGTTGTTGTCACATCTGATCAGGTAATTTTTGTAAGCTACAATTCCATGAGGTGTGTACCAATATATATGTTTCATGTTGTTGATTGGTTGTGTATGTAAAAAGGTAGCAATAACTGATGTGTTGGATTATAGTTTTGAAATTGATTGTGTATATGAGTTGTGTATGGGAAAACATGTTGGATATGGCATTTCACATACGTGAACACAATGTTATGATGTTGTATTGCCTATTGTAGTCATTGTGTAGTAAATAATGTACATGATTGTGTATTTGAGTTGTGTATCGGAAGTGTTTTGATACATTATTGTGAGACATATAGAGGAAATTTATAGCATATGATGTGCACACATGTATGTGTGGACATATTTGTGTAACATGTTTTATGTTTTTTGATTGACATACACTTCTCAATAACAATGTTAACTAGTACGGTGCAAATTAGATGTGTTGTATAATTATGGCTAGTAAAATATGCATCGGCTGGTATAAGGATTGTGTATGAATATATTTTAGTTCATCGTGGGGTATATAATTTTTTTGTGTAAGAGCTTATTTATAGTGTATACAATGAGAATATAATTTGTAATGATTGGTATAATTCTTTTGTGTATTGTTGTGTAATGCATCATGCTTGTGTTATGAACAATATAACACAAGTGTAATATTGTTTATAGTAATTTGAGTGCACATTTGTGTGTATGAACATATGTATATTGTGTATATGATTTGCGTGTAGTAGTTATTTAATATTATCTACTAACTGTGTTGTCGTCTAATACACATGCCAACAGACTTGTGTGGGAGGGTCGTCTACACAAGATATAGCTCGTTTTTATGCATAATGATACATAATCAAATACGTACAATAGTATAATACATACACAAATAATTTGGTTTCCAAAAACATTTTCATTTAGAAATATTTATGAAAATAAAAAAAATTAAAATTCAATTGGCCGAAATTTTAAAACTCTATAAATTACGATCTAAACCAATAATGTTTTAAAAAATAATTCTGAAAATTATGTCGATTAAATCAAAATAAAATATAAACTTAAAAACAAAAACTTCACACACATAGTAAACTAACAAATTTTAAAAAGTAATTCAGAAATTTATGTATATTAATTAAAACCATAATTGTAAAGTTAAAAAATTAAAAAAAAATCACCCAAATTAGTTACAATTTAAACAACTATTTTTAAAACTTGATGAAAGAAGAATTGCAGTCACAAGGCATTGTGAACTTTGCAACCATCACCTCGAGGACTTCACACACATAGTAAACTAAGAATTGCCGTCACAAGGCATTATCGCTAAAATCGACAAAACAATTCTCACCGAACTACACAAAATTAACCTTCAAAACAAAAAAGATCATGTCATCTTGCAAGATAATAAAAACAAAATAGAAACAAACAAATTTGCGTGCATCGCAACTGTATGGTGGAGTATCTGGTTTCTCAGGAACAAAATTTTCTTTAATAACGAACCTATGGACTTTGATAATAAAGTAATTACTTTCATTAAAAACCAAATCCAAAACTGAAAAACAAACATAACTGAAGAGGACGACTACAACATAAAACAACAACCAAACCAAAGAATTATAACTCAAACATAAGAAAAAAACACAATATTAAATGAGATAAACCAAAACCCGGATTCTTTAAACTTAACTTTGATGGTTCAAAATTAAGTTTAAACCTAAAGCATTCTTGTGGATGCTTTAGGTTAAATATAGAGATATTTTCTAAACCTTAACTTTGATGGTTTAAAATTAAGTTTAAATCTAAATCCAAACCCAGATTCTTTAAACTTTACTTTGATGGTTTATGTTTAAGATGTTTTTGTGATCAACCCGGATTTCTTTAAACTTAACTTCGTGTTCTCTATATTTAACCATTGTAATTTCAAAGAAAATATATATATATATATATATATATATATATTTTGTAATCTAATCGCATCAATGATATCCGTTTAGAAAATATCACTATATTTAACCATTTTACTATTTTTTTATATTTATTTTTCAATGGTTCTGTGTTTATTGATTTTGCATTGCATACAAGTCAGGGAGGCCGGCGATTGCGGTCATTATCCGAGGAGTGAATGCAGAACAACCATTTTCTTTCTAATTTTTCCTTACATGAATTGATCACAAAAACATCCTAAACATACACACAAGATTCTTCCAACCTCTCTTCTCCGAGCACCCAATTTTAGTCGTACCTTCTTTAATAGCCAAAATTTCCATTTCTCCTATTTTGTTTCCCATCATTTTTCATGATTTGTGTTGTTTTGCAGTTTGATATTTTGATTATCCTCGATTAATAATGACGATTTGCATTCGTTTCGAAATGGTTCAAATTCTTTAGGTACCTATTAGAAGAGGCCAACCAACCAGCCAACCGCGAGTTGAAGTCATCATAGATAAGGTAAAGAAATGGAGAGCCGGTTATCAAAAAAGGAACTGAAAGAATCGAAGAAGAAGCAATCTGATTCGAAAGAGAATTTAAGGCTTGAGATTGCACATTTGAAGGAAGAGCTTCGGTTGCAAAGAGATAGGGGTGCAAATGAAGAGGTAGTTAATCTCAGGAATGAGCTAAGGCTAGCGATGGAGGCAGAGGAGAACAGCAAACGAGCCATGGATGAATTTGCTTTGGTCATAAGGGAAGTTGCAGCTGAAGCTAACGAAGCAAAGGAGAAGCTCGCAGCTTCAGAGGAAGAGGTTCGTGTTCTGAAGAAGCAGACAGCGAATAAGGATTTCGTAGAAGCGAAGAGGAGGGAGGACAATTGTCGGATGGCTCTTGAGGAAGAGAAGAAGAAAAACGACAAGCTGCAAAACACGGTTGACCGGCTCAGTGCAGAAGTCGAGGAATCACTCCTAGCTTGGAATTATAAAGAGATGGAGTTTGTCAAGTGTTTGAAGGAGGAAGAGGATGAGAAGGCAAGCTTGCAAGAGAAGAACAACGCGCTTTCGGAAGAGCTTACTGAGCTTGAACGGAAGAGTGTTGAGCTAAGAGAGGATACCGAGAAGCTAAGAGACGTTCTAAGGGATGCTCTTAATGAGACTGAGATGGCGGAGGCGGAGAATTCACAGCTCAAGGATTGTCTTGTGGAGAATGAGAGAAAATTAGCTGTTTTTACCCAGGAAAACAAAAGGCTTAGGAAGTATGAAGACGCGAGCATAAAGGAGCAGCAGAGACTGATTACTTCATCTTCAAAGACGGAATCGAAACCACACAGCATAGAAGATGAGCAGAAGAAGGTGGCCGTTTCATCTGTGAAGAAGGAAACGAAACCGCCCAACGTAGAAGAGAAGGAGCAGAAGAAATCGGCTCCTTCATCTGTGAAGAAGGAATCGAAATCATCACATGGAGGAGAAGAGAAAGAGCAGAAGAGGTTGCTTCCTTCATTCTCAAGAAAGGAACCGAAATCATCACAAGGACAAGGAGGAGAGGAGAAGGAGCAAAAGAGATTGCTTCCTTCATTCTCAAGAAAGGAAACAAAATCATCAACCGGAGAAGAGAAAGAGCAGAAGAGGTTGCTTCCTTCGTTTTCCAGGAAGGAACCGAAATCATCAGCTGGAGCAGAAGAGAAGGATCAAAAGAAGCAGCCTACTCCTTCCAAAAAGGAACATAAATCATCAAATGGGGCAGAAGAGAAGGAGCAAAAGAAACTAAGGAAAGATCCATCTTTGGACAAGGACTTGAAAATTGGGAATACTCATGCAAAACTACACGGGATTATGTGTTTCGACCCTAAGGCAATGCTACCAATTCCAGGGCTATCGTCTAAACACAAAGAGGTAGGGGAAGGTATAAAAGAAAGGGATGATGATCTTACAGATTCAATATTCGATCTCGTTGAGGCTGTTGAATCTCCACGCCCAAACAGGACACATCTACACCGGAGAACGGCATCATCACTGGAAGACGAAAAGTCAATTAGCAAGGAGGAGTTTGAGCATGATGAGAGGCCACATTTAGATGATATGGAGGTTGAGAGAGCAGGGAGTCATAGTACTAAGAAGGGTGTACTGCTCAAGAAGTTTGGTGACCTATGGAAGAAGAAAAATCAAAATGGCAACTTACATCAGAAGGAAGTAACAGCTTAGCAATATTTGCAAACACTTCTATTTCTTTTATTTGCCTTTTCTTGGTTCAGTTTTTAGGCTTTATTTTTGCTGTGTTTAGCTGACACTCATGGTTTAGAAACATGAAAGTAGAGATATAGCTAAGAAACTCAACTCCTTGTACAGATCATGTTCAAAAATTGTGCAGTTCACAAGATATTTTTGTACAGAATATATACGAAATGAAGATCCACATCCGTGTATCGAATCGATCAATTCTACAATGTAAAATAAACAGAAAAAAGCAATGAATACGAGAATTTATTAATTAAAATTACTTTACTTCAGTTCAAAGATGTTGGGTAAATATATTTTACAATGATCCACTTGTTAGAGGAAGGGGGATCCAAATTGCAAAGGATTAGGGAAACAAGCAAACATGAATACATTAAGGAGTGAATAGTACATTATTTGGACAGGAGTTTTACACAAGGTGACAGCTAGAAACTGTCACCAATCACCTTCATTTGAAGTTCAGGAAGCTTTATTGTTAATCTTCATCCATGGATGGTGCAACTTTAATCTCATCAACTCCATCCTCCTGCAATATTACCATCAATTGAATCAAACAGGACTAACGTTCAATTGATTTAATTTCACCAATCGCCAGGGATGTACAAAGAGCTAAAACAGGAATGTGGTAACACATAAGGAATGATATTCACCTGCATGTCAGATGACCACAAGGTCAGGTTATCACGGAGCAGCTGCATTATTAATGTGCTATCCTTATATGAGTCTTCCGACTCATCCCCAAGCATATCAAGATCTGCTATTGCTTGCTCAAAAGCCTAGCAAAAGAAGACAAATGAATGAGTCAAACTCTTCATCCATTAAAGGTGCAATTTATTCTCATCAAACTATAATGTGTAAAAATCATTTCATTAGGTAATCAGCACCGATTTGGGAATTTCTCACCTGCTTTGCAAGGCTACAAGCACGATCAGGAGCATTGATAATCTCATAGTAAAAGACCGAAAAGTTAAGTGCAAGACCAAGTCTAATTGGATTAGTTGGAGGCAACCCTGCACTTGCTATGTCCTGCAAAATGATCTATCAATTAGTTTTGCTCCTCAACATCACAATTCGGCGATTCACCATGCACGTTGGATATTGATTGGCCATAGAGACATGATATGCACAAGGAACAGCAGTCCACCCGCAGTTTTTCCCAATAATAATTTATGAACAGGTTTATACGCAACAGTAGAAAAACAGCCTCCAATAGTCCAATGAATTGAACAAGTTCAATTGGCACCAAATCACTCCAAAACTTTGATCAAATTGCATTCGCGTGTCACTATTTCAAAAATCAGGTTTTACCAGTCAGAAGGATAAGCATGATTAAGATCAAATCTAAAACAGACATGTCACTGAAGTTCAGATAAGCAGACAACCATTAACTCAATTCACCAAAGAAATGGAAATCAACGAAGCTGTTTAAAATAGAAGAGTACTAAAAGTAGGAAATTGAATTCTCTAATGCTAAACTTAGCAAGCTGCCAAGTGCTTTTAAGAAACCAATCGATCAGAAGACAACCTGAGCAGCCTTGTAAGCCGAAAGCGTCTTCTCGGCGGCTTCATCGCGCTCAGGACCAGATTTGAACTCTGCGAGATACCGATGGTAATCCCCTTTCATCTTCAAATAGAACACCTTATCATCGGTGGATGAGGCAGCTGCAACAAGCTTGGAGTCTAGGAGCTTCAGAATTCCATCGCATATGGAAGAGAGCTCCGATTCAACGTTGGATCTGTACTTTCTGATGACGGAAACATGGCGTTCATTTCCTCGGCTCTCCTCCTTCTGCTCGATCGATGACACGATCCTCCAGGAAGCACGGTGAGCACCGATTAGGTTCTTGTAGGCGACGGATAGGAGGTTGCGCTCCTCGGCCGTGAGCTCGACGGTTGCGGCTACAAGCTTCTCTATGAACTGCACCATCTCCTCGTAGCGCTCCGCTTGCTCTGCTATCTTCGCCATGTAGACGAGCTTCTCGCGTGCTGGTTCTGTCGCCATCGTTGGTTGCTTAGGAAACCGGAAGAAAGAAATCTCAAATATCTGAAGAGAAAGGCCAGCCGAGGAGAGAGGAGACTAGGAGTGCACTTTTTATTTTATTATTTATTTCTGGCAAAGTCGGGAGGTAGAGAATTTGTCTGACTTTGTATACAAAATTCCAAAGATATATATTTTCTATTCAAAATTACTGAAAATATTATTTGTTTTATGATCCGTATCATTTTTAGATACTAATTCGTTATTTTAAAATTTGTGAACAGCAAAATAACTCGATTTATTTTAAAAGAATAGGTTTTCCAGGTGTTAGATAAGTTTAGCTGTCCGAAAGAATTTTACAACGTCAAAACGAAAACCGCCAAAGTGCAAGCTTACTATGAACCGGTCTGTAGAGCGTTGTTTCTAAGGATATATTTGATGTTTTGAGGGAAGTCTGCATCGACATTGATGGCGGAACAACCTACAAATAAAAATAAAACATTGACCATTAAAATAATTTTTTAAAAAGATGATTGATATGAACTCTTTCAAATGACTTATTAACAAATTTCAGTCGTTATATTTATTTTTTCAAGGGTTTTTAAATTTTCAAGATGCGATTGATCACATTTAAGTTATTTTATTCGATCTCAATTTTTTGATAGCCTAAATCTTTTAATTTGGTCTCACTTTACGGTAGAGTAATATATTTTGTTTCGAATATCAACATGTTCACAATTTTTTAAAGCCTTTCACTATAGTTCTTATTGTAGAATCACGGATAATATATCTAAACACAGACAACCAAATACTTATAGTCATAAGAGTTATGTTTTCATGCATAGAGTTTAGACGCATTTAGCTTTAATTTAGTTTTATTATTGCAAGAAATAGGCATCGTTACGGTGTATTATTGTCAATGGTTCTCAACTTACTTTGGTGTTGCTTTTGTTGGTGAAAATGAAGCATTCAAAGTGCATAAAAGAGCCCAAAACGGTTCAAACAGGGTATTTAAGAAAAATTGGGTTAAAACACATGTGGAGAAAGCATTGAAAAAGGATACAGATCAATAACATGATTTTTATCAATAAAAAAATGAATGTAACTTGAGCTTTGTTCAATACGACAATGTTATTATGCGTAGGTCGCCTCCAATTATGCGACTCTTTTGTTCTCATCGCATTGCGACGATCTTCGTCTCTTCGGTATTTACTAATTCTAACGTTATATAATTAACATTCCCATTTTAATTTATGAATATTATGTTTGATTGAATAGTGCTCAATAATTGGATAAATTTAATAACAGTAAATTTTTATTTGTTTTTTCTTAAAACCTCGACTTGTATATCCAACCTACAAGTAAGATCAAGTTTTTTTTGTAATAAATTCAGTCGTTATTAGCACATTCAATATGTTTACACAATAAAACCTGAATATGTATATATGTCTAATTATAATCGGGCCATAATATAAAAAATATCCGTTTATTGTGCTCATTAATATGTTTAGACTCATTTTTAAACATCTATCAAACTTCAAACTGCTAGATCCTTTGTTTTCCCCTCATTTAGTGTATAAAATTACCCTATGATGTTTTATATAATCAAACGGTCCAAACTCATATTTCAAGAGTATAATTAAATTTTTTGCACACAAAATAAAACCAGAAGAAAATATTAAAATCAATTAGTGTATTGTAGATTTGTAGAATCAAATGCTCCGAATAATATTTCAAAAGTATAATCATTTTTCTAATGCAAAATAAATAAAATTGAGACAAAATATATAAATAACCTTAATTTCATATGTTTTTTTTGTATTAAATCCAGCCACCATTAACACATTCACTTTATTTACACAATAAAACCTAAATATTTATGTATATTTAATTATACCCGGTCAATAATCAAAATATTCATCTATTGTGCTCATTAATATGTATAGACCCGTTCTTAAATGTCTATCAAACTCCAAACTACTAGACTCTTTATTTTCCCCTCATTTTATTAGGCTAACCAAAAGAGATTTTCATTCCATATATTAATAAAGGGCAATAACAACTAAGCAATTCATATCAATTGCAATAAATAAAAATAAATTTCTTACGACAATAGAAGAAACTCAAAAACCTCTAATACCATTAATGTATTACCATATATCCATGGATCATATTCATCATAGCCTCATGCCTATTAAGCTTTTTTTTTTTATGTTCAAGCTCATTTATATATAATCAATCAATTGTAATTAAATAAAATATATATAAACCTTTAAACCTCTTTTTTTTTGGACAAAACATCTCATATCTGCCACAATATAAAAGGGGCACGCTCATTCCCTATTGAACATCCTTTTTCCGCACGTCATCTCATACACTCATTCTATAATTAACATTCTTCTATAGGTCAGTTATTTGTTTACCTCATATCATCCTCACACCAATTTTTTTTAAATTTACATATGAATATAATTAGTCTTTTCTTATAGGAGTCAAACAAAGTACAATGAAAACAAGTTTGCCAACCAATACTCAGTTGGTCTAGTGGGATGTGATGCTAGACTCTTTAAGTGGTTAGTATGGAGATTTGAGTTCGAATCCTCCTTGGGAGGGTATCCCCCAGCAATGGGCCACGATCTAATTACCCGATCCGGATGTAGATCGGAAAAGCCGATTGAACCGGGTGATCTACGTACCTCTTCCAAAAAAAAAAAGAAAAGTTTGCCAAACAAAAATATGCACAAAATGTGGTATGGTTCACATAACAACGAGTATGTGGAAAGTTATGTACGTCAACATTAAAGAATTGTACAAAGAAATGCATGCTAAAATCAAATTTTAACTTATGGTATGTCGAAAATGGGATGTGATTACTCCATTTGAAAGATATCTTAACGACGACTTCATTGCTTTGGAGGACACGGTATGATGATACTTTGAACACTTTGGTAAGAATTTAAGGCCATAACAATATAATTTCTTATATTCATCTTATTTGTTACTTTTTATATTGAAATTCCTCTTATTACTATAATATTTTCTGATTTTTACTTGACTTTTAACTTTAAAGGTTTTATCGCAATATATTTATCCACTGGATTTTCCGAACTTTTAAAGGGAAGTTTTTATATAAGGTACAACAAAGAACAACACTACTCATTGCTTTATATCTAAATTACAAGAGATAAACATATATACCATGAACATAGTTTGTGTCTTGTCAAACATATAAATATTCCGTGTTTGTAAAGACAATGCCATATTATTGAATTGGAAGGTAACGTTGTAGTGGAAAAGTACAAGACGGATATTATATGCATCCATAAATTTTTTCACACCACAAATATTATAGAAAAAGTTCAAGCTCAAAATATATAAGTGAACCCATAAAATCTTTTCACGTGTCTGTAGTCATAACACAAGCTCAAAATATATAAGTGAACCCATAAAATCTTTGTTAAACTACTATGATGATATAAAATATGTAGGGAAAATATTAAAACTTTTCACACCACAAATATTATAGAAAAAGGATGATCATCCTATTATTGTCACTATACAGGCTAAGCTTGTTTTGATACTCAACTTGAAAATTCTCAACGATGACACTAGATAGTTCTAAAAGCTAAAAACGGCCTCATAACTTTTCCAACAATGACTGCATATGGTTCTTAAAGTTGGAACTTAACTCATAATTTTCAAGCATCGGTAAAAGAAAAGAAAAAGATATCCTGAATCGAAAAAATTATAACCACAAATAACATTATAAAACTAATCAACACATGAAAACGAAAGATAAGAAAATCGACTTTAGAAGGATTGTTTATAACGCTCATAATCACTATGATAAATATGACCCACCATTGTAACCGGCCTTAACTTCATTGAGGGTGTCTTTGGTGTACCCCTCTTTGCACAATCGGAAGCCACAACCGACACAAGCATCCTACCTCGCCCAATCAACACTATACCTTCCCTAAGCCCACACAAACAAATCATTACATAATCTAACGAAACTTCAACCCTCAAAATCCAGCAAAAAAAAAAGTATAAACCTCAAAACTAATGTTAATGGAGGTGACAAATAATGTTCGATAGATTACTCGAGTTGCTTCCTAAATTGAAAGTGTCACTACAATACGATTTTCATGCCAATAGCTTTGCCATGTGAATTCAATTGAATCAAATCTAGAGAAACAAAAGGAGTTGCGAATAAATTGGAAAACCTAGAAGAATATACGAGAGAAACATATTTTTTAAAATTTGTTTTGGAGATAATAACACCTAATTTGTTAGTGACGTTAATAAGTGAGAAAGAGCACAAATATAATATATCCTCTATCTAGGCTTTATTTGCAGAAGACAATCTCTTAAAATTTAAGTTTCACAAGTTTATTCATTGTGAAACTTGAATAAAATATTTATTAATAATTTTTATAATTTAAAATATGTAAAAAAGTTTTAGTTATAAAAATATATTTGTCTAATTTTTCTACATGAGTTGGGTATCAATACTTAATTTTTAAATATTAATATTGTAAGAATACTAATTTATATAAAATATAAATTAAAATTAAAAAACGTATTATCAAATCCGTGCGTACACTTCTAGTATAGTGAATGTTTGAGTTGGGCATCATAATGATATGGGCGGGTTATCGTTCATAGTCATGGGCCGTATCGCCCGGTCCAATATTGAATCATGGAAAACTCGAATGATAAGTTATCATTTTGGGTGCTATAGTATATGCCATGATGGCATGATCCGTGGATTTTGTGAATAAACTAAAAAGTTATGACTATAAAGTATAACCTTTTGAAAGAAAAACAAAAGTCATACAACATTTGAGAAGGACTAAAATAATGACCCGTCAAAATTCAATTATTATGTACCGACGTCTCAAACCGTTTTATTTTGATACATATGTTAATTGTTTGGGTTACCTCATAATTTTTAAAGTTAGTATTATAAATATCGTATATCATAAATTTGAATTTTCAAAGTTATATCGCATATTATAACTTATGTATTTTATATGATAAAATATAGCAGAAAATGGGAGACTAGGTCCTAATTACTTATCTTTATAGATTAAATGAAAGAGCAAATTTGAATATGAAATTACTTAAGTCAAATTCAATTGGTTTAATAAAAGCTCAAGTCCAATTGTTTTAATAAAGGCCCAAGTGTTTTAATAAAAGTTCAAACTTAATTTATTTAATAAAGGCCCAAGTGTTTTAATAAAAGCCAAAGCCAATTATTTTAATGAAAGCTCAATTGTTTGAATAAAGGTTACGCCCGATACACAAGCTTCGGACAGGGCCCGATACACAAGCTTCGGACAGGGCCCGATACACAAGCTTCGGACAGGGCCCGATACACAAGCTTCGGACAGAGCCTGATACACAAGCTTCGGACAAGGCCCAATACACAATATTGATACACAATTTCAAATACACACTTCCGTCACTTACTATGTCGTTTACACAAGGTCAGTTACACAAGTCTAAGCTTCAAATACACACTTCCGTCGTTTACAAAAGCCCGTCGTTTACACAAGGTCAAATTACACAAGTCTAAGCTCAATCGAGGTATAAAAGCCCAATCGAGCAATACAAGTTCAAGCACAATCGAGATACACAAATTCAAGCGCAATTAAGGTTTACCAAGATCGAGTTAGACAATTTATATTTCGTTTTAGATAATTATTTTCATACACACAACCCACTAAAGAACTACTGGATTATAATCTCAATCATATATTTATCAGATGAGATACACCTGAATTCTTTAATTTGTATCAATTGAATTTCTGGACATTAGCAGGTTCTATCTCAAAAAATCTTCATTATCTTATTGCTCACCTTGGACATGTCCCATAACCATTATTCTAGTGCAAATATCTCTTAGTTGTCAACAATGGCGGAGCCAGAAAATTTTCGAAGGGGGATACAAATTTTTTTTTTATTAGACATTTTGCATATTAATTCACATATTATGTTAAAAATTAAATACTAAAATCTATAATTTAAATAAAATATTATATTAAAGTTTTCTTACTATAAATTAGAGTTTTTCGTTGAATATATATATTTTTATTTAAATGATAGTTAAATTAATTTATATATTTCGTATGTTTTTATAAATAAATTGTCAAATAAATTTGATAGTGGTTGATTAATTATTGTATAGATTACATTAGATTAACTAAAAGTTAATTTAAGAAAATATACAATTCAAAAATAGGGTTTGTTTTATAAATTAATTTTAAAAAGTTGTGTTTAATAAATAATAAATAAAATTAATTAATGGTTGATAAAATAGTACCTTAAAAAATTATATTGAGTTGACACTTGATTGTATTTATTAAGAGTTAAGCAATAATAAAAACAAAAAGTACATTTTTTTGTTGTTTTGAGTACTCAAACCCTGCACTTCAAGCCCCTCCTCCCACCATCTACCAATTGAGCTAGTAAAGAAGTACGAAATATATACTTCTACGCAGTAATTATCTCGGGACAAGGGGGGCACAGTCCCCTTCCTTACCCCCTTGTCTCCACCCCTGGCTGTCAAGTCTAGCCAAGATGCAACTCATTCATCTATCTTATAACAATTTTATTGGTCTAGTAGTACCCGGTGACAGCTTTCAATATGGGATCTTTACTTTGAACGTCTTGGTGGCTATTATGGAAAAGTATGGCCTTCTAAAACTAGATCAAATTTCAAGAAAGTCATCGCCATTACAACAGTTATTGTTCTAGTTACTTATACAATACTCCTTGTGTCAACTTGACCAAGCTCCTCATTCAAATTTGAAGTCCGGGCATGAGTTGGCTTGTCAGCTTCACCATAATACATATTAGAGTGATGTTATTCGCATCCAAATATTTTACTTACGGGGCGACGACGGAACGTAATCTGCATCCGCCCCAATTTGGGGCGGATTTTGAATCCGCTTCCGTCCCAATATGAGGCGGATTCTGAATCTGCATCAACCCCATCTTGGGGCGGATTTTGAATCCGCTTCCGTCCCAACATGAGGCGGATTCTGAATCTGCATCAGCCCCATCTTGGGGCGGATTCTGAATCTGCATAAGCCCCAACTTGGGGCAGATTCTGAATCTGCATAAGCCCCAGATTGGGCGGATTCTGAATATGCATAAGCCCCAAATTGGGGCGGATTCTGAATCTGCATCAGCCCCAGCTTTAGGCGGATGCAGATTTTCACTTCCGGTGCCGCCGCCCTTCCCCGCTGCCGTCGCCGCCGCCGGTGCCCCCGCCGCCGCCCGTCTCCGGCGAACAACTTTTTCGTCTTTTTTCTTCTTCTTCTTATTCCGTATAATCGTATACACATGGCGGGTTCGGATTCTCCCCCTAGGACTGGAAGAACACTCAAAGAACAGTTTAAGGTACGTTTTATACGTTTTTATCTATTTTTATTGTTTATTTTTTAATTTTTTTTAATTTTAGGCTCGAAAATCATTAGTTTAGGAAAAATTGGTTAGTTTAGGAATAATTGGAATTGAATCTTTATGAACATTAGTTTAGGACGATTGGGTTAGTTTAGGAAGAATTGAAATTGGATCTTATATGAACATTAGTTTAGGACGATTCGGTTAGTTTAGGAAAAATTTAAATTGGATCTTATATGAACATTAGGTTATAATTGTGTATTCCGGCAAGATAATTTTTTTACAAAATATATCTAAAATTATATAATATGTAAATTTTAAAATGGAAAATTTTATCTGAAAAAAAAATCAAATGGCCATGCAAAACATTAGAGAAAAGAAGAAGCGCGATAGTACAGTTGTCACTGCATCTGCCCGTCGAGTTGCTATAGCTCGATGGGATAGACTTGCCTCCACATCGGTCGAGGTGCCCGTTGATGGAGTTGCAGAGGAGGAGCCTATTAGGGGATGTTGGGGCACCATCATCACTACGCCCGGGTTATACTACGGAGGGCTCCGCTGATGACGAGTCACACGGTCACACCTAGACGACATTGTAGGTGGTGAGCATGAGGAGATACATGTCCCACAAGAGCAGCAACATGATAATGACCATTTCTCTTCTTCAAGTTGTACGGATAATAAAACCGCACACGGTTTTAACCCGACACTCAATTCACGCTCTACCTTTTTTGCCTGCGTGGGGTCAATCGTCTTGGATATGCATGACCTTTTAGAACCGACGGAATTACGTGGTTGTGGACTCCACATACAACCCTCAATGACAATTTCTCTTCTTCAAGTTGTGCCCCATCAAGTTCAAACTTGCACTAACACTTCTTCGAATTCTTCTTCCGACTAGAACTTGGATATGATCGGGATCAACATCTTTCAACTTTCTAACATCTCCGTGTCTATCACATGTCAATCGTAAGATACGAAACCCCCTTCTATCCAACCATGATTTTTTTATGACCAACACAAAATTCATATTGAGTTGGTCATACACCGAGCCCAACCCAATAAGTTTTCTCTATCTGAAAATATATCCACGGAGCTCAAACTTGGACGAAAAATCGGTAGCAATTGCATGTGAATATTCCAAAGCATCCTAATTAAATTAAAATAAAGTACTTAAGTTCGACAATTTCGGATCTCTACTCACATGTGTAAACTAAGGGAAAACAACTTATGATTAAAATATGTTTATTTTGGATTCAATTTATTTAAAATAATTTAAATTTTATTAAATAGTTCACAAATATAGTATCCATTTTGCCCAAATAGACGCAATCTGGGATGAAAACGCAATCTGCATCCGCCATAAGCTGGGGCGGAAGCGGATTCAGAATCCGCCCCAACATGGGGCGGATTCTGAATCTGCATAAGCCCCCGATTGGGGAGGATTCTGAATCTGCATAAGCCCCAGATTGGGGCGGATTCTGAATCTGCATCAGCCCCAAATTGGGACGGATTCTGAATCTGCATCAGCCCCAGCTTGGGACGGATGTAGATTACGTTTCCGTAGTGCGGTTAGTGATTTTTGTCCGCCCGAATAGTAATTATGTTTAAATTTTATTAAATAGTTCACAAATATAGTATCCATTTTGCCCAAATAGACGCAATCTGGGACGGAAACGCAATCTGCATCCGCCATAAGCTGGGGCGGAAGCGGATTCAGAATCCGCCCTAACATGGGGCGGATTCTGAATCTGCATAAGCCCTAAATTGGGGCGGATTGTGAATCTGCATTAGCCCCAACTTGGGGCGGATGTAGATTGCGTTTCCGTAGTGCGGTTAGTGATTTTTGTCCGCCCGAATAGTAATTATGTAATTTTAATATGTTATAATGTTATATTTGATGTGTATTTATGTTTTTGTAAAAATTAATTATAAAAGACCCAAACACTTGTTTTCGTAATTCTTATTGTATAAAGACTTGTTTTAATACTATTATAACCTTCTCACGCATACATCAAGGTGTTTCTATTTCTTTATTTTCCTTTTAGATATTTTAGAAAACTTGTTTTCGCTTTCATATCTTATTGTATAAAGACCCAAACACCGTCTTATTTTAATATTTAACGCCCGGCTCATGTCTCGCGTGATCAAAGACCTACGAAAGATATAGAAATAATCTGGACCGCCAGTATTACTCGGTTAACATCGAACGGCGATAAACGCCGCTCATCAGTTACAGTAGAACGCGGATAAAATATGCACGTGTCGTAATTCTTCTATAGCCATCCAGATGGCAGATGCGTAATAATTCTGCGATTCGAAGGGTTCTCGCTTTCTGGCACCTAAGGCACACTAATTTCAGTACACCCTCAGCCCACCGAATCATCGCTGTACCCACTCGGCCCACCATACTGCAAAAGCTATCGTCTTCTATCGCTGCTTCTCGTCTTTTTTTATTTATATATAAACCTCCTACTACTTTGAATCTGATTCTCTTCAAGCAAAAAACGAAATAAGCTTCAGATTGAAAACAATCGAAGTAATGTCTTCTTCAGTGGTAAAAATGGCGTCGTCTTCTTCCTCCACAAGCTCTGGTAATTGTAACAGAGAAAAGAGTAACGGCAATTACGAAGAGACTAATCAAGCTGATCGGACGGCTTTGAAGCTGTCTCTTTCAAACGAGACTTTCCTTCAAGCTGCAATTTCACTTTGATCAGGTAATGATTTTGGTTTGTGATCAAGCTGGTGTGCAGGTTAATTCTCTGTTTTACCTAGGTGCAAGTTAGCAGAAATCGGTTCGGTGAAGATATTTTTATGTGCTGTGGTGGTGGTTACAGGTAGTAGAAGCCACGTGGAAGAGACGGTGTGAGGAGAAGAACGTGGACCCCACAGTTTATACTGGTGTTCTTGGCACCGCTTTCGCCTGCCTTCGGTGCTTCCAGCTCACCGGCAACCGCCAGGACTTGCAATTGTGCGCCGATATAGTTGACGCTTGTACGGTCCCCGCTGCCTCATCCAGGTAATTGCGTTTAATTGATCGATGTGATCTTGAAACTCACAAGTTACAATTGTTAAAAATTTTAACATCATAAATATTAGATGAAATTATAATAGGTCAAAATCGGGAGGGTTAATAGCCAATAGCCAATCCGACAACGGGTGAAGTATGAAGGCTATACCATGTGAACTGACGTGTTTCCGAATGGGTTGAGCGTTTGAGCTAATTGCCAACTCCTGTCTGTCCATTATGGCCCACGTATATGAGGGTAGGACGTAGGGTGGGTGGATGGATAGGGTGCACCCGGGTTTTTGTTCAATCATTGGCTATTGGTTTGGGTTCGGTCTATTTTGTTTTTGGACTTTTTTTTTAACATCTTTACTTATAGAAATTTTAAAAATCAGAGAGTCAAGTGGGGTGGGGTGGGGTGGGGCGGATATGTGCAAGACTTTCGGGCCGGCTCTCGGCACAGGTCCGGCCCGGGATATTAGATTAAAAATAAAAAATCAAAAAGCCCGGTCCGAGTCGGGTTTGCCTAGAGGTGCGGGTGAAATAGTCATCTTTAGTAGGGGCAAGGCCCAAGGGTGCATGATTGTAAGCTGAATCGAGGAATGTTATTGTGTTAGAATTTTGAGGAAACTCAATTCGATATTTATTTCAGTCTTAACCAAACATAAGTAACGAGATTGATCATTTTCAGGTTTGGAGTAAGCATGTTGGTAGACATATTTTGATAGTGATATGTTGAATGAACTATTGTGCTAGAATTTTATGAATTATTATTTACTATGACATTTTTTTTGTACTTAATATGATCATTTTTTTCCTTTTTACAAAAAAGAAAAAAATCCGGGACCCGAAGCGTGACTCGGGCGAATATGGGCATGGCTTTACGCTTGAAATTCTGGGTTCAGCCCAAAAAAATGGGTAAAATATTTTGAGAAACCCGGCCTAAGTCCGGGTTTGCCCCCGCACCTAAGCGCGGGTGAAATCATCCTCCCTAGTAGTATGTATTATTGTAAGTTGAATTGAGGGATGTTACGGTTTTACATGTATTTGATCAAATTAAATTGTGATAGCGACATGCCTAAATGAACTAATTTTGTTAGAATTTTGATGGAAACTCAATTCGATTTTTATGTCAGTCTTACCAAACAGAAGTGATGAAATTGATCATTTTCGGGTTTGGAGTAAATATTTTGGATCATAGACATATTTCGACAGAGATATGCTGAAATGAACTATTGTGCTAGAATTTTATGAAATATTATTTCAAAGTATGAACGATTACTTACAGAGGAGTAAAATATGAACCAATTTGGTCAACTAATATGAACAACACCTGATGAGATTATGAACTATTGTGTTTTAAAAACATAAAAAAATATATCCGGATCTCATTACCAAAAGATTTGTCCAAACTTTTTCCTATTGTTATCAAGGGAAGATTATAATCGTTACTTCAGTACTGAAGCTTGATGTTCGCTTTCCTTGCTTAATTCTTTATTGTTTCTTTCACAATCTGTAACTTGCTTACTTTATACGCTTCTTTCTTTATCAAGTTCATAATTTCATCACATGCAGTATTTATATGGTGATTTTCATACAAGACAAGTATTGTTGACTCGGAAATTTGATATTGTATCACTTTTTGGTACAGACATACGACATTTTTATGCGGTAGAGGCGGAGTTTATGCACTTGGTGCTGTCATCTATGAGTATATTGGGGACCCAGCCCGTCGTAATCAATATATTGACATGTTTCTTGAGGTATTAAAATCTTTGAACCTCACAATTATTCCTTTGGGTTTTGAATTGTCTTGTTTTGTATTTGTGGTATATATTGCGGGGCCAATCCGACAAGTGACCTTATATAGTTCAATAGCATGTTTCCTTGTCTTTGCACATGACCATTGTCTCATGTTCATGAAGACGTTGCAGAAATTGTGAAATATTGGCATTCAAAAGCGAAACGTGATCATATATTTATCAACACATTTTGATTGCCCAAGATAATCAATATAATTCTAAAACTAATTGACAATAGAGTTGTAGCCACCAACTGTTATTAAGCTCTTTATATCATTATTAGATGGCAAGAGAGAAAGCTCTACCAGTTGGGCCAGAAGATGGCGGATTCGGAATGTCGTACGATCTTCTCTACGGAAGAGCTGGCTTTCTGTGGGCAGCTCTCTTCATCAACAAGCACCTCGGAGATCAAACGCTCCCAGATGATCTCCTGATGCCTGTTGTTGAAGCTGTTTTAGCTGGTGGAAGAGTCGGATCAACGGATAAGGAGAATTGCCCTTTGATGTACCGATGGCACGGTACTAGGTACTGGGGCGCTGCACACGGGTTGTCTGGAATCCTACATGTTCTGCTTCACTTTCCGTTATCCGAAGAAGATGCTGAAGACGTTAAAGGAACTCTTAGGTACATGATGAGCAACAGGTTCCCTCATAGTGGCAATTATCCTTCTTATGAAGGGAATCTCATGGATAAGCTTGTTCAGTGGTCTCATGGCGCTACTAGCATGGCTATCACTCTTTCAAAGGCATCTCAGGTATTTACGAGTCTAGTATATAAGGTCTACTGAGCTTATGGTAACACAATACAGATGATGTTGATGCCTATTTCTTTCTTGTTAAGGTGTTTCCAAGTGAGAGAGATTTCCGGGGCGCGGCCATAGAAGCAGGGGAGGTGGTGTGGAAGAGCGGCCTCTTAAAGAAGGTCGGTCTTGCAGATGGCACCGCTGGCAACGCCTACGCCTTGTTGTCGCTGTACCGCCTTACCGGCGAGACTATATATGAAGAGAGGGCAAAGGCTTTCGGGAGCTTCGTGTACCATAACATAAGGGAGATTGTTAACATGGAGCAATATTCCGAGGCAAATGACCATATGAATTCGCTCTTTCTCGGCTTTGCGGGGACTTGTTGCCTTTGGTTTGATCTTGTTTTCCCCGAGAAATCGAGATTTCCTGGCTATGAGCTATAGAGCTATGGTAAAGAATTATGATGAATGTTATGTTATGCTTTACCTCTAATTTGAATTTGATTGGTAAAGCCCAATCTCATAATATAGTAAGATATGCAATCAAAATAGCGAGTGATAACTTGTTGTAAAGGAAATCGCCCTCACTTTCCTGCGTTTTTCAACTCTTGCGAAGATTTGAGAGAGGAATAAAAATATTGCATACGTTGAGATGATAGGGTTGTCCAGATAACACATAACGGCGGATAAAGTTTTGTGAGTAACTTTTATTGTAAGTTGGTTTCAAGATAAAAGCTTTGTCGAGTTTTTGTGTTACATTTGAATCTAAATGGAATCTTGTAGATAAAAACTTGTCGAGTTTATGTATCAGATTTGAATCTAAATAGAACCTTGTCGTCGGGTTTGGACAAAGTAACTTAAATCTGACCAGAGGGTTGATTATGGCTTAATTTGCTAGGAATCGATATGAATAGGGGGAACGTTAATTCAGCTCCGGGCCTCACTCAATTGGGCTTTTGGGCCATTTTTACTAACCAAAGTCCACAAAATTTTGAGCCTAACTCATCGTATCAAAAGTAGCAAGAAGAGGAAGGAATAGGGGGAACGTTATATTGTCATAAACATATTCAGTTATTCACGTTTCATATTTCACCATAAGTGTTATTATTTTCTCAGTGAATCTTCACATTTAGGTCATGTTTGGTAGCAAATGGAGATTTTTGGGATTTTTTTTTTAAATTCTTGGGGATGGAGATTGTTGGGATTCTTGTAGATGAAGAATATTAGAAATTGATAAATTTTGTTAATTTTGAGTGTTTGATATAGGTTTTTTGTGATAGATTGTTAGGGTATGAAAGACATAAAAATTAAACAATTTCCTTCAATCTCCTAGAATCTTCATTTTTTCAAGATTGTTTTTTGGAGATTATGTTGTAAAAAGAATCTAAATGAAACATACAATCTTGTATATGTATCTGATACCAAACAACCAAAAAATTCTATCTCTGACAATCCCGTAGAAAAGAATATAAATGAATCCCCAAGAATACAATACCAAACAAACCCTTAGATTTTCTATTAGACAATGGGTCCGTTCGGGAGATCACTTTATATAGATTATGAGAGTTTATTAAAGTTAAGTTGTTTGAAATACGTAATTTATGAGAATTCATGTAACTTATGTAAGTTGACGAAACTGTAAATTTTCTTATTTTTTAAGTTACATGGAAAATTTTTTTAAAACTTATAATAACTTTTGAGTGATATATCATATCTCTAAAAAATCATATATACATAAAGACACTTTTTTAGATAATTTACACTTAACTGGGTTTAAAAAAAATTATCTTTTTTATAAGTTTGTTCAATCAACTATTTATTACACTTATCTAATAATTTAAACATTATTACTCAATAAATTTTGATTCTAATGAGCTTGGGATTTTCCAACGTACCTTACAATCTGTACAAGTTTCCTCAATAGTTTATTTTTATAAAAAAAGTATTAGTCAATTTATCAGTTTTTAAGTTTATTTAAATCTGAATTTGTAGCAATATTTGATAGTTATAAGAATTGACAAGAGTTTTGGTGACACAAAGTGCAAGAAAGGGATAGAAATGTGAGAAAATCATGTCGACGAAGATCGTCATCTTCAATGAGAAGACACTAACTATTATATTTTTTTGAATGGAATAGTCTCAATCTATAACGCAACCCTCTCCATTATAAACTATGCTCTTGTTATTATTCAATGTTACTTCTTGTGGATAACATAAGCCAAAGGACAAGGCACAAACATACAAACTTAATACAAATAAAGTACTTAGTGGAGATCTATGATCTATCCGTTACAATCTCATCCAATTACACTGACTATATATATATATATATATATATATATATATATATATATATATATATATATATATATATATATATATATCTCCACATTTATAAAGGTAGATTTGCTAGCGACTTAGCTCATGGGTCAATTAATAAGGGAAAGAATTGCCCCTTAAGCAGAAATATTGAAATATTGATCAATGAAATTATGTTTTACTTACAGACTCACTTTTAAATAAGTCGGAATTAAGCATGTCTTATCAAAAGTCATTGTGAACGATACACTTGCTATTCGAGGTCAGTTTTTTCTAACCATCCATGTTGATGGTCTCTAAGCGATTGATGATCTTAGGGCTGCACACAATTGGACCGGACTGGAAAATCGGACCGTAACTGTAAAGTACCGGTCCGGTCCTGGACCGTAATATTCCGATCTGGTCCGGACCGTAATTTATACTTTATAAATATTTTGAGCAAGAATTTAAAACGGTCCGGTCCGATCCAAACCCGGACCGGACGGATTTATCGTAATATAAATATATAAAAAGGATACTCTGCTATTAGTTTATTAATAAACACATAGTAAAATCATCCACCGTACCAAACTATTTATTTCTAATCAGCTAAAAATATAGGAGAATAAACCAAATTAATCTAACTTGTTTTGTTAATTTAACTTGGCGGTTTTGAATGACTACTGTGAAACTTCTGACCAAGTAATAAACTATCACAAATCTACCTTTCAAACATCAAATAATGTAGACCTTAAGCAAAAGAAGAATACAAGCTCATCTTGAGATTTCCTCATCCACAAATCTAGAGCAATATCTAGGTTGTTCGATCATAAATGGTAGGGTCAACAAAGAGATTTTCAACTCAGTCATCCAAAAATCAAGACAACAACTCTCAAGATGGAAAGCTTCATCTATCTCGCAAGAGGGACGAACAACCCTAATTAAAGCAAACCTTAACGCAAAACCAAGTTACCTAATGCAGGCTTTCATGCTACCTGCAAGCATTCACAGTGAACTAGACAAAATTAATGGAAATTTCTTCTGGAACAAAGGACCAAACTACCACCCATTAATTAGTTGGGATAAAATCTGTATACCAAAAACTCTAGGGGGTACCGGCATAAGAAAGGCCGAGGATATGAATAAGACACTACAAATGAAACTCCTTTGGAAAATTATGGCAGAACCAGAAAATGTATGGGTCAAAGTTATAGAAGAGAAATATCTCCGTGGGCAAAACCTATGGAATTAAGAGTGTGGAAAAAATACATCTTGGCAATGGAAGAAATTGACCAAATTGAAAGAAGAATTTAATAAAGGCCTACGATGGAGAGTAGGGGATGGAAGCACAATCAAGTTCTGGGAAGACCGATGGTTAATGGATGAACCCCTGTGTACAATAGTGTCAGACCAAACCCTAATTAGAACATCCGATAAGGTAGATGCATTTATCTCGGATAAAAAGTGGAACGTACAACGCCTTGATCAACTTGAAGGGATTCTTCAAGCAAACATCATCAGTAAGATAAAGGAGTATAACCTCCCAACAAATGACATAAGAGATATAATTTATTGGTCCACAAACGACGACGGGTGGTATTCCACCAAATCTGCAATAAACATGATCCAAATGAGAAAAGTTGGGGTATCGGAAAACAATAAGCAAAATAAATAAAACAGACTGCACTAAAACAAATTGAAGATTGGGATCAAGCAAACAACTAAGAGCAAAATAAATAAAAGACAAAGAAGGAAGACCAAGAATATTAGCTGGCAAAAACCAAAAGTGAACTTCGTTAAGCTTAACTTTGACGCAACATCTGACAACAACAATCAATTCGCCTTTGGTTTCATCATTCGTGATAACCACGGCCTTCGTTTGGCCCATGGAAAAGGGAAATGTCATGCAGATTCAGTTCTAGAGGCAGAAGCGTTTGCTCTGCGGGAAGGCCTACAAAAAGCTAAACAGTTAGGAGTGTCGTCTATTGAGATCGAGGGAGACAATCTGATGTTGATCAATTCAATCAAACACGTTTGGAAACCTCCGTGGGAGACCAACATGATCATTTCAGACATTTCCATCAGCATCTCAGGCTTTTCTCAAGCAAGCACCACACACATCTTCAGGGAAATCAACACGGTAGCAGACAAGCTCGCAAAACACGGACTTTCTGTCACTGAAGACCAGGACGATCTCCCAGACGATGTGGTTGTACTCATCCGTAAGGATGCTGTAGGTTGATCGGTGTCTAGACAATGACCCTCCTATTCTGCTTACCTTGTATCAAAAAAAAAAAGTATCGAAAATTAAAAGTGAAGATCCAATATATTATCTTTTCAAACTTATTCATTTTTAACATTTTTTTTTATAATTGAATTTATTTATATAGTTTTTTCAACTCAATCTAAATACATTCATTTAAATAATTAATTATTGATAAAACTACATTAGTTTTTAACATAATGTAGAATAAGAGGGTATTCTCTGCCATGATCATATCAGACATTTCAGTCAGCATCTCAGGTTTTCCTCAAGTAAGCATCACACACATATTCAGGAAAATCTACACGGTTGCGGATAAGCTGGCAAGGCTCGGACTCTCTGCCACTGATGACTGAGAATACCTCCCTGATGATGTAGTTTCTCTCATCCGTAAGGATGCTGTAGGTTGGTCAGTGTCGAGAACATGACCTATCTATTACGCTTACCTTGTATCAAAAAAAAAAACAAAAAAAAAACATAATTTATTTAATTTACTCTATTTATATAGTTATAAACGCCCTTAAAATGTGATGTTATTTGCAATTTTTGCATCTAATTACAAAATTATTATAAATGTAATAACTTTCTTTTTGGTAAGAATAATTGTAATAACTTTTGCCGACCACATAAAGATGAGTTTTCAAATTTAAAATATAAAGTTTTGGATTGTAGGATAATACTATAGTCCTTTGGAAAAGAAGACCATAATTGCTTTGAGACGTGATCAACCTAACTCAAACCCCAAATGCAATTTCAACCGTCAAATGTTACAAGTTTTAAAAAGTGAAGTGAAAGAACATAATTTTTACGTAAAAAATATTGCTTAAACTTTAAAAAAAGAATCTTCCAAAAATGTTGAAAATGACCATACAGTTCCAACTTACATTATAGTGAGACTTATCCTTTTTCATTCTTTTTATCAACATTCTTTTATATTTTTAACATTATAATATACCTCGTATATTGGTTTGTGTTGAGGATTCATCAAAATTTCATAATTACGAGGTAATGCAGGGTCGGCTCGATGGATACGTAAGGTCCCTTCGAACTAGGCTCAAAATTTTGGGCCCAATGTATAAAAAGAAATTGCATATACATTATAAAAATCAATTTATTCTAGATGATAACGTTGCACCCTTTTTCTTGTTTTTTTATGTTCGAGTTTCACTCGTCACTTTTTAATTTTTATTTTACTTTTATGGATCTCTCTTTTGAACTTTTTTTTCTTTTTTAAATTAAATTTTAAACGATTTCTTCATGGATTAAAAAAAATATAAAAGACGTACTTTGTATAAATAATTTTCGGGGTTTTTCCCGCTCTTTAAGGGGCTTAATATTATTCTTTGAACAAGGCCCCGAAAATCATTAAGACGGCCCTGCGTTAATGCATTAAGTTTTTCGATGGTGGAGACTAAGACGGCCCTGCGTTAATGCATTAAGTTTTTCGATGGTGGAGACTAGAGACTGAACCGTCATATCTTAAAATTTATGTTATTGCATTTTTAAAATATATTAAACATTTAAAAAAAGACCCAATGATAAAATATTAATGACATGTGAATCACATAATATTTAAAAATATAACTGAAATATAAATCAATTATAAAGTTATACTAAAATTATATTATTTATATCTGAGTCTTTCCTAAATAATCAAGTGGTTCATCTTATAAAGAAATTATGTATTTTTTTTTATCATTAAGACGGCCCTGCGTTGAAATTATAATTAGTGCTCGGTGTTTTTGGTTGCAAATTATAAAAAAAAATCTCTTAATTCATAATCTAAT
Source organism: Fagopyrum tataricum (assembly GCA_002319775.1). Lineage (NCBI taxonomy): Eukaryota > Viridiplantae > Streptophyta > Magnoliopsida > Caryophyllales > Polygonaceae > Fagopyrum > Fagopyrum tataricum. Next base: position 39,275,600 of record CM008284.1, on the reverse strand, counting down.
TAAAGTAGATAAAAAAAAATACATAATTTCTTTATAATTTCATCCTTATACGAAACATACCCTAAGAATCATCTACGTGGTACATGTCGACTTTCACCATTTAATTTCATCCTGATTTTTCTTCCCTTTTCTCCACCTCATCGACCAAAATATAAAATATCAAGAAAGATAAAAGCAAAATAAAAGAAGAAAAATATGATTACCGTCCACGTTAATTCCATAACGTGCGCTGCTTTTATTATGCATGTCATCTGTTTGATTGTGACGTGTCCAACTCAACTCAATGCAATTTTCTTGGTTTGTGTTTGCAAAGAAAAGGTCACATTCCCCAATGCACGGGCGTTTACGTTATCAAACGGCGTGTAGCGTATCACGCAACATCTTTCGCGCGTTGTGATATTCACGTTAAAAAAGATTTAAGGTTTAATTTGAATATATCTTGGTGGAGTTTTGTAATATTATAAAGTTTAATGGTGTTTGGTGGATAATTTTGGTAAGAGGTAAGTATTTTTTAATGATGTTTCAGCAAGTTATTGTAATTAACTTTTTAAGAATTTTTATATGCTTTTATTTTTCATCTTATATATACCAAATTATATAAACTAATTTATCAATTATCATCTTTCCCTCGCCCTGAAAATATACCTAACCACTATATTCTTCTACCAAATACTAATTAGTTTTTTTTTAGGATGTTAAAATCATTAGGAAAAAAAATATCAAAAGCTACTCAAATAAAATACATAAAGGGTATACATTCCATGAAAACAAAATTTATCAATTTTCTTTAAAAAAAACCCCATTAGATTAAGGGTTGGGGGGTGAGTTATATAAATTATTAGGATGTCAAAGGACCCTTAGTCCGACCAAGTTTTTGGTTCGATCATCTCCCATTAATTTTACTTGGAGCGTGCTAGGAGTGTTTAGCCGAACGTGTAGATCTATAGCATATTCATGTTTAACGCACTTATAATTCTAATTTTAATTGCACGTAACTTTCTCACCCGAATTTGCCAAGTTTAAGTATTTTATATAATAACCTATTTACAATGACAAATTTGGAGATGCTGTCACCAATCCTTTTTTTTGTAATGGTAAATTCGGAGACCACCGGTTCAATCGACTTAGCCGCTCTACGTCTATTGCTGGGAAATACCTTCTCAATATCAATTTTTCCATACATGCCGCCAGGAGGATTCGAATTCAAATTTTCAAGCTAAACACTTAAAGAGCCTAACACCACATCCCACTAGACCAACTGAGTATTTGTGTTGTCACCAATCCTAACTTCTTATTTAGTTGTCTCCTTAATCAACATTCTTATATTCAAAATTGTTTGTAAATTCTTATCAAGAATTTTACGTGTTTTTTTTAAGACAACCGACATACTATTTAAATCTTGTATCTCTTACAAAATTATTGTTTTTACTGAAATTATATAAGTAAGATATTTTGTTACAAATTCATTAAAGTATGACCAATAACTAACACCATCTCAATATAAGATCTCAATATAAGAGATTATTTATTCAAATTATCCATTTAAAATTGACTAAAGTACTAATTTTTAGAGATATTTATAACCAAAGTAAAACCTAAATTTTAATTGAGCTAATAAATGGGTTAATAGTTCAAACGCAACTACTTTAGTAACGTGATTGAGCTTAAACTAAAAATATTAAACCGAGTTAAAACAAATTTAGGTTAACTCGGCTCGGGTAAGGCCCATAACTACGCCCACGTAGACCGGGCCCCACGTGTGTAGCAAATTGGCATTTTCAAACCTTCCTCTCGACGACAACTTGCGACCGCTAGTAAACGGACACGTGGCAATCCGGTCCTAACTCTCACAGCTCTGTTCAATTCCCCCACCATAATCGTGGACTTGCGAGGTCGAATCAGAAGAAGGATCCTTCTTAACACCTGATCAACGTATCTCAGCTACAATACCTACTGATTTTTGAACAAATATAAAATTGAATAAAAAAAACGAAGAATTTCCAACCAACAATTTAAGCCCAGAGAAAGAAGAAAACTAACACCCGAAACTCGAACAGAAAAACAGAGCAGATAAAAGAGAGGTTTTGAAGATGGAGAGATATGAAGTACTGAAGGATTTAGGATCAGGTAACTTTGGAGTTGCAAAGCTTGTTAAAGACAAGCAAACTGGAGAACTCTATGCTGTCAAGTACATTGAAAGAGGAAAAAAGGTTCACCTTTAATCATGCCTTTTAATGCTATTCTTATTATCATGATCATCGTTTGATTATGGTTATCTCAATCAAATTTTGGATTTTTAATGTTTACTTGCTTGATTTCGCTCTGTTTGATTCATTTGACCAATCCGATTTTGATCAATTTTGGGTAATTTGCTTATGGGTTTTCTGTTGTTATGCAGATTGATGAGCATGTTCAAAGAGAGATTATGAACCACAGATCTTTGAAGCATCCAAACATAGTTCGATTCAAAGAGGTAAATATTCTTTTAAATGTATATGCGTTTCTTCTTCTTTCATCAATTAGGATTTTGAAGATCATTACAAACTTTGAAATCTTCAATTTACATATTTTGACCTAGCTCTGGTTATGATTCAAGGTTTTCTTAACACCCACGCATCTAGCCATAGTCATGGAATATGCTGCAGGTGGTGAGCTTTTCGAACGAATCTGCACAGCTGGAAGATTCAGTGAAGATGAGGTTATTCTTCTTATAATCAAACTTCTTCTCTCAAAAATGTTTTGTATACTTCTTATTTTGAACTATAACTCAATTTCTTTGTTTCAGGCAAAATACTTTTTCCAACAGTTGATATCTGGTGTTAGCTACTGTCATTCAATGGTATTTTCTCTAAGAATTTGTCTTTCCTACATTATATTCATTAAGTTATATTCTGAAATCTTTATTTCTCAATACAGCAAATCTGTCACAGAGATCTTAAGCTAGAAAACACACTCTTAGATGACAGCAAATCACCACGACTCAAAATTTGCGATTTTGGCTACTCCAAGGTTCTTCACTAATAAATTAGGGTTTCATTTTCACCTTCACTTCAGTTTTAGTAACATTATATATGTATTTGATCATCTTTACAGTCATCTGTGCTCCACTCTCAACCGAAATCTACTGTCGGAACACCGGCCTATATTGCGCCTGAGGTTTTGTCCAAGAAGGAGTATGATGGGAAGGTAAGAGTATAAGCTTGTCAAGTTTTTTACTCTTACAACACTATGTTTATGATTTTAAAATAGATTGCAGATGTTTGGTCATGTGGGGTTACCTTATATGTAATGCTGGTTGGAGCTTATCCATTTGAAGATCCTGAAGATCCCAGAAATTTCAAAAAAACAATTGGGGTATGGTCATTGATATCATTTATCATACATTGATTATTCAATCATTCAATCTAACTAACCGATTTCGTTGAACAGCGTATACTAAGTGCTCATTACTCGATTCCTGATTACGTGCGAATCTCCCAAGATTGCAAACATCTCTTGTCTCGGATTTTCGTAGCTAACCCGGAAAAGGTTTTAGTCTTTTTGATCTTATAACTCTATGTTTTGAGCAAGTGTTGTGTATATGTTTTGATTCAGTTAATGTGTTGTATAGAGAATTACAATTGACGAGATCAAGAAGCACCCTTGGATAACAAAGAAGCTACCAGCAGATTTCATGCATTGTGAAGAAACAGAAGAGATATCCTTCGAGGATTCAACGCAACGAATCGAAGAAATTCTTCCGATTGTAGAAGAAGCACGAACGCCACCGGCCAAGGGACTGAGGCTAGAAGGGGACTTATTGTTAGGGAGTATGGATCTTGATGACTTGGAGGTTGATGCTGACATAGATGACATGGAAGCGAGCGGCGACTTTGTGTGTGCATTGTGATATTGACACAAGCGAATGAGATCAAGAATTGTGTTCTTGAATGATGGAGGAGGAAGAAGTTGATGGTTGTGTGTTTTGTGGATGAAATGAAAATGGTTGTTGTTTTTGGAGAGTTGGTTTGTGTTTTGTTTGCTTCTTTTTGTGTTAGTTTGGTAGGTGTGTGTGTTGGGGGTAAGTGTGGATGAGGTATAAAGATCAATAATTGGAGAGTGGAAAGGAGGGTGGGTCTATGTCACTCCAATTATGATCCTCTTAGTTGAATGTCAATAAATTTGCTGTCTTATGCAATTTTAAGCCTAAGTGAGGATCCTTTGGTTTTGTGTAAATATAAATATCATACTCCATCATAAGTCTCATATCAAATGAAGGATTTTTAGTTCTTTTGTTTTAATATTGTAGTTTTAGGGTTTGTTTGGTATTTTTAGAAATCAGTTGGAATAAAGATACCAAAATTTTAATACGTGTTTGGCATGTTGTTAGGAATTGGGGCTGTTATACAAGTTTATTGAGCTGTGCCCAATTTTTTTAAACAATCCTAATAAAAGGTTCAGACTCGGCTCAAAAACCCTATATGTAGCTCGTTTTTGACAAGCCAAGCTTTGGCTCATTCAATGTTAGATTTATTTGGGCTCCTTTTTGTACGAACAAGTATAATTGTCCAAGAGCTTTTATTCAATAAATATAACAAGATATTTCGTTGTAGTATCTTCAGCACTTTAAACAAGTGTCTAATTTCCAATACTAATAATGTCATCAAACAAATTCAAAAAAAACACCGAAGACTAGCATCTTCGTTATATGAACTGGAGTAATGCCATGCATACCTCATTTCCTACGTTGAGCGAGCAAACCGTCCCAACACCGAAGACTAGCATCTTCGTCATCGTAACAACTCTAGGCGATTCCTCCCGGTCTTCTTGACGGTCCGTTGGAAAACCTTCATCATCTCTTCTCAATCTTTATTGCAACTCCACGCCGACCATCTTCAGCCAGGACCCAACCACAAGACACCACCGGGAAACCTCCTCCGGTTGCTCCGTTCTTCTTTAACGGAGATACTGCAAACGGGCAAGGGCACGTTTGCAGACACACCGGGTATGAACTCCTTCTCCTTCGAGTCTTCTCCTTCTTCCTTCCTTCACCGGAGGTGGTGAGTACCAATTCTTTCCTTTTCCTTCTTCGTCTTCATTGGACCATGGCGTCTCATTCTTCTCTTCTATTAGACTCAGGCGAGTCAGGCCGGTGTGCCAAGATTTGACCGCCCTCATCATCATCATCATGTTGTGGTCAGTAAGTCTCGTCCTTGCTTTTCCTTCTTCACTTTACGTTTTATGCTTGAAAATATCATTCCTCTTTTCGGTCACATACTAGATTTGAACTCAAGACCTTGAAATTCTTTTTTTTTTTGATACAAGGTAAGTGAAATAGGTGGGTCAGCTCCTAAAAACCAACAATCCTACAGCATCCTTACGGATGAGTAACAACTACATCATCTAAGAGGACATCGTGGTCATCAGTAGCCGATAGTCCAAGTTTTGCGATCTTGTTCGCCACTGTGTTAATTTCCCTGAATATGTGTGAAGTGATGGATTGGGAGAATTAAACCTGAGATGTTGGTGGCGATGTCTGAGATAATCATGTCCGTCTCCCACGGGGGTTTTCATGTGTGGTTGATCGAATTGATTAGCGTCAGATTGTCTCCCTCTATCTCAATAGCTGAAGTATTTATCTGTATGGCCTTTTGTATCCCGCAGAGCGAAAGCTTCTGCCTAAAAAACTAATTCAACATTACATTTCCCTTTTCCGTACGCTACAGGGTGGCCATGGTCATCACGATTGATGAAGCCATACGCGAATTGGTTCGCGTTGTTTGATGATGCATCGAAGTTAAGTTTGATAACGTTTGGTTTGACTTTTTCCACATAATGTTCTTGGTTTTCCTTCTTGTTTTTGTTTTAGATTGAATATTGTTCGCGTTCTTAATGTTAGCTCGTTCTTATTCTTCAATCTGTTGAATAGAGACTTGTTTCATATTCTACGTTGTTCTTTTGTTGTTAAATATTCTTTAATTTCTATCTAACAATACATTCCACCAAATCACAACTAGTTGTATAAACTCCAGTTCATATGTTTTTTCCTTCAGTGCTCGTAATGTATCATAAATGGAGTGATTGTCTGTTACTCAGTCATTAATATTATCAGATGATTTGGTGCAGTCTAAGGCTCTGTGAGTGCTTGGGCATTCTAAGAAAAGATGATTGACGCTCTCTGTATGGTAGTTGCAGTAAATGCATGACATTACTACTAGAATTTTTTGTTTGTGAAGATTTTCTTTGGTTGGTATCCCATTAAGAGCCATCTTCCATAGGAAGTTTTGAACTTTTGGCATGATTCTCAGCTTCCATATCTAAGTTTTATCTTCAGATACCTCAACTTTTCTCCTTTGTATCATGCTCATGGCCGATTTAGTGGAATACCAACCATCGTCATTTGTGGCCTAGTAGATTCTATCTCTAATATCGTTAGTTAGGAGGTTATAAGTCTTTATTCGATAAATAGTGTTCGCTAGAAGAATGCCTCTTAGTTGGTCAAGGAGTAGTTCATTCCACTTTTTGTCCGTTATGAAGGCACTCACATATTTCTTGGTTTTGATTAGAGTTCGATCAAGGACCACAAATTCTAGTGGTTCCTCTAGCAACCGTCTGTTTTCCCAGAACTTTATTGTTTTTTCGTCCTCCACTCTCCATCTCAAACCTTTGTTAAATACTTCTTTTAGCTAAGTCAACTTTTTTCATTGCCAAGCGGTATTTTTCCCACACTCATAGTCTCATATAGACTTTGTCCAAAATATATTTTTCTTCTATCATTTTGACCCAAACATTGTCCGGTTCTGCCATAATTTTCCATAAGAGTTTCATATGCAATGTCTTATTCGTTTCCTCAGCTTTCCTTTTACATTTTCCGCCTAGAGCTTTCGGTTTACATATTTTATCCCAACTGATGATTGGGTGATAGTTTGGCCCTTTGTTCCAAAATAAATTTCTATTGATTTTGTCTAGTTCATTGTGGATACATGCAGACAACATAAATGCCTGCATAAGGTAACTCGGTTTAGCGTTGAGGTTAACTTTAATTAAGGTTGATCGCCCTTCTTGTGAGAGAGATGAGGTCTTCCATTTCGTAAGTTGTTGTCTTGATTTTTTAATGATTGAGTTATAAATATCTTTGTTGGTCCTTCCGTTTATGATAGGACACCTAGGTATTGTTCTAAATTTGTAGATGAGGAGATGTCAAGATGAGCTTGAAGTCTCCTTTTGTTCACATTATCAACGTTGTTTGATGTTTGGAAAGAAGATTTATGGTAATTAATTACTTGACCAGAAGTTTCACAATAGTCATTTAGGACCAATAGGACTTTATTTGTTGCTTAAGTAGTTGCTTTCGTAAAAATAATGATATCATCCGCAAATGCTACGAAAGGTATAATTGATTTTCTCTACATAGTTTATGTAAGTTTATGGGAAGATTTTCGGATCCTAAATTAAAAAGGAGTGGGGATAGAGGATCACCTTGGCGTATACCTCTCTGTGGGCAGAAAAGAGTTGTCGGTGAGTCATTGGTTAATAGGGAATATGATACCGTTGTTACACATTCATTGATCCGATTTCTAAATTTCTCACTGAATCCAAATTGTTGAATGACCTGATTCAGGAATTTCTATTCTAATTTGCCGTACGCTTTTTCCATGTCCAGTTTGATGGACATGAACCCCTCTTTCCTTTTTTGATCTAAATCCATGGAAAATTTCATGGGCTATCAAAACATTATCATGAATTGCCATATGTTTGGTAAAGACGCTCTGTAGGGGATGTATTAGTTTATAAACGGTGGAACATAGTGTAACACTCCAAATCCGTAGGACTCGAGGTGCTACTGGGCTAGGATCTCACAATGGATCCTGACCCTAGCCTGACAACAAGTTCACTGAATCTTACAACAAGGCACCAATAGATTAAATACAAAACATCAACTGTTATAAAAGTATCAAAAGGTTTATACAAGTATTGCTGAGTACAACAAAACATAACCATATACATAGTCAAAAGATCCCATCCCACGAGGACGACCCAGTGTACGGAGCCCTCAACAGATCACCCTCTCTAGATCACTCTGCAGTTCTCCTAACCTGCAAGGGATCTACAACACGGTATAAAACCGTTAGCTAACCATACACACATATATAGAGATGAAAGAGCACAAACACACATCAGGAATCATAACACATCATCATGCTTTCATACATTTACCCGGTTCATTATTTTTAATAAGTCCAATCACTCAATCGTATAAATATATATCTGAATATGAATATATGTGACACGAGGAATATAACCCTCGCCTCTCAGTGCTACTGCCAACTGAAGTGGTCAACCGGGACTACTCCTCCGTGTACCCTAAGGGAGTGGAGACAACGCCCATTCCGTGTACCAGATTTGGACAATCCGCAGAGAACCTCCCAGTCTCCTAGTGGGATGACGGGGCTAGGTTGTCACGGCCCTACAGTGAGCGCGTACTAAACCATAGGTAGGTAATAATCACATCACATGCTATCAAGCATATAACACATACACCACTCATGCATACATCCAATATAAGGATGACAGCTAAGTAAGTCCTATGGACTTACCTCAACCTCGACGTCTCAAACCCAAACAACTCCAACTCTGGAGATCAACACTGCCTAAACAAGGCATAACAACATATATCAAACTCATATCCATCACAGGGGTAACACCTAGACCCAAGGGATCCATAAGGATCATAACCTAACTCATAACCCTCAAAGCCATAACCGGTATAAACGCTATCATGATCATCCTCATTCTATCCTCATACACATACCTAACATGCCACTAAACCGCTCATACTAGGAAAGGAAAGGATCTACCCCACTCTAGGTAGACCCGGGACAAGACGCACCTGCGTGACGGAAAGACGCAGGGGCGGAACAGGCAACCCGCAGGCACGGTAAGGCTTGGCCGCAGGCGCGGTGACCGTGGCCGCTGGCAAGCGCATGCGCGAAATAACGCGGCCGCTGGCGCTGGGACCGTTGCCGCGGGGGCGGTGGCTTCTGACCGCGGGTGCAGTGACAAGGTACCCGCAGGGGCGGCTTCTCTGGACCGCGGGGGCGACGACAATGCAGAAGATGATCCCGCGGTTCTTCTTCGGCTCTTCACGTGATCAAATCACGTCTTCTCCATTCCAAAATCATACACAAACATATACATACATAAACCAACATCAACAAGCCTCTTCATACATCTAATCCTAAGCTATAGAGGAAGAACAAGAAAGAAAGAAGGGAAGGAGAAACAAGAAGCTCACCTCTACTGTTGGACTAGGCAAGGAAAAGCTCCACAACCACAACTCAGCTGGCTTCCAAACTCAGCAACCACATCTACCATCAACATCAACCACAACAACACACAACTCTCTTCAGACTCTAAGGAATCCAAAACAAGATCAAGAAGAAGAAAGGGAGAAGCAAGGAGGACGTGAGACTGGATTAGGAAGTGAAGAAGGGAACCCTTGCTCAGCAAGGAAAAGAAAGAAGTAAGGAAAAGAGTAAAGCACGAGTCAACCGGTCAACAAAACCGGTTGTAGCCGCAGGAACCCGCAGGGGCAGTTCCCTGGGCCGCGGGAGCGGGAACCCGCTGGGGCGGTACACATGCCCGCGGGGGCGGCTAAGGTCAATCTCGGCCAAAGCTAAATCTCGGCTAAGACAATCTCGGTCCAAAAGACTAAGGCTCTTACATCTCACCCCCCCTAAAAAAAAGTTTCGTCCCGAAACTTGTAAAATCCTCAAATCACTCGGACTTACAAGCCGAGGTACAACTCTCTCTATAACCTCAAACATAAGCATGGAGGAAACCATCAACTCCAGCAACAAAACACTATTAAGGGCATAGAGGAAAACCATCTCTAGCCAAACCATAAACACATCACAAGGCATAGGGGAATCACCTCTCTAGCCGTATCATACTCATAACAGAAAGGCATGGAGGAAAAACATCTCCAGCAACACTATGTCCATCACAATAGCATGGAGGAATAACCATCTCCAACTGAATCCTAAACGTATCGCAATAGCATGGAGGAAAGAGCCATCTCTAGCTATAAACAATAATCATACTAACACAAGAAGATCTAATAAGATCACAAATCACATTAAAGCTAGTATGACAATAAACACATCATAACATATAAGCATATAAGCACACAATACTCACCAAGGTAGTACTAAGATCTACTCGGTGATCCTACTGGTGCATCTAACTCAACATAAAACTCTGGATAGTTCCTCTGGATACTACCCTCAGTCTCCCATGTAGCGTCATCAGGTCCACGTCTCGACCACTGTATCCTCAGCATAAAAATGTCCTTCGAACGCAGGCGTCTCATACCTCGTTCTAGGACTGCAATCGGGTGCTCAACAAAAGTGTGGTCCGACTCAACCACCAAATCATCATAACTCACGATGTGTCTCGGATCTAGTATGTACTCCCTCAGCTGAGACACGTGAAATACAGGGTGAACACCCTCTAATCTCGGAGGCAAGGCTAATCTGTAAGTTGCTCTCCCAACCCGATCCAGAATCTCGAACGGTCCGACAAATCGGGGGCTCAACTTCCCCTTAATGCCAAAATGTCTAACACCTCGTGTCGGGGACACTCTTAGCATAAGACTTCTGATGGCTCTGCGCAGTCAGCATCCGCTCTCTAATCAGTGCTACTCGAGCCACATCATCCTGAATATGATCAGGTGCCAAACCACTAACACTGCTCTGCTCATCCAGCATAATGGGGTACGACATCTCTATCCATACAGTGCCTCATATGGGACCATCCCAATAGATGCATGCCAGCTGTTGTTGTATGAGAACTCAACAAGTGGGAGATGATCCGTCCACACTTGCCCCCAATCCAACACACAAGCTCGCAGCATATCCTGCAGGGTCTGAATGGTCCTCTCTGACTGACCATCTGTCTGAGGATGGAATGCAGTCGTGAAGTGCAAACTCGTCCCCAGGACAGTCTGAATCTGCTGCCAAAACCTCAAGGTAAATCGTCCATCTCTGTCTGAGACGATCGTCCTCGGTACACCATGGAGTCTCACTATCTGCCTAGTGTACTCCTCAGCTAATCTGCTCACCGGCCACGTCTCCCTAATAGGAATGAAACGTGCCGTCTTCGTCAATCTGTCCACTATAACCCAAATAGCATTAAAACTCCGGCTCAGTCTCAACCCAGTCACAAAGTCCATGGTGATGTCCTTCCACTTCCTCTGTGGAACAGGAAGTGGATGGAGCTCACCTCCAGATCTACAATGCTCTATCTTGACCTGCTAGCAGGTCGCACACTGTGCCACAAATCTGGCCACATCGGGCTTCAGCCCTCCCCACCCATACGAACCTCTCAAATCCTGATACATCTTACTCGTACCTGGGTGTACAGAGTAAGGTGTACAGTGAGCCTCCTGTAAAATCCTCTGGCGCAACTCCGCATCAGCGGGTACACAGACGCGACCGCGGCGTCTCAATACTCCATCTGCTCCCAGAAGAAACTGTGGTGCCTCATCCCGAGACATCCTCTCTTTGATCCTCATCAAGGTCGGGCAGGTCTCTTGCTTCTGTTGGATCTCACTCAACAGATTAGGTAGAACCTCTAAAGTACTCAGCCGGGCATCCTCATTAGGAAACTGGATGTTCAATTTTAACCAGATCAAATCCCTCTGTAACTGCTGCTGAACTGTGAGTCTCTCGATCGCCTGCTCTCGAGGTGTCCTCTTGCCCAGGGCGTCGTCGACAATGTTCGCCTTTCCTGGATGGTACAGAATCTCCAGATCAAAATCCTTGATCAGCTCAAGCCACCTACGCTGACGGTTATTCAATTCCCGCTGCGTGAAAATGTACTTCAGACTCTGATGGTCTGTGAAGATCTGACATGTAACACCATACAGGTAATGTCTCCAGATCTTCAAGGCATGAACTACCGCTGCCAACTCCAGATCATGAGTCAGGTAGTTCTCCTCATACGTCTTCAACTGTCGAGACGCATAAGCAATCACTCTGCCTCACTGCATCAACACACATCTTAGCTTGGATGCATCACTGTAAACCACAAAATCAGATGTACCCTCTGGCTGTGCCAAAACAGGAGCAGAAGTCAGACGTCTCTTCAGCTCCTCAAAACTCTGCATACATTGATCAGACCAAACAAATCTAGTAGTCTTCCTCAGCAAACTCGTCAGTGGACGGGCAATCACAAAAAATCCCTCCACAAAGCGTTTGTAATAACCGGCTAGGCCAAGAAAGCTACGTACTTCCTTGACGTTCGTCGGTGTAGTCCATGCTGCTACTGCCTCAATCTTTTCCGGATCAACCTTGATCCCTTCGGCGGAAACAATATGACCCAAGAATGCTACCTCTGACATCCAGAACTCGCACTTAGAGAACTTAGCATAAAGTTCTCTATCCCGTAAAACCTCCAATACAGTCCTCAACTGTCCTGCATGATCCTCTCTACTGCGAGAGTACACCAGAATATCGTCTATGAAGACCACCACAAACTTATCCAGTAAGTCGATGAAGATGATGTTCATCAACTCCATAAAAACTGTTGGGGCATTCGTAAGCCCAAATGGCATCACTACAAACTCGTAGTGTCCATATCTGGTCCGGAATGCTGTCCTGTGCACATCCTGCTCTCTCACCCTCAGCTGGTGATATCCTGAGCGCAGGTCAATCCCGGAGAATACCGTCGCTCCCTGAAGCTGATCTAACAAGTCATCAATACGCGGCAATGGATACTTGTTCTTGATGGTCACCTTGTTCAGCTCTTTGTAATCTATACACAATCTTAACGATCTGTCCTTCTTTCGTACGAAGAGGACAGGTGCTCCCCATGGAGATACGCTAGGGCGAATGAATCCCTTCTCAGCCAACTCCTCGAGTTGCTTCTTCAGCTCCAACATCTCAACAGGCGCCATCCGGTATGGGGCCTTCGAGATCGGTCTCGTACCAGGCTCTAACTCAATGCCAAAGTCCACACTCCTCTGAGGCGGAAAACTGGATGGCTCAGCAAACACATCAGTAAACTCACATACCACTGGGATGTCCTCTAAAACTGGACTCTCCCCCTCCTTCATGGCATAACACCAGAAGGCCTCACAACCCTGTGCAATCAATCGAGCTACTCGTATCGCACTGATAACCATGCCTGACTTTCCAAGGTCCCAACCTCGGAAAACCTCTATCTGTCCTAACTCGGTAGAGAGGGTAACAGTCCTCCTACCTACATCTAAGACTGCAGAATGTCTATCCATCCAATCCATACCTAGTATGACTTCTTCATGCTCTAATGACATGACAAAGAAGTCAACCGGTAAAACACGGGTCCCTACAGAAATGGGACAGTCGCGAATCTCATGGGTACCTCTGACCCTACTACCATCGGGTAACCCTATACTAAAGGGTATTCCCTCAATCATATCTAAACCCAAACGCTCTACACATGCATCAGATATAAAAGAGTGCGTAGCACCCGTATCAAACAAGACTCTAACAGGTAAACCATGGATCAGAATGGTACCTGTAGCAGTCGGTGCAGCTGGCTCCTCTGCACTCCTCAGCTCAAAGACTCGGCCCTGTGAGCCTCGGGTGTCAGTGGTGCTCCCACCACGACCTCTGCCTCTACTCGGCCCAGGAGCAGATCCCTGAGTCGTAGGGCGATATGGGACCCTCTGTTGTCCTTGAATCTGCTGCTGTTGAGGTGGCCTCTGCCCACCTCCTGCTGCACAGGTATGAGAAGAACCCTGCTGTGACGAAGCTCCACCCCGTCTACAGAAAACATCCCTATGACCTGGCCGGCCACAAGTGTAGCACATCACTGTCTGCCTCGTGCACTCTGGCCGCATATGTCCATACCTACCACAGTTGTAACATTGTACTCCCTTATCCGCAACTGATGTAGAAGAAGGATGACTTTGGCGACTCTGACCTCGCCCTGCACTAGCAGCCCTACCAACACCACTAATCTGCCCAGTACGCTGTCTCTTCTCAGACCCTCCGGTCTGAGAAGTTCTCCTCTGACCCTCCGGTCTGAGAAGTTCTCCTCTGACCCTCCGGTCTGAGAAGTTCTCCTCTGACTAGCCCGTTCCCTCTCATAATCGGAAGCTCTGTCCTGATAATCCATCAGAGACTCACAGTGGAAACCCGCCATGTAGGTCCGGGTAGTATCCCTCAGTCGTCGGGAAAACAGATATACATGCTGATCTGCAGAAGGTGCAGCTGATCCTAGCAATGCCAGCTCCTCCTGGAACCTCCTGATAGCCTCGGAGACTGGTACATCCTCAAACCCAGCATCCACAAAATCCCGCAGTTTCTCCCTCCTCAATGAGGCAGGGCAGAAACGCTCTCTGATCATAGTCCTCATCTGCTCATAACTGGTAACCTGTACTCGTACAGACCTCCACCAATGTTGTGCTAAGTCTCTAAACAAAGTCTGCACCAACTCTATATGCCGGTCAACAGGACACCTAATGGACTCCAGAGCTGAGTCCACATGCCCAATCCAGAGCTCCACCTCTAGCCCCACCTTCCCAGAGAAAGGGGGTACACCCATCTGGTGAAATGCCTTCAACCAAGTGTCTGGTCTAGGCCCTCTATGCTTCTCTGTAGCTTGAGCAATCTCAGCAACAGGTGCCGGAGCAGCTGACACCTGAGTAACCCCGTGAGATCTCTCAGATGGTCCCTCATGTGCTGGCAGATCTGTGATAGATCTACCCGCGCTGGCAGCCTCCTCCACTCGCCGGATATACTCGCGGAACTCAGGTCCTCCCATGGAGACATAATCCGAGTCATATGACTGGACTCGTTGTGGACCCTGTCTCCCAGCTACGCCGTTCCCAATCTCAGGAACGACACTCTCAGCAACGTCCTCGTGAACCTCTTCCGCTGCACGTGGATCAACAACGGAAGTCCTACCCCGTCCTCTACCTAGAGGGGGTCTACCTCTACCTCGTCCAGCTGCAGGTAAGCCTCTAGTCCGAACCATCTGCAGATGACGTAAACCTAACTCAGAAGGCTATATATATGCCGTATGTATATATCAAGTCAATCACAACAGAATATCTATATATATATACTGTCGAGATCTTCAGAGGGGCGATGACTCACGTACACGATATCCCAAAACATTTGGTACTCATTTCAAAACCAAAACCTTTTGAAAAGTCAGACCCCTTTCGGGTTCTGTTTATTTATCTATTCGAACTTTATTACAGATTACTAGTGCCATTGTTGTCAACCTGGCTCTGATACCAACTTTGTAACACCCCAAATCCGTAGGACTCGAGGTGCTACTGGGCTAGGATCTCACAATGGATCTTGACCCTAGCCTGACAACAAGTTCACTGAATCTTACAACAAGGCACCCATCCCACGAGGACGACCCAATGTACGGAGCCCTCAGCAGATCACCCTCTCTGGATCACTCTGCAGTTCTCCTAACCTGCAAGGGATCTACAACACGGTATAAAACCGTTAGCTAACCATACACACATATATAGAGATGCAAGAGGACAAACACACATCAAGAATCATAACACATCATCATGCTTTCATACATTTACCCGGTTCATTATCTTTAATAAGTCCAATCACTCAATCGTATAAATATATATCTGAATATGAATATATGTGACACGAGGAATATAATCCTCGCCTCTCGGTGCTACTGCCAGTTGGAGTGGTCAACCGGGACTACTCCTCCGTGTACCCTAAGGGAGTGGAGACAGCGCCCGTTCCGTGTACCAAATCTGGACAATCCGCAGAGAACCTCCCAGTCTCCTAGTTAGATGACGGGCTAGGTTGTCACGGCCCTACAGTGGGCGCGTACTAAACCATAGGTAGGTAATAACCACATCACATGCTATCAAGCATATAACACATACACCACTCATGCATACATCCAATATAAGGATGACAGCTAAGTAAGTCCTATGGACTTACCTCAACCTCGACGTCTCAAACCCAAAAAACTCCAACTCTGGAGATCAACACTGCCTAAACAAGGCATAACAACATATATCAAACTCATATCCATCACAGGGGTAACACCTAAACCCAAGTGATCCATAAGGATCATAACCTAACTCATAACCCTCAAAGCCATAACCGGTATAAACGCTATCATGATCATCCTCATTCTATCCTCATACACATACCTAACATGCCACTAAACCGCTCATACTAGGAAAGGAAAGGATCTACCCCACTCTAGGTAGACCCGGGACAAGACGCACCTGCGTGACGGAAAGACGCAGGGGCGGAATAGGCAACCCACAGGCACGGTAAGGCTCGGCCGCAGGCGCGGTGACCGTGGCCGCTGGCAAGCGCATGCGCGAAATAACGCGGCCGCTGGCGCTGGGACCGTTGCCGCGGGGGCGGTGGCTTCTGACCGCGGGTGCAGTGACAAGGTACCCGCAGGGGCGGCTTCTCTGGACCGCGGGGGCGACGACAATGCAGAAGATGATCCCGCGGTTCTTCTTCGGCTCTTCACGTGATCAAATCACGTCTTCTCCATTCCAAAATCATACACAAACATATACATACATAAACCAACATCAACAAGCCTCTTCATACATCTAATCCTAAGCTATAGAGGAAGAACAAGAAAGAAAGAAGGGAAGGAGAAACAAGAAGCTCACCTCTACTGTTGGACTAGGCAAGGAAAAGCTCCACAACCACAACTCAGTTGGCTTCCAAGCTCAGCAACCACATCTACCATCAACATCAACCACAACAACACACAACTCTCTTCAAACTCTAAGGAATCCAAAACAATATCAAGGAGAAGAAAGGGAAAAGCAAGGAGGACGTGAGATTGGATTAGGAAGTGAAGAAGGGAACCCTTGCTCAACAAAACCGGCTGCAGCCGCAGGAACCCGCAGGTGCAGTTCCCTGGGCCGCGGGAGCGGGAACCCGCTGGGGCGGCACACATGCCCGCGGGGGCGGCTAAGGTCAATCTCGGCCAAAGCTAAATCTCGGCTAAGACAATCTCGGTCCAAAAGACTAAGGCTCTTACACATAGGCTAATAGGTCTATAGTTGACCATTGCTTAGCTTCAGTCTTGCTTCTAGTGGGATTCGAACTCTGGACCTAGTAGATATATCAATTTTTCAGGAATTTCAGGTTCAAGCAGTCAACTTCAGGACTAGATTTAGGTATCGTAAAGTCATCTTTTACCGTTGAAATTTTGATATGTTGTTAATGAAAATACTTAGTTTAGGCTATTAAAAGTTAGAAACGATCCAATGGTTAGATTTAGACTTATGATGTCGCAAAGTAGGGAAGCAAGGGCAGTTTTTTGAAACTTTAAAAAGTTTGCCAAGTATGGATTTTAGTGTTCATATAGGCAACTTTGGATTTTTGTGTGGATCTTAGGGATAATTGTTTGTGGATTTTGATCGTTCTAGATAGAAGTAGACATGGCATAGTACGTCTAAAAGTTTTCTCGTAATTTTTGGGATTTAGTAGAAGGGTTTTATCGTGGGCCAATGTAGGGTACTTGAGCGATTTCCGGAAATAAGTGTGGTTTAGGACTTTTGACTTAGGATGTAAGTTTGAGTAAACATCCAACCCGTTATGGATCTTTTAGGGTTGTGAGATGTTGCTGGACAATAGTGAGGGTCTTAGACCCGTTTGGGCACTTTTCGAAATTTTAGGAAAGTTAGGGGTATTTTGGTAATTTTTACAAAAGTTAGGTTTTTTTTTCTTCTTTCGCTATAAGAACCTCATAGTTATTCTAGAAATCTTCTAGAAGCTTCATAAGTGATCGAATTGTGATGTGAAGACGTTTTCCGTCTTGATCGGGTTGTGGAAATGGTTTACGTACGGATCGAGATTTAGCGAGTTTGGATATCGGACCAGTTCAGGAAAGTCTTACGGACTTGCTTAGCTAATGAATCACGTATGAGTGCATATTACTATAGTGGTGCATGTTGGGTGCTTTATAGTTATAACTTGAGTAGGATGACATTGCGATATAAGTGGACCCAAGTGTATGAGAACGGGTCGTGGCATCACTGCCCAACGCTGTTAGGTTACTGAGTGGATCTCTGCGACCAGTCCATACCTGTATAAGGTGAGATGCATCGGATCCAGTCCGGTTGGTTTATAAGGACAGAGGCGAAGGTCGGGAGACCTTCACGCAACACAATAAGTTGAACTAATAGAAGTAAATCACCTAATTGAAGATAATAATACGGTTGAATGTGAGCATGTTGATTGTTTATTTTCCGCATTGTGTGTGTTTGTGCTATATAATACCAACTGATATCTAGATTTGTTAGCTAACGGTTTTTACCGCCATGTTGTAGATGCTTTGTAGGATAGGACCATTGTGGAGTGATCCGGAGAGAATGGTCAACCAGATTTTCTGTACTTGTTAGTTTTAGTTACGGGACTTCCTTTTCGGGCAAACTTTCATGTCATTTTAGTTATTTTAGATTTTTTTTGTTACCGTTGTTCCCTTTTGTTTTCTTTCTTTTATCATGACTATTTAATGCATAAAAATATATTTCGGTTTTCCTTTATTTGTGCCTTGTTGTAAGATCCGGTAAAGTTGTTGTCAAACTAGGGTCGGGACAAGATGATATTTAGTTAACAAAAAAAGGAGAAACACTCTGATTTAGAAACCATAAAAATAAACACGAAAAGACGTGTTTTTTACTCCGATAACCGGCGCGTTTTCTCTGGCTACCGATGATGAAGGAAACTTCAACATTGATGGCTACAACTGAAGAAAAAGGGAAATCAAAGAAACATTACTGAAGTTAACAATGGTGCTGGTACACATACGATGATGACCGAGACACAACAGGAAAATGTGCAACAAGGACGAAGCACAACTGAAGAGACTAAAAAACAGTCAACACCCAACTTTGTTGTGGGGAGGACGGAACCGATTAGAAAAACAAGTGATGAGAGTATTATCGCAGATCCACGGGAAGAAATCATGAATAGGAAGAACAACCGCTCATGGAAAGATATCGTGGAAGGCAAAGATGCATGTGTTGATAGAAATGGAAGGTATAAAAGGAAATCGCTGGAAGGCAAAACAACAATTTCCTTCCCATATGGATAAGATTGAAACCCGGTAATAGAAATTGAAAAAGAAGTAACAAAAGCCCTAGAGGCCAACTGGAAACACTCCATTTTTTTCAAAGTCCTGGGTATTCAATTTCATTACCTATAATGCAACGAAAAATCAAAGACCTCTGAAAGTTAGATGGAAATATCAGATTGGTTGATCTTGACAATGGGTACTTTATGGTGAAATTCGATAACGAAAGTGAAATGATCATGGTGATGTCGGATGGGCCATGAACAGTCTTTGATAGATGTTTGGTCATGAAGCAATGGACCCCCGACTTTTTAAAATTTTGATCCGATAACAAGAACGCCAACTTGGTCAAAGATAACGGATGTTCCGATGAAAGGGTTTTGTGGCTAATGGCATCAAGCATAGGAGAACCAATCACTATATATCCCAAGTCGTTACAATCAAATAGAGGGATATTCGTTAGAACATGTATGGAAATCGATCTCAGCAGACCCGTGAAGACGACTATTTACATTAATGGGAAAAGATGTCTCATTGAATATGAAAGGCTACAAACTATGTGCTTCCACTATGGGAGATACGGAAATTATGCCTCGAGCTCTTATGGAAGGCACGAAATGAAAATGTATTTGAAAAGATCAGAATGAGAGAAGAGATGGTAGTCAGGAATATCCAAGTACATGTATATAGGATGTTAGAGGCAAGATTTTGCAAACCGTATCGAAATCTAATATAGTTTTTTCAGTGGATGTAGAAAGTATGCCAGGGTGGCTCCATTAGTCAAACAAAGCTGGAAGAAGACGATGATAAAGGCCCTATGTCCTAGGTGTTTTTGTGGTATGATGTAATAACACTAGATGTTAGTAGCAAGGGTTGGAGAAATTAGAAAAGAAGGATGGATTTTGTTAGCACACTCTATCTCTTATGGAAGGCACAAAATGAAAATGTATTTTGAAAAGATCAGAATGAGAGAAGAGATGGTAGTCAGGAATATCCAAGTACATGTATATAGGATGTTAGAGGCAAGATTTTACAAACCGTATCGAAACTAATATAGTTTTTTCAGTGGCTGCAGAAAGTATGCTAGGGTGGCTCCACTAGTCAAACAAAGCTGGAAGAAGACGATAATAAAGGCCCTATGTCCTAGGTGTTTTTGTGGTGTGATGTAATAATAGTAGTATGGTTTTTATATGCTGTTGATTTTTACTTTGGTATATTTTACTTTTTTCAATTGATGTTAGGCTTTAAAATTATACCTTTCGCTTTGACTATGCTTTGATGACATTCTAACTTTGCTTGACTATATGGATTGAATCATTTGGATTAGCCAATTACTGACACAGGAGTAGGATCAAACCACGATATTTTAGGGTGTTATGTCTTAAACCTATATTTCTTTCTTTGGCTATGTTCAAATGGATTCCTAATAGTTAGGTAAAATAAGGAACTATAAAACATTAAGGTTGGTCAATTGGTGAACGAAGGTATAAGCAAAGCTAAATGTCTTGAAAAGGTAAGAGTATACAAAGTAAAGAGAAAACTTGTTTGGGGTTTTGTTTTGTTTAGTTTGGCCGGGGTATGCCCTGATGCTCTTGTATCTTAGCTTCCTCTTGTTGAATATAGTTGGCTTTTGGATGTTTGTTGCTTGGATTCTTGTTGTGGGTGAAATCTTGTTTCTACTTCTTTCCTGATTTTGGGAGGAAGGCTCACTTTCTTTTATATATTTACCAGTTAGAAGAGAAGTTAAATACACAAACTAACCCTATATTTGGTAAAAACACAAAGCCGTAAAATCATAAGGAGGAAGACGAAGTCATGACAAGAAAGAAAGAGAAGAAGAAATAAAAAATAGGAGCGCTTCAAGAAAAGCCAACACTACCATGATAAATGGAGGTAGAAGGAACTATGGAGGACATTATAGGGAAACTCTTTCTGGTCACAAGAATTGGGAAGAAAAGCCAGATTAAAGAAGAAATGAAAGTAAAGGGAACGAATAATGAGCCCAACACCAACACTACCATGACAGCGAATACACCACATCAAGAGAAAAACTCAACTGAGAGACAAGAGCATGATCATGCAAAGGGTGAACAGTACCATGCATGATTCCAATTCAATTGAAAATTCTATTACAGACAAACATTAGAAGACTAACTATGGAGATAGAGACATGGAGATCTGTGGAACAAATGTTGGGGAAGATAACTCCAAAGACAAGGACAAAATTGAAGGAGACATATATGAAACCTCTAGAGATGTGGTGATGTTCTTAAGAACCATTACGAAGAATGGGGAGCATGACCTACAGGGCAATAGTAAGGCACAAGATGTGTAAGCGCACTAGTTTTGGGGTAGCTTTCTTTTTTATAAAGTTATTTATGATTTTTTTTTGTTTTAGAATGTATTCGGAGCTTGCAAGAGCGGGTGTCGAGCGGCTATTAGAAATCTTTACAAACAACATAAGATTGATATACTTGCTATTTTTGAACCCCGGACTTCTGGGGATAGTTCTGACCGAATGTGCAAGTGTATGAATTTCACAGGATGCTTCAGTGTTGAAGCGGAACATATTAAGGGTGGTATATGGATCCTCTAGAATAAAGAAGACGTGAACATATAAACCATTACAACCAACAAAGGTTTTATCCATGCCCGAGTAGGAGATGGAGGCACCACTTTCCACATTAAAGCTATCTATGCACCCCCAATAATGGCACGAAGAAAGGAATTTTGGAGTCAGCTGGATAGCGAAATGGCGGCTATCATAGAACCGTGCATCCTAGGAGGAGATTTCAACTGCATCCTTTACAAGCATGAGACAGAGGGTGGCAGTGGAAAAACATACAATGACTCTTATATTTTCGAAATTTCATTGACAATCATGCTTTAGTCGATGCAGGATTTATAGGTACTAACTCCACCTGGATTAATGGGAAAGCCTCCAACCTAGTCATATCGAAGAGGCTAGATCTAGTTCTTTTAAATGAGAATGCTTGCATACTTTGGCAAGATGCCTAACTGAGACACTTAGCGAGATACTCGTCCGATCACTTTCCCTCCTTCTCAAGGTGTATCTGAAGATCACTTCAAAACGTGAATGTTGTCCCTTCCGTTTTGAAGTTGCCTAGATGACACACATTGATTTCCAAACAATGGTGAAAGATATATGTAAGCAATTGAGGTTAGTACAACTCTCAACTCCCTTAAAACTAGCCTTATTAAATGGAATCGTCGTGTGTTTGGTGATATACATGTCATAAAAAAAAAGAAGACCTCCTTGAAAAGATAAGCAAGATTCAGAGTAACGCATGCTTTGCGAGTTCTCAAAACTTATAGACAAGTGTAACAAGCTTCACAAAGAGCTGGATGTCGTACTTCAACAAGAAGAGATACGCTGGCTCCAAAAGTCAAGAGAGAGTTGGCCGTGTGAGGGAGACTGTAACACAACGTTCTTCCACATGTCGACTATCATCCGAAGAAAAAGGAACAAAGTGGAGGGATTGTTTACTTCAGAGGATTCCTGGACTGAAGACAATGAAACTCTTGAGAAGTGTGCGGTAGACTTCTATAAGCATATGTACAATAATCGGGAGAATAGTCAAGAGGCGGAGTCGTATAATATAAGTTGGAGATTCCCGAGTGTCACTGAGGAAGCGTGGAACCAACTTAATGTACAAATTGGTACGAATTAAGTCTGGAAAGCAACCAAATCAATGGGGGTGTACAAAGCCCCGGGCTTGGATGGATTTCAACCGATTTTCTACCATAAATGTTGGAAAATTGTGAGAGAATCTGTAGTGTCTGAGGTGAGAAGATTCTTCTACCAGAAAACCATTCCCGAGGGTTCGAATGACACCTTGATTTTCTTGATTGCTAAAGTTGGAAAAGCAAAGTTTGTCCATATTATAAGGAAGAAGAAGAATGGAAAAAATGGATGATGCTTAAACTCGATTTAGAGAAAGCTTACGATAAAATCAAGTGGAATTTTGTGATTGATACCGTCAAACATGCAGGCTTCCCAGAAAACTAGTGTTGCATGATTAAAGAATGTGTTACTACAAGCAGGATGCACCTAAATTGGAATGGAGAGGTTACCGACCAATTTTTACCAAAGAGAGGCCTTAGATAAGGGGACTCACTCTCCCCATACCTTTTGTGCTATGCATCGCACGTCTTAGCCATATGATCCTAGAAGCAGTGGAGAATAATTAATGGAAACTTATACACCTCTCTCATGATGGCCCTCCTCTCTCACACATGTTCTTTGCCGATGACATTACGTTATTTTCTAAGGTCTCAAACTCTCAAATGAGGAAAATAATGCAGGTCATTAGAAGGTTTTGTGAGGTATCGAGAGAAAGTGTTAGCATTGGCAAATCAAAAAAATTTGTAAGCCCGAATGTCAATGATGAAGTTAAAAGCAACCTACACTCGATCTAGAAGTCACAACTGATCTTGATAATTATATCGGTATGCCGATCCTTCAAGGAAGGGTTAATGCTTCAACCTTTGCTCCTATGTTAGAAAAAATCACGCAACATCTCAGTGGGTGGAGGGGAACACACCTAAGTATTGCGGGTCGAGTTACACTCACTAAACTGTTCTTGCGGCTATACCAATCTATACAATTTCATCTATTCTCCTACCACAAAAGACATGCCAAGATATAGACACATCATGCATGAACTTCATGTAGGGAAGCACTGGGGAGGCTAGAAAAATACACAAGGTCCCTTGGTTAGACGTAAGTAAACCAAAAATACATGGTGGCTTAGGGATTGTGCCCATTCAGATGAGAAATAGAGCTCTAATGGGAAAAATGAGTTGGAGACTCCTCACTGAACCGGACAAAATATGGGCTAAGATCATCAGATGTAAATATGTTAGAATTAATAGAAGCTCTTCGATGATTTAGAAAGGCTTGAGAAATTGAATCACAGAAATCATCATGAGAGGATCAAGATGGATATTAGAAAATGGAGAAGAGAGCAAGTTTTGGGAGGATGCATGGCTGACAGACACCCTACTGCGAGATATCGTTAAGGCCCATATGAGCGAGGAGCAAAAAAATTACACGGTGAGAGAAATGTGGGAAGACAATAGAGGATGGAGATGGGAAGTGATTTCGCCGTATTTGAGTAATAAAAATATGTTGCAACTGGCTGCTATAAATTTGAATAAAGACTTGAGAGATCATCTAAGTTGGAAACGGTGAAGTCGGCTATATAAATGATAGAAGGCGATAAAGAGAGATGCTCTAATGACCAAGGGCTCTTTAAAAAGTTGTGGAGACTCAAAATACAAGATAAAGGTAGGCTTTTGTAACGCCCGGAATTTTATTCCGGACTTAGAGCGCCTTGTAGATCTTCCCGTAGGCCGAGATGCTGAGTGCCGGGATTTATTCCTAAATCCCGAGCCGACTTGTCGTTTTCCCCTTTTTCCGCGTTCCGACCCTTCGTTCCGGGTTAAAGTGACAAGGGGTCATTTCCGACCCCTCGGTCTGTGGTGAGGGACAAGAGGTCAGCTGACCCCTTGATCCCCACACCCCTTTTCAGCCTTGTGTCCCCTCCCTCTCTCTCCTCTCCCTCTTTCACGTCATTTTCTTTTCCTTCACTCTTCTCTTCTCTTCTCCTCTTCCATTGTTGTTTGAAGATCTAGGCTGTGGACTGCAGAAGATGATCCCAGATCTGTTGGTAAGCTCCTTCCTCTCCCTCCCCTCTCTTCTTTGTTGATTCTCCCCATTCTTCTTCCCTCCTTCATCCATGGCCATGGATGAAGATCTTGAGGAGTTTTTGCTCAAATCTTTGCATGCATAGGTTCTTATCTCGATTAGGTCGTGGAGAGGAGCCTAAGACCAGTGGTGGGTGTTTGGAGAAGATCCAGCAAGAAAAGAAGGACTTTGGAGCCAAGGATCCACGATCGAAAACGAAGAAGACGACGTTCTGCACAGAATCCGCGGGGGCGGATCTTCACGACCGCGGGAGCGGCCAGCCGCAGGGGCGGCTCTGCACGGCCGCGGTTGCGGCTCAGCATGGCCGCGGGTGCGGCTCGGCACGGCTGTAGGGGCGGCGCCAGACACGTGACTCCAGACCACCGCGGGTGCAGCTCCAGCACTGCAGGGGGCGACTCTTGGTTCCGCGGGGGCGGCTTCTGTATTCCGCAGGGGGCGGCTTCTGTATTCCGCAGGGGGCGCCAGCTGACTCCGCGGCTGCGGCTTCTTCAACAGTAGGCTTTTCCTCTCCTTTCCTCTTCGTTCCTTCCTTAGTATTGTTGTTGAATCATGTTAGTAGCATGCCTAAGATGGATCTAGAGTAGTGTGAGATGACACTTAGTGGTTGTGAATCTAGGAGCCCTAAGGCTCGATGTAATTGATGGATATGAGCATGTGAGCATGATGGACCTTCTAGGCTAGATTGTTCCTCCTTGGTTGAGGATTAATATCTTGTGAGATTATGAACTGTTGTGAGCTGCTTTCATGTGTGGAGAGTGTGGTGAGTACTTGGGACCTAGGATGCATTCCTAGCTTGAGGGTTAGGTGATCTTGCATAGATCACTAGGGTGAAGTCTAGGACTTCTTGAGCATGAGCATATATTGATATGCATATCTCTTGTGAGCAGGTTGTGGGTTTCCTCCTTAAGGAAGCGAGAGTGTGGTGACTTGAGTGTGGTGACGAGGTAAGTCTCCGGACTTACTGAGCTCGTATTTTACGTATTAGCATTGATGCGTGTTGGTATTGTGTGCTTGTATTATTGTTTATGTTATAAACAACTAAACCGGTAAATAGAACCACCGATCTTATATATTTTGGCCCAAGTGTATGATAACGGGCGGTGACATTCTGCCTAGCTCTGTGTGGGTCTAGGAGGATCTCGGCAACTAGCCCGGCGGGTTAGATGGTCGGATGCATCCGTACCATTCTTTGCCGGTAAGTAGGGACCGAGGTGAGACCACGGTGGTCTCGGTCACAAACCGAAGTTGAATTAGAACGGGATATGACTTAATAATAAAAAGATAATAAACCGGACTTGTGTGTTTTATGTTATGTGATATGTATGTGTTTTTGCCTTCGCCTCTTTTCTAATGCTTCGAATATGAGCTAACGGTTTTAAACCGTGGTTGTAGATGCCTTGCAGGTTAGGGACGCCGTCGAGTGAGGTGGAGGAGTGGACAACCGGGGTCTCCGTACATTATAGGACGGGGGCGTTTTTGGGTTATGTTTCATATCGTTAGTTTGTGGATGCTATTGTACGATTCAGATTTCCGTATCGGAGTTACGTCGTTTTGAGGACTCGGCTGAATTTCCAATTTGTATTTCTTTACATTTCGGTTTTCACATACATTAAAAACGTTTTGAGTTTTGCCTTTATTTGTGCCTTGTTGGAAAGGTCCGGTGAAATTGTTGTCAAGCTAAGGGTCGGGACCCATTTTGATCTCTCGCCCGTAGCATCCCGAGTCCCGCGGATTTGAGGTGTTACAACTTTTTCAGTGGCAAGTCCTCAAGGGGGGGTGCATGACTAATGTAGAGAGAACTAGAAGACATATTGTGAGAGATGTCAGTTGTAAAGGTTGTAAAGACCCATCCGAGACTGTCCTACATGCGCTACGAGACTGTGTTCATGGCCGTGAAACCTGGATTGCGTTGAATGCAAACAGAAGAGTACACGATTTTTTTGACGTGGACATGGAATCGTGGATATGAGGTAATATTCTATCCCTTAATCAATATAATGATGATATCTTGTGGTGCGATGTCTTTGCTACAAGGTTATGTTGGCTATGTGATAACATGATTCATCGACCTGTTTTTGTCATGCATTTAGGTAGATTTCCCTTTCCGCATTCATGTTTTGGCCTTAGTTTGTGCCATTTATGATTGTTTAGTTCTACTTTGCAAGAATAGATGTCTACACACACTATTTGTGGCTTTGTAGGTGATTTGACACATTATGGAGCTAAAACGACGTATTTGAGGATCAAGCCTCAAAGTGGATGCATTGGAGCGAGCATACGTGCACGAGAAAGGGCTAGAATCAAGCTAAAGGCATGAAGGGAACGACCAAGGAGCATCTCGGCCGAGATCCACCTATCTCAGGCCGAGATGAAGCCATTGCAGTAAAATCTCGGTCACCATCTCGGTCCATAACTCGGGTGTCTTGACCGAGATCCATGACGCTGAAGATCGAAGACGAAATCTCGGTCCCGACGATGACCC
The DNA here is from genome assembly GCA_002319775.1 of Fagopyrum tataricum. Lineage (NCBI taxonomy): Eukaryota > Viridiplantae > Streptophyta > Magnoliopsida > Caryophyllales > Polygonaceae > Fagopyrum > Fagopyrum tataricum. The sequence goes on along the minus strand of CM008284.1, from coordinate 39,248,313 downwards.
ATCTCGGCCGAGATCTAGCCCGTGATTTCTTCCTTGAGCGTTATATTTTATTTGCGGGCCTTTTCCTTTTTGGAGCATTATATTTTATTTGTGGGCTTTTTCCTTTTAGATCAAATGTTTTTTAGCTAGGTTTTTATTATAAAAGGAAGCCTTGGATTCATTCCAAGGTGTGCTGGAAGTCGCCCAGAGTTTACCCTAGAGGGGGGAGCCGTCTCCTTCCCTTCCCTTCTTCTCTACCATTGTTCTTCATAGTTTAAATTCAAGATTCAGACTTTTGCTATGAGATTTGTTTGGAAAAGATTGTGGATTTGAGATTTGAGAAGATTGCAAGTTTTCATTCATTGAAGTTGAGTTCTTTTTATTCCCTTTTGTTATTAATTTAATTGTCTTTTGATATGATTGTTATTGGCTAGAACCTTGTGGTTCCTAGGTTGACAAGGATTTGTTTATGCCTTATATTATGATGGAATAGTTTGAGTTTATGTTTGGTTTGCTTAGCCTTGAAATCCTAGTGGTTAGTTTGGACTTGAACCTAGTTAGAATCCTTCTAGCATGGAAGCACATAAACAATGGTAAAGAACCAAAGTACATGTCGTAAAATGGCCCGGAGAAAGACATGCTTTCATAATAGACAAAACCACATATTACAAAAAAAGCATGGAAGCACATAAACAATGGTAAAGAACCAAAGTACATGTCGTCCCTCATGGTCACTTAAGAGACGCCTAAGGACAACTGGATTAAGGTCAATACGGATGGTGCGGTCAAGAAGAATGGAAGTGTTGCAGCTGCTGGTGTAATTAGAAATTGTAATGGTGAGTGACAAGGTGGATTTGTGCATAATATTATAATGTGTAATGTTCCCTCTGCTGAATTTTGGGAGTGCTACATGCCTACATGGTCTAAAGCTAGCCTGGGAGAAGGGATACAAGAAGGTAATTATTGAAACCTATTCTAAGCTTGTAACCCTTCTCCTAGGGAAATGCATTACACATAGACCTGAACAAATCCGGACTCGGGCCGGGCACGGGCCGGGCCGGCCCGCCTTGAACGGGCCTCCAGCAAGGCTCGTGCCCGCCCACATGTAAACACGGGCGGGCTGACGGGCCGGCCTGCCTGTGTTTACATTATTCACTTTTATTTTAATTTTAATAGTATACATATAAATATAAGTATATATAGATATATATATATATATATATATATATATATATATATATATATATATATATATATATATATATATATATATATATATATATATATATATATATATATATATACGGGCCAGCCCGCGGGCCGGCCCGTGGGCTAAATCCAACACCCAGGCCCGTCCCGTGAACAAGCGGGCCAATATGCTAGCCCATACCCGTGTTTTTTGGCGGGCGGGCCGGGCTGGATTTGTTCAGGTCTAATTACACGTTGCCACCCAGTCTCTAGCCTGGCACATCAGTGTCAAGGCTTCATTCAACGAAACTGGAATATCCAGATTCTACATGCCTTTCGCCAGGATAATAATGTCGCGGACTTTCTAGCTAGTTTTGCCTTGAACTTTCTTGTTGGAATGCATGTATTGAGTGACCCGCCGGAGGGTGTAGTAGATATTATTATTGCTGATATAAGGGGTCGGGCTATTCCCCGTTTGATGACTACTTAACCCTATTCCGTATGAATAAGAAGTGCGTCTAGGTGTGCGGAGGCACCGAACATCCTTTAACAAAAAAAAACTAGGGTTGGGACCCATTGTGAGGTCCTAACCCGTAGAATCCTGAGTTATCAGAATTTAGGGTGTTACAATATACCTTGGTTTAAAAATAACTTGAACTAAAATAAATTTAATCTTCTAACACACAAATATTATAATATTTGTTAAATATAAAAATTATTTTTATTTATGTCATAATCTTTTTTTATACCTCGTATCTTATATCATTCTTTTTATTAAAAAACTAAATAAAATAAAAATAGAAATAATTAAATAAATATAATTAATAGATATGCAAAATCCTAGGTGACTAATTAATGTGGTGATGACAATTTCCCTCAAAGCAATCGACTAGCTATAAAACATGATGAATTCTGAAAACCCTTTTTATGCTCTAAAGAATGCGCTATTTCACGCGTCCAAAAAAGTTTCTGAGCCGCCAAACACAAGAACCCGACACCATGAAATCTCCATCCTAGAAAAAGATCTGAATCTCGCTGCTTTCTCCGTCGATTAGAAGCAAGCACCACCCTCCCGACCCCTAAACCCCAATACTTTATCCATGGAGAGCGAAATCTTGTCAACCTCTGGCCATGGTGCCATCGTCGGGATTTTCAGCGACCCAAATCGCTCAAAAGGAATCCTAAACCGATAACTATAAAACAACCATGGCTGATACTACAAATTTCAATCCTTCAAAATGTCAAAGCCCTAAATAGATCTCATATCCAACCTCTTGTAACGATTTATCGATTCCCTGTTTCAATCTCTTGAAGATACAAATAATCAAGCTTTGGATTGAAAGATCCATGAAGCAAAAACAAGACTTGAAGAAGCTTTCGAAAGATGAGAAACGAAGCTTTGTATTCGTGATAAGGAAGAACGGCTGCAATTTTTGGTATTTGAAACATCAAACTAAAAGGAATATTGAATCAGAGGTGGAGGAAGAAGAAGATCAGATGGAAACCCCATCTATGGACTCATACACATCTCAAGAAGAATGAATTCTTCATCGGTTGGGGATATGTAAAAGAAATTCAAGGGCTCTCTAGCTATGGAGCTTGAAGACAAACCTTGGAGGAGGCTCTCTACAGTATGCTACGCAATACGGGGAGTGAGTTTTTGGCCTGAATCAGAAAAGCCAGCTTTTGAGCCATGGTTGGAGGATTTGATAATCAACATTTTTCTTAAGGTGATTTCACATCATCCCAGGATGGCAAATGCAAATAAGAAAACAAATAGAGGAGGTAAGCATCTCTAGACATTTGAAACCCCTAGAACCTTATATGACTTCACTACAATGGAAATAAGATATTGCAAAAAACATACAAATACTTTTCTTTGTATGAATAAATTCAGTCGAGCCTTGTCATTTTGAAAACATGAAAATACTCTTGTATACTTTGCATCTCTCTTTTGTCCTCCTCTCCTCCTCTCCATTCCTCAGTCAAACTAGAAAAAACACTAATATGGTTGAACAAAAAACTTATTTCATAGAAGTCATGAACAATGTTGTTGAACCTGATGAATAACAGTTTGAGAAAATCAACTTTGATTTAAAGAATCAAGGTAACCCTGCTTGGAAATCTGAACTTGATGATTATTTTTGCTTATCCAAAACCAAAAATGACTCCAATAAACATGAAAAATTAGCTCTCATGGGATGTGTATGTGGGTCTCATGAACTCACTAATCACTTGCCTACATGTTACCATCATAACCATGAGGATGTAGAATGCATGAATATAATTATAAGTATAATGATTATCAACTATCTACATATAACATTGTCTATGTAGATATGTTGTACTCTGCACATGACTTTACTATGGTGGAGTGCTTGCTGGTATTTCCGCAGGCAAACAAGAATCAAAAGGTGAAACAATGCTTACATGGTCAGTTAACCCGATGGGACAAATCGAAGAAAATATGATGGTAAACAAAAGCCGATAGGGACTCCCAATGCTTATAACAACACTATAGAGAAAAGAAGGAACAAAAGAAGGATGATCATTTGTCAAACCCTCCTTCGGAACATTGAGCAACTGGTGAAGAAAAAACCGATCAAATTTAGACACAAGCTCATCTACGAAGGCGAACAACTAAACCTGGCAAGTAGAATAATGAATAAAACAGATCCTAATATGGTGTTGTGTTGTTTTCTTCGTTTGTCTTGTTTATACACATGTGTGAAAACTCAACTTGATTTTATATGCTTTTACCCTATCTCTTTTATTCTCCTTAATTCTCTGTATTTAGCTATGGAATATGAGGTATTGTCGATCCTATGTCTATGTGTTTTGTACAGGATATATACAAAGGAGAGTGTTGATTACCAACCAAGTATATCAATTGGGGAAGGGACCAGGCTCGCCATGAGGGATCAACTATTGAATCAATATCCAACAAACACGATATGAACAAAGGGAAGATGACATATGTTGTAAGCTACAACAATGTTTTATCCCTATATGAACAACAAATTGTCAAGTCTTCTGAATAGTACTACCCTGATGAAGTGAATAGACCAAAATGTAATAAAATCTTAGTTTCTTATATTTATAGAATCACTTTATATAAATTCAGGAAAGAACATTGTCGGTCTTACGTCTATGTGTTTTGCAAAGATAACAAATTAGGTACGTTATTGCCAAACAATCAACACTAGTACATATAAGGTCTTCCACGGCGTTTGAAAAACGCCATGAAAGATCTTTGCTGACGTTTTTAAACGACGTCTTGTAACGCCCTCGTATGTGACGTCATGAATGAAGTAGACTTTTGATGGCGTTTTTGAAACGCCATAGAAAGACTATTTCACGGCGTTTTTTAAAATGCCATGGAATAGACTTTCCACGGCGTTTCACGTTTTTGAAACGCCATAGAAAGACTATTTCATGGCGTTTTTAAAATGCTGTTGAAGTCCTATTCCATGGCGTTCTAAAAACGCCATGAATAAAGTCGCTAGTGATAGATGAATATACCCCGGACTTGAACAGATCTGGGGTATAAAGTCTTGTTTTTTTTTAAAAAAAAGAGAGAGCATGATTCACTTGTAGGACATGCCTACAGATGCATCCTATTCGACTCCTAATCTTTATAATAGGAATACCTTAATCTAAGGTGTAACACTTGTATTGTTGAAGAAGGTTTTATATTGATCTCTATAGAATAACTAAAAATAAAAAAGATAAGACAACTTTATTTCATTGTGGACATGATCTTATCTACAACCTAGCCAATATCCTCAGCTCGTTATATCCACCTGATGCATCTTTGTTTATCACTTTTCCGTTTATTCTTCTTCTTTCCTCTCCAATAACTTTGAAGCAAGTTCATCAAGATACTGCCAAACAAAATGGAGATTATTAGACGTACCGGTGAAAATCACTATTTGTCACCGTAACTACGCACTTCGCGTGCGTAGTTGACGGGTTTCCAACTACGCATATGGCGTGCGTAGTTGGAGTCGGAGAAAAAATAAATAAAATTTAAAAAATTGAACTACGCATTTGGGGTGCGTAGTCGTAGTAAGAAAAAAAGCAAGAAGAATGAAATCGATCTCAACGGCATTAGAACATCAGCAGTGTCATTTGCCATAATGCCATGTTGTTGTGTTACCTCGTGTAATACTCTAGCAGCTAGAACATCAGCAGTATCATTTTCCAACACAAGAACATCTCTCTGGACAAGAAATGCCAAGAATACAACACCAGCCAAATGAAACTACTCAAACAGATTAAAAAATTGTTGAATATGTATATACCTTGCTCTAGAAGCAATGGCAACTTCCAATACCGCAACAAAATTTAAGGCAACATAGAAATCACCTTGAAAAATTATAACAGACTCTTCGATCCTTAATTCATTCAAATTTCTCGTATGTGCTACTAAAACAGATGACAAAGAAAAGATCAAGTACCGTGCTGGTGATGCAATAATCAATCAAAATCGAGATTCCAAGAGCACAACCGAAGATCTGAATAATAATTACACAATAAGTATCTTGGCATCACCGTCCAACAATTTTATAGCAAGCTTACCTGGATGTGCTTGATCCAGATCTTAAGACTCAGATAAATCTGCTTCAATCAATCAGTTATTCTCTAAATATAACACTTCTCTAAGAAATAAGTAGAGCAAAATAATATCCAATGTTGGAACAGATGTGCTTGATCCAGATCTTAGAATACCATATACATTTTTAGATTTCTATCAGTGAAAGAACAACTAGTCAATTGATGAAATAACGCCTTGATTCTACTGAAGCATTTATTAACTATTAATATGTTGATAGAGTTTTACAAATTACAAGTGACTTTATCTACTAGTGTACACAACATGTAAAACTCAATCTAACATTAAAAAATCTACATTACCAAAATAAGAACTTCATGAGATAGGTAACTACTATTACCAAATACTGCTATATAAAATTAGTATATCTATTGTTTCAACAAGAAAGAACATGAAGGGAATAGGTAATATTAGAACAAATAAGAACTCACTTACCTTGTTTTGAAAATTAAAAAGGGGAGCTTAAAGACGTATTTTTTAGAAGCAGACTCAAATTTATATAACCTAGAGAAACTTGAACCGAACACCATATTTTCTTCCCTTTAACACATTGCCCACCAAGGGAAGGATTCTATCTTCTCCATTGACGTATTTGATGTCATCCTTACGATCTATTGCTCCCACTCCCCGTCTCTCTCTGTATACAGTCATAAACACTCTCACCAATGCTGATCTTGGTGATTGATCAAATCAAGCATCTTGAACTTGACAGACATTCTTATAGTTGAGCTATGATCATAGCCGTTAGTCTCCAATGACAAATATTAGTCCTTGTATTTCTTGTTTTTCAGCACGAACTTAATTTCATAGCTTTTGCAATACAATGCATTGTATTTTTTGTCAATCATCAGAGAAAAGGGTAAGTTTCATTTACGGCATAACATAACCCATGGCTCTTTGTACTGTATTATTCAAAGGAAGTCAAAACAACAAATTAAGTAGTACAAAAACAATTTTTAAAGCTCTTTGTACTGTATTATTCAAAGGAAGTCAAAACAACAAATTAAGTAGTACAAAACAATTTTTTTCTTTAAAAAACTCGATGAGCTAACCGGTGAAGGGTTGTAACTCGTTGAGGGAGTCACAAGCAGAACACTACAAGGAGCTCCATAAAGGAAACGTAATAACGGTTCATAACGAGGAAGGGTTGTAGCTCAGAAATTGATAGCAATCATGAATAAAACCCTATAAAAAAGGGAAGAGAAATTGAGAAATTACCGAGATAGAACATCTCAATCATCGAGTTGTTGAAGATGAACTTCCAATTGCTCCATCTCCTCCACCTTATCCAGCAAACCTTGGAAAAAATCAAGCACTTCCGTAATCGTAATCCAAGCGCAATCGACCTCTTCGTTGAAGTAAACCGTCTCACCGGACTCCATTTCCACTCGAACTCCTCCCAAGCCTCGGTGAACTTGAGGTTAATCTCATCCACCTATTTGTTGACGTCGATTTGTGGTGGTGTTTAGCGGCGACAACGAACAACTTTCGATCTAGGGTTTGAGAAGGGTCGAGAGAGAAACAAAAGAAATATAACTGAGGACTAAGTAGGGTTGTAGGGACATGCTTGGTATTTCTATGACGTTTTTCAAAATGCCATAGTACAATGGCGTGTCAGAAATGCCATAAATATATCGGTGGAATATTTCCCACTACAATTTTTTTTTAAAATATTGTGAAAAATTCTACGGCGTTTTCTAAAACGCCGTTATATCCATGGCGTTTATTAAACGCCGTGGTTTTTTGGAGGGAAAATCCCGCGAACTTTTATGGCATTTGTAAACGCCGTAAAATTCACCGCGTTTCAACAAACGCCTTTAAAAACTTCACCGTCCAACACATTCATGTCGTTTTCTTTCATAAACGCCATGGATAGTGTGTTTTATGACATTTTTGTGTTAAACGCCATCTTTTAAATGTCATAGAAGACCATAAATGTACTAGTGCAACAACTTCAGGTTTTCTTATACGATCATAAACCGTTCAATAGAGAAATCAAATTCCATACGCATGAACACAAAGGAGGGTCCCCATGGAACCCGAAAAAACAAGCATTACAATTCCAAGCACAAATCAATACGGAAGAAAGTAATACACTACATGTTTAAACAATACAACAAAATGAAAAGGGACGTAGAACACACGACTAGAGCTATGAATATATTGATTATCAACTACTTGTATATAATACTATATATGTGCAGATATGGTATACAACAATGAAAATGGAGACTCTAACACCAAAACAACATTCAAGAGAATTATGAACAAAAGACATGAGACCCCTATTAAGTCCTTCTTAAAGAACATTGAACAAACGTGTCTACAAGTTGTAACTCAGATAGAACACTGTGATGAACATGAGATCCAAAGACATTATTTTATATGGATGAGAGAACGTATAATTTTGATATAAAAAAAAAGATACTTTGCATATCATAATATACTCCGAAAGACTATATCATGTTGAAAGTGTTAACAAACTCCTCAGATAGCCGATATCATATGGAATTTGAAAAGACATATAAGAACTAAAAGGTGTAAACATAACTTGAGGAACAAAAAATATTTTCATGTAAGGGAGCACCGAGAATTTGGTAACGGAAAATTGCACACTCCAAGCTTATACAATGATAGAAAGGTAGGACAAGAGGGTAAGCTACCGTCCAAATAAGCCATGTATACAAATGAAGATCGCGTTTTGGAATTGTAGGGAAATGCGGAAGAAAAACTTATGGACAGATCTACACTTAATATAAAAAAATGAACATATACAAGTTTTTATCCTGGCGGAAACGAAGATTAGTATTGAACCAGAGGAGTTCTTGAGGAAAAATGCAGGATTCGACAATATATGTTTCATCCCAGCTATGGGCTTCTCAAGGGGACTTTGTATTCTCTGGAAAGAATACCAATTACGAGACGAAAAGATTGAGATTATCAAATCACATAACAAATATGTTCTAATTAACCATAAAAATTTGCTTACATTATTTGAAACCCACATCTTATGGATTTATGCTCCACCCAACGAACAAAAGAAAGATGAATTTTGGTCGCAATTATCAGCGGATATTATAGCTTCGTACAAGCCGGAAATAGTTATAGGAGACTGTAATGAAATAAGAGAACATTCTGATAAGAAAGGAGGGGCTCCAATTGCTAATAGCAGTTTCAATAGACTTAACAAATTTATCAACCACTGTTGCCTAACTGATCTCCCAACTAAAGGAAACAAGTACACGTGGAAAAAAGAAAAGACAGTGACGATAACAACTACGAAAAATTGGATACAACAATAACAAGTATAGAAGTCCTACAACAGTATTCAGGTATACATACCAGAAATTATGTTTTTACTAACTCGGATCACTGCATGATTTATGTTACTCTACCATGTATACTGACAAAATTTAAGAACAAACCGTTTAGATTTGAGTCCATGTGGTTGCAAGGAAAAGATTGTGAGAACTTAGTCAAATATACTTGGACATATGTTGAACCTGGAAAAAAAAAAACCAATCTTCTCAATCAAAAGTTAAAAGAATGGAATCGTGATAAGTCTGGTGTAACACCCCAAATTCGTAGGACTCGGAGTGCTACTGGGCTAGGATCTCACAATGGATCCTGACCCTAGCCTGACAACAAGTTCACTGAATCTTACAACAAGGCACCAATAGATTAAATACAAAACATCAAACTGTTATAAAAGTATCAAAAGGTTTATACAACACTGCTGAGTACAAACAAAACATAACGTATATACATGGTCAAAATAACCCGTAGCCCACGAGTACGACCCAAGTGTACGGAGCCCTCAGCACATCGCCCGCTCTGGATCACTCTGCAGTTCTCCTATCCTGCAAAGTATCTACAACACGGTATAAAACCGTTAGCTAACCATACACATATATAAGAAGATGCAGGAGCACAAACACACATCAGAAAGTACTAAACACCTCATCATGATATCACGCATTTACCCAGTTTATTATCTTTATAAACATAGTCCAACATTCAACTTATATATATAAATATCTCAATATAAACGTATGTGACACGAGGAACATAAACCTCGCCTCTCGGAATAGTACCAGCTGGAATGGGGATCCGGTCCCACCTCCCGTGTACCCTATGGGAGTGGACAGGTGGCCGGCCCACTGAACCATAATGGCCTGCCCGTAGAGAACCTCCAGACTCCCAGCGGGATGAAATGACAAGTTGTCACGGCCCTACAATGGACAATCAATAGACCATAGGTCGGTAATAACAATATCATAACACGGCTATCAAGCATATACACACACCACTCATGCACACATCCAATATAAGGATGACAACTAAGTAAGTCCTATGGACTTATCTCAACCTCGGGAGTCTCAGACTCAAACTCAAACGGCTCCGCTCTGGAGGTCAACACAACCTAAACAAGGTACAACACATATATCACACTCATATCCATAAGGAGTCACACCTAGACCCAAGGGATCCATAAGGATCATATTCCAACTCGTAAACCTCAAAGCCGTAACCGGCATAAACGATACCGTACTCAACCTCATTCTATCCTCATACTCGTACCTAGCATGCTACTACCGCTCATACTAGGAAAGGAAAGGATCTACCCAACTCTAGGTAGAACCGGGACAAACACACACCTGCGTGATAAAGGGGACGCAGGGGCGGAACGCAGGCAACCGCGGGAGCGGCGGCACTAAGCCACGGGGGCGGTGACAAGGGCCGCTGGCAACGCAGGCACGGCGCTGGCACGGCGCGGGCACTGCGGCACAAGGTCCGCAGGGGCGGTGACTTCTGGCCGCGGGGGCGGCGACACTGCAGAGAGCGATTTCGCAGTTTCTCCTCGGTTCTTCACGTGATCAAATCACGTCTCTTCCATTCCAAAGCCACATACAAACATGTACATACACATACTAACATCAATACCCTTAGCATACATCTAATCCTAAGCTAGAAAGATTGAATCCAAGGGAAGGAAAAAGAAGAAGCAAGATCACTTACCACTCTTGTGGTCCTAGGCTGCAGGGGAGATCAAACACACTTCAAGCTGGCCTCCAAGCTCAGCCTACACACAACCATCAACAACCACATCTACCACACCCAACTCTCTCAAGCCAAAACTCTTCCAGAAACTCAAGAACAAGATCAAGGGAAGGCAAGGGAAGCAAGGAGAACGTGAAGAACTGGAGGTAAAGTGAAGATGGGATCCCTAGATCGGTCAAGGAAAAACATAAGAAGGAGGAAAGGTAAAACACGGGTCAAAGGGGTCAATAAAACCGGCTGCAGCCGCCGAAAACTACAGGGGCGGTTCCCCGAGCCGCAGGTCGGCCATCCGCAGGGGCGGCACCTGGTTCCCGCGGGTGCAGCTAGGCCAATCTCGGCCAAAGCTAAACTCGGCTAAAGTCCAATCTCGGTCCGAAAGACTAAGGCACCTACACCTCACCCCCCTAAAAATAGTACAAACTCCGAAAGCACTCAGACTCAAAACCGGGATACACTCTCTCTATCGGAGGTATCATATCTCGTACATAAGGTATCAACCCATATGACACTATACCTCAAAAGATCACACACTACTATCCGGGGCGTAGAGGGACATCTTTAACCAAACTATCATCGGGGCATGGAGAAGACATCTCCATCCAAACTATGTCCATCAAATAACATGGAGGTAGGAACCATCTCCAGCTATCCCTAACAGTCGTATCAAAATAGCATGGAGGTAAGAACCATCTCCAGCTATACCTAACAGTCGTACTAGCACAACATGATCTAGTAAGATCATAAACACATCATAGCTAGCATGAAAATAAACATAGCATAGCATATAAGCACATATGCACGTAATCATATTGCTCCTCAGGCTAGTCCTAAGACTTACTCTTGGATCCTATAGGTATATCTATCTCCGCCTATAACTCTGGATAGTTCCTCTGGATACTATCCTCAGTCTCTCCGTAGCCTCATCAGGTTCTCGTCTCAACCACTGTATCCTCAACACGGAATGTTCTATAAACGCAGACATCTCATGCCTCTGCCTAGGACTGTAATAGAATGTTTGATACAGATGTGGTCCGACTCAACCACCAAATCATCATAACTCACAGTGTGTCTCAGAGCTGGTAAGTAGTCCCTCAGTTGAGACACATGAAACCCAAGGTAAATCCTTGAATCTCGGAGACAGGGCTATTTGTAAGCTGCGCTCTCAATCCGATCCAACAACTCAAACGGTCCAACTGAACTCTAAGGCCAGCTACTCTCTCAACTTCCTTTTAATGTCAAAGCATCAAACACCTCGTGTCGGAGACACTCTCAGCCATACTAGGCTCCAATTCTGAACTCTAGAGGTCTACGCCTCCTATCTGTATACGACCTCTGACGGCTCTGCACAATCAACAATCATTCTCTAACCAGGGCTACTCGAATCCCATCATCCTGAACCTGATCAGGCGTCAAATCACCGTTACTACTCTGCTCATCTCAGCCTAACGGAGTCCGACATCTCTGTCCATACAGTGCCTCATAAGGGCCATCCCCATAAATGCATACTAAAACACAAACTCGCAACATCTCCTTCAGCGTCTGGATGGTCTCCTTTGACTGACCATCTGTCTGAGGATGGGATGCCGTAATAAAATAGAAAACTCGTCTCCAGGGTAGTATGAATCTGCTGCCAGAACCTCGAGGTAAATCGTCCATCTCGTCTGATACGATCGTCCTCGGTACACCATGGAGTCTCACTATCTGCCTAGTGTACTCCTCAGCTAATTTGCTCACCGGCCACGTCTCTCTAATAGGAATGAAACGTGCCGTCTTCATTAATTTGTCCACAATGACCCAAATGACATCAAAACTCTGGCTCAGTCTCAGCTTGGTCGCAAAATCCATGGTGACGTCCTCTCACTTCTTCTGTGGAACAAGAAGTGGATGGAGTTAACCTCCAGGTCTACAATGCTCTATCTTGACCTGCTGGCAGGTCGCACACTGTGCCACAAATCTGGCCACATCGGGCTTCATCCCACCCCATCAATATAAACGTCTCAAGTCCTGATACATCTTACTCGTACCTAAAAGTACAGAGTAAGGTGTACAGTAAGCCTCTTGTAAAAACCTCCGTCTCAGCTCTGTATCAGCAGGTACACATACGCGACCACGGCGTTTAAAAACTCCATCTGCTCCTAGCAGGAACTGTTGTGCCTCATCCCGAGACATCCTATCTCATATCCTCATCAAGGTCTGGCAGGTCTCCTGCTTCTGTTGGATCTGACTCAACAGACCAGGTAGAACCTCTAAAGTACTCAGCCGGGCATCCTCATCCGGAAACTGAATGTCCAACTCTAACTAGATCAAATCCTTCAATACCCTCTGGCTGTGCCCGAACGGGAGCAGAAGTCAAACGTCTCTTCAGCTCCTCAAAACTCTGTAAACACTGATCAAACCATACAAATCTAGTAGTCTTCCTCAGCAAACTCGTCAGTGGACGGGCAATCACAGAGAATCCCTCCACGAAGCGTCTGTAATAACCGGCTAGGCCAAGGAAGCTACGTACTTCCTTGACGTTCGTCGGTGTAGTCCATGCTACTACTGCCTCAATCTTCGTTGATCCACCTTTATCCCTTCAGCTGATGATATCCCGAACGCCGATCAATCCTACAAAAATACTATCGTTTCTTGAAGCTGCTCCAACAAGTCATCCATACACGGCAATAGATACTTATTCTTAATGGTCACCTTGTTCAGCTCTCTGTAATCACTACACAGTCTCAACGATCCGTCCTTCTTCCGTACGAAGAGGACAAATGCTCCCCATGGAGATATACTAGGGTGAATAAAAACCCTTCTCTGCCAACTCCTTGAGTTGCTTCTTCAGCTTCAACATCTCAATAGGCACCATCCGATATGGGCCTTTGAGATCTGCCTCGTACCAGGTTCTAATTCGATACCAAAGTCCACACTCCTCTGAGGCGGCAAACTGGATAGCTCAGCAAACACATCTGCAAAGTCACAGACCACTGGAATATCCTCTAATGCTGGACTCTCCCCCTCCTTCATGGCATAACACCAGAAGGCCTCACATCTCTGTGCAAACAGTCTAGCTACTCGTATCGCACTGATAACCATACTAGATTTTTCAAGGTCCCATCCTCGGAAAACCTCTATTTGTCCTAACTCGGTGAGAGGTAAAGGTCCTCCTACCTATATCTAAGACTGCAGAAAGTCCATCATTCCAATCCATACCTAGTATGACTTCTTCATGCTCTAATGGCATGACAAAAAAGTCAACTAGTAAAATACGGGTCCTACAGAAATGGGACAGTCACGAATCCCATGGGTACCTCTGACCCTACTACCATCGGGTAACCCTATACTAAAGGGTATCCCTCAATCATATCTAAACTCAAACACTCAATACAAGCATCAGATATAAAAGAAGACATAACTCCAGAATCAAACAACTCTAATAGGTAAACCATGGATCAGAATGGTACCTGTAACAGGTGGTGCAGCTGGCTGCCTCTACAGCTCCTCGGCTCTGTGGCCCTCTGGTGTCAGTGGTGCTCCCACCATGACCTCTGCCTCTACCCAACCCAGGAGCAGATCCCTGAGTGGTAGGACGATATGGGACTCTCTGCTGTCCCTGTATCTGTTGCTGCTGAGGTGGCCTCTGCCACCTCCCGCTATACTGGCAGGAGTAGAACCCTGCTGAGATGAAGCTCCACCCCCTGTCTACAAAAGACAGCTCTTTGACCTCGTCCACCACAAGTGAAGCAAGTCACTATCTGCCTCGTACACTCTGGTCTTATATGTCCATACTCGCACAGTTGAAACACTGTCGTACCCTATCTGTAGCCGGTGCATGAGGGCTGACTTTGGCGGCTCTAGCCTCGTCCTGGACCAGCAGCTCCTCCCAGTACCACTGGTCTGCCCAGTACGCTGTCTCTTCTCAAACCCTCCGGTCTGAGAAGTTCTCCTCTGACTAGCCCGCTCTCGCTCATAGTCGGCGGCTCTATCCTGGTAGTCCATCAAGGATTCACAATGAAATCCTGCCATATAGGCCCGGGTGGCATCCCTCAGTCGTCGGAAAAAACATATATACATGCTGATCCACAGAAGGTGCAGCTGGTCCCAACAATGCCAGCTCCTCCTGGAATCTCCGGATAGCCTCTGAGACTGGTACATCCTCGAATCCAGCCTCAACAAAATCCCGCAGTTTCTCCCTCCTTAGTGAGGCATGGCAGAAACGCTCTCTGATCATGTCCGCATCTGATCATAACTGTCAACCTGTGCTCGTATAAAACCTCCACCAGTGCTGTGCTAAGTCTCTGAACAAAGTCTGCACTAACTCTATTTGCCTATCTGCTGGACATCTAATGGACTCTAGAGTTGAGTCCACATGTCCAATCCACAGCTCAACCTCGAGCCCCACCTTCCTAGAGAAAGGGGGTACACCCATCTGGTGAAATGCCTTCAACCAAGTGTCTGGTCTAGGCCCTCTATGCTCCTTTGTACTCGAGCAATCTCAGCTACAGGTGCCGGTGCAGCTGGCACCTGTGTAACCCCATGGGATCTCTCAGATGATCCTCATGTACTGACAGATCCGGAATAGGTCTACCTGCTCTGACAACCTCTTCCACTCGCCGGATATAGTCACGAAACTCTGGTCCTCCCATGAAGACATAATCCGAGGCATCTGACCGGACTCGTTGTGGACCCTGTCCCCCAGCTACGCCGTTCCCAGTCTCAGGAACGACACTCTCGGCAACGTCCTCATGAACCTCTTCCGCTGCGCGTGGATCAACAGCGGAAGTCCTACCCCGTCCTCTACCTAGAGGGGGTCTACCTCTACCTCGTCCTGCTGCAGGTAAGGCTCTAGTCTGAACCATCTGCAGAGGACGTAAACCTAACTTAGAAGGCTATATATATACCGTATGTATATATCAAATCAATCACAACAGAATATCTATATATATATATACTGTCGAGATCTTCAGAGGGGCGATGGCTCACGTACACGATATCCCAAAAATTTTTGTACTCATTTCAAAACCAAAACCTTTTGAAAAGTCAGACCCCTTTCGGGTTCTGTTTATTTATCTATTCGAACTTTATTGTAGATTACTAGTGCCATTGTTGTCAACCTGGGCTCTGATAACAACTTTGTAAACACCCAAATCCGTAGGACTCGGAGTGCTACTGGACTAGGATCTCACAATGGATCCTGACCCTAGCCTGACAACAAGTTCACTGAATCTTACAACAAGGCACCAATAGATTAAATACAAAACATCAAAATGTTATAAAAGTATCAAAAGGTTTATACAACACTGCTGAGTACAAACAAAACATAACGTATATACATGGTCAAAATAACCCGTAGCCCACGAGTACGACCCAAGTGTACGGAGCCCTCAGCACATCGCCCGCTCTGGATCACTCTGCAGTTCTCCTATCCTGCAAAGTATCTACAACACGGTATAAAACCGTTAGCTAACCATACACATATATAAGAAGATGCAGGAGCACAAACACACATCAAAAAGTACTAAACACCTCATCATGATATCACGCATTTACCCAGTTTATTATCTTTATAAACATAGTCCAACATTCAAATTATATATATAAATATCTCAATATAAACGTATGTGACACGAGGAACATAAAACCTCGCCTCTCGGGAATAGTACCAGCTGGAATGGGGATCCGGTCCCACCTCCCGTGTACCCTATGGGAGTGGACAGGTGGCCGGCCCACTGAACCATAATGGCCTGCCCGTAGAGAACCTCCAGACTCCCAGCGGGATGAAATGACAAGTTGTCACGGCCCTACAATGGACAATCAATAGACCATAGGTCGGTAATAACAATATCATAACACGGCTATCAAGCATATACACACACCACTCATGCACACATCCAATATAAGGATGACAACTAAGTAAGTCCTATGGACTTATCTCAACCTCGGGAGTCTCAGACTCAAACTCAAACGGCTCCGCTCTGGAGGTCAACACAACCTAAACAAGGTACAACACATATATCACACTCATATCCATAACAGGGTCACACCTAGACCCAAGGGATCCATAAGGATCATATTCCAACTCGTAAACCTCAAAGCCGTAACCGGCATAAACGATACCGTACTCAACCTCATTCTATCCTCATACTCGTACCTAGCATGCTACTACCGCTCATACTAGGAAAGGAAAGGATCTACCTAACTCTAGGTAGAACCGGGACAAACACACCTGCGTGATAAAGGGGACGCAGGGGCGGAACGCAGGCAACCGCGGGAGCGGCGGCACTAAGCCACGGGGCGGTGACAAGGGCCGCTGGCAACGCAGGCACGGCGTTGGCACGGCGCGGGCACTGCGGCACAGGTCCGCAGGGGCGGTGACTTCTGGCCGCGGGGGCGGCGACACTCTGGCCGCGGGGGCGGCGACACTGCAGAGAGCGATTTCGCAGTTTCTCCTCGGTTCTTCACGTGATCAAATCACGTCTCTTCCATTCCAAAGCCACATACAAACATGTACATACACATACTAACATCAATACCCTTAGCATACATCTAATCCTAAGCTAGAAAGATTGAATCAAAGGGAAGGAAGAAGAAGAAGCAAGATCACTTACCACTCTTGTGGTCCTAGGCTGCAGGGGAGATCAACACACTTCAAGAGCTGGCCTCCAGGCTCAGCCTACACACAACCATCAACAACCACAACTACCACACCCAACTCTCAAGCCAAAACTCTTCCAAAAACTCAAGAACAAGATCAAGGGAAGGCAAGGGAAGCAAGGAGAATGTGAAGAACTGGAGGTGAAGTGAAGAAGGAATCCCTAGATCGGTCAAGAAAAAACATAAGAAGGAGGAAAGGTAAAACACGGGTCAAAGGGGTCAACAAAACCGGCTGTAGCCGCCGAAAACTGCAGGGGCGGTTCCCCGAGCCGCAGGGGCGGCCATCCGCAGGGGCGGCACCTGGTTCCCGCGGGTGCGGCTAGGCCAATCTCGGCCAAAGCTAAACTCGGCTAAAGTCCAATCTCTGTCTGAAAGACTAAGGCTCTTACACCTGGGAACATTAATAAACAACTTAAAAATGTTGATGGTGATAACATGATTTATCGACCTGTTTTAGTCATGCATTTAGGTAGATTTCCCCTTTTCGCATTCATGTTTTAGCCTTAGTTTGTGTCTTTTATGCTTGTTTAGTTCTATTTTGCAAGAATAGATGTCTACACACACTATTTGTGGCTTTGTAGGTGATTTGACACATTTAGGAGTTAAAACAACATATTTGAGGATCAAGCCTCAAAGTGGATGCATTGGAGCAAGCATACGTGCACGGGAAAAGGCTAGGAATCAAGCTAAAGGCATGAAAGAACAACCAAGGAGCATCTCGGCCAAGATCCACTTATCTCGGTCAGAGATGAAGCTTTTATTGCAATATCTCGGTCGGCATCTCGGGTGGCATCTCGGACGACTTGACCGAGATCCATGACGCTGAAGATCGAAGACGAAATCTCGGCCCCGACCGTCACCATCTCGGCCGAGATCCAACCCGAGATTCTTCCCTGAGCGTTATATTTCGTTTACGGTCTTTTTCCTTTTTGGCCCAATGTGTTTTAGCTAGGTTTTGTGTATAAAAGGAAGCATTGGATTCATTCCAAGGTGTGCTTGTTGAGAGTCGCCCAAAAGTTCCCCTAGAATGGAGGAGTCGTCTCCTACCCTGCCGTTTGTTTCTTCACCTTTGATTCTTCGTAGTTTAGATACAAGATTCTGACTTTTGCATTGAGATTTGTTGGGAAGACATTGTTAAGTTGAGATTTAGCAAGATTGGAAGTTTTCATTCATTGAAGTTGAGTAGTTTATTTTCTCCCTTTTTGTTATTTCTTTGTTTGTCTTTAGATATGATTGTTATTGGCTAGATCTTTGTGATTTCAGGAAAGAATTAAAGATTTGTTTATACAAAGATCAATGAGGGATTGTTCCCTGTATTTATTTGAATTGCTTTAAATCCTATGGAAAAGTTTGATTTTTGCATGTTTAGACTCAATCTAAACCACCTTAACCTATGTAGGAATTGAGTCGTAACTGAGATATTCCTATTTAGATACATAAGAGAACCTGTTCCTAGGTAATAAAGGTGGAACAGGTAATAAAGGTTTAACCTTTATTGGATAGAGTGTGTCATTATTCCTTCCTTTGAGGAAATAATTCATAAGACGTAACTGTAAAGGTTTATTGTGTTTCCTTGATTGAAAGAATAAGGTTTGTTTATATATTTCTCCCTCTTTACCTTCAAAGATATAGGTATTAGGCTAAATACCTTTATGTTCTTGAGACGTCACGGTAAAAGAGCATAGGTTAAGAAACATTCATCCCTGTATGCTTTTCAAATCATTTATGCTTTGTGAGATTATCCTGAGTTCTTGTGTATAAACAATGATCTTGAATCCTTGAAATCCAATTTTTTGCCTTTAATTTGATTATCTTTATTTTTCTTTCTTTTTATAAAATTACTCTTGATTGAAGGTAACATTCAATTGAGAACAACCCAAAACCCTTTCCAAAACTTTAAAATTATCCCTTCCTAGTTTTGTTATCCTGTGAGTTTCAATCATTATTGATAAGGATTTATAGGGGTGTAAAACCAGCGAACAATGACCAATTAGAGTCTTTACAAAAGCAAGTGTTCTCATCCTTTAACCAACATCTAAATGGTAAAATAAACAGGTTAACTAAGAAACGAGGGTGCATCCTAGAATCAGGATCAATATTGGATGCAACGAGCGAAAACAACGAATTTATTTTTTGGTGATAAAAACACAAAATTTCACCGTAGAAAAGAAAATGGTACAAGAAACAAGAAATTTTATAACCAATATAACCATAAATGACGGCACCATAATATCTAAAGAAATGAAACTAACGACGAATTACTGAACGACTACCAATCACGCTTCCGAGCATCAAATATTGACTATCACAAATTATAGAACATGCTACAAGGCGTACAACCAGAAATCACACACGATGAGAATATAGAATTAATAAAACCCTTTTCCACTAGAGAGATTAAAAAAAACGCATTGTTTGACATTGGGAGTGATAAATCGCCAGGGCCGGACGGTATGATAGCTGGTTTCTATCAAAAATATTGGCACATTAATGGTCCATCAGTCACCAGAGCAGTAAAAAGCTTTTACGAAACCGGAAAAATTCTAAAGCAACTGAATAATACCTTCATAGTTGTCCTACCAAAAATTGGCAGTCCGTCAACGACCGCCAATTATAGTCCAGTAAGCTTATGTTCAACAGTATACAAAAGCGCTTTTACCAAAAATAGGGCAATTCATGATAATGTCCTTATAGCACATGAAATCTTCCATGGATTCAAAATAAAGAAAGGAAAACAAGGCTATATAGCTATAAAATTAGACATGGAAAAAGTTTATGTCAAATTAGAATGGAATTTTCTAAAGGAGGTGCTAAAACATTTTGGTTTTAGTGAGAAATTCAAGAATTGAAGCATCGAATGTGTAACAATTGTTTCTTATTCTATACTAATAAATGACTCACCAACAACCTTATTTTCTCCTCAAAGAGGTCTTCGCCAAGGAGATCCATTATCTCCTCTTCTTTTCAATTTGGAGGCTGAAATTCTAGCAAGAAACATACAAAAACTAAGAATAGAAAATCCAAAATCCATCGGGTTTCCCATTTCAAAAAATGGCTCATTAGTCCCTTTTCTAACATTTGTTGATGATATCATTATCTTCACAAACGCGACAACGGAAGCAAGTAATAAAATCTTATTTGTTCTGAATGACTATTGCACCATTTCTGGTCAAGTAATCAATAATAAAAGAAGATTACAGGCTCAACTAGGCATTACGTCATCTACTAACTTAGAACGGTATATAGGATGTCACTATTATTAATGGAAGAGTAAATAAGGATGTCATCAACTCGGTTATCCAAAAATCAAAACAACAACTTACAAAATGGAAAACGTCTTCTTTCTCGCAAGAAGGAAGATCAACGTTAATAAAAGTGAATCTAAATGCTAAACCTAATTATATTATGCAGGTGTTCATGCTTCCTACAAGTATCCACAAAGAACTAGACAAAATAAACAGAGATTTTTTCTAGAATAAGGGACTAAAATTCCATCCGTTAATTAGTTGGGATAAAATATGCGAACCATGGTCTTTAGGAGGTACCGGAATTAGAAAAGCTGACGATATGAACAAAGCGCTTCAAATGAAGCTTATGTGGAAAATAATGGCAGAACCGGAGAATATTTGGGTCAAAATAATAGAAGAAAAATACCTTAGGGGAAAATGCATTTGAAACTATGAAGGTGGAAAAAACACATCTTGGCAATGGAAAAAGTTAATCAAACTTAGAGAAGATAGCGTGTGGGAGACGGAAAAACAATCAAGTTCTGGAAACACAATTGGCTTTTGGAAAAACCGTTGTTAGACTTAGTTTTTGACAAAACATTAATAAGCTCTTTAGAAACAACTGTCTACTTCATCTCAGATGGAAAATGGGACCAACAATGTGTGGACCAAATATAGGGAGTCCTCCCAAGTAATATTATGATTAAAATTAAGAATTATAATCTACCAAAGAGCTAAATCAGAGATAGAATTTACTGGACTGTAAACGAAGATGGCTGGTACTCGACTAAATCGGCGATGGAAATGATTCAACAACGAAAAGTTGGGGTATCTGATGATAAATCTTGGATTTGGGATATGAGCATAATGCCTAAAGTCAAATTTTATTTACGGAAGTTGGCCCTAAACGAAATCCCTACAAAAGAAAACCTTGACAAACAGAAAAATCTGGTGGTAATGCACTGTGAATTTTGTGATTATCATACTGAAAGTGCAAAGCATCTTTTCTTCGTATGTGCTTGCTGCTTGTACACACAAAGTTTTAGACAATGTAAAAATCTCATCAATAATGAACAACTTCGATACCCATAATCACAGTATTAATGATACACTTTTACAAATAAAAGAAAACACATCCCCAATAGAGTTGAAACAACTCGTTTATATATGTCGGAACATCTGGTTGGATAGGAACTAAATAATATATAATAATAAAATCCCGGCCACGAACCTGAAACAATTTGCCTTGAAACAATTAGAAGAATGGGATAAAACAAATAACAAATCAAATACTATAAATACCTCTGGAACAAAACAAGAAGAAAAAAGAAGAACATCAAGTGACAATGAGCAAAGAACAATTTTGTCAAACTCAGTTTTGATGTTTCAAAAAACAACAATAACCAATATGCATTTGGATTCAGAATCCACAACAACTTTGGTTGTCAATTGGCTTCAGGGAAAGGAAGATGCAATGCCGAATCGGTGTTAGAGGCAAAAACTTTGCTCTCCAGGAGGGTCTACAAAAGGCCAAACTTATAGGTGGACATCGGTCGAGATTGAAGGAGATATTTTGACGCTCATAAATTCATTCAACAAGACGTGGAAACCATCTTGGGAGACGGATATAATCATCTTAGACATCTCTGTCTTGATTTCAAGCTTCACGGATGCAAGTGTCATCCATATTTTTAGGGAAATCAACATCGTACCTGACAAGCTCGCACTGCACGACCACACTGCTTCAGCGGAACAAGATGCTTTACCAGATGATGTTGTTGACCTCATCCGCAAGGATGCTGTAGGTCAGTCGGTTTCTAGAAGATGACTCACCTACCTTTCTTACCTTATATCAAAAATAAATGTGATGATGACATGTGGCACAATCCTACGTGACTTAATGTGGTGATGACATGTGCCGAAATTCTAGGTTGCTTAATATAGTGATAACATGTGGCAAAATCTTCTTCTGTTTTAGTACTATATAATAGATTTAAATTTAGATCTATATAATTATTTGTATCTTGGAAACTTGGAATTGGATGATAGTTTATTTTATTTTATTTTTATTTTTAGAATTGTGTCACCAAATACCACTTTTTGTAAGAAGCAATCAAGCAAATTCACATTTTCTCCGGGTACTTTTCTACTAGTTTTAATTTTTGAATTTGGATCATTGTATTATATTATATTGAACACAACTTCACATCTTTTATTTAAGTACACTTAAATTACTAGATCAAGTGTTGTTTAGATATTTTACTATATATTATAACTATTATATATATATATTTTAGTATTTTAATATATATTATAACTATCCCTGTGGCAATATGCCCTTACTTATTAAATTGATTTTACATTTATAAGTATTTACAAGATAGAGCACAAAATTATTATTTCATTACCAACCGGGAGCAGCTGAAGAGAAAAGACAACATGTGTTTGCTGATGTAGTAAATGAAGTACATTTGTTTACAATGTTGATTGACCATAGAACAACCAAGCTCATTTGAAGCCGAAAAAAATTCGAAAATGACTTCCATCTCGACGAAATACATGTTGTAAAGGATGATCGTTGGACTCTTTCATTGTATAAATACTCAATTTTTAAGGTATGGGAGTAGGAGACCCTTCAGGTTGTTAGTGATCTCTAAATGACCTCCTGGGACGCTAATGAAATCAATCTTCCTTGTTTTATCCAACGTTTTTAACCCGAACTAATCTTCAATATACATCTGGGTCTGTAAACCATATGCGCATTTTTAATACATTTGTCAAAAAATGACAAGATTTAAATGAAGGATAATACTTACCTCTTTGTACGACAAGATTTCGGTCATGGAACCGTCCTTGAAGTAACCGAACCAAGATGTTTCCCTCGGTATTAGAACTTCAACGTTCTCAAACTAAGCAACATTAACTGATAAAGCGTTAAAAATATCAACATTGAAGTGAAAATATCAATATTGAAGTGGTGAATGTTATTAATTACAAATGCATATTTCAACACTCTTACCATGACAAGCACGAGCCTTTCTAAGCTCGAAAACCTTTGTTTGTAGATCGGGTTCCTCTTCGTTGCTATTTCGTTGTTTAGAATCGGGAGAAACTTGCATCCTTCTAGATATTTTTCCAAGTCCTACACATAAATGTTGGAAAATTCAATTTTAAACAACAAACCGTGACATTTTCGTAGTTGACCGATAAATGCATTTTGTAATTTATGGGTTTTAGTAACCTATAATATCGAGGGTTAAGTAAAACCTGAAAGTTACACGGTTGTCGTTTGACAAATTACTCACTGTGGGAATTCGAATGAAGTTGCTCGGAGTCAAGTTATCCTGCGGTTAACATTAGTTATACATATCAAGATTGATTCAGCGGAATCAAGAATAAAAATGAACCATGTCAAGTTATAACTTGGAAGAAAAAAAAATCGAAACGATTTTAAGATTGATTGATTCCATCTTTATCAGATTTTAACATAAAAAAAGGTTGAGTCATTCCAAGACTTACACTATTCGAACAACATACTAAATCCTTTACATTAGGAATCGGCTCATGCGATTCTTAGTTGATAGTTAGTACCTGAACGAAAGCATCGTAGATCGAACCTTTCAATATTTGGTTAACGAACGAGCATATAGCGTCATCCTGCAAAATACAATGAGATTTATATAGGGTCCGTTCGGTTGACATTTGTGCAAAGTAAGGCATAATATACGAAGCCTTTAAAGATCACAATAAACAAACTATAATTTTTTTTAAAAAAAACACTAATATTCGTATAATGCAATAAGCTTCCTAACTTCTTAAAATATTGTACTAATTACTTACCTTACAATACGGCACGGTGGCAAGACCAGCATGAGGACCCCCAAGCCCTATGAACTTCTTAACCTGTTGCACACAACACATTAACGTGACAAACTTAATCCAATGAACCTAAGTACAAAATTAAAAAAGTTAGAAAAATGCTCCTATACTTTTTTTTTGGGAGAAAACACTACTCCTATACTTGTTTTTGGGAGAAAACACTACTCCTATACTTGTTTTTGGGAGAAAACACTACTCCTATACTTGTCTTTTTGGGAGAAAACGTTAATCCAATATACCTACATATATATTTGGAGAAACACTTAGGACATCATCTGAAAATAGAATTTTTTTTGACATAATTCAAAAAAATTAAAGAACAATGATGATATCCGTAATTTGCCTACGAATTTTGAAATCTCAGTTGCTTACCGGAGGTGCATTGTCGCAAAACTCGATAACCCCTCGCCCTACCAAGTTACCCTATCGAGCATATGATCACGTAAACAAATCAAAATATAAATCAAATATTTTAAAAAATAGGTGAAAAAGAGAGAAAATAGATTGCTTGTTAATATGAACCTGAGAAAGACCAATGATGTTGTAACCTTGACTTAGTTCCGGAATACTTTTCACCTATACAAACCGGAAAAAAATTACTTAACAAAACGAGCAAACAATAACCTTAATTTTTATTGTTAGTACATCACAATCAACGAAATATACTCGTGAAAATAAGTTTATTACCTGACTGCAAACAAAATTCACCTGCATAAAATCATACAAAATGTGAAAGTTAATTCTAAGCAACTCAAAGAAGCATTTTTTTTTTCCGCTGAGATAAAAATACGAGTGAAAGTATATGGATAAATACTTGTTTTGTGAGAGATATTGTCCATGACTCCCATGTTTCAGGACCAGCTTCTCTGTTTATTTGAATACATGAACAACTCAATTTACCAATCTCATATGAAGATAAAATTACCCTACATCGATAATAAACAAACTTTTTAGTAACTTACATGCAATATCCTTGATTGCCGGACCAATTTGTCAAATCCTGAGTCAAGCTTGCAACTTTTGGAGTTGAACATATTTGATTAAGACCTGTCAAGAAGTTCAAAAATGTCATAGTAACAAAATGTAACAAAATACATTATATAATTTCACATTTCTTATGGAAACCCTAACTTATACATACATATTATACATACACGAGAAAGTGAATTTCAGATAAGATAAGCTTGATGTTTACCAGGCAAAACTATGAAGGGAACCGATATGGTAGATGAGATTAGAGAGATTGTGAAGAGCGAAACGAGGAAGAAGACGATTGGTTTTGGGTACATTATCATTCTATAAGTAGTGTTTGCTAATGTGTTTGACTCTATAAGATGTAAAATGGTGATTGAGGTGTCTGGATTGCTAATGAAGATCTATTTATATGATAATGGCAATTTTCTCTTAATGAAGATGAAGATAAGGTTGAACAATAATGAAAATGGTAAAAGATGTAATTGGTAACTGAATAATTTATAGATCTGAAAACCGATTGTCTTAGAATCCTTCGATGTCTACCATAATTGTCATTCTCTTAATCCGGTTGAGTTTACCATTACATTTATGCTATTACCTTAACAGAAAATTGGAATCAATTATAATTAATGTAATTTAAAATAAAATTACAAAGAGATATTTTGGGAAATAAATCTTTGGGAATCAACTATCTATACATATTTGCTCACATTTTGACCATGTTAACTCTAAGTCCGTTCATGTTATCAATTTTTCATTTTATTTACAGCAATGTCATTGTGATATTATAAAATTGTTATTACTGACAAATTACAAGATTACCGTTTTCTACTTATTTAAGATGTTACAACTTTTTGAACGTCTCATCAATAAATTTTATATTTCAAAATTTAAATATACTGTTCCAATTAATTAATATCAATATTGTATATAAAAATAATCTATAAATTATGGATTTAGCAATTAATCACCTAACCACTCCGTAATACATATTATTTTTAAAATAAAATCGTAGACACTATACTAAATTATGAAACATAAGCAATGATTTCAAAATCACGAACAATAGTACATATCAATAATAATTTTTTTGAGGGGACAAATTCGGGAAAATGTTAATACAATTTTTTATTCTTTCTTGATGAAAAGATATTAATTATAAAGTATATTTCAATAGCATAATTTCATGTTTAACCTTTTTCTTCACAAATCCATAAATCTTTATTTTTTGTGTAAATCTATAAATCTTTATTTCATTGTTGATCTCACACAACGATGACTCATCTTTATCTAGTGGTATCTTACTTTTTTTCTTAATAAAAATTAATTACATTTATCCGATTTGGTTATATTTCTGAAAATAGAAATAAAAACGGGAACGAATCTAGACCTTAAAGAGAAAAAATAAATACATTCTAAGTTGAAATCAATCAGCGCCTAAGGTGATGAAATATTGAAATAATATAGAACTATAGATACATTTAACCCAGTAAAAATTAACACATCCATATTTATATTTAGATCGTAAAACCAATCACATTATGATCCTTCTTATTATACCACAATAAGCCAATCGCCAATCTCTGCATCTTATTTAGATCTTTGAACTTGACATACGTTCAAAACTCAATCATTATCTAATTTACTATTATATTTTCATAACCTTAGCAAGAATAAAGAATAGTTACACTATAGTCTGTTTGATTTCAACTCCGAAAACAAAAAAAAACCGTTATAATCCATTAAGTATCATTATTCATTCATAAAATTAATTTATAAAACGCATGTTTTTTATTTTGACATTTTCAATACAAAATGTGTTTCCTTTTTCCCTTTGTTTTACTGCAAAGTAACAAAATTAATTAAATTTCACCCAAACTACTTTGAATTACCTAAAGAAATGACTCTAAATCTTTTGATAAAATCAAAGTGTATTTGTGTATTAGATTCATCTATTCCAAAGTAAAGTTGGGATCAAAGTTAGTTTTAGAGAATTAAAGGAAAATTGGCTAAGTATTGAATTTGAGTGTGCATGTACGTAACTTTGAAATTTTGTGTGGATCTTATGGATATATATTTAGGGATTGTGATCGTTCTAGCTTAAAGTAGACATGCCACGGAATAGTTAAGAATTTACTTTTAATTTTTGGAATTTAGCAGGAAGTACTTTTGATAGCCCAAAGTAGAGCACTCGAGGTATTTTTGGAAAAAGCTTTCTCAAGATTTTGGGCATAAATTGTAAGTTTGAGCAAACCCTCAAACCCGATATGGAACTGTTAGGCATGTGAGATGTTGTGGGATTATAGTAAGGGTCTTAGACCGTTTTGGACCTTTTCAGAATTTTAGGAAAGATAGGGACTTTTTGGTAAATTCCATAAAGTTAGGGTTTTTATTCTTTATTTATAAAAAACCTCATGGATAGTCTAGAAGCTTCGTATATGATAAAATTATGTTGTTAAGATCGTTTACATACGGATCGAGATAATTATAACTTGAGTAGGATAACGTTGCGAGATAAGTGACCCAAGTGTATGAGAAAGGGTCGTGGCATCACTGTCTAACGCTACCAAGTTACTAGGGGCTCTTTGCGACCAGTCCATACCGGTATAATATGAGATGCATTGGATATAACCCGGTTGGTTTATGGGGACAGAAGCGAAGGTCGGGAGACCTATGCAAATTTTTCTATACTTCAAAGTGCAGTATTAATATAAATGCAAATTTTCGTATAATTATTAGCACTATGCAAATATAAATAAGGACAAAATTAGTATATTTGAATTGCCAACTTTAATTTTAATAGTTATTATACTTTACTTATTGGTGTCAACAATGCACTTTCCTCGTTTTTTTGGAAAACGAAGGAGGAGGAGTCGGTATTATTATGCGGAAAAAGAGTTACAAATGAGATACAAGATAGCGACATTTCTTTTTTAAGTCGTCAAAATTAAAACTATGATAACTATTGTGCGGAATTATTGAGAAAGAACTTAATTCAATAATCAAGAAAGACAAAAAACAATTATAATGGTTCACCCAATACTGGCTACATCCACTTTCTAGAGAGAATTTTATTTAGATGTTTCAAAATACATACGAAAGGATAATTAGAGGCAAAGAGAATGCTACAATATATAGAGTAACGAAACCGTAGGGTTATACTTGGGTGTCATGTATAAGATTGGGTCAAACATAAAAGACTTAAAGAAAAGATAAGCCCCAATTCAAGGCATATTACATATCTCCGCCCTATGATTATACTTGGGCGTCAACTCCTCTCTCTATCCAGATGTGTCCCTTGGACACTCAACAACTTCTGACGTTTAGCAAGTCCAAACAATGTTGGAACTTGCTGCGACGTACCGGCTTGATGAACATATCAGCAGGATTATCAACAATCTCTACTCTATTCACCTTGATCATCTTCTCACTTCTCAATAAATGATACATAACGTCAATATGTTTAGTCATCTCATGATGAACCTAATCCTTGGCAAAACAAATTGCACTCAAATTGTCACACTATACAATAGCTTGATCATGATGTATACCTAGATCACTAACCAATCTCTTCAACCAAATTCCCTCTTTAGTTGCTTATGTCAATGTCAAGAACTTTGCCTCTATAATAGGGTCGTAAGGTTGCCTTCCGACTCACAACAGAACCCCAAGAGTGCAAACATAACCGGTCATAAATCTTCTAGTATCAAGATCTCTTGTATAATCAAAATAATAGTACCCTCTGACCAAACACTTTGTATCATTTCCAAAAACGAGCCCAATAATCAAGAAAGACAACAAACAATTATAATGCTTTACCCAATACTGGCTACATCCACTTTCTAGAGAGATTTTCATTGAGAAGTTTC
This sequence comes from Fagopyrum tataricum, assembly GCA_002319775.1. NCBI lineage: Eukaryota > Viridiplantae > Streptophyta > Magnoliopsida > Caryophyllales > Polygonaceae > Fagopyrum > Fagopyrum tataricum. The sequence continues at coordinate 39,218,884 of CM008284.1, read as the reverse complement.
AAAATACATACGAAAGGATAATTAGAGGCAAAGGGAATGCTATAGTATAAAGTAACGAAACTGTAGGGTTATACATGGGTGTCAAGTATAAGATTGGGTCAAACATAAAAAAAAAAACTTAAACAAAAGATAAGCCCCAATTCAAGGCATATTACAAATCTCCACCCTGTGATTATACTTGGGCGCCAACTCCTCTCTCTATCCAGATGTGCCCCTTGGACACTCAACAACTTCTGACGTTTAGCAAGTCAAAAAAATGTTGGAACTTGTTGCGACGTACCGGCTTGATGAACATATCAGCAGGATTATCAACAATCTCTACTCTATTCACCTTGATCATCTTCTCACTTCTCAATAAGTGATACATAGCGTCAATATGTTTAGTCATCTCATGATGAACCTGATCCTTGGTCAAACAAATTGCACTCAAATTGTCACAATATACAATAGCTTGATCATGATGTATACCTAGATCACTAACCAATCTCTTCAACCAAATTCCCTCTTTAGCTGCTTATGTCAATGTCAAGAACGCTGCCTCTATAATAGGATTGTAAGGTTGCCTTCCGACTCACAATAGAATCCTCAAAAGTGCAAACATAACCGATCATAAATCTTCTAGTATCAAGATCTCTTGTATAATCAAAATCATAGTACCCTCTGACCAAACACTTTGTATTATTTCCAAAGACGAGCCCAATGTCAAATGTACCTCTAAGGTACCCTAATATCCTCTTCACAACTTGCCAATGTTCTTTTCCTGATTGCCCCATGAACCTACTGACAACACTAATAGCTTGTGTCATATCTAGTCTTGTACAGGCCATGACATACATCAAACTCCCTACTACACTAGTATAAGGGACTCGCGACATATACTCCTTCTTCTCATCCAATTTGGGTGAAAACAGAGTGACAAGATAAATGTTAGCAGCATTAGGTGTATCAATAGGTTTGGATGATGACATTCCGAACCTTGACAACACCTTTTCAATGTAGTCTTTTTGTGATAAGAAAAACTTCTTATGACCCCTATCCTAATAATCTCCATTCCTAGAATTTTTCAAGCTGCTCCCAAATCTTTCATCTCATCTCTCGTTGTTGCAAACCATTGTGCAAATTCAGACC